>OW121706.1:16053763-17253763 GCA_933228785.1 Lasioglossum pauxillum | reverse complement strand
GTAACACATGTGCACGTACGCGCGCAGGGTTACGAGGATCTGAACGAGTGGATAAGAAGTAGATGTTGGGAGACAAAGCGACGCGTCGCGTCGCGTCGCCGCAGAGAAATCGCAAACGGCAGTGAAACCGTAGAAATTAAGTTAAAGGGCTTCCAGAAGTGGACGGGCGTCGCTCATATCCGGCTGATTGTAACGTCGCCGTCCATTTTCTGTATTGTTCACTGTGACGCGTCGGCGATCATTTATCAATGCGAATAATAACGAATAATACAGACTTCGTACGCATACATATTCTGCGTCTGCGAGCGTATGTTCCGCGTATACCGCGCTATATACTTATAATAAAAGCCGATTCCGAGCGCGGCGCAGGAATAGCGATTCCGGAGGCGGTTCAATGCTTGAATGCATGGAATTGAAAATAATGGCCGAGTGGGCGTGCATTGTGCTCCTCGCCGAGCTTTTTGTTGATTTTCACGTGGCCACTACACGTCCTTTTCGTCGCGAAATTTCGAGACGCTCAACTGAAACCAGATGAAAGAAGAGGAAGGACACGAGATACCTCGATGCGCAGAGACACTTCCGCCCGAGAAAACGGAAACGAAGGGTAGTTCGTAGTAGTAGTAGTATGTAGTACGGACACAGTTAGGTCCAGATTCTAAGCACAGAATGAGCTGTTTCTTCTTAAGATGTTCATTCACAATAATGCCGTCTTATGCAAATTAAAATATCTGTTAAACTAATAATTTTTCGACATACATAGGTCAATACTTTTTTATAGAAAATGTCGAACTGCATCAACTAATGTATAAAAACTGTATATGTACATAATTCTATTTAAATAAGGAAAGGTGACCTTGAAATCTCAGAAAATTCTCTAGCTGCAAAAAAAGTATTACCGTCATATTATAGGTTGACCTGACCGGAACAACTTTTCTTAATAATTTTTTCCAATATCTCCGAAAGTAACAAAGATATTCAAGTGCTAATTTTTACATATGTAAACATGAGCAAAGTCATTGATTTTGGAAATTCATAAGCGAATAAAATTAATTTTCTTGAATAATGTGAAATAACACAATTTCTTTCAATATTACAAATTATTTCTTCGTTCTATATTATATAATTGCTAATTACAATCCTTGAAGATTTTAAAAGGGTTGAAAGAATCGTAAATCGAGCATCGGAACTTCAAATAAATTATAGAACAACGAATATTTTATGAAATAAAACAGTAATGCTATTGTGAATTAAGTTGCTTATGCGTCCACTAAAGCGGAATTACTTTTATATCGAGCTGATATATTTAATTAGTTACAGCATATCATGGATTTCAATTAAATTATACATGTAATTGCTAATTACAATCGATGAAAATTTTAAAAGGATGCAAAGAATTGTAAATCGAGCATTGGTACCACAAAGAAATTATAGAACAATGAATATTATGTTGAATAAAACGGTAATGCTATTGTGAATTAAATTGCTTATGCATCCAGTAAAGCGAAATTACTTTTGTGTCGAGCTAATATATTTAATTAGTTAAATTATATCATGGATTTCAATATAAAAGAATCGTCGTCATCAGTATCAAAAGAAATACATTGATTCAAAGTAGTGAGTTTTGGAATTACAAATGTTAAAACGTGGCTGCATATCTGAAGAATGTGTTAAATCGTAAGTTTTTCTTCACTCGACATTTTAACTGATTATCAAGTTACATCAATCAATATTATTATAGTCTTATTGCTTACGAGATTTTTAATTTGCACGTTGAAAAATTGTTCTATAGTGTCTATAATAAATTTTCTTCTGTATGGTTCATTTACGGAATTTTTCAGCATCTCAGTGATACTTCGATTGTAAAGATAACAGAAAATGACGATAGTATTAAGAGCTTAACCTTGATTCGTACGAAAGTGGTTCATTAGTCCAACCACGATTATCTTAATCAGAACGTGGTATCGCGAGCACCACGAATGTTCAGGATATGTCAATTATAGCTTAAACAAGTTCGAAGCTGACATAAAGTCGATCAGATACTGACAAGAATTGCAATTAGTGTAGATTGCGCGTATTTCGGGATTTAAATTTTACATTAAGCTATCGAAATCATCGTTTGCAAGGATAAATAATGAAGTGAGGGTTCGATATGCTAGATCAGGCCCAGACAACTTCTTCCCTGCTGTTGCTTCACGACTCCCACCACCAGTGTACCACTCCCCCCACTATCAACTATTTCCTATTACCCCTACCGTGCTTTGCCTCGCGTCACTACGTTGATACGGTCTCCTACAGAAGGTCAGCAGCCCGTGTTAATATACAGGCTGGGTCGCCATATTTTGCCACCGCAAATATCTTTGTTGTTTTTAAAGATACGTCAAATGTCTGAAGGACAAATGTTGAATGGTAAAATGGGGTTTATACGATACAAAAAATGTTTGTTTTTATGTAATTTTTTTTAGACATATGAAGGTGACCTTCATTTTTTTAAATGGAATGAGGTATTTTTTAATACATTAATCGATGCAGCTGGACATTCGTTATAAAAAAGTACTAACCTATGTACGTCGAAAAGTTAGTAGTTCAGGAGATATTTCAATTTAAATAACTCTAAAATACCATTACTGTTGTGCTAAGATGTTACACAAGTAAGTAAACAGTAACGTCTTATTGTTAGTACGACAGTAATGGTATTTTAGAGTTATTTAAATTGAAATATCTCCTGAACTACTAACTTTTCGACATACATAGGTTAGTACTTTTTTATAACGAATGTCCAGCTGCATCGATTGATGTATTAAAATATACCTCATTTCATTTAAAAAAAAGGAAGATCACCTTCATATCTTTAAAAAAAATTACATAAAAACAAACATTTTTTGATATCGTATAAGCCCCATTTTACCATTCAACTTCGTCCTTCAGACATTTGACGTATCTTTAAAAACAACAAAGATATTTGAGGTGGCAAAATGTGACGACCCACCCTATATAGTGAGTGTACAAAGTATTCGTACGCCCTTTAAAATACAATAACCTTTTTATAATTGTACCAAACGACCTGATTTTTTATGATCAATTAGAAGATTTTCCAAAAATGATAATTTACAAGGTAACATGCAAAAAGAAAAAAGTTTTAATAAATGCCTTTTTTATTTTTGTATGTTACTTTGTAAATTATAATTTTTGGGAAATCTTTTTGCATATCATTTCGTAAACCGATGCTTCTAATAGATTATAAAAAATTAGGTCGTTCGGTACAATTATAAAAAGTTATTCTATTTTAAAGAGCGTACGAATACTTTTTACACTCGCTGTAGGTTTTTTTAAACTTTTCCTGTAACTCCACTCATGTACAAAGGAACCCTACCCCATCAAGAAAGCAAGTAATCTTTTTATGCCCACAAGAAATCTAGGTTAAAGGAAAACTGAAACTCCCCAGGCACTAGGAAACTTCGACCCAAAAAAAGGAGCCCACTTTTTGTGGCTAAAACTATTGTAATGTTATTTCAAGGTTTAATGTTTTCCATTATTATAGGTCGTTGAATTCGTATCGATACCAGTTAGAATATTAAGAAGTAAAAAATGTATGTTGACATTTAAAAAAATTGAGGCGACCTTCATTTTTTATAAAAAAGTAATTTTCCTTTGAATTTTTTATATTGACATTTATAGAAAAGTGAATACTGATCAACTTTTGTTGGAAGCATTTATTTGTCAGATCATTCTATATATTCCCTTTCTTTAATGACTAAATTTTCATATAAAACAATCCCTAGTCCAGTATATGTACATATTTTTTAAAACGTTTCGAAAAGTTGAAATTGTTAAAAGTTTGCAAACTATTTGTATATGGATTAACAAATGCTAAAAACTGGATTATATACTTGAAGTGCACCTCCTAACGCATATAAAAGCACCATTAAAATCCGTTTTCTGATATTCCAAATTGGTTTGGAACTCGTTCAATTTTACTTTGAATTGTATGATTTTGTCTTTAGAACTCTGTATCTCATTACAGAATCATCTGAAATGAATAATATTTTGGATTGGAGAGTTTTAAAGGGTTATCAGTTTATAGGGAAAAAATTGTTTCACACATTAAACTTGAAAAATGGACTTTTGACCACAAAAAGCGGGCTCCTGGCCCATTGTGCGCTGTTCTACACTAATTTTCCCAACCTCCCCCTACACTCCACAGCAGTTTGTCGGGAGAATCAGGGTGGGGAGGAATCTTCTGCGACTCGCGAGCCGTAAGTTATCCAAGCGTGTTCTAGATTTTATTCAAGCTACCGTATTTTATTTTTATTTATGTATTACAATTTCTACGTCATATTTACAACCGTGAAGTCTACGAAGGAAGCATGGGGATGCTCGCCGCCAGACAATAGGGGGATAACGTCGCAGAAGGGGAAGGGTAGAGGGGAGACAACTCTTAATCTGGTGACACTGATTGCAGCACGATCCTGGTATCGTTGATTATGGAATATCGTGATTAATTATAGAGGGATATAATTATTACAGCGAAACAAACTGTCAAACATGTTCGTGAATTGGTCTGCCTGACGGTACTTAAAGGACATTGTGGAATAATTAGTTCGCTTTAAATGTTAAGTTTACGTTTTTTCTTGGTTTATTATTTCTGAAAGAATTACAAGTCCTTATAATCAAATTATGAACAATAATTTACTTAAATTTTGGTTTCGATTAAAAGATCCTTTAATTATACAGGGTGTCCCATGCAACTGGAATAGGCTGTATACCTCCTAAACGGTCGGGAATAGAGGAAAATGTTAGAAGAAAAAGTTGAATGGCATCAAACGGTGCATACTACGCAACTAACTTTATGCACTTTTGTGCATCGGTGCATCCGAAAAATACAATTGCACTTTTTTTAAAAATGGAAGCCTACATTTTTGACTGCACCAATCGATGGAGTTTGTTGTGCTCTACATAAAAGTACTTATGCCCTAAACTTATTCGTTAGGAAGTTATCGAAGCTAAAAGTTCACTGAATTATTTCGGTCTCGACAAGTGTTCCGGAGTACCTACATTATGTTCCATTATAAATCAGAGAACTTTTAGTTTCGATAACTTCCTAACGAATAAGTTTAGGGCATAAGTACTTTTGTGTAGAGCACAACAAACTGCATCGATTGGTACAGTCAAAAATGTAGGTTTCCATAAAAAAAATGCAGTTGCATTTTTCGGATGCACCGATGCACAAAAGTGTATAAAATTAGTTTCGTAGTATGCACCGTCTGATGCCATTGAACTTCTTATAACATTTTCCTCTATTCCCGACCGTTTAGGAGGTACAGCCTGTTCCAGTTGCGTGGGACATTCTGCATATGGGGTATAATACCCTAAATTTAAGACGGAATTATATATAAAATTTACTTTATATAAAGAATTTAGTGAATCCATTTAAATAAATTACAAAATCATTTAATTAATAAACTGCGAATTGAAATTACCAAAGAATAATTGATAAATTAATTGCTCTTGTATAATAATTTGACGGAAATTCTTTAGAATTTTACAAAACCTGTGAAAAAAACATTGAAATGTTTGAAAAACTGCATGAACGATTTCCAGTTTTACAGAATGGAATACGACACCATGTATGTTCACGCATAGAACCGAGTAAGGTGGTCGAAAGTGTAAGGGCGCGTGCGGGGGTGGCCAGGTGCGTACTCCCGCATCATAAGTGATTGCCAGGAAAGCGAGGGTGGTTCGAAAAAAATATGTTCCGACACGCAGTTGGCATAACTGTGCTCAGTGATAAAACCAGATCAAATAAACCGAGATGATACTAGAACTTCTGATAATGGAGAATTTGCTCAGTTCGATCCATTTGTTTCCTTTGCCTCGAGGAATTCTTCAAGTTAATACTGTCGATCATTTATTATTCATATATTATTAACATGTTCGTTTAATGCTTGTGTAAACTCTAAATGCTTTATCGTTTTCACAAATCTTTTCGCTTGTATGTCTTTGACGATATTTGTAGGCGCTTTTACCTAATAAAAATATTTATGTGTACAATACTTGTTAAAATTTAAGAAACGTAAAATACTTGGAGCAACAAGTTTTGCTATTTTCATGAAGCTTATACGGGGTGTCCCAAAAATGTAGTACTTCCTTGGAACGGATGATTCCTGAGTTAAATTGAAGTAGCTATTTCCTTTGGGAGAATGTTCCCCGCGGCTTTATTAACAAGTTATTAATAAAATAAAATACGGACCAATCAGAGCGCGGCTACAAATAGAGTACAGAAGCCATGCTTTGACCGATCCCTGTTTTCCGTTAATAACACCTTAACAAAGCCGCGGAGAACATTTTCGTAAGGAAAAGGTAGCTTTAAATGACCTCAAGAATCATCCCTTCCAAGGAAGTACATTTTTGGGACACCTTGTATCACTACACGTTTTCTATACACATAGTTATGTCAGAAATTTAATTAAATTCATTCAAAAGCAGTACACATTGTTGCCAGTACATAATTTAATATGTATGATAGTATTAATTCATCAATTCTTCAACTTTCATATACGCCTGAACACGTATGGAAGCGATTAAATGAAACAAAAGTGGAATTAGCGTTCACAATTCTGCAAAATATATTTTACAAAATCGTTTCATTTTTACATTTGATCTCATTCGGCTCGTGTACACATACATAATTAATAGGGCAACGAATTAAATGTGAAAACAGTCAATCTTGCAAATCTTGGTATATTCTGCGTCTAAAGAAATGTTTATTTTGCATAAAGATCCGCTGTCTATACAGGGTGTTCCAAAATTCGTGAACTTCCCGAAAGGGGGTGGTTCCTGAGACCATTTCAAGCGACATTTTCCTTTGCAAAAATGTTATCCGCGGCTTTGTTTAGGAGTTATTAACGAAAAACACGGACCAATCAGAGCGCGACGTAGACTCGAGTTGCCACAGACGGCCAATAGACAGTTGGTGTGCCGGGCATTTTATAATTGTACTCCAATTTCAATCAACTTTATAATTGTACTGCAATTACGAATTACATTGTAATTTAATTGAATGAAGATCTGAATTATAAGTTACAATATAACTGAATTACGATGTAATTCAATTACAATGTATTTTATAATTGTACTCCATTGCAATTACGAATAACATTGTAATTTAATTGAATGAAGATCTGAATTATAAATTACAATATAACTGAATTACAATGTAATTCGATTACTTTGTAATTATAATTCTGGAGTAATTCAATTGTAATTCTGCATAACTCTGCTTAACGTAGACATTCGAAGAGTGGGAGAAGAAAGAGGAGAAAGCGCAGGAAGTAATCGAATGGCGTGCCTCGTGTGCATAGAATAGTATAGAATGTGAACAGTTGATTTTTCTTATATTATTATAATAAAACCGTATTGTATATTACATAATAATGGTGAGTTCATATAATTGCCCGCAACCATGTCGCTTTATCCACCGTACATCGCGATCCTGCAACAAACAATATTTTAGGCGCTGTCATAGCCCTTGACACTGTCCACATTTCCCGGGCAACGTAAAAAACGGCGATTTCGTATGTTCATATGCCGGTAAATCCAGTCGATTGCAACAATCGGACCAGAACGAGATCAGTATTTCGCAGTTCCGCTCGTAGGGCATTTATCGTGGCCGATCAAAGGGTGTTAGGAACGATTACGGGGGTGTATTGACGTTATCTTTCATAGGGTTGTCGAGCGGCTGGTCGGTGGTCAGCTATCGATCGTCCACGAGGATAAATACTTGCGTGTATCGTGGGATAGCCAACCACCTGCAGGGGGCAGGTGATGTCGGACATAATCAAAACGGGGCAACAATCCGCGTCACCCTCGCCTCGACAACATTTGTTTCTCTGGTGCGTCGCAATGTGGTACGGTGACTCATGGAACGTGAAGCCAGAGATGAATTAACTGATAAGTGGAAACGCGGTAGCAACGAAAAGCATGCCGTTGCTACTTGCTCGTGCTATGATACCCCCTAAAACTTCAGGGTGCCACTTATAATCCGAGGTCGTCATTTTTAGCAAGTGCGGGCTCGTAAGATCATTCTTAACGTCGAAGGACGTCCAAGAGTTGCTATATTGGGACCATTTCATCCGAGAAATATGTGGAGAAATCTTTAAGCGTTGATGAGGTGAAGTCCTCCGAAGATCCCGATTTTACGGATTTAAGATAAAGTGAATAATTTATGAACCGTAGTCTCTTTCGTTGTATACATAGAATATTTTATAATTGACAGCATAATTCGAGAAAATATGATTTCTCATACGAAAAGTTACAAACACCTGATTCGAAATAATCATGTTTGAAAATTCTACTTGTGTGTTATAAAAGTAAAGAAATTCTCTGAAGATCCCGATTTTACAAAAGTTGATACTTTTCTTCAGATGATAGAATTTAATTTTCTTTTTTTATCACTCTATTCTACTGCACATTTCGAAATAATTTTAAACGTACTGGAACGAAAACTGCTGCACGGATTCATAACAATTGATCATGTTTAACCTTCGGACTCCTGCGAGTTCTACACTGAAGTCATTTCTGATCTACGCCAATATTTCACTAATACATAGTCTTATTCCGATATAAGACAACGGCTCAGAACTGGTTTTCGTCGTATTCCGGATGGGGGTACCTATGTCTATACCAATCAGTCGTTGGAAAAAGGGATAGACTATGACATACCCCTCCGTTTTGGCATTAACCCCTTTCCGTATTTTAACGTGTCACACTCGTCATGAGGATTTTAAACAAAGTCAAACAAATTTGAATATTACGTCTTTCTTTTTAAATCAAATCAAATTTGATTCGTTTCCAATCAATATTTTAACCGTTTGCACTCGGAGCTATTTTGACTCGAAAGTTAAACACTTCTTCCGACCTAGACTAATTCCATTCTGTATTATTTTTTCATTTTATGGATTTAAAATTAATTGTTGGAACAAGTGTATGTATATAACAAAACATGCGAATGCGAGCGAACACGAGCGAACCCGAATAGACGAGAGAAGACGCGCTTTGTTTAAACCAGGCATGCACAGATGTACGATTTGGGAGCCGGAGCCCTCGGCCTAGCTCGGACGTATGGAAGGGGAACCCAGAGAAGAAGACGCTTAGTGGGTTCCCCTTTCATACGTCCGAGCTAGGTCACGGCTCTGAGAGCGCACGGGAGCCGTTTGGGAGCACAAGAGCCGGTCTGAGAGCTAAGATCTGTGCATGCCTGGTCTAAACCCTGCTAAGCTACCGTGTTTACTGTTGACATGCGTTCAGTTCAAATGTTGTCCTCGCAAGAATCAGTCGCGTTACATTTAAGCAATCCGTTTCATAAAGCCGTTATTACAGAGAACACTGTGATTTCATTCTTTTCATATCCACCTATTCACTGCACACAAGCTCCAACATTAATATGATACAAAATATTTAATAGTATAAGTAATATTTTGAATAATGGTACAGCAAATTTCTAGTGGTGACTCTGAGTAAACGGTTAAGGGTTAAGAATTAAAGTAAATGTTACCATGCAAAAAATATAAATTTTCCTTTCTCTTCTGCGACATTTTTGGGGACAAAGACGGTTTAATCACTGTAACTGTAACTGTAAAGAAAATGATACGGCAGGGGGTTAGCAGCGAATAGCTTCAAAGAAGAAGAGGGGATTGCGATGTTCTTATTTCTAAATAGAAAGCTAATATCGGAATAAAATTGTACACATTGATGGTCACACGAGAATATCCCCACCGCAGAGTTGGGCATTAATCGATTAAAATTTTAATCATGACTGATTAATGTGAACGATTAAAAAAAGAAATCAACGAAAAATCGATGATTGGATCAATCGATTGATGAAGTTAATCGTCAATCGTTGATTAAAAAAAGAAATCATCGAAAAAAAACATAAAAGCACGTAAACAGAGTTTGTATTATACAGTAATGTCTCTATAGACACAAAAAGGCTGTACACGCAGGACGCAAAAAAGATATCCCCTCCACTGTAGTAATCTGATCTCGGCTCGGGTATATCGGTGTGAACTACAGTAATTTTTCGATCGGAGTCCCAACACCCGTGTGTTGAACGGACTTGGGTAGCGTAGAGAGGCTATTTTTTTATGACTCCGTCGACCGCGCCGAGACTTCAAACGACGAGCCGAACATAGAGAAGGACAGAGTGAAATAGGATCGCGTGGCCGAAGCGTGTCGCTGTCGCCGGCACAGTTTAAAGGCCCGTGCGTCATCACAATGAAACACCAAAATCTTAACTTCTTTATTTTCTATGATATCATGATGGGACTTTCACTAGCTTATTCTTGACGTTTTTCTGATTAAAATGGTACCAAAAACGATATAATTGGGCCAATATTTAGTGGTTTAATCGACGATGAAAGTTTCGAACGCAACGAAGATCAGCAACAACGCGGGCCTTTGAACTGTGCCGACGGCGGCTACTGTTCGCGTCTCTTTCTTTCCAATACGCTCTTCTTCGTTGCGTTCGAAACTTTCATCGTCGATTAAACCACTAAATATTGGCCCAATTATATCGTTCTTGGTACCATTTTAATCAGCGAAACGCCAGGAATAAGCTGGTTAAAGTCCCATAAACCGATCATTAAAATTAAGAAGTTTGAGACTTCGATTCAGTCGAGTCAATGTGTGGTGTTCACACCGATATACCCGAGCCGAGATCAATCATCGCCGCCCTACGGCGCGGCGCAGCGTTGGCCGGCAGTGGAGTGAGTAGGCACTGGACTACGGTTAGATAGGCGACCCAGGACTCCGATTGAAGAATTACTGTACTTATAAAGATAGATTTCTGTAAAAAAATAAGACCTGCTTAGAATCGACCATGTTATTCCCCTTCAATGAGATTGATTCACGAACTTGAATCCGCAAGAGTTGGAAGGCCATTAAAAAATTTTTAACGAAAGTTAAAATTAAGCGAAATGTTTAAACAATTAAATGTGTTACCGAACGCACGGAGTGTTTAGGAATTTTACAAAACAAATTACAACATTTGAAACATTTATTTTGAAAAGCTGCTATATCAAAGATGTTTCAAGTATTCGTTTATGATAAACAGATTTACTAATTATATGTATGGAGGAATAATTTGAAATTGTAGAAATGACTACCATCTGCCTCTACATACAGGGTGAGCTGTAAATCGCAATACAAGTGGAATCAAGGAATTCTGTGGCTCGAAATAGCATTTGGTTGTGAGAACATCACGTATACATCATGTAAACAGTCAGGACATTTTTTAAAATAACGAAACTTTGTGCAGCGAAAAGTAATCTGATCATTCCGATTTAATTTGAGACATAACCTCACTTCTACTAATATCTATAGTTAGTCTGTAGGAGTACATAGTAGAAAACAATTAACTTTGAAATCAAATTTTTTCCCAGTACATAAAAAAATTTGAACGTTTATTTCATAAATATATTCGAGTTTTTTCTAACTTACTCGACTACAGGGAATCCCAAAAGTGTTGTACTTCCTTTGAAAGCGGCGATTCCTCAGATTATTTGAAGCACACTTTTCCTTTTCGAAAATATTCTCTGAGGCTTCGTTAAGGAGTTATTAACCAAAAACATGGATTAATCAGGCGACCGGTCTCGTTTTTCATTACTAACTCCTTAAAAAAGTCTCGCAGATCATTTTCGCAAAGGAAACAATTGTCTGAAATGACAATTTTTGGAAATACATTTTGGGTCACCTTGTATATTCCAAAGATATATAAAATATTTTATACAATGTTAATATAACCCCTCGTATATGTTTTTACAGAGAAAATTAATAATTTATGAACCGTAGTATCTTTCGTTGTATCGAATATTTTATGATTGACAGCTAAATTCGAAAAAATACGATTTATTATGCGGAAAGTTACGAACACCTGATTGAGAATAATCATGTTTGAAAATTGATGCATCTACTTGTGGGTTATGTGCAGTAAACATCGATCATGAAATTACATTATCCGTTCGATTGATTTGACCATCTTTTATCTTTTATTTTACATTAAGTAACATATTGTTAAAGTATGTATCGCTAACAATGTGACAAAGTCCGTAAACGGATATAGTACACAAAATGAAAAAGAGTGACATTAATAATTACCAGATTGCGGGTGTTTATGTAATTTTCAATTTTTGTAGACGAATCTTAAGAAATTGCAGATCTCTACAGGATGTCCCACGCAGCTGGAACAGGTTGTACCTCCTAAACGGTCGGGAATAGAGGAAAATGTTGTAAGAAAAAGTTGAATGGCATCAGACAGTGCATACTACGCAACTAATTTTATGCACTTTTGTGCACCGGTGCATCAGAAAAATACAATTGCAGTTTTTTTAAAAATGGAAACCTACATTTTTGACTGCACCAATCGATGCAGTTTGTTGCGCTCTACATAAAAGTACTAACATACTTATGCCCTAAACTTATCTTATAACTTATTTTTTTATTAAAATAAAATGAAAATTGGATTGCGGGGTATCGCGTTTTCTCTTTGCCGTTTATGGAGATGAAGTAAGCTTTCAAATTAAATACTTCGCAACTCGTGCAAATGCGTGAAAATTTTGTAAAACTTGCGACATTCTAATAATTTTTCTTAAAAAGTATCAGTTCATAAAATATATCATAAAGTCTGCGAAGGAAACGTAAACCTAGCATTTCCAGTTACAGCCATACTGATAATATCACATATAACAAGATACTAACACAATTTATGCACACTTCAAGAAAGAACTCGATATTTTGAGGTTATAATTTGTAGCAATTGACCTTTTGCACTTTTATCCTTGCGATGAATAAAGTACGATTCAGTAAAAAAAATTGTTGACCATCTGATCTTGAAATGGAAGGTCAAAATCAATTTTGCTGCAACTTTCTTACATCAATTCTTACCAAACCGAGGGTGTAGAATATAGCTATGATAGTTTTAACTTTAACATATTAGGTTGTTGCATATGAAATGTCCGATTTTAGAATGCGACTCTTACAAAACGTTTCGATCACGAAATGCAGCTACAGTCTAGTATAGGTTTATTAAATATATAAAATTTTGAGGTACAAAGCTAATCTTTAACACTAAACGTATCACGACCGGTCAAATCACCGGTTCTAAATTTTTTTATTTCACAATTAATGAAATTGTAAATATGCTTTCATAAGAAATGATTAAATAAATATTTTTATTACAGCACATATTATACTAAGAACCGCGCAAAGTCTAAATAAATTAATCCTTTCATTTTGATAAGGCAACCACGTGCCTGTTGCTTTTATAGCTCGGTACGTTTAGCGTTAATATCCTATGTCCAATTTTAATTTAGATTTAATTACATGTTTATTTCAACGTCAACCAACGCGACTGTTGTGTATTCCTTTTGTATCTTGGCAACAAGCATGATAAAGATCCAAACTAGGATCGAAACGTTGATTTTGTTTGACAATTAGCAAAATTGCTTTGTAAATTGTTATAAACGATCGAACCGTTGCGCCGAAAGCATTTAAAAATTTATTAACAGCAAATACGATCGATAGAAGAAACATATTCCTTTTGTATGTTTGGAAGAGTAACTTTTATGTGATTTTTGGTCAAAATGTGGTGATTAATTAACTTACTAGTCGTTAATGGTAAAAAAAGAACTACAAAATCAAGATAACAGTCTTGTAAATGAAAAACGCGAATGACCACAATATTATATTTTTACCGTAATACAATTAAGAAACTTGAAATTTGTAGATAGAATACATTGGGTAGAAAATAGCGTTTGTTTAATGTCGTTACGAGACCGTTAGAAAATTTCCGATAAGTATAGTGTTAGAAACCCCATGGAATTAATGTAAATGCAACAAGCCGAGTTCCAGTTGATAGAGTTACGCTTATTACAGTTACCCCAGAGAATCCTCGGCGTGCTGAATGAAAGTAGAAATCTCGCGTCCTTCGCAAGGACTATTTCTTGTCTGGTCCCCACTCTATGACGCGTTAATATCATAAGAAAGGGGAAATCCGCGTGCGGCTAGCAGACTAGCGCTAGACGCCGCGCCGCTAGACCGGTCCTCGATAAAAAGCTACCGGATACACGAACAGCACCGTGCAGGCTCCACCAGTTATTGGGTGTCGCATTCACTAGGTTAGTACTGTCGATCAATGTAGGCGAGTCTCTTTAGCGTTATCCTATCCTCCTCCTGACCCCTCCACCCTCCTCTCCCTCCTTTCACGGCTCATACTATTTCTTCATTTTGATGATGCGGGTCCGCTGGGCGGCATGCCGTAGCTATATGCATGCAACTCGTACCCACTGGCCTACACCAGGGCTGGCCTGGCAACCTGCTTCGATTCTCTCTTCTCTTCCTCCTCCTCTTCTTCTTCCTCTTTCGAGGCTATAAACGCAGCTTGTATCCTCTGACTTTTTCCATCTACCCGGGGATCGTTGTCCCTTGATCCACGTGATCCACGTGATCCACACGATACCATTGCGATCGGCAAACGAGCTGATAGCAACCGGCGATATCTATCCTTCTGCTAGCGTACGACACACGTGCTCTACTGCGCTGATCAGCAACCTTTGTCTTCGGACACAAACTTGAATATTAGAGGTATACGGTAATACCTCGATACATGTGAAACATGATTCTCTTGAGATAATACTAGTTCAGTGACAAAACGATTTGTCTTTTTCTGTTTTATCTCTATCTCTATCTCTATATACTATATATGTACAGAATGGCGCAAAATGACCTTACTGGTTTCAATTCGTAATCACTTTTTTCATTTTAGAGTGAAATACATACATATTTGAAAAAAATATAGTGTACAGAAGAGGAATTTTATTGAACTAGACGTGAAAGATTATATCTCGCAAATGGCGGCCATTTTCTGCTTGACACATTCGTGCTCTTTCTAACACATTTTCCATGCCTTTTCGCAAAATTTCAGGTTTTATTGCACACATCTCATTGCGAATATTGACGCTCATTGCAATGAGCTACAAACGTTGACCGATTTTGTTATTATTATTATTATTTTTTAAATTTTCAATACAGGCCCACATAAAAAAGTTAAAAATTCAGCTTTTAATATTTTTTCAACAATTCCGATCAATTGCAATTTTTTAAATAAAAAATTTCTTTTCGCATCTTTTACTAAACTAATTGCTCTAGCTTCCCAAAAAAGTTCAAATCGTATAGTACAATATTAAAAAAGTTATCGTCTTCTTGAGAGCGGTCTTAAACTTTTGTCCGCTACTGTATATATATATATTGTCTTGTAGACGTAAATTTTTCCTTTGAAAAAGGTTCAAAACTGAACCGAAACGTTAGGGAAGAAGAAAAGTTTATTGCAAGATTTACTAAGAGAACGAAACGGTAGCGCCGAAAGCATCATTAAATTAAATATACTATGTTAGAATAGTATTTGAAAAACTGATAGCATCGGCTAAAATATTTTATTTTCAAAGTTGCACGCATACTTGTTAATACGAATAGGATTACATATTTACTATTTAAAGTACTATGTGCCCAGCACATTCTGTTGAGCACAATGGCCTCCATTCGTAACTCGACCATGAGCCCGTTCCTCACTTTCGATGTATAGCTGTGCTCGTATAAAAAGTTTAGAAAACAGTTAATAATAGCAACAACGCGAAAAATGGCTGACAACTGGCCTTGCACGGCGAACTAGTGGAACAAAAATAGTGGAACACTAATAGGATGATTCGTTTGTATGGGCGTTAAAACGAGAAACGACTGGTCGACGATGAAAATTTCTACAATGGTAATCCGAAGCGGATCCGTTCAGGGTCCGCGAATTCAGTTTCGCCCGTTACGAGCGCAGAAGAATCGGCGAACGTCTTGGGGAGGGGAGGTAGAGGAGAGGCTAGTTAATGACGCGACTACTTTATGCGACAGGCACGCGTGAGTTCTCTCTTTCTCTGTCCGATGATTTTTCGCGGTGGGTAGATGTGGGCATAGGGGTAGTCAGTCCAGTCGAGGCATCCAAGGAGGCAGGCGAGCAGTCAAGTTAGGTGCTATGAACGCTATATTCGTGTTCGAGGACTCCTCGACGAGGAGCCGAGTGACCCGACACCATGCGCCTACGGCAGGTGCTTGCCTCTTACAGCCTTCTCACCGGTGTCGGCTCCTCTCGTGCCTTGGTAAGAGCCAGACCCGAAAGAAGTAAGCATCTGCTTCTCTCTCTAGACGGTCGCGCGAGTTTCAGATCGTCGGAGGCACAACCGAGTGGGGGAGAGGATTGAGCCACGCGCCAACCATCCCCTCCAATCTTCCTTCTTCACCTTTCACAGCACTTCGTGTCCATTGTACTACCTATATGTACCAGGCCTGTACACTCTCATAAACAGGGTGTGCTTAGACACAGTGCACACTGGGTTATTAGGCTCGAAAAAGTGGAAAAAAGTCGATTTCTAAATTTTTGCATATGGCATAAAATTTTTGTTGTTCGTTGTAGTTAAAGGTCTGAAGAATAAGGCTGCAATATTGTTTTCTCTATTTGTACACCCGTGAAGTAGTGAACTTCATCGAAAGTCGAGAGATTTTAAAACGCGCTTGGCGTTCTTAAACAGTCTCTAAGACAGCGTCCATTCATTGGCGATTTTCCAGTGTTTTAAGGAAAATTGTGTAAATTCTTGTAGTACAAAAGTTGTTCAGGTAAGTGTACAAAGCACTTTCGCATAGATTTCATTTTATTATCATTTAAATTAGTATAGTTATTAATATTTGAATATTACCAATCATTCTATAAATTTTTTTTACGATTACAAAACTTTATTGACAATTTTGTTATAGTTCTGCGCGAGTCTGCGTGCTCTTTTTGGTGTCATTACATTCGGTAAAGATTCGTGATTATAAGCCAAGAAAGTTCGAATCTGCATATGTCTGCATTCAAATTTTATAGCTTATTTAGAATTAAGCGTTTAGCAGCGTTTCGCGTACGCCTGTACGTTCGGCTACGCTTGGCCTCAAATCAAAGAGAAACATTATCCGAGGAAGAAATTACTGATGTATTTTCGGATGAAAATTAATGGTAATAATTTGAAAATATTCTTATAATATACCGGGTGAGTCATTTAAAGTGAGACAGACGTATATCTTGGAAATTAAGCATTTTGGAGAAAATGTTTCAGACAGAAGTTGTATGGTTTCGAGAGGGGCATAAAATGGTGTCATTGATTTGACCTTGGATAGTCGTTTGAAAATCACGTGAAGGTCATCTTCAATTTCTTAAATAGAAACCCCTATTTTTTATTGCACCTTCTTGTAGCTTGTTTTCAGAGCTTTCCAAAACGCTATAATAAAATATTTTTTTCTTAAATATTTTTCAAGTAATTAACTATTTTATTCATTTCGGTTAATTTATTTATAATTTATTAAAACTTTTGTTCTTTGATTTGTAATGAATTTGTAATCTTTTATGAACAAGTCAATGTTACACAGCGAATAGATAATATAAATAAATAAGTAAAAAAATGTTTTTTCCCGGACGAGAATCGAACCCTAGCCTACCGGGTTGTAACTCTAGTAGTAAATGCTCCTTCGTTGTGAAAAGGCCTATTTTTGATTTATGACTGCGTCTAGATACACGCCGAGCGCGCCGAGCGAGACTTCAATAGAGAGCCGAACATAGAGAAAGACAGAGTGAAATAAGGATCATGTGACCGAAGCGTGTCGCCGTCGCCGGCACAGTTCTACAGGCCCGCAGTTCTCATCAATGTATGTAATGGCAATGATGGAATTGTTCATTTTCCATTAGGCTTATGAGACTTTCACTAATTCATTTCTGGCATTTTTCTGATTAAAATGATACCAAACACGATATAATTTGTCCCATATTTACTATTACATACTATATATAGCATATGTTTAAATAAACAACTTAACATCTTGAAAATATGTTCTTAGCATCGAATTGGTATTTTAAACATTACAGTTTCTCTTTCTTTTCACTTGCTATCCTCTTCCATGTCCTCCATAACACTCAGTACTCCATAACCGTCAATGAAACCATTAAATAAAATTGAAATTACATTATCGTGTTTGGTATCATTTTAATCAGAAAATGCCAGAAATAAGTTAGTGAAAGTCCCATAAAGCGTAATGGAAATTAAGAAGTTTGAGTACACGATTCACTCGTGTCAATGCTGTGGTGTTCACACCGATATACCCGAGCCGACATCAATCGTTGCCGCCGTGCGGAGCGACTCGGCCGACTCGGTGTTGACAGGCAGTGGAGTGGGTAGGCACGTCACAACGATCGCATAGACGATTTTTCACAACGAAGGAGCATTTACTGTATGTTGCCACTACACCAGGAAATTATCCGTTGTATACTTCCTCTACAATAGTTATCAAAAAACTTTGTTTATGAATATCTCAACAAATATTGAGTGTTTGCCCCTATAATGGTATATATTCGTAAAAGGAAGGTCGAGATCTATAAGTATACACAATCTCAACTGAATCGGTGACCCGAAGGCCTTGTACTCTCCTTGTTAGATTTACAAAATACATGTCTTAAATTTTCAATATAGGCCCACATAAAAAAGTTGTAAAATGCAACTTTTAGTATTTCTTCTACAATACTGATCAATTACAATTTTTGAAAAAATTTCTTTTCACATCCTGTAGTAAACTATTAATTGCTCTAGCTTCCGAAAAAAGTTCAAATCGTATAGTACGATGTTAAAAAAGTTATCGTCTTTGTTACAGCGCACACTGGTCCACGCGCTCGATCTAGCTGTTCATTTGGTAAACAACCAACTTGCCCAAATCGATGTTTATCGAATGTATATTGCTTCCTACATGTCCATGACATTCGAAAACGATTAAATTAATGAGATTTATTAAAAATTGTGATCAGAACAAGCATTTAAAAATCAACATTTTATTAATCCTATTTGCCACCGAAAAAATTACCTCTTTTCTTATTGATACCCTGGAGAATCTCTTTAATATTATGTGTCCATTTTTGTTGCAAATGAATAGTATTTGTCTATATTTAGAGTATATCTTTTGTACTAAGATTTAATATTTATAATGTATTGAGATAACAATGCTCAATAAACTAAAGAGAATCTTCAAAGTTTTCAATCTTTGGTAAAGGATATCTTTCGAGTCCCTCATCGTCCCTCATTGTATCAAAGTGCATAAGCGTTCTTTTCTCTATGAAATCATGCAAGAATCACATCCCATTCGGCCCCGGTACACAAGTTATTATTGTTTAAAGAGTATTTGTCGCCCGAATTGCGGTCGAACCTCTGGCATTTTGATGATGCAGTCGAACAATTAATATTAAAAGATGTTGAAGAAGAAAGTGGTGACAATAATGATTTGTCAATATAATATAACATACTGTCAATTGTTATTGTTGTTTATACAATAAAAATTATATTTTTGTTTTTCATAATTAATATTATGTTTTTCGCACAGTTTTAAATAAAATATTTTTAATTATGTTTATAAAATCCATTACTTCAAAAATGATTGATTATTGCGTTTATTTAAAACCTGAACCTGATTTATCAGACACTTCCGATAATCTGAGAAAAAAATGTTTTAAACGAAACTTAATCAACATTTACTATATATAGTAAATACTAGTTTACAATTAATTACAATTAATTAATAATTAAATATTAGTTTACAAATAAATAGTAGTTTACAATTTCAATTGAAAAAATTAAAAATAAAATTTTTAATGCATAAATAATTATAGTCACCTCGCATTTTTAGAAGCCGATATGTATTTTTGACTTCATAATATTGTAGCTGATATCAAAACAAATCCTACGACCTAAATTACTATAACTTTCAAATAGTGCTAAAATATTAATGAACAGCTACATCGAGCGCGTGGACCAGTGTGCAGCGTCCCAATATTAATTCCTTTCGCAGTAGTAGCACGTCTTTCCAAAAGCAAAAACTGAGAGTTCTTGATGTAGTAGTATTGTGCATTACAAAACAACTAAACAACAACGTTTTAGAACACCAGATAATCGATCTTATGTTAAATATTCCCTTCATTTGCTGTGTAATTTGAAACATATTTTGACACCTAGTCATACAGGGTGTCCCAAAAAAGTACTACCTTGAATGGGGTGATTTCTGCGTTGATTTGAAGCAAATTTTTTTTCCTTTGCAAAAATGCTTTCCGATGCTTCGTGACGGAGTTGTAACGAAAAACACGGACCAATGAAAGCGCGGCTACGGTGGACGGATTCCGACTCGTGCAATGCCAGCGCTACGCTCAGCGGGGCTTCTCGCCTAATTGGTCTGTGTTTTTAATGAATAATTCCTCAACGGAGCCTCGGAGATCATTTTCAAAAAGGAAAAAGTTGCTTCAAACGACATCAGGAATCACCTTCTTCAAGGAAGTATAACACAACAGTTTTGTTACTTTTTACATGAATATACGAATGTATAATACGAAAATCTTGACATCCTCAGACTCAGAGGTGGGCATTATTTGGCGAAAAAAATATTTGAAATACTATTTAATATTTTAGATTTTATTTTGCTTAAAGAAAATAGTATTTTATTTGAACAATCTGAACCTCGAAACGAAATACTTCTATATATTTATTTGAACAATCTGAACCTCAAAATAAAATATTTCTATGTGAACAATTTCATCCACAAAATAAAATATTTCTATTTTAATAATCTGAAACACAAAGTAAAATATATCTATTGTAATAATCTGAAACACAAAATATGTATAATATCTTATTTCTTGCGTCGTTATCCCTAATACTTTCTAATATTTTAATACTACCTAATATTTTTTAAATATTTCTTATTTTAGCAATAATTTAAAGAAGAAATGGTACTTACTATAAGAAACTATATCATTTGCCACATTTTCGTTTTATTTTTTTGTTTTGACTGCTGCTATTCGCATAGAACAAGGTGCAGCGTTCCAAATTGGAATCTGTTAGGGTGCTCCTTCGAGGACACAGAATCAGTCCAGCAAAGCTAAAAAGTCTCTAAACTGGGGCAAAGGATGGAATAGCTGTGTTGTATTTTAAAAATAATGTTTTCATGTATTTGTACTTTGCAATACTTTCAATTCGTGTATCACCATCGCTGAAATATTGAAATAATTCTAATTCTGCAATGTTTGTATGACTGATATCATTTGTTTCTTTTTCCATAAAGGAAAAAAAGTCATCTACTTCTTTGTTTTGTGAAAGTAATTGAGGTCGTGACTCTAAATCTGGATTTGCTATCTGTTTCAAAGCATTTAATAAGGTCTCTTTGATAAAAGTACGTTTTTCTTCATTTAAGTCTTTCGGAATCCATCGTAATTTCCATTTTGGACGGCTGACAGTAGCAATTATGTAGTCGCTTGCGTGTTCAGAAAAATCGAATAAATCACGAAATCGAGATTTTAAACTCGATAGAAAATGAAGTTTCAAAGGTTCGCAATATCTATTGAATGCGAACCATTATTTTGAGCAATAATATCTGAAATTGAAATTAAAAATAAAGACAAAGTCCAAATATTTTCAATATTCTTAAAATAAAATACTATTTTCAAATACTATTTTCAGAAATTACTGCAACAAATAAAATATTTTATTTTCAAAAATTACTGCATCAAATAAAATATTCTATTTTCAAAGTTGTACAGATACTGTAAAATAAATGGGATTATTTACTATTTACTATTTAAAATACTATTTTCCTCAGCTCTGCTCAGACTGTGCCATATATCATTGAACACTTAGGGTGCGTTCCGTTTCACGCGTCAGGCGCATAGATCGCATTGAATGCGATGCGCATGATGCGCGCTTGGAAACGGAACGCTTTCCCATGCATTTGATGCAAATACAAAATGGCTGCTTACATGGGTGACAAAATAAAAACATTGAACAAGAAGAATTGAACAATTGTAGTGATTTGAGTGATACTACCGATATGAGTGACAGCGAAGATGAATTGGAAGATATTTTTGAAAATTTTGATTTGGAATTTATTTATAATTACATGTTATGTAAAAAATATATTGATTGTATATATTTTATACCTTGAGTAGCCCTCACAGCACTTTCCTTGTCAAGCAACAAGGTCAATACTTCGTTGCTTTCTTCACAAATTGTGCTGTTTCACAATGTGCTTTACCGGCATCTGCTTTTTTCAAATCTACCGCTAATGCATCGGCTACGTATCAGACGCATCACTTCTGAGTTCTCGTAGCTGATGCACGGTTGATGCGAGAGAAGTGGTGGGGATCTGGGGAATTCTGTGCGCTCTGATACGCGCATTGAATGAAACGGAACGGTTCTCTATGCAGCCTATGCGCATTATGTGTGAAACGGAACGCACCCTTGTATACGATAGAATAAAAATGAAATAAAATTTTATAAAAATCTTGACATTCTCATGTTGTTTCAATATACAGCGTGTATTCGGACACTTCCAGTAATTAGATAAAAAAATATTTGGAGAAATTAATTAGTTTTCAGTCGACTACAAAATGTGCGATAGAAAAAAATCCAAAAAAGAAGTTCGCTCATGGGAAATGGAGGTTACCACCTTAATTTTTTAAATGGCACTACATATTCTTTATTATTGCTTATGTCAAGACAAGTTCAATGGCCTAACATGCTATAACCTTGACATGACCTTAATAGTGAGGTCTTAACAGTCAGATAGTGAGGTTTGAGTTGTTGATATTGGTCAAGGTATATGTATCATAAATAGACAACGAATTTTATGCATTTATGACAAAAATTAATAGGTGTAATGTAAGACAGTAAAAATATTGGAAGAATTTCGAAATGGTATCGTATTAAAAATAATAGGTTCAAAAGAACCTATTAAACAGATAGATAGATAGGTAGACAGATAGATTAAGAAGATAGAAAATAAATTTCTATTTCACTCCAGCTTGTTGCAATTCAGGTATATCATTGAACACTTACACACAAATGATAAAATAAAAATAAATTAAAAAAAAAACAGCACTTTTTAAAACGGATTAGAAAGTATAAAATAATTTAAATATAAATAAGTTTAAAAACCGGACTAAAAAGTATAAAATAATTTTTCCTAGCCCCATACAGGTTCCTAACCCCATACAGGTAGTCCTGAAAATTTGTGATAGTGAATTTTTAATAGTTATGAAAATACTTGTAAGATGTAAAACGAAAAACGTGGGGCGCATGCAATAGATAATTGATGCATCTAAGTCACTAACAATTTTATTGCATTGCAAATGATATGAACAGTTGTGTGTGTTTTCTCAACGGCAGCTACTCTCTACACTTCTTACTATGTATTATCTTGCGCCCCCCGTTTTTCGTTTTAAATCTTACAAGTATTTTCATAGCTATTCAAAATTCACAATCACAAATTTTCAGGACTATCTGTATGGGGCTAGGAAAAATTATTTTACACTTTTTAGTCCGTTTTAAAAATTAATACCAATACCATCGTATTTTAAAAAATTTATTTAAATAATTATTTTCTGCTTTGTAGTCTTGTGTGTCTGAAATTTTACAATCGATTTTAAACATTTTGACGAGATTATAACAAAGACGTGTAGTAAATTTCAGACGGTATTGCGACCGCGTCATATCGAAAAATCGTAGTAAAAAACGTGGTAACAAACGCCGTGGAAAATTATAGGTCGACGAAGAATCTCGGTGTAACGGTTCTTTCGCTTGGTAAACGGGTCAGTGGAGTGGAGATGAGTCAGAGTGGGAACGCGTCGTGGAGTAGGGAGCGCTGTCGTGCGGAGTGGGGATCGCTGAACGCAATCAAGTACTACCGAGCGTCGCGCGGTGAGGTGTAACGGTTAAATTTAATAGTTGTATAATATCTCCTAAACGCATAGACTGTTTGAAAAATTTTTTCTTAAATATTGCATTGTCATCCAGTTCTTTGCTATGTTTAAAATTTTAAGTCTCTAGCTCATCGGGAGCTAGCTTAAAATCGGGCTCATAGTTTAAAATCAATTGCAAAATTTGTACCGAACAGACAGACAAACAGACAAAACAGACAGACAAGAAAGCGAGCTAATAAAAACGTGGTAATGAAACGAAATTTTACGAAAATCTTGACGTTCTCATGTACCGTATATCATTAAACACTTAAACGTACGATATAATAAAAATAAAATAAAGTTTTACGAAAATCTTGACATTCTCATGTACCATCGAGTGCTGACAAGAAGGTCCCCGGGGGGCACAGAGGCAAGAGGGGTCTATCGTTCTGCATAGCAGTAGTATTGTGTGTGTGACCGCTTCGGCCAATAGAAGGCACCTCCTTCCAAGCCAAGCAATCGGGCGCGCATTCTTGCCTACGCCACCGTATTCCTGCCAGGGACCTTCTTATCAGAACTCAACGGTACTGTATATCATTGAACACTTACATACGATAAAATAAAAATAAAATGACTTCTTAGTAACTTGAAAGCCAGGGTACAAAGTGAAAAGAACGGTCACAAGGACAAAAGGGAGTGTACATTTATTGTCACCAATTTGTAAGTAAAATCTGGTAGAAAAAAAGTAACACAGTTCATTAGCGGTGATTGGGAGGACAGACGCGCATGCGTATAGAATATAAATTCGCAACTGGTTTCGGGCCGTCAGCGATTCCCGTGATTTTTGGCATCGTGTCCGTCGCCGCGCCGCGCCGTTAAAACGGTGTACAATACAGTATAGGTATTGCACTGCGAACAATCGCGACTCGCAAAAAGAGAAGATCGAGCCGGGCAACGATCGGCGGCAGATGCTCGGAAACATAGGTGAATCTCGCCTCCACACCTACGAGAGTCTTTTCTCGAATACGAATCACACATAATCTTCGATAATACTTCCATTGGGGCCTGCAACCCTTTTCGAGCCCATGGAAACCACCTACGGGAAGTTTCAGCGAGATTATTTGAATAAGACATCTAGACGACTGGACAGCTGCTGCGCGAGGCTGGCTCAGCGTTTTTCGAGTTTTCCAGTGATTTTTGCATGGCGCAGATGATGCGGGCACGCGACCACCCTTCCTCTCGACCCTTTTCTACTTGTTCTCCCTCTTTTCCCGGATACCCGCAGAAACCCTTTCGGGAACTGTCCACCGTGAGTTACGAGGATCTCGATGCTCCGGGACGGAACGGAGCGACACCGAAAGAGGTAAAAGAGTGAAAGAGAACCAACTGGCAGATGCTCGGGTTTCCTGATTGAAAAACGCACCACCGCCAACTGTGTACATGTCAAAACAGGATAATCCTCTGGGCTTCTTCTTCCGCTGGAATGTTCCCCTGTATACTTCACTTTTTCATTCAAACGTGACTTAAATACATTTAGGTATATTCGCACGGTGGAGAGGCAGTTTAATATTTTTCAATTTTTTAGTTTTCTGGTTCTTTTCGAAACACGTCTTGCATATATTATAAAAATATATAAGATGTTTTCTCAGAATCTCGTGAAGATATCGAATTAATGTTTCTTTAAATTAAAGTTATGGTTAAGGAGCGCTAATATTTTTATTAACCCTTTACACTCCGAATTATTTTTCAATTTTATTTCCAACAACTCCCTGGATTTGAAGTATTCTACTGAAATTTACTTCAAAGGACAGTTCCTTGACTGCTACTTATTTTAAACAATTTTGTTTACTAATTATATTAAATATAGCTCTCTCAAACTTGCATTGTAATTTACATTTCTGAAACTTATATTTGTTTTTAACTGAAAAATAAGAAATTAAATAAATAAAGGAAGATCCAAATACATATACAAACCCGTTTCATTTATACATTTTTCTTCCTCTGATGTCGAGTCACACTCGACAAAGAAGTGCAAAGGGTTAAGGGGATCTCAACATTTTTTTAAGTGGAAAGTGTTATTGATTTTTTGTTTTTGTTTTACTTGAACGCTTAATGAGAGGTATCACAATAACAAAAAATAAATTAAAGTTTCCATTTTAAAAAATGTTGTTTTTCTCCCTCAATAAAATTTAACTATTTAATTAAAAAGAAATGAATTTGATATCTTCATTAGATTCTGAGAAAACAGCTTGTTACGTTTTATCTGGTATATCTTGTATATCTATATAAATAAAACTGTGAATGTCCGTTTGTCCGTTTGTTTGTAATCGAACATCTCCGTAACGGCTGAACACAGAAAGCTGGGGCTTGAGCCATTAGACGCAGCGTTTCTTCGGGAAGGTTTTAGGACAATCCGCATTCGAAAAAGTCCATTCGTTCAAGACAACGCTAACTGCTTACTTCAAGTTATGTCAATGTGGCGCGTTCGCGAAAACATTGATGTAAAAGAATAATCGATATGGTTTCGTGTTGATTCGCGTTATAACCAATGCGTCACGACGAGAATCTCCTCAGTGGTATTCTGCTTCAAATTATATTGTGAAATATCTACATATATGAATAGAAAAAATATCTATATAAATAGAAAGATTGACCTATTCGGAGTGATTTGTTCTGTAAGTTTCTCACTGCATTGCAATTCAGCTGAGTAGATTGATCTGCGTTTGAATTGGAATATTTGGTTAGTATTATAGGTTACTACACATGTTATTGATATAACTTTCTTTCTACTTTAGTACATAAAAAGAATGACGAATAAAGAGAATCGCAGAAGAACAAACTTAGGTCGTCGTACTCGCGGAACGGAAGCAGTACGACGATTGAGATCAAATCAAATTGAGGAAGAACGGGCATCACAAAGAATGGTTCAAATACGTACCAGGCTTGAGGATGCACGGTTGCGAGCACGGCGATCGGGTTCTGCAACTTCAGATCTGCATCAAACTCAACAGAATGAACGCGACAGGCTGAGAGTGGCTGAAAGACGACAACGAGAAACAGCAGATCAGCGTCAAACACGACATCTTGCGACATCATGCGACAAACTTTTACTTGTCACAGATGTGACAAGTAAAAACATGCTTTTAACTAGAGGGTTATTGTTGCTCGCTCGCAAGTAGGGTTGTTTTTGCTCGCTCGCTTTGCGAGCTCGCGGGTAGGACTGCTCTTGCGAGAGGGTTAGTGATACGCATTGGCTAGTAGGGCCTACTGCTATTAATGTTTTTTATTTGGTGTGTGACTCTCCAAGAGTCACGCAAAGAACTTCCCGATTCGTTACTCCTTCGCCAACATCGCCAACATCGTTTTTTTTTTTGTACTTTCATCGATATTCTCCTAAAATATATTCTTGGGAGTACGGATGATAAATTCACTCTTGCATTGGAATAACTTTCGATTATTCCAAGCGGTAACATTAGCATCAGTTTAAAAAAAAAAATTTTTTTAAATCTAAAAAAAAATTAAGAAAAAAATTTTTTATGTAATTGCGTTTGTTTCTTTGGTGAAAAATTTCCGTCCTCCCTTATAAATTGCATTGTAGAATCAACTCCTTTCGAAAAAAACTAAAAATCTAAAAAACTACTTGACCAATATGGACCAAAATCTAATCAGCTCTAAGTTACGACGGGGCACATCGATTGCATCATTCATCATCCTGATGGCGTTGTTACTTTTTCAGAAAACGTTAACGAAAAATTTGATACCATAGAAACAGGCATACGCGCACGCGCGCACACACACACACACACAAACATTTTGATAAAAATAGTTTAAAATGACTCCAATGACCATGAAACGTGAAGATCTGCTAAATAATCGATTTTCGATTTTCGGGTTCATTACAATAACTTCCCTATAAAATCGGGAAGTTAAAAATACTGAGCCACAGCAACGCGTGACGGGGGAAAGCTGGTAATGTATATATTTATTTATTTATAACAATAGTGGTAACTATTGTACTATGTACCTAATCCATGTGTTCGTAACAAATAAAATTTTGATTGAATTTAGCCCGAAATACATGTATGAACGTCTAGTAGTTTTAAACATTAGAAAAACATTTCGTACACAGGTTTTTAAATGTTTTGTAAACGTCCTGTGAACTTACCATTAACGTTCTGTTAACTTAAAATTAAAATTAATTTTCTATGATTAAAATTAATATATCTGTATCAACATACATAGAAATTTCTTATAGAATTTTCTTTTCCCGAAAACATTGTCTTGAGAAAATTGGCTATAACTTTTTATCCGTTAACGCTATCATTATACTTTCTCGAGAAAAAATGTAGCTGACAACTATACCTTTCCAGCGGCATATTTTTTTGCGTAACTCTCATCCTATGAAATTTTATAGCTAAAAAACAAAACGTTCGAAAATTGTTCATTTAGTGCGTTTTATATTTGTCGTAGAACTATTTATTAATTTAACGTCAGATCATAAAAATGTCATGATTGGGGTAGTCGCACGGGGGTTGTCACGATATCGCATGTATACTTACGTGATGATTCACTCGTTTTCGTTTTTAACGTACAAAATGCTGCACGATGACATGATATATCGTAAAACATTTGATTCCCACGAATTTTGGGTTACGTGGCACAGTCTGGTACCCACAACCCATAACAGTCCACCCTAGCCCAAAGCTACCCCTTCAATGTGAAAAAAACTCCTTCAAATTGTGCTTGCAGGGGACCTCGTTGCGTAATTACTGAAAGAGAACCCGGCAATAACAACAACGACGACGTCCGCGACGCCATTAACTTCGCCATATGGTGTTTCCCCCAAAGTAACTCAACATAGGCACCAAAATTATACAAAATCATCTATGAAGACATTACCGCATCGTGCTCAGGAAAATCTTTCATTATCCTTCTCGTTTGCTGATCTTTATGAATATAAATCATGGGGTTATACGTATACACTGAACCACGAAGGTATTTGAACGCACTTTAAAGCAGTATAACTTTTTTAGGATCGGACCAAACGACCTGATCTTTGAGTAATTATCCGGACATTAAGAATGAAACTTGACAAATAGGTGTCAAGTTCTCGCCAAGTTCTCGCACCTCCTTTTACACGAAACAACTTAGCCGTTTTTTAGAGGCTTATAACTCGGCACTGGAGGCAGATGGAGAGATATAATTCCGTACACTTGTTAAATGCTATCATGTCTCAATATTGACAAAACATTAATCTTCCAACATTAGTAGGTTCCGAGATATAGGATCTCAAAAATTGCTAAAGTCACTGACTGACTGACTGACTGACAGATCATCAAAACCTTTTGGGTACTTCCCATTGATCTACAAGCTTGAAATTTGGTACATAGGTCCACCATAACAATCACTCAAAGGAATAATTATCAAAGTTTGAAATTTTACACCTTAAAGGGGTGGTTGCATTGAAAAGAAAAATTACGATATGCTAAAAATGTTAACATTGCATTTAATTTACGAGCTGTAAGTACAAGAATATAATAAATATTATATTTAAAACATTTAAGATATTAAAATATTTAAAACATTAAAAATATGAAAGTATTTGAATCATTAAAATAATAAAAATATGAAAATATTTAAATATTAAAATAATATTAAACAAAATATGAAAATATTTAAATATGTACGATATTAAAATACGGACAATATTAATATATTTACGATATGAAAATATTTACAATACTGACATATCCGAAATATTGAAACATTAAAAATATTAAAATGATCAAAATATGAAAATACTGAAATATTAAAATATTGAATATTGCAAATATTACAATACTAAAAATATTAAAATTGAGGTAATATTACTATTAAATGATTTTAGTGAAGTAGCCAAACATTTTCAAAACTGAAGTGCAGTTAAAAAAAGATTAAAGATTACTTTAACAAATAAATTCTGTTAACATTAACCGTATACATATGTATCATTACTATACTGTAGTTCTATTGTAGTTTGGTCCACTTTGAAAAAAGTGACTCCGATTTAAAAGAGTATTCAAATGTGAGTCATTGTATGTCCAATTTTGGATATTGTAAACATAGGACTTTTGAGGAACTGGTTGGTTCGGAAGCTTGTGTCAATAACGTTCGCAGTACGTATGTGTCAGTAAAGGATAGACAGGATCATAAACGATCGTCTGACCGCCAGCCACATGTCATCGACATGGTTACGATGAAATGCAAAACGTTCGGTTATCGTGAGATAGTAAGTGGTTACCGCAAACAATAATAAGTGGTCACCGCAAACGAACAGCGAGCACTGGTTTCAGCAGTTTCGCTGCTCGTGAAAGCTACGTTCGGGGGAACACTACTACCAACAGAGAGGAAAAAGAAGGAGGTAAGTACCTATTGAGTAACATTTCTGCCGTTTACGATCTTTTTGAACGCGAGGAAGAAGTCGAAAGCAAAAAAAAGAAGCCGCGAAGAAGAAGGCACGAGTGTAAAACCGTTGCGGTTTACGGGGGTTTTTATGGTGTAATCCACGGACACACCGCTGTTATTATCTACCCCGGCGATAGAAAGCGGTTGCGTTTTAATAGATCATTTTCATCACTCTTCGTTCTGGAGAGGTTTAACGATAGCCAAAATTAAATAACACCTCTATAGACATACTGCCAAGAAGTATGATACAATCATACGAATCCGCTATGTTTGTTTCGAACATTTAGGTTTCGTCATTAACTATTGTCTGCGTTCTTATAATGCATATGACTTCGAAATCGGGCATACTCTGAAATCAATCGAATATTTACCCCTTGCCGTATTTTAACGAGTCACACTCGTCATGGAGATTTAAAAAATCTAACAAATCCCAACAAAAACATCCTGTAAACAGGAGCCAAGTTTCTATGGCCGTAAAAAGTTGTGAGATCAAAGAAAATACGGCCAAGTACGTTAGCTTAGAAATACCTCTTGCATTATTGAAAAAAGCGTTTGTAAAAATTCGTTTAAAAGAGTTACATGGAGGGCTAAATTATGCAAACTTGGCCACTACTTAACACCTTTTATGACAATTGGTTTAAAAAGTAACGATTTAAAATTACACAAACTGTCAATCTTTTCCTGACACAATAATTCATTCGCACTAGAACTTACTTCTAGACCACTGTGCGACGGTCGGATCCGTTTGCCCCCCACCGCTATAGACGATGCTCGGTGCAGTTTCTTTTGTTTACGTTAGAGCGATTGTTTTTTTCATCAGTATTTGTTGCGACTTCGAAGCTAATAAAATGTATACTTATGTATGTTATGCTGCTATGTTCTATCCTACGTATCTATTTCGTAATGTTTTCTTTTCAATACAACCACCCCTTTAAGGTGGTAAAATTTCAAACTTTGATAATTATTCCTTTGAGTGTTTGTTACGGTGGACCTATGTACCAAATTTCAAGCTTGTAGGTCAATGGGAAGTACCCAAAAGGTTTTGATAATCTGTCAGTCAGTCAGTCAGTCAGTCAGTGACAAATTTAGCGATTTTTGAGGTCCTATATCTCGGAACCTACTAATGTTGGAAGATTAATGTTTTGTCAATATTGGGACTTGATAGCATTTAACAAGTGTACGAAATTACATCTCTCCATCTGCCTCCAGTGCGGAGTTATAAGCCTCTAAAAATCGGGCTAAGTTGTTTCGTGTAAAAGCAGGTAGAATTATCAAATAGAATGTGATTCGTTTGTAATTCGTTTAGGCTTTAAAATATATTTAGCCATACAGAAAATATAAATGTTCTTTTTCCTTCTACGACAATTTTGGTGATAAAGAAGTTTTAGTCACTGTAACTGCAAAGAAAAAAATACGGCAAGGGATTAATGTACCATTTTTTAATTTTCACTTCCTTTGTATCGAAAGTTTGCCACGAAAATAATTACAGGTGCAAAATATATGCACTTCTAAACTTTTGCACTCGGAGCAATTTTAATTCGAAAATTATTACCATCTTATATTTTTAAGTTAGGTTATGTGACGCATAGGTTGTATATAGTTCTTGGTTATGGCTACCTTATATTTGTAACGAAAATTCCATGAAGATTGAATTAATGTTTAAATGGGTCAGCACTCCGTGCACGCTAACACTAAGTTATGATTTTCAAAGCTTGCAAGCGTTGATTAAACAAGCTGAGATAATTGTTTACGTTTTCCTCCGCGAGAAGGAAGTGAACAAGCAAACATTCTACTTCTTTCTGTGGGATGCAATTGGATAGACAAAAGAAGAGACTCGTTTCGTACACGCAGAATTTATTTCGCCAGCAATTCGAGGCCTGAAACAATGCGAAAGTTGGGCATCAGATGGTAAACCAGACGATCGTGGACCATCTGGTGGTCCACCCTGGCATACGGCGAGCATCCGACGTATAAGCACGCAAAAAAAGTCCAAAACCCGATACTCTGAACGCAAGCCTATAGGAACATTAAGATAGCTAAGCCGAGCAAGTCAGCTGTGAAGGATAATCCCGATTAAATCGAACGAAAACAATGCCGATACTTCAATAAACAATATTGAAGCATTTGTACAGAGAAAGTGGAAGTCCCTTAATCCAAGAACTTCCTTCGTCTCGGTCGAGATAGCGTTCTCTTCGTTAATAGGATTCAGTTCTCGTCTTTATAAATAGATCGCGAATTTTAATGAAATTTACAGTTTTATTAATTAATTGAAAGTTAACAGTAGAACTACCGAACACTGAACGTGACTAATAGATGTATGTTGAAGCTGTAGTCTTTTTCAATCATTCAAGCAAAATGATTTATAATTATAATTAGACAGCGGATCTCTCTTTTTATGCAAAATAAAAATGTTGTACCTGAATTACAACAGACTTGAGCGAGATAGAAATTTATTTTCTTTCTTAATATATTTAATAGGTTGAAAATGACATGACAGCATTTTCAAATTCTTCTAATGTTTTTACTGTTTCATATTACACCTACTCATTTTTGTCATAATTATAAATAGTCTAATTATAATAAATCTTTCGCCTGTTTGTGCAATTGTCTTTCTGCTGTCGATGTGTCTTGAAATCATTAACCTTCTAGACTGCTGAAGTTATTATTTATTGCGTTGTTACATACACACAAGTGACAAATACAAATTCAATTCAATTGCTTTTGCTTTGTCTCCATTATGATTATTATTATTGATTAATAATGATAAATTATCTATTAATTAACAACTTATCTTTATGCAAAATAAAATTCTTTTACGTAAATTGCAAAACACACGAGTGAAATATTTAAATATTTATATGGAAAATAAAAATATTCATCGTCGATTACGACATAGTTATTAAATTTTCATTCCATCTTTAAAAATTTTAACAGATTGAAGAACATGAACGTTCTTAAATCGTCTTAATGTTTTTACTGTTTTAAATTGCATCCACCCATTGTTTTCATAAATGCATAAAATTCGCAGTCTAATAATCAACTTCGTCATCGACTGGTATCATAGAAAATAATGATATCGTCCAAAATAAAAATTGTCTGCATCGATTGCAAGAAATAGGAACTAAATTGAACACAATTGACAATTTTTTAAATTGTCCAACAATTTTCGATTTCATTTACTCAATTTTGCTATAAATGCACGCACATAAAAAAAGGTCCGCAGTCCACTCATAAATAATAAATAAAATTGAAAGAAAAACTAAAACTTCTGCATGCACTTACTACTTATACTATTTGTGTTTAGGAAATTGTATAGACTCTTCCAATGTTGTTTACACGAATCTTTATTAAGAAACAATAGAGAAATAATTACGCCTAGGAATCGTCCTTGACACTAACAAGTCGAATTATATTTTCGCAGTGGTACGAGCCTCATTGCGCGCAGAACCGTGGTGTTGCACACCCGCAATTCTTTCGCCGGTGTACAAAGTCGAAGCACGCGTGCTGCACGTGCCCTCTCCCAAACGTGACTCGGTCACCATATCGCCTTATATTTAGTTAACCGTCTTATTTTACCCTTGACAAACAAAGCGGTCACTCTCCTGTCGGCTCGAGCTTGCTCCAACTTCAAATTGCATTGAACATCGTAAAACTCTGACCTGAATATCTTGTTTCACACCGATTACCTTGCCGGCTGCATACGTGTATATTACCTAACTTACGAAAAATTTATACCGCAGATTCAGTTTATTATAGTATTCCTTACAATTAGTACTTTACAGAATTGTTCAAGATACACATAAATTCCTAATCCCTAAGATTCATTAAAAATGTTAACATTGAATTTAAGAGTTTGGACACAGAAATAATTTGAGAATATCGAAAATTTTTTTATAGAAAAATTACATTCGTGAAGTTTAAACGCGTTTTTCTCAGTGTTGCGTTTTTCAATACGATGTACAAGATATCTCGAGTTCTGTCTTAGTAATTACGTTAAAATTGTACAATTATCTTCATTATGATATCTGTTAGGCATTGACGATCGTTTTGTTTTCATTTTCCCATTATTTTGTTAAATGTAGATAAAAAAGTAACAAATTTTCTACCGAAATTAAGTCATGAAATTTAAAATATCTGCTATTTTGTTAATTTTAACAAAAATTGAAATGTGGGATCGTCAATGTCTAGAGAATATATCACAGTTTATATGACATTTTTGGGATTTTTGATATACATAGTTAATTCGATTTGTAGGACTCCTGTATACCATACTGTTGGCCATCTGGAAGAAAAGAAATTATCTTTTAAATATTACAAGCACTTTTTTATAGTTCATAATATAGTAAACTGAAATACAAAATCTTATATTAATCGATTATTCACTTTTCTCTGTACTGTTGTTCAAAAATCTTATATTTTCTCCACTTGTTACCGTGTCCAAACCTCTTAATTTACGGGACCTACAAAACGTATTCGTTTTCGTCAAGTGGTCGAACATTTTAAGGTAGGAATTGGATATACGTAATTTCGATAAATAAATACAACAAATAAGTCAATATATTAACTTAATTCTTCCACAATTAATTAAGATATATTATTACCTGCTGTGTCCTGTCGGCTCGTACTTGCTCCAACTTCAAATTTTATTGAACATCGTAAAACTCTGACCTAAATATCTTGTTTCACACCGAGTACCTTGCCGGCTGCATTCATAACCTAACTTACAAAAAATGTAGAAAACTTGAATATGCATAGAATATAGCACGTCTTTGCGAAACAGTGAAAAATTGTGTCTTTTCTCAGAAATTGTATTCAATTCGAAATGCACACGTTTAAATATTTCGCGCCGAAAAATACATGATACAATTAAACTGCTTTTAGAATCATCGGTGGACTGCGGAATTTATGCATTCATGCAAAATTATTTGCCGCGAAATTGTCCTCTGTTTTTTTATAGCATGGTACTCTACGCATCGCGGGAATACTACTACAAGTAATAGAAAGATTAAGATATTTCGAAAAATATTGATTTAAATTTCTGAATTTTTGTATGACTCTCATTTTTTCATTGTTCAGAAGGAGACCTCTGCATTTCATACTTGCTATCGCGGTAGGCAGGGGTATGCGAGATCCCGGTCGGCACGGGAATTTCTCGCGGAATCGAGACGGAATCCCGAGTCTTTCGGAGTTCCCAAAAATATCTGTGATTCCCGACATGTTTTAGTTTCTCCATACTTCCAATAATTACAAAAATCTGAAAGCCATTGTGTTCTCGAAGATTACTAGGGATGTGCGAGAACTCGAAATATCGGGTCGGGTCGGGAACACGAAATTTTTTCGGGATCCCGACCCAACCCGACTCGACCTCTTCTCGACTCTTCCCGACCATCGGGTTCCCGATATTTCGGGTTCTCGCACACCCCTAAAGATTACACATCTTATTAGCCGGGAATGTTTATGTTATTAATATTGTAGAAAGTAATTGCGAATAACGAGACTTTCGGGAATCCCAAATATTATTCTATATCCCGAAAATTCTTGGGAATTCCGAATCTTGGCGGGATCCAGTATATTTTCGGGAATCCCGAATCATCTCGAGATCCCGCACATACTCGGAATTCCCAAAAATTCTAGGGAATCCCGAACATTTTCGGGAATCTCTAACTATGATAAAAATAATTATAATTTTTATTTTTTGTTATTCTTAGCGATAAATAATGATTTATACAAAACTTGTGGTTATTGGTTCAATTTTGCTCCTTACTGTAAATATCGCACTGCGGATCTTGTTGCATTGATAAAGAAATTGGTTGGGCGGAATATAAAAAAGTAAATGATTTTAAAAATTCAAGAATGTTGTAATGTTGCTTTGAACGTAACAAAGTCGTCAAGGGATAAAATCAATTTTTATGTTATTCCTCCTTCTCACAATCAATGCAAAACATTTTTATTTTGCATAAAGATCCGCAGTCTAGTAATTATTAAAGCCTACACACATCGCATCGGTGGGACGTTTTCTTTTCCATTTTCTACACCGGATTTTTCCGAGACGTTTCTTTGTCTACCGTGGCGGCACGTACCCCAGTTTAGCCGGAATGATTTACAAGTTAGTCCAGCGTGAAGGCAGGTGACCGTGCCGGTCGAATGCTACTTAAACACTTGCACGAGCCACGAGCGTGGACACGGCTTCACCAGGAAACGCATGCCGCAGCCGATAATCATTATAATTCGGCATCCGTCCACCGCTTTTGATCAGCATACCTCAATGTATTATGGAAATCGGACGAATGCCTCGAAATTTCAACAGTAAGTAATACTTTGACGATCAAGGTTACATGCGCATAAAGGTTCCCCGGCGAACATCGCCGAGTTAACGAGCTTGCAGATATTTCAGATTCTACCATGCGTTCTGGAATCTTAACCCTCGGCGAGCCGCGTTGTTTCGCCGTTCCAGGAGCGATCACCGATCAAGATAAGGATTCGCCTGCTCCCCGAGATGATCCATCCTCGAAATTGAGATCGCTCCGAATCTTTCGGAACCGGGAAAACGAGAACGGGAAGAGGGATCGTCCTCCGACGTTGAACGATCAATTTCCTGGACCAGGACTCTTTTTTATTTTGATACCGGGTAAAGGTCGACAATGCATCGGAACGAGTATCGGCCAATCATTAGACCGTAAAATAATCGTCTGCGGGGGTCCCGGGCAACTCGGAATCCAAGATCATTGTTGAAATCGCTCGATCGTAACATTTCGCGGCAAAAAAGAAAACCACCAGCGTCGAGAGAAAACACGGAGACGAAAATCATTGGGCTGTAACTCGTTAGCCTTTGTTCAATGTTACAGATCTGATTCCAGTTTATCACTACAACTACCAACAATTAAGACGAAGCTATTTCTACGAAAACCAGCCAAGATGACTGATCTTTAAAAAATGCGTAATAATTGAATATTTTTATATTAATGATTTATTACTATCTTACGAAAGGAACTCCACGTAATGGAATTACAACTATTGTACTATATTACTATACTATAATTATAACTACGTTTGTAACTACTGTATAATGATAACTATAATAATATAATTATATATATAATAATAATAACTACTATAATAATTAATTCACTTTCCGAGGACTCCTGAACATTTTCTTCACTTATAATCTCATTATCATTATTATCATTATACGGTTTAATTTCATTTTCTTCGTCTATAGCAGCCGTGGGCAATTTTGCCCCAATTGAGACAAAACTGTCCCCACCGTAGCGCCCACTGTCCCCCACCAGCATCCGTCGTTACTATGTAGAAAGGACGCGTTTCGCTTGTCGCAAGCAGTGCGCAGGCCTCGTGCATCGGAGCCACGAGGAGCGCCACCGAAAGGAAGCTTGGTGGGGGAAGCAGGCCTTCGAGGGGCTCCACCCGTACCCACGCCTGGTCTATAGTCTCATTATTACTATTATCACTAGACTGCGGATCTTTATGCATTTATACCAAAATTTAGGAGATGAAATTCGAAATTGTTAAAAAATTTAAAAAATTGAAAATATCGATATACGCTTTCTTTTCTTTTAAAGTCATTAAGGGAAAAAATAACATTCAATTTAGTTTCTATGTCTTGCAATCTATATAGACAATTTTTATTTTGTATAAACAGAGAGATCCGCAATCTAATTAAGGTGGAGTGGGGTAAGTGCGTCAACGGGGCAAGTGCGTTAATTGGTTATTTTTATTATAATATGTACGAAATTTCTCTAGCTTGTATTTGTTAATGTAGTATAAGTTAGTATGAACTATTCCACATAGATTTCGCCCAAGAATAATGGTGTTCTCCTCGCCTAACTCAACCAATACCAAACAGTCATCACGTGCGAAGTACACGTACAACTTTGAGGTTACCCTGAACGTGCAATAGTTTACAAGTTATTAGTATATTGTGTGTTGTTATTTTAGGTAAGTACAACAAATATTGATGTAGGTTTACATTAAATAAACCGTTTTTATTTTATTTATTTATTATCTTGCCCTACTAAAATTATCTTGCCCCGTAAATATTACTACACGGGGAAAGTGCGTACTATCACGCTGGGATAAGTGCATACTGTAAACAATATATTTAATGCAATAAAAAGCATTTTGTAGCAGGCATTTTCGGGGCAAGTGCGCAAGTTATGTAGAACCCTACATAATACTAATTCATCAGTAATAACTGTGGCAAGAGTTTGATACCAAGAACGTTAAGTTTTTACAGACCAGACTGATAATACATCAGTTTAAAATCCAACTTTGCAAAAACTAGGGCGGACTTACCCCACTCCACCTTATTATTATAAAGTTCGATTTCATTATCTCCTGATTCACTATGCTACACACGTACAAATAAACGATTTATCTTCAACCGACGCACAGTGGTCTAGAAGTCAGTTCTAGTGCGAATTAATTATTGTGCGAGGAACAAATTGTCATTTTGTGTAAAAATTACTTTTAAATATTTGAGTAAAATAAATAAAACATAATTTACGATACTGACTACTTGTTTATTAATATAATAATTATTAATCTAATACTACTTTCATCAAAATTTTTTAATGGCCTTCCAACTCTTGCGGATTCAAGTTCGTGAATGTCAATCTCATTGAAGGGGAATACCATGGTCGATTCTAAGCAGGTCTTATTTTTTTATAGAAATCTATCTTTATAATTACAGTAATTCTTCAATCGGAGTCCTGGGTCGCCTATCTAACCGTAGTCCAGTGCCTACTCACTCCACTGCCGGCCAACGCTGCGCCGCGCCGTAGGGCGGCGATGTTTGATCTCGGCTCGGGTATATCGGTGTGAACACCACACATTGACTCGACTGAATCGAAGTCTCAAACTTCTTAATTTTAATGATCGGTTTATGGGACTTTAACCAGCTTATTCCTGGCGTTTCGCTGATTAAAATGGTACCAAGAACGATATAATTGGGCCAATATTTAGTGGTTTAATCGACGATGAAAGTTTCGAACGCAACGAAGAAGAGCGTATTGGAAAGAAAGAGACGCGAACAGTAGCCGCCGTCGGCACAGTTCAAAGGCCCGCGTTGTTGCTGATCTTCGTTGCGTTCGAAACTTTCATCGTCGATTAAACCACTAAATATTGGCCCAATTATATCGTTTTTGGTACCATTTTAATCAGAAAAACGTCAAGAATAAGCTAGTTAAAGTCCCATCATGATATCATAGAAAATAAAGAAGTTAAGATTTTGGTGTTTCATTGTGATGACGCACGGGCCTTTAAACTGTGCCGGCGACAGCGACACGCTTCGGCCACGCGATCCTATTTCATTCTGTCCTTCTCTATGTTCGGCTCGTCGTTTGAAGTCTCGGCGCGGTCGACGGAGTCATAAAAAAATAGCCTCTCTACGCTACCCAAGTCCGTTCAAAACACGGGACTCCGATCGAAGAATTACTGTATTGCCTATTTTCCAACGTTTCTCGATATGTTTGATAAAGTTCTCTAAAATTTCTTCAATACTGTGTCCGCTCACATTCCTTTCGGTAAAAGTAGTCTCTAGTAATTCACTGACGCAATCCTTCCGTTTCAAATTCTTCAATTTGAACCATTCTTCGAACAACTCTAAGCGAGTGATAGTAGATACGTTTACTAAAATATTAAAATAAAATGATAATGGGATTGCGGGGGCCTGCGTTTTCTCTTTACCGTTTATGGAGATGAAGTAAGCTTCCAAAATAAATCCTTCGCAACGCGTGCAAATGCGTGGAAATTTTGTAAAACTTACGACATTCTAATAATTTTTCTTAAAAAGTATCAGTTCATAAAATATATCATAAAGTCTGTGAAGGAAACGTAAACCTAGCATTTCCAGTTACAGCAATACTGATAATATCATATATAACAAGATACTAACACAATTTATGCACACTTCAAGAAAGAACTCGATATTTTGAGGTTATAATTTGTACTAACTGACTAACGCAGTAAAACAAAATGTGATTACTGGAATGTTGACAGTCTTGCCAACAATAATACGGTGATGTAATTTACTAATTTTGCTTTTGTTATTGTAGTATACATATCAAACTATCATACAAGTATAAATTTTAACAGATTTACGTTAGTTGGTATTTTTTGTTTATTCGCACTAGAACTGACTTTTAGATCACAGTGCGACGGTTCCTTCTGCAGTTTTTACCCTTGCGATGAATAAAGTACGATGCAGTAAAAAAAAATTGTTGACCATCTGACCTTGAAATGGAAGGTCAAAATCAATTCTGCTGCAACTTTCTTACATCAATTCTTACCAAACCGAGGGTGTAGAATATCGCTATGATAGTTTCAACATATTAGGTTGTTGCATATGAAATGCCCGATTTTAGAATGCGACTCTTACAAAACGTTTCGATCACGAAATGCAGCTACAGTCTTGTATAGGTTTATTAAATATATAAAATTTGGAGGTACAAAGCTAATCTTTAACACTAAACGTATCACGACCGGTCAAATCACCGGTTCTAGATTTTTTATTTCACAATTTAATGAAATTGTAAATATATTTTCATAAGAAATGATTTAATAAATATCTTTATTAGAGCACATACTGTACTAAGAACCGCGCAAAGTCTAAATAAATTAATTCTTGTTATTTTGATAAGGCAACCACGTGCCTGTTGCTTCTATAACTCGGTACGTTTAGTGTTAATATCTTACGATCAATTTTAATTTAGATGTATAATTTTACTTTTAAATCAAATTTATTTCAAAGTCAACCAACGCGACTGTCGTGTATTCATTTTGTATGTCTGGAAAAGTAACTTTTATGTGATTTTTGGTCAAAATGTGGTGATTAATTAACTTACTAGTCGTTGATGGTAAAAAAGAACTACTAAATCAAGATAACAGTCTTGTAAATGAAAAAGGCGAATGACTACAATATCATATGTTTACCGTAATACAATTAAGAAACTTGAAATTTGTAGATACACTCCTCAAAAGAATTAAGGGATCACTTGTGCGAACCCGAAAAATTGCTCCCACTTTACGTGATCATAACTCCGTGAAAAATAGCTGTACCGATATCGTTAAACAATGGTTTGAAAGCCTGAAACCTCTAGTTTCAGATGCTCTTTTTCAAATTCTTGCTATGTTGGTTTTTTACAAGGTTATAGCGAGATGAAGACAACATTGACAGTTAACAAAAATTCTGTGCAACTTTGGAACATTATACGGCGAGAAACAAATTTTTTTGATAAATCGCGTTAATATCATTTGGAGGGCTATCTTTCCTGTGTAAATTGTGTGGTTGTTGAATATTGTGCGATTTTTTTATATTCGAGTTATTCAACATTGAAGTAAATATGGGCTTGTTAACTTTAACAGGCTCCAGAAAGCGAAAAAATTATCGTAGAATCTTGTGCAAAAAAGCAATAGAAAGAGCGTTTCTTTCTCTTCAAGGCACTTCTTTTGTTTTTTCAATTACATTAACATTTCCTTTAACTCGCTGTATCTCGACGAGAAATGATCGTAATACCAGGATTCGAACGTCAGATTGAAGCCGAGATTCTGCCAATTCAATTGAGTACCCCATGAACTCGCTGCGATAATTGTTTACCTATGGCAGCTGTGTATGAAGTTAGTGCTTCGCAGAAATTAGCGCGCCACGTACAGCGGCTGCCTGATATGTCTGAATACATAAGAATATTCGTTAAACATGTAGAATTTCAAAAAAATGTGGTAGAAACCAGGTACTGGAGAACCAGTACCACACGCGGAGAAATTTTTTTTTAACATGCGATATATCATTTCCAGTAGATTTTTTCTCGCTGATTTCAATTTTGATCGGGTTGAATCGGGTTCGCACAAGTGATCCCTTAATTCTTTTGAGGAGTGTAGAATACATTGGGTATAAAATAGCGTTTGTTTATTGTCGTTGCTAAAAATCGGACATTTCATATTCAACAATCTACTAATTTCTATACATACTCATATGATCCTCATATGATCCTTCCTTTGCTTCTCGTGCTTCTTTCGACGGTATTCCACTTTTGCGTTACGAGCAGCAGTAAGAATCACTTATTTCGTACGTATAAAAAGGTCAAATAGGTGGTAAAAGTAACGAGGAAAGAACGAAAGAAAGTAACGGAACGATTTTACAGCTCGCGGAATTGCCGCGGTGCAGACGAGTTAATATGTCAAGGTCCTCCGAAAGAGCGCTTCAATTTCACGTTCCGCGAAGCTAGCAACGTGGCTTTTAATATTTGCCCGGCGAATCGTTAACACGGCTGACCCGTGCGCAACTCGCGACACCCTTCAATTACTTCTCACGTACGAAACCGACTCGTTTTCGATAGATTATGGTTTTCGCTCACGCACAGCCCGAGACCATGAGGGTACCATAAATATCAGTTTGTACAAGAAACCGAACGGTCGAGTATTGTTACGCGAACGGTTCCGCTCGGATCCACGGATTTTCTCGGACGAACGTATCGCGTGCTGCTGTACAAATTCATTATAATTTCATATAATTATGTTGACGTGAAAGCTTCGCCTCTTTCGTTCATCGACATCATTTGATCCTTCTGCTTGGTGAAAACGGATACCGTGTTCGATATGATCCTTTTTATAAAACGATCATTCGACGTTCACACGTTCGTCTGACCAGTTCGAATTCTGTTTTTATGATTACAATGTGGCTATAATTTACACTTATGGTCACAATGGGATGTTTAATTTAAAAGTATACATACAGTGAGAGTCAAAAGTGAGTATACACCTCGACAACATGGCATTTATTTAACAATAATTAGATGTATGTTACATTACTGGAAACGTTATTTGAAAAACATAACGTGCAGATTGATGGTAATTAAATATAGGAAACGTAATTATATTATTAGAAACATAATATTTCTACCGCCGTGCTTGACGGTACTAACAAGATTTTTCGCTTCTAATTCCGTATCTTTTTTGCCTCCAAAGTTTTGGTTGCCTTTTTCTTCTAAAAATTTCGAATTTACTTTCATCAGTGAATAATACGGTATTCCAAAATTCGAGTGGTTCGTTTATGAATTTTTCTGCGAATTGCAATCGCAAAACGCAATTCTTTGCACTTATCGCTGACTTATTTCCTGCGTGGTACTCGGCCATGCATATCTTGAGAATTTAATGATCTACGAATTGTACTCGCACTTACAGATTTTTGTTATATTTCAGATACAGTGGACGAAATTTCTATAAGAACACTACTATTTTGAACAAAAAAGTTAAGTATTTTGATAATATGATTAAAAGAAGGCTAGAAAATAATTAAGGAATATCAAAAATCTGAAATCAATATTCTGAATTCAAAAAAACTGCTTTATTTTTGTTATAAACAAAATATTACTACTTAATGTACATAAGTATAACGAAATTTCTATAAGAACAGACTATTAAATTCGAACGAAAAACCAAGTTTATAATTATTAATATTTAGTACTTCCATCGTTACAGTTAATCACTTCAAATATTCTATTTTCCATACTACAAAATAATTTTTGCAACGTTGTTTTATGGATTTGATTCCACTAATATCTTACTGCGTTTTCTAACTCTTTAATATTGTTATACTGCTTCCCATTTTTATATATTGCTCGTGATAGGATTCCCCATAAATTTTCTATTGGGTTTAGATCGGGGGAACGTGACGGCCAGTTGCAAATTCTTTTGTCTAAACCACTCCCGAGTCTTCTTAGCATTGTGTATCGCTGCGTTATCTTGTTCAAAAATAACGTTGCCGTCATGATTTTCTTCGATGAAGCAAATTAAAGTGTCTTCTAATAGGGCAATGTATTTTTCTGCGTTCATTCCCGTACAAATTTTGCATATTGGTATTTTTTAATTATAGCTAAACGCAGCCCACACCATTAAACTTCCACCGCCAAAATGCCTACTCATCGCTACGGCTTTATCCTTACGTAAATCATGCCAATAGTATTTAAAACCGCCAGGACCGTCTAGATTAAATTTTTTATCATCGGAAAATATAACAATTTTCCACTCTTGACGCCAGGTCATGTGATCTCTTGCGAATTTTAATCGTGCAGTTTTATGCTCCTGGATAAGAGGTAGCTTCATTACTTTTTTACTCCATTTTAACCGTGTATCGTATTGCAACATTTGCTGTCACGTCGTGTAGTTACTGGCAGATCCAACACTCTTTTTACTTCACTGACAATGCTATTATTAGGTGATATTTCTTTAAAGATACGAGAACGATCACGCCTTGTGAGTTTCGTATTTCCACCTATACATATAATGGTTTTTGCCATATTTTTCACGCAATTTTAAAAAATGATATATGCAAGTACTAGATATATTAATTTTATTGACTATCTCTCGAATAGAGAAACCTGCATCGTGGTATGCATCAATTTTTATTCTTTCTTCGGAACTTAAAACTTTTCCGCGTGGCATTCTAATAAATGAAGAATTATTATTTGTATATCGTTCTTATACAAATTTCGTACTTACTACGATCAGCATTCAATTATTTTTGTTTACAACACTGAGAACTTTCGAGTTTGTTTACATACGCTACTTTACGGTAATAATACATTGGTGTTCATAAGGTTTTCACATTATACTAACATAAATTTACCGAATAAATGAACTTTTGGCAATAAATTATGATGTTCTTACAAGAAATTTCGTCCACTGTATTTCTTGAGCTAATGAAATTGCACTCGTAGTGGGATTTTTGTTGCTATTATTTTTTTACAGTTCCATGACAACGATTTACTATTTTTCCTATTTCTCGAAATGATTTTCCTTCGTTTCTGAATTTAACAATAAGTTTCCTCATGTCTTCTGAAGTTTCTGTACGTTTTTCACTCATAATTCTATTTATGCACTAAGAATTTCAAAGTAATCATCACTGATGAAAATTCACGCTCATTCAGAAATTACTGCTTCTAGAAAATCACTTTACTGGACTATCTTTCATAACAGACTAACTACTTTTGCTGCATACCCAGATAGCACAAAGACGTCTGCAGTCGAACATTCAAGCATCTTGAAGATGTTCCAAATGTCCTACGAACGTCTTCCGAACGTCTCCTGAACGTCGAAAACGGTAAGTCTTAAAGACGTCAACCGATTTCGATTTTCGATGAAATTTTCATTAAGAGCCCAAATAAGAAAGTTTTAAAAAATGCTTTTTTTGTATACAACCTTGTAAATTATAATTTTTGTAAAATCTTTTTTGCACATGATTTAGCAAACCAATACTTCTAATTACTTACAAAACATCAGGTCGTTTGGTACAATTATAAAAAAGTTGTTCTGTTTTAAAGGGCGGACGAATACATATGTGACTGACTGTATATGGAGTAAAAGTTTCACTGTTTTTTTATTTATGACTGTTTTCTTAGAACAGAAAAGTTAAGCCTCGCAAGGTAAGGTCTAATAACACATAAATAGTAAAGTGGAGTCTTTTACAAGGGAAGGACCCCAAGTATCCGACTTCGATTTTGATCATTTTTGTGAGATGTGGTATATGGATCCCTAATTATGTATGCAAAATATTAGGTGCAGTTACTCAACAGTTTTAAAGATATAAACAATTAAAGTTTGATACCTGTGAATCGCGCAACCTGCTTACACGGATAATGGAACTTGAAAAACTACAGCTTAAATCATGGTATATCAACAAGGTATGAAACTTTAATTGTTTATATCTTTAAAACTATTGAGTAACTACACCTAATATTTTGCAAACATAATTAGGGATCCATATACCATCATCTCACAACAAATTACCATAATCGAAGTCGGGCACTTGGGGTCCTTCCCTTGTTAGACCCCGAAAAATGAATTTCATAAACAGCCTCGTTTTTAATAAATTTGGGATAAAGAATAACACAGGATAAAAAGTGAACAAACAGATTTAATTTTATCCATATAAAAATACTTTTCAAAAATCTGAAGCTGGGATCTTCGAGACCCCACATTACCTTGCGCAGGTTATAAGTCGAAAAATAACTGTTATATCAGAACTAATTGATAATTAACTTCCCGATTTTATAGGGAAGTTATTGTAATTACCCCGAAAATCGAAAATCGATTTTTTAGCAGATCTTCACGTTTCATGGTCATTGCAGTCATTTTAGACTATTTTCAGCAAAATGTTCGTATGTGTGTGTGTGTGTGTGTGTGCGTATGGCCGTTTCTATGTAATCAAATTTTTCGTTAACGTTTTCAGAAAAAGTAACAACGCGATCAGGATGATGTATGATGCAATCGATGTGTCCCGTCGTAACTTAGAGCTGATTAGATTTTGGTCCATATTGGTCAAGTAGTTTTTTAGATTTTTAGTTTTTTTTCGAAAAGAGTGGATTCTACAATGCAATTTATAAGGGAGGACGAAAATTCTCCGCCAAAGAACCAAACGCAATTACATAAAAAAAATTTTTTCTTAATTTTTTTTTAGATTTAAAAAAAATTTTTTTTTTAGATTTAAAAAAAAATTTTTTTTTAACTGATGCTAATGTTACCGCTTGGAATAATCGAAAGTTATTCCAATGCAACAGTGAATTTATCATCTCTACTCCCAAAAATACATTTTGGGAGAATATCGATGAAAGTACAAAAAAAAAACGATGTTAGCGATGTTGGCAAAGGAGTAACGAATCGGGAAGTTCTTTGTGTGACTCTTGGAGAGTCACACACCAAATAAAAAACATTAATATCAGTAGGCCCTACTAGCCATGCGTATCACTAACCCTCTCGCAAGAGCAGTCCTACCCGCGAGCTCGCGAAGCGAGCGAGCAAAAACAACCCTACTCGCGAGCGAGCGAAGCGAGCGAGCAACAATAGCCCTCTAGTTTTAACAGTTTCCTTCAAGCCGAAACTGTCCTGGTCCAATAATCTGCATTCGCGGTTCCTCAGCAACCTGGAAGACCTGATGCGTATATCGGAGATCCCGAGGAGTATCAGAGTGTAAGGCCAGTGTGCAAGGTAAGCGTGGAGGCACGTGCTATCTTGTTCGTCTAGCGGCGGCGCGGGAGTAGATACCGCTTGGCGCGCGATGTTTGTTCACGAGAGGAAGAAAAAAAAGTGCGAGGTTGTGTGTAAAACGCAACGAAGGGACAGGGGAAGTAGGTGTAAGAGCCGGGGCTACGTTTGAATCGGCTCGTTGTTAGCTTTCCCGTTTTCCTTCCTCCTTTTATCTCTACCTTTCCTCTTCTTTCCCTCTTTCCACCGTTTATCATCAACCTCTCGTTCTCTTTCTCTTTCACCTGGAATCTCTCTCCGCACCGTTCGATCGCCTCTTCGTCCAACCATAAGTCCCGTCCCTCTTTCTCCGTGCCGCGGCGCAGGAAACTGCTATCTGTCCGAGCTATCTCATAAAATAGAGTACACACGTCGTTGTCGAATCCGTCGACTTTTCAGTAGAGTTGTAGCTGGAAGCTGCTAAAAGATTTCATCACTTTTGCCTCTGGACTCCAAATTCAGACTATTACGGTTCCCTCTCTACCAACAGTGCTACGGTAAACCTACTTCAGATTTTGATTCTGATAATTAGATTTACTTTCTTTTTTGTGCAGGTTGTGGCCTGTGATTTGAACCTAACGATTTACAGTGACTCCCACTCATATTCGAACACTGTTAAGAAGACGACAACTTTTTTCATATTGGATCGTATGATTTGAACTTTTTTGAGAAGTTAGAGCAATTGATTTTTACTATACAACGTGACAAAAATTTTTGGAAGACATTGCAAATTGTCGGAATTGCAAAGAAAATACTAAAAGTTGTATTTTGCAACTCTTTTATGTGGGCTTGCATGGAAAATTTAGAAAGCACGTTTCGTAGATCTGTATCAATTACACATATTCCGAAAATATCATGAAAATCGATCGACGTTGTAATGAGCTACAAACGTTTAAAAATGGTAAAAGTTTCAGATTTTCGACCTCCAACTGCAATAAATCTAAGGATTCTTACATCCTCCAATGTCTTATACAAAATCAAAACTTTTTTCCTGCATTGCAACAAACTGGAGTGAGGTACAAATTGATTTTCCTCTCTTGTTAATATACACTAATGTACAACAAAAAATTGCTGTACTGATATCGTTAAACAATGGTTTGAAAGCCTGAAACCTCTAGTTTCAAATGCTCTTTTTCAAATTGTTGCTATGTTGGTTTTTTACAAAGTTATAGCGAAATGAGGACAACATTGAGGATTAAAAAAAATTGTATGCAACTTTGGAACATCATACAGGGTTATCAAAGTGGGTTATCAAATCTGTTCAACGAAAAAATCATTACATTAGTTTTGTTCACAAAAATCGATTTCTTGCAAAATCCTGAGGTCGTAGACGAATTTTGAACACAGATTTGAAATCAGCTTGAAAAAATCTACGGGAAATGATATATAGCATGTTAAAAAAATTTTTTCGCGCGTGGTACTGGAGAAACCACATTTTCGTGAAATTCTACATGTTTAACGAATTTTCTCAACGTTAAAAAACGTTCGTACCATAATCTCCCTATTTTTCCCCATATCCTGCAAAGTTTCAGTTTTAAATTTTAAAAAAATTTCATCGCTCTACCTCATTTCTATCGAAAGTTCTTCGATTTTTAATCGAGTTTTGTCCAAATTTTCCACTGTGGGCCGCCGCACAGTGTGCCGAATGGCCTTTTTAGCTGGACAAAGTTCTAAATCGCCTATTTTTCTATATTTATCAATTGATATGTTTACAGTCGTATAAAATATGAATAATTATTAACTTTTCACAACATTTAGTTGGTTTTTGTTAATTAAACAATATATTTTAAGTGATTTATAATTAAATGTAATGTACAACGAAGTTAGTAATGGATCTATGTAACACAGAATGATTTAACAAGTAGTAGATATTATCAAAGAGAAGACGTCATTTTTAATTATGGACAAAAAGAATGTTAATATAATTTACTAATTTACTTTTTGGAGATTCAGACATACGGGAAAGAATTATTCTTTGGTTTAGTATAAGGTTTCAATCTATAAATAATCTGCTGCATATTATTGTTTATTATTTTAATATAATAAAAAGTTAAAAATATAATAACAAAAATATAAATAAACAAAAGAAATAACAGAGATCACAATAACAGAGTCAAATGAGTCAAAAAAGTATTAAATAGGAGCGTTCGGTTGCTAGAAACTAATAACGAAAACTAATAACTTATAAACAAATATAAATTAAATATATCTAAACGTATTTGTGTTACGACAAATCTTTGGGTTTACAGCAAAATAAAAATCAAAATCAAAATACATAACAGGCAGTAAATATTTTTCACTGTTATAACAGGAGATTGTCTTACGTTGTTTATACCAATTTGTTTAGATTAATCGAAAAATTTGTATTTCCTGTTCAAACTTTTCATAATTTTTATAAAGCATGAAATGTTTTGATTCAACGTACCTGATTATATCCAAGGAAGATTTTGGTATAACGTTATCACGTTTATACGTGATCACTTTATAGTGATAACGTAACAAATAAAACAATAACAACAAACACAGTAATAATAACAATAACAATAAAAAACAACAACAACAATAAAAATAACGAAACTGAAAGATATATGAAAAACGCAAGGGAGATGTAGACTGCACGCTGATCGCTCTGAGACTGAAGAAACGAATTTTCATAGGAAGAAAGTTCGGAGGAAAACCTGACGATAGTATCATTGTATATTTCTTAAATATACAATGAACGAAACCAATCCATAGGTTTCAACGAGTAGACCAAACGCGCGCCCAGCCCGGGCTGTGATTGTCACGAGCGTGAACGTAAAACGACGTAACTTCATTGGAAAAATTAGTATGCTATAGCAACGTATAGCAATTTTATTTTGGTACTACAATAAAGTAGAGAATCTCTACTTTATAATAATGTAAAAATCATCGCGTGGCGCGTCGTGGCGCATATACTAAATCATTGACGAAGAGGAGTAAGATGGGCGTTTCTGTGGAAAAATAAGTACCGTCTTTGACACTTAATTTACAAAAACAAAGGAATGTTATCGATAAGTTGGAATTACTAAAGTGAAAATACATGTTTTGAGATGCTATATCCATCATACATAGGAAATTTAAATACTCCTTCGTGCATTTTAACATATTTCTAGCGCGTATGACAATGTGCCCATTCACTTATAGGTTAGGCGTCCGCCTTTTAGGTGAAGTTTACACGCTCTGTAAACATACAACAAAAGAATTTTAAGTTTTAATATTCAAGGGTCTTAATACATGGTTATTTTAGATAATATTGGCGCAGTTAGTTTTTGTTTATTTGAAAGTTAATTTTGTCCAGCTAAAAAGGCCATTCGGCACATTGTGCGCCGCGGCGGCGGTAGCGTATTCAGATATGTCAGGCAGCCGCTGTACGTGGCGCGCTAATTTCTGCGAAGCACTAACTTCATACACAGCTGCCATAGGTAAAAAATTATCGCAGCGAGTCCATGTGGTACTCAATTGAATTGGCAGAATCTCGGATTCAACCTGACGTTCGAATCACGGTATTACGATCATTTCTCGTCGAGATACAGCGAGTTAAAGGAAATGTTAATGTAATTGAAAAAACAAAAGAAGTGCCTTGAAGAGAAAGAAACGCTCTTTCTATTGCTTTTTTGCACAAGATTCTACGATAATTTTTTCGCTTTCTGGAGCCTGTTAAAATTAACAAGCCCATATTTACTTCAATGTTGAATAACTCGAATATAAAAAAATCGCACAATATTCAACAACCACACAATTTACACAGGAAAGATAACCCTTCCAAATGATATTAACGCGATTTATCAAGAAAATTTGTTTCTCCCCGTATAATGTTCCAAAGTTGCACAGAATTTTTGTTAACCGTCAATGTTGTCTTCATCTCGCTATAACTTTGTAAAAAACCAACATAGCAAGAATTTGAAAAAGAGCATCTGAAACTAGAGGTTTCAGGCTTTCAAACCATTGTTTACGATATCGGTACAGCAATTTTTCACGGAGTTATGATCACGTAAAGTGGGAGCAATTTTTCGTGTAATTGTGTTTAGCAGCTTGAATATAATATAGTAGTATGTTCAAATTTTTCTAACGCTTTTTCTGTTTACTAATTAGGTATTATTTAATAGCTTTTGGAAGGTTTTAAGGAGATTTTAAGGAGATCTTATAATCAATTTTGCAGTAACAATTACAAGTTCAATTATACACAAGTCTCATCTAGTAATTCCTTTCGGGACTATTAGTTACTTAACACCGTTAATCGTCATTCAAAATACTCTGAATGGACTTTCTTCAAAGTTGTATGTATGTATTGTTGTATTAAAAAATGTTTATTTCTAATTGATTACTAGATTGAAAATTTGTGTGTAAAATAAAAATTGTTTACGCCACTTGCAAGAAACTGGAGTTGAATAAAAATTCATCTTGACTCCTAACAATGTCACTGAATTGTGAATAATATATTACTCTGAAATTCTTCTAATAGTTTTACAGTTTTATATTTCACCTACCAACTTTGCCATAAGTACATGGGGCCTGCAGTTTATTTTAAAACTTAATGGTTATCTTTTGCACAATTTATGAACAAACATTTCTCGCATTGTATCTCATTTTTGGTGACGAATACAGATTAGAAATATTGTCTTTAACAGTGTAAAATAATTAATAAAAGCAAGTGATATCTCTATTATTACGCAACAAATAAAAAATACGAAGCTCGTTATTAACCATACAACGTTACTTCACAATATGCGAGTCGATGAACAACGCCTAATTGCTAAAGTATAATTCGGTAACGCTCACGACTAAGATTTTCTGATTTTGTTAAAGTATTTACTAAATATCTTTGATCGGTATAGTAATCGCACACTGGCATCTTCGTTCCCTTAGTATTCACGTCGATAATTTGCCGAGATTGCATATAATTTCTGTATTAAACGGGCAGATAGAAATCAGCGCCTTTGGCTGTGAATAGTTTATGCAAGGTACTTTTATAGTCTCGGGTCTGTTCCAAAACATGTTGGCCAAGTGACACTTTTCTTTACCCATACACGTTGTATACAATGAATATTACATCGCACTTATTACCTTTCAATAGATATAGGATGTTCCAGCTAACATGATTACCCCGAATAACTATTAAACGATACATTTTATGAAAATTGTAAAACATGGAATTGAAATAGCTTCGAAAGGCCCATCTCATACGGTACTTGCTCTTTTGTGATCATTTCAAGGTCACCTTATGAAATTCTCAGTATTGACCTTCGTATGCCCTAAATCTAATAGTTAACGAGATATTGTGAAAACAATTTTTCATATGTACTTACACTAGTGGAATTCATTCTGGACACTTGTAAATTCTTACTTAAATTTCGCATTTATTCAAATGATTTAATATACAGTTAAATTACAACAATAACTATTAGCACCTCAGATATCTTCGGAACTATAAGTTTCACAGAAATATTTGCTGAAATAAAATTGCACAGTACGAAGAGGTGTTGGGATATTGCACGGTTTTTTCGCGCATGCGCGACAATTTTAGCGCCAGTAAAGTACAAAGTGGGGCTAAAATGGGGTACCTTGATCACCTTGCATAATTTCGCAAAATTTTGTTTTTCGGTTTTCAAATATGGATGTTTCACATGCGTATGTTATATTAAAATTTAATGTCTATGTACATATAATATGTAATATATAAACTTCTGAACTCTTCCGGTACTTTCCTAAAGGTAATAATTCCCCACTACATTCCCCACAAACTTAGGACGCAATACATACGTTCCTGTAGTTGGTCGCGCATGCGCGAAAAAACCCTTACAGGTGGATGTACCTCGGATATTTGAAGGTCACCTTCATTTTTTTAAATGGAATGAGGCATTTTTTTATACATCAATCGATACAGCTGAACATTCGTTATAAAAAAGTACTAACCTCTGTATGTCGAAAAGTTAGTAGTTCAGGAGATATTTCAATTTAAACAACTCTAATACACCATTACTGTCGTACTAAGACGTTGTACAAGTAAGTAAACGCTAACGTCTTAGTACGACGGTAATAGTGTTTTAGAGTTATTTAAATTGAAATATCTCCTGAACTACTAACTTTCGACATACCTGGGATAGTAATTTTTTGTAATGAATGTTCAGCTGTATCGATTGATATATTAAAAAATACCTCATTCCATTTAAAAAAATGTAGGTCACCTACAAATGTCACCGGATGGACCCCTCCGTATTGTGCAATTTTATTTCAGCAAATATTTCTGTGAAACTTATAATTTCGAAAATGTCCGAGATGCTAATAGTTATTGCCCCACCCTGTATAATCATTTATATTTTATATCCTAATCATTGTTTTCTAATTTTAGTATACACCGGGTGTCTCAGAACACCTGCACCACTCATTTATAATCTAAAAAATAGGCTATTTTCAAAAAATCAAAGCGTCTCTTTTATAAATCAGATGCACTCTATCAAATGGTGATATATTTAACTTCCGGTTTCGGCTGGAAATATGTGATTAAGACCGGAAGTTACATTTTTCGAATGGAACATGGTATTTTTTATTACGGATTCGGATTCCATGCGAAAAAACAAGAAACTGTTGTCTGAAACATTTTTTCGAAAAATGTAATTTTATGTCCTTTAAATAACCTTCAAAATGAGTCTTGGTGAAATAATGTTTTTACACTATCTGCTCTTGGCATAACCCAGGATCTACGACGAGGACGTAGCAGATATCAGATCCCATGTGTGTGTGTGTGTGTGTGTGTGTGTGTGGTGTTTACCGTAGTGACGAGTACCAATGTTTTGACAACATTGATCTGACAACATTTAGCGGACAGAAGATTCGATCATGCAGATTTGTCTCAATAAATTTTAAAAAATACAATAAAAACGGTTTATTTAATGTAAACCTACATCAATATTTGTTGTACTCACCTAAAATAACAACACACAATATATTAATAACTTGTAAACTATTGCACGTTCAGGGTAACCTCAAAGTTGTACGTGTACTTCGCACGTGACTGTTTGGTATTGGTTGATTTAAGCGAGGAAAACACTTGTATTCTTGGACGACATCTATGTAGAATAGTTCATACTAACTTATACTACATTAATAAATACAAGCTGGAGAAATTTCGTTCATATTATAATAAAAATAACCAATTAACGGACTTGCCCCGTAGACGAACTTAGCCCACTTCACCTTATCTACTCTGATGTTATCACTGTTCTGTGTTTCGCCTGTAATTGCAGCTGTAAAGTGATTTTATTAGATTGTGAGAAACTAATTAAAATTGCACAAAAATTAAAATTAAATTTTAAATTAAAATTGCACAAAAATTAGAAAATGGAAGTTGTACAAAAGTACTGTCAAGTTTAATATTTCTAAGAAATATGTACAGTGTATATATTAAAACTAATAGAAAAACTAATATTAATGTAGGAATATTGAGAAATGGCCCCGTGTGATGTGCGCCGAGAATCGGATCTCTGAGTATGAACGTGTGCGAGGATGTGTGGATGCGTGTGAATGTGCGTGAGATCGAATGTCCACTGGGTTGAAATAGTTTCCAACGTTTTATAATCAGTTGTTCTTTGTCCACGAACATGAATTGACATTTGTATTATTAAATCGTAAAAATCCTTCATTAAGAGTATTATATGTAGATGGTTATAAAGTTGGATTGTAGTCTTGAAAATATTCATACCGCTAGCTATTCTTTCATATGGCCTTTATGGTACAGTGACTCCCACTAATATTCGTACACTCTTAAAAAGACTTTGGACCATACGATTTTATCTTTTTTGAGAAGTTAGAGCAATTAGTTTACCTATTACTACGTGTTGTGAAAAGAAATTGTTTCAAAAATTGTTGCATACTAAACGTTGCATTTTACAACTTTTTAATGTGGACTTACATGTAAAATTTAGAAAACACGTTTCGTAGATTCGTATTAATTAAACATATTCTGAAATTTTCACATCATGCAGTAAACTAATTGCTTTAACTTCTTATAAAAGTTCAAATCGTATAACCCAATATTAAAATATTTTTTGAGTTCTTTTGAGAGCGTCCGAATATTAATGCGAGTCACTGTACGCCCGTACGATGAGGGAATCGATTATGTATCGATTGATATGATCGAATGATATAATCTAACCTGGAAGGTATCACGCATGACAAACAAGGATGCGTCCGGTCACAGCATTACATATTAAAATATGATTGTATTGTTGCGATGTTGAAACTAAATATACATACACTACCAATCATAGAAGTATGGACATTTTGTTACAGAGTTGGGCATTAATCAATTAAAGTTTCAATCAAGATTGATTGATTGATGTGTACGATTAAAAAAGGTGATCATTGAAAAATCGACGATTGATTCAATCGATTAATGAAGTTAATCGTCACACGGTCTATCCATAAATTGTAATAAGGAGGGAGAGAGAAAGACAGAGAGCGGAGATGAATTGACAGAAATATATCTCAACAAAAACTCAGTTTACATTTTTTCAGTATGTATACAGTTTTGATTCCGTATTTCATTTCGAAATTTCAGCAGTTAATCATTAATCAATTATCCGATCGACGATTACAATTGAAAAGAATGTAATTGTTAACCGTAATTAATGACTACAGCAGGAGTTTAATTGCTAAATGCGTTTAACGATTGAAGTAGAAAATTCGTCAATCGTTGATTACATTTCTACCCAACTCTGCTTTATTACAAAGTCAAACTAATCATTCATAGCTTGTATGTATAAAATATCTTTATATTGTTATCCCTTATTTACCAAATAGTAAGTGACTAATATTTTATTTTCTGAAGTAGTCTACATAAATACAGTAATACATGTCTGGAAGCTAGTAGGTGTTCGAACTGATGACTCTCAAACTCTCAACTAGAATATGGTGAGTTCATATGGAAAATTGTTTCGATAATATCTCGTTAACTATTAGATTTAGGATATATGTAGGTCAATACATTTTCACTCAGAATTTCATACTATTGACTTACGACACAAAAAGTAGATCATTACCTTGAAATGACCATTAAAAAGAGGCTCCTCGAAGCCATTTAAATTCTAAGTTTCACAATTTTTATATTTCATAATATTTATTCGAGATAATCAAGTTAGTTGGGACATCCTATATATTAAATCGTTGCAATTGTAAAAGGTCGATTCATAAGTCAAAAATCAGATGAAGATTTATTTATACTAAAATGTAGACATCCATTTTAGTTTAATTCTGAAAATACCGTAAGGGGATGTACAAACGGTAATTTCAAAAATAATATTATTTATTTGTAATATGCGTGTACGAAGTTAAGTTACACGTTCAACGATTACGAAGCTATCGTATTATTATTATTATTATTTTCATTATCCCCATCTTACGATTCCGTTTTCGTTGACCTATAAAATTATACGAAACGGTAAAAGAAAATTACCTTCACAAATTATACACCAATTACCCAATCTTGATCTAATTATTGAAAATAATTAGATTTTTAAATGTAAAGGTGTCCCTATTGACGATTATACATATGTATGTATACATATCTTTATTGTAAAGACTATGAATTTTCATAGAAAAATAAAAATTGTGTGCGTTAATTGCAAGATGAGCTACATGGACATTTACTTTTTTTCTTAATAATTCGAGTAAGTCGAAAATAATGCAACTTTTTCTACTGTTTTAAAGTTGATCGAGTCATTCGTAATCGTGACACGTTGCATCGCTTAAGCTTATGACTAGATCTTTATGCAAAATAAGAGTGTTTTACCTGAATTGCAACAAAGTGGAGTGAAATAGAAAATTTCCTTTCTTAATATATTTAATAGGTTAAAATAATATTACAGTGACATTAAATACTTCTAATGTTTTTACTGTTTCAAATTGCACCTACTCATTTTTGCCATCAATGATTTAGCAAAACTTACTTCATTAACAGTAACCATACCGAGCACAAAATGCGACTGGTCTACATTTATTTTATAAAAATGACAAGACTGAATTTATCTTTTCTTGCAAATTTTATAACAGTACGTGCTTGAATAAAGAAATTTATTTAATAATGTCTAATGAAATCATCCTTGCAACTTCAATAATTATAAAATAAAAAAACAGTGCATAAATCTACGAAACTAAAAACAAATGTTAGGGAATAGGAAAGGGTGCAATAATTAGGCTAATAATAATTAGGTTAAGAACAGAGTAGGCCAGGGTAAGAATGAGTGAGGCGGAGAGAGAAAGAGAATGTGTGAATAAGATAGATATGTAAAGTTAGGATATTGTAAACACAGTCACATTTCTTAGCTGTAAGCAGAGGCGGGCATTATTTGGCGCAAGAAATATTTCAAACACTATTTAATATTTTAGATTCTATTTTCCTTAAAGAAAATAGTATTTTGAATGAGATATACAATTTCGAAAATAAAATATTTCTATATTTGAACAATCTGAACGTCAAAATAAAATATTTCTGTTTCAACAATTTGATCCACAAAATTAAATATTTCTACTTCAACAATTTGATCCACAAAATAAAAGACTTCTATTTTAACAATCTCAAACACGAAGTAAAATATTTTACTTTTAGCATTGTTATAATACTCTGAGAAACCGCATAAACATACAGTATATTTTATCGTTAAATATAATACACATAAATGTATTGAATTCGAGCCATTGTTTTCAACAATAATATTTAAAATTGAAATTGAAAATAAAGAGGAAATACAAATATTCTCAATATTCTTCAAATGAAATACTATTTTCTCAAAAATTACTGCATCAAATAAAATATTTTATTTTCAAAATTGTTCACATACTTTAAAATAAAATTTATTACTTACTATTTAAAATACTATTTTCCCCAGCTTTGGCTGTAATCCTGAAAAATAAAGCAATAAAAATAATAATAATAATAATAAATAAAAAAACTATTAAACCGGTCATTTGACCGGTCATGGTACGGTTAGTGTTAAATAATAATTTGATGGCATCTGTATAGGCACAAATTCGGCAGCCTAAATGTTAATTTAGAGCACATGAATATTTCCCCGCTAGATCATTCAGCCGAAAGAGAGGAGTCAAACGAAAATGCAAGTATGTTGAGGGTAGAGCACCGTCTGAGAAAATCTGCTTCGAATCCTAAACACAGGGGTAGCGTTTGAACCAGGCAAAATTGAAATTTCAGTCGGGAGGCCTGTCGATGTATAGCACCCATGGACAGAGAGTTTGCCGGTTCGCTGGTGCACAAACAACAGCTACCGTGATTGAGATGCCATCGGACATCCGTGACAAGATCCCCGATAGAGTTCTCGTGACACTCGAGTCCTTCCAGAAATTAGTAAATCCCACACGAATTGCGCGCAGCCTGCGCAACTGGCGTGGCGCTTGGTCAGCTTGTCCTTTCTAGCGGATGCACCGGGAATAAGAAACACGTGCTTGTCAGTACGCCCACGCGCGCATTATCGCTATCTAAAAAAGAAAATATCGATTCTTCGCAAATATTATACTGTAAATACCAACGTGTTAACGTCCAACGGCGGAACGGTTCTAACCTATTTACCGTGGCACGGAATATCGGCGGATTATTCTTAAATACACCGCCCACACATATACAGGGGATCCAAAAAGTATTTGAACACCATATTTCCAATTCTTGGAAAAATTGTCGCTGTGGTATCCTATAGTTTTGCACTCCAAATTCCCTTTTACAAGATAAATTCAACCGATCGAACCGTTGCGCCGAAAGCATTTAACATTTGTTAACAGCAAATACGATCGATAAAAGAAACGTATATATCATGGATGGAGAAAAACTCACAACAAAGGAAAGTTTCTATGCGTCAATGTCGAGACAGTTTGGAATTGAAACTGTAAAGATTCTCAAGGACTGGTCCAACACAAAATTATCAAATAGCTAAGATAAATAATAGAAAATTATTCTTATTAAAATGCAGATCAAACAATATAATTCTGAACTTCATTAGAAATAGTATTACCAACAAATTCAACGCTTTTACCACTTCTACTTTAACTTATAACAAATTGACAAATTTACAGAATAGATACATGAAAAAATTACTAAACATTACCATTAAAGATACATATTTCTTACAAGCTTCATTACTCAACAGAATCTCTGAATTAAATGATGAAATCCATTTCATACTTCCTCAAAATTTGTCGGAAAAGTTTTTCACTTTAGAAAATAGGGAATTCGAACAAACAGTTCAAAGAATATAAAAAAAAGGCATAAATAAATTCAATAGATTAGTAGAAACAAGCGACATCACACTTAACAACGATAATGACAATCTTTTGGATGTAAACAATAATTACTGGCTAAAACATCTTACAAACATAGAGATTCCAAGTGTATTGAAAAAGTTTTGAAATTAGGACCCAAGCATGCACTTGACGTTCCTAATAAGAAATATATTACTTCACCTAAATTCATTGCATCAATAAAAGTTGGTTTAACCAAGGTTACCGACTGCGACAATATACAAACATCAACCAGAATGAAATTGATTAACAAAATTATGAATTAAGTACATTACACATGCACCTAAGTCAAATAAAGAATTCTTATCTAAATCTGAAATGAAAGAAATTAAACAATTTCTAAAACAAAACAGTAATCTATTGTTACTTAAATCTGATAAAGGTAATACAACAGTTATAGTTGACAAAGAAGTATATAACTCAGAAGTGCTAAAAATGTTGAATGATACAAATACTTATAAAATCAGCAAATATCTATACACAGCCACGTTTAAAAAGGAGGCCAATTCTATCATTTCCAATTGGGTAAGAGAAAAGCAAAAAGAAGAACCACTAGGTAAAAGATTAAAAACATACAATGGGGTAATACCCAGAGCTTATGCACGATCGAACCGTTCGCGCCGAAAGCATTTAACATTTATTAACAGCATATACGATCGATAGAAGAAACATATTTATAAATTCAATCTCATGCAAATCAATTTCACCTTTTTCTAAATCGATTTTACCCATTTTCAACTCAATTTCACTCTTCTGCAAATCAATTTCACTCTATTGCAAATCAATTTCAACCTTTTGCAAATTTATTTCACCCATTAAGAATATTTAAAATTAATCATTTATTTAGTTAGATTGAATTATATATTTGTTTAGACACTCTTGAACGGGGTAATTACAGCGAGGGAAACATAATAAATACATATGCACTTTTATTTTTTAAATTTATTAACCGGAAAATGGCTACAATGAATATACATATACAGGGTGTCCCACCCGATTTCGACATCTTGATTTTCTCGCTATTGTTACTCGTGGCAAAAAATGTATCAGCAGAGGCTTGAGTGGTATCGAGTGGAGCATATTTTGATGTTATTAGTTTTTTCGTGAGTGGACGCGTAAAGGTCATATAAAGGTCAACTTTATATTTTAAATGGAATGAGGTATTTTTTAATACAGTACTAACCTGCGCATGTCGAAAGTTAGTAGTTCAGGAGATATTTCAATTTAAATAACTCTAAAATACTATTACTGTCGTACTAAGACGTTACAAAAGTAAGTGAACTGGTCCTGTTGACTTTTTAAACGTGATCACCTCTATCACACAGCGCCATTCTTCACCTTTCATTCAAGCCCTCGAACATTGCAAAACTTCCACTGGAGCACGTTCTAAAATCGTCTCGAAGACGTCGTGTCTGATCTGGTTCGGATAGTCGAGGCTCCACTATATATCGTGAATTAGGCAAATAATTATAGTTCGAACTGCATCGTGTGGGATATCATTTTAACCGGAAAACAGCCGCCCAAGTGCCAGTGGAGGTTTCATAAATAAACAATCAAAAATAAGAAAGTTACGAACAGAATTCTGCGTTGAAAAATAAGTTTGAGACACAAACTGATCCGAATTGATTCTAATCGAATTCGTTGGCTAGTGCACAGAATCGCAATTTAGGGGCTGACATTCCTCGACACCGTAATGTAGCAAACTTTATCGAATTCGCAAATAAGTAAACGCTAACGTCTTAGTACGACAGTAATGGTATTTTAGAGTTATTTAAATTCAAATATCTCCTGAACTACTAACTTTTCAATATGCATAGGTTAGTACTTTTATAACGAATGCCCAGCTGCATCGATTGATGTATTAAAAAATACCTCATTCCATTTAAAAAAAGAAAGTTGACCTTTATATGACCTTCACGCGTCCACTCACGAAAAAACTAATAACATCAAAATATGCTCCACTCTATACCATTCAAGGCTTTGCTGAAACGTTTTTTGCTACGAGTAACAATAGCGAGGAAATCAAGATGTCGAAATCGGGTGGGACACGCTGTATACACACAGTTTTCATACATTACAAAGTTAATGAACATGTAATTACTTTTAAATAAGTATTTAATGTACACCTTAGCAATAAATAAAATTTTGAATTTCTTAACTACTAATTTATATTTGATTTGATCTTTTTACGAAAACTTACTTGAAAATACTTTATTTGTAAAAGGCTGAAAATTGATATGCAAATGGGTGAAATTGATTTACAAAATGGCAAAAATGATTTACAAAAGTATGTATTTGACTTGCAAAAGGGTGAATTTGGAGTGCAAACCCTGTAATTACCAACAGAAACAAGGGCTCTTTTTAAAACAGTATAGGTGTACCGGACCCGTCAAAATGATGGGTTCTAATATCTTTAATTTGCGATTATTCTTAAGTCTTAAATACACTTCAACTCATGTACAGTGGATCCAAAAAGTATTTGAACACCATATTTCCAATTCTTGGAAAAATTGTCGATATGGTAATTTCCTAAAGAAACAATAGTATAAAAATAAAGGGTACATTTTAAAACTAGGTTTACGGGACCCGTCAAAATGGTAGGTTCTAATATTTTTACTTTTGTTAAGAAGTTACGAATAATGAAAATTATTAAATACTGGAATCTCATTTATGCAAGATGGCTTCTCGAAAATTATAAAACCCATATAAACATTGTACATATGTATATATGGCATTTTTTTCTTTGTTCGTCGTTCTATTTCTTTTTTATTTTCTACTGAATTATGATTTCATCTTCGTTTAATGTTTACGAATTATTCTGATTAATTTCAATCTATGGAAACCGGAGTCATAGTTATTTACTGCAAGACGCAGTTTTTTTTTAATCAATTGATTTTAGTCATACTTTCGAAGCAAATACTTCATTTAAAATATAGATTTAAGCCTAATATAAATTAATGAAATATTGTTTTCCTTATCCAACGTTATCTCATTTTTAATTTGACATGAGCCAGCGAGACCTAGGTAAAAATATTTGAAAAAGTATTGGAAATAGTCCATGTAATACTCTTGTTTGTACGAAATAATATAATATACAATATATGTTATTTGTATAATAATAATAAGTACATGTATTGAAAATAGTTATCTATGTTGTGGTAAAGAAAATTATTAATTGAAATAGTGTCTTCTTAAGATGTACCGGAAATAATTATTTGAAATTGTATGTCATATGTCTAAATTTCTCTTAATTTCTTGGAATTTTATTTCTTACGATTAATAATAATTATTTTTATATTATTATGAAACTATCAAATTATAGAAGGCACTGCACATAAGTCGCTTGACCTAAGTTATTGTTGATATAACAATATCATGTAAATAATGTACATGCATTTCACATTTCACGCTCAATAAAGAAAATATTTATTTAAATTATTTCTTTCATTTTTTGTATGAACCAATCTCACATTTTGTTTATACAACGTTATCCCATTTTTAATTCGACATAATTGATCATACAAATAAAGGAATAATATTATGCTATTCAATTTGTAAAATGGAAGAATTATTTAGACTTTTCGTAAATTATTGGATCAGATCTGTCGCTGTTACCTTCTTCCGTTACCTCTTCTTTCATTTTTTTTTTTTTTGATGAACCATTCTCATATTTTGCTTATACGAAGTTATCCAATTTTTAATTCGACGTAATTGATCATACAAACAAAGGAATAATATTGTGGGAAGTTTGAAATATAATATCGCGATGGAAGATTTTAAACCAAGCAACCCAAAGGTCACTGAACAAAAGCAATTTATTAAGAACATAATTATAAGGAAAAGATAACACAAAATGTACGTCAGAACAGAACGGTGTTTATCGAAAGAGTGAGATTACGCTGGCCTAATAAATCAATATTTGTGTCGCAAAGGAACGATTCGCTATTATTTTATAAACAACTTGAATGTTGTTAAATCTCAGGTTCTGTTTCTATATATTGGGTGCTTAAATCGAAATGTAGCAAATCAATCCACAAATATTATACTATTCAATTTATAAAATGGAAGCATTATATGAATGAAACATTTTTTGTATGAACCAATCTCACATTTTGCTTGTAAAACGTAATCCCATTTTTAATTCGACGTAATTGATCATACAAATAAAGGAGTAATATTATACTATTCAATTCGTAAAATGTAAGAATTATTTAGACTTTTCGTGAAATATTGGATCACATCTATCGCTGTTCCCTTCTTCCGTTATCTCTTCTTTCATTTTTCGTATGAACCATTCTCACATTTTGCTATGCAACGTTACCCATTATTAATTCGACGTAATTGATCATACAAATAAAGGAGTAATATTATACTATTTAATTCGTAAAATGGAACAATTATTTAGACTTTTCGTAAAATATTGGATCAGATCTATCGTTGTTCCCTTCTTCCGTTATCTCTTCTCCCCCCATCTCGAGGCCAAGGTGGTGACACCTTGCCACGCGCCGTCTAATAATAAATGTACGGCGGACGTTTTCCTCTTATCTTCCTCCGCAAACATTTCTGTTTCACGCTTCTTACGTTGACTACACGCGCGTCCCCGTCCATAAGTTTTCTCGTCTCTATCTTGTTTCGTCCTGGGTTATGTATACAAGCTCTTTATTAAAATATTGCATTTACACTGCTGTCCGTAAGCCCATATGTATCCGTAAGTATAATATGAAAACAAGCTATGTGCAGTTTATTGCTTACAGCAGTGAATTTGAGATATTTATCGGATTCCAGCTTCTGAATATCGAAAATGAAGATTTAAGTGTACTGGTAACAACATTTGATACTTGTATTAATTTAAGGGAGTATACTCGATTTTCCAGGTTTGCAAGGGTCCTGCATGTGCCTTTTCATTTCTCAATAATGCAAAGATGGGGTTTTTTAGTAGTCAAAAGCGCTAGATGAAAGATCAATCTAGGCCGCGATCGCCCTCAAAAGTCCTATTTTTACGTTTACGAGCAGTAATTTGCATTATTCGGAAGCATACAGCTGCTCATGTAACTACTATTTTTATAAAGCTGTGACAGCTATGTACATGCTGACAAATATTGCAAATTTCGCCTCGTAAACGTTAAAAAAAAATTAGGATTTTTGAGGACGATCGCGGCCTCGATTGATCTTTTACCTAGCGCTTTTGACTACTGAAAAGCCCCATCTTTGCAGTAGTGAGAAATGAGTGCGCATATCCCGGTAGTATAATATTCTGAACATTTAATTCTTATAGGAATTTGAACTCTATAGAGGTTCGAATATGGGCAAATGTTGGAACCAGAGAGTAAAAATAACAGAAATCATCAATAATAAAATCCTTTCACACCCTGTACATGTTTATTTTGATTTGCAGATGGGGTAAGTTCTACCCAGAGTTGGGCAAAAATTTAATCAACGATTGACGAATAAATGTCTACTTCAATCGTTAGTCGCAATTAAAAAATTTGACAAGATATAATTCTTACTAAATTAATTATAATTCTTACCAAAGTTTGGGTTCGATTCACTGCACCGTTTAAGAATTATAGCAACTTAAAGTTTGCACATTTTAACACGTCTTCTTATGAAGAATTCATAAAATTCCACTAAAAACCCTATTTAACCCTTGCAAAAACGCAACTAGAAACTCCAGGTTTTTTTTTATATATTGTAAAAATTATGTAATTAATTATGTTCAAAATTTATTAGGATTCACTAAACAGTTACAGACCAAAAAATTATAAACTGTTATAAAACGTCAAATTTATCGTGTTGTCCTTCTCGCTAGCATGGAAATGCGACAACTGTGTAGACCCCTGAATATAGGTACAATCAGAGGGTGCAATTATTCGCAAAAGTCACTTACAATTTTTTATAATATGAAGATAGGATCGGTTTGTATTGGGCAAATAGAGCTCAGGCTCTACAACGCCATCTTTATGTAACTTTTATAAAGAGAAGAATAAACCATAACCATAACCATAATATGAAGACAATTTGATTAAAAAATAAATATAACATGAAATTCACTAATTAAACGAAAGCATTTTAAATTAATCTATTTTTTTAATGCAAAATATACTTATGAATGGCTTTCATTGCCAATATATTGATGGATTTCGAATTTCTTGTACTTTTGTCTCCCACTGTACCTCCGGAACATCCTTAAACTCCTACTTTAGTCGCTAATTGCGGTTAACGATTACATTCTTTCCAATTGTAATCGTCAATCTAATAATTGGTTATGGTCAACTGCTGAAATTTTGAAATGAAATACGGAATCAAAACTGTATACATACTGAAAAAATGTAAAGCTGAGTTTATATTGAGATATATTTCTGTCAATTCATCTCCGCTCTCTGTCTTTCTCTCTCCCTCCTTATTACAATTTATGGATAGACCGTGTGACGATTAACTTCATCAATCGATTGAATCAATCGTCCATTTTTCAATGATTACCTTTTTTAATCGTACACATTAATCAATCAATCTTGGGTAAAATTTTACTTGATTAATGGCCAACTTGGTTCTACCTACTGTTCCTTCTCGAGCATTCTTTCAAGAGAAATTTTGTAATTGGTTATTTCTCATTTCTCGAGAAATTACAGTATTTTTATAGAGAAATTTAAATCTAGGAAAATTCTTATGAATCTCATTTATTTTATAACATAATTTCGGAAATGAACAAATTCATACAGTAAGGAGCATAACTGATACCACACACTTTAAATCAGAATAACTTTCATATGAATGGACCAAACAAACGACTTCAATTTCTCTGTAAGGCTAGAAGAATTAGTTTAGTAAATTTTATACATTTGGTTGAAATTGTAAGAAACCCTGCCGATAAAAACATGACCTTGAAATGACCTTGATCTTCGAAAATTAAAGTTACCTTCAGAGGTCATGTTATTATATGTACATATCTGAATGTATTTTTCGATCAGTTACACGATGCAATAAAAAAAATGTAGTTATGTATCAAAAAACATCGATGACCTTGATAATTCCGAAAAAATGACTTTTGGAAAAAATATGGTTGCCAGATATTTGGTCCATTGACAATATGCACGTCACGTAACAAATATTGTTTGCATCACAATCACCTGATATTTAGGTGGCCTTATTGAAACGGATCTCCCTGTTTACATTTTCTATTTTCTGGTTTTCCTTTTTTTTCATATTTACGCTCTTATCTTGTGTCATAATTAGTACACGTTCTCATTTATGAAAAATAGAACGACTCGCAAAGATATCCTTCCGGAAAAACAACACGTGATATTTTCTGTTTCCTGGTTTTTCCTTTTCTTGTTGTATTTATCCTCTTATCTTATGTCACAATTTGTACCCATTCTAATTTATAAGGAATGGGAGACAGTTTAGAGCAGTGCTTCCCAAACCGTGCGCCGCGAAATAATTAAAATTATATCGAATATGAGTAAAATATGAAATAATATTCTGAATATAAATCATTAAAATAATTAGCTACTAAAATATATGCATATACAGGATGTCCCAAAATTTCTGTTACACGGAATATCGTTTGTTCATCGTATTTAGAAAAAAATACTTCGAATGAAATTTATATGGTTTTCAAAGCTCTATAGAAAGGTGCATTTCTAAAAATATTTTATTTGACGTGTTGAAGGTCATTTTAAGGTCAAGATCACTTTTTTTAAATGGAAACATAATTTTTTTATTATACCAACTAATTCTATGAGAAAAAACAAGTAAGTTTTATTCAGAACGTTTTTTAATTCGACAACAACTTTTTAAGTTATTCAATGACAATGTCATGAGACGTGCATAGTCTAATGGCGTTAAATCAGGAGAGCGCGCTGCCCTATTAGGCACTTCTTTTGGTGTCTCCCGTGTAACAGAAATTTTGGGATACCCTGTATATAATAGGTGCGCCGCAATTTTTTCATTTGCGGTAGAGTGCGCTGCGAGTAAAGAAAGTTTGGGAAGCACTGGTTTAGAGAGATATCTTGCAAAAATACCGACACTGTATAACAGATAGCACAATTCCCTATCAATCAAACAGTGCATAAATTATAGAATGGGCTTATATTATACCATGGACGAGGACGAGGACCACAGACTTGCATAGGAAGGTTTGAACATAATTTGTTCACTTTCTTGCAACATGGAAATCTTTCGCGTACGTTTTGTTCTGGGTCTGATCGCTCTTTCGCTGGGACGTAAGTTTCTCGAAAATTTCAATTACATTTCAAATTTCCATCTTTGTACATATTATTATATTACGATAACAATTGCTGATAATCTATATAAATACATACTCGTTATTTTTATCAAGCATTGTAAAATGTTCACTTCTAATTATGCATACATGTTTATTTTGAAAGTGGTGTAAGTCCATTTTTTATAAAAAATTAGATGTCACATAATTTGTGATTAATTTAGTGTAAACTTTTTATTTATAAGTAGTTAATATTGAATATCTTAAGAACCGGCAATGCTTTGTTTAATTTAAAATTGGCCAATAAAAGAAATTTCGTAGCGATTGATTACACTGTCCAACAGCCAAAAAGGATTTCGAGTTTCACTATGCAATTCTTATAGAGTTTTTTGCGCTGATTCCGAATCGGTCCTTAATTCTTCTCCTAGGCGCACTGTGTTTGAGAAATTTGAGTTTGAAAAAAGACATGTTTTTCAATTTCGAACAAATATTGTGATGTTATTATAAAAGATATTGAAAGTGGTGTAAGTCCAATTCCCATAGACATAACTTTCTCGGATAACTTTCCGAGCACATACAGGGTCATCCGTTTTTAAACGGACAAACGTAAACCAGCTATAAAGAACCCCAAATGGAACAAGTTTTACCCCTGCCACTTTTTTTGTTTCGGCCTTGATTTCTTGATTTTCTGAAAATTAGAATCCTACATAATACTAATTCATCAGTAATAACGATGGCAAGAGTTTGATACCAAGAACGTTAAGTTTTTACATACCAGACTGAAAATACATCAGTTTAAAGTTCAACTTTGCAAGAGCTACCGCGCACTTACCCCACTTCACCTTACTTGAAAATGAATTTTTAGCTCGTAATTTTTCCAATTACTTGAATACAGTAAAGTCGCGATTCGTTTCAAACAGCCTGTGTTCTGCACGTTCAACTACGTGTGTTACGCACGGTAACTCGAAAGCTAAAGATCGGTTCGATCTGAAAATTCAGTTTCGAGTAGATCGAAGCTTTACGAGGGCTCGAATATTCGAGCCGTTCGACTTTTTCAAGTAGCTCGCATTTTTTTCAAACAGTTCGTCGATTTCAAGTAGCTCGGAAAAATTAAACGCTCGACTCGGCTCGACCAATCGAATCGAGTTAAGCTCAGCTCGTAAATTACGGTTACTCGCACAACCCTACCATTTACAGCCCGTAAATATATATTATTTTAGTTAAATTTGCCTAAAAGAAATGTATATAATCAAATTACATGTTAATATAATAGTAGAAACATTGCCAGACTTGACATAATTATTTATATTTTTTAATATGCCAACCTTTAATTTTCTCGAAACAACAAAAAATGGACTTGCACACTTTTAAAATGAACGGTCCACATGGTATTACATCAATTACATCAATAAAACGTGTTTTTAGTAAAAATAATTGATACTGTTCACAGATGTTTCGGGAGAAGTGGACACGAGCAGCATTTTCTTACGCCAATATTAGTATAAGATTTATTATGCATCAGTTATACATAAATATTGTTGATAATCTTGAGTTTCTTCATGGTTTCATTTCTCTTTGGTAATGCTTCGTAGAAGGATGTTAACGCAAGTGAGGCAGCTCAATTCGTATTGAATACGGAGGTGGAGACAGTTTTTCTCATTCATGGGTTCAAAGAAGCCGTTTATTCCGACAGTGTCGAGGAAATAGCGTTCGGTGAGTCATTTTGTAAATCATTTAATTCCAATACTCACAGTGGCCGAAATTGTAATGATAGGTTCTCTTAAATTTGTTGACATTATGTTATGTTTAATGCAGTATTTTTTATTGTACTTGTTATTAATTATTCATTCTAATATAATTAACAAAATACACAGCTCAATTGAATAACACAATGTTACTTAATGTCAATAGCAATTTTTCTATTACGACACTTGAAATTTAGTTGCGAAATAAACATAGGTTCGTTATGTATTTTTACATAAAAAATAAAAAAAATACAATTGAACCTCCTTTGCGTTTTATAACTTCAAATATTCTGCGTGGAATTGATTAAATTAAGTTTTGTAATGTTTCTAATTTAATTTCAGCCCACGCCTCTCTAACCCCATTTTTCAATTCTGAAACAGTGCCATGCTGTTTTCCATTGTCGTATATCTTTCGTGCTAATATTCCTCAAAGATTTTCAATCGGATTTAAGTCCGGACTTCTTCATGGCCAGGGTAAAACTTTAACTTTTACCCTCTCCAAGTAGTTTTTAATTGTTTTTGCACGATGTATTGCTGCATTATCGTGTTGGAATATTAAATTAGGTCCACCAATCTTGTCGCCATATTCATCCAGTACGTATTCCAATAGTTCCTGATATTTTTCACCATTGGCTTTTGGAGGGAACCACATTATCCTCCTCCTCCACGGACTCTTGTCATTTTTACACTGTTTCATCGCGCAGATCGTGCCAGTAATATTAAAACTCATCTGGGCCATCCAAATTAAATATTTTTTCATCAGAAAAAGTCACCGTCTTCCACTTTTCGGTCTATGACATATGATATTCTGCAAACATTAATCTCTCCTCCTTGTGGAATTTAGTTAGCGGAGGTTTTTCCGCTTTTTTAGAATATTTAAGTGTCCCACTCGAACTCAAAACTTACTGAACATGTCGAACACCAACTGGCAAGTCTAATTTAATTTTTATTTTAGAGGCATTAAGCATATGTTGCTTCTTGAAAAATTTTACCTTTGTCCCTACATGTTAATTTTTTTGGATAGCTTGTACATAGAAAAAATTGTTTATGACATTTAATGACCTTTTCAATCTTCTTGCAACTTCTCTGTTAAAGAGAACCATATTGTGGAAAGCAATAATTTGGCCCTTTCCGTTGACAATGAACGATTTCCCCGTGTCATTGTGCATTAATAATATTAAACGAACACAAAATATTTTTTATAGTTTTTAAACTTTATAAATCTGTGTGCTCACCGTACGAAAAGATTCAAAAAATTGCGCTATCAATAGTGTTCTTTAAATATTTCTCCGTGAATCTAAGATTATTTCGTATCTTGTACTCGATAATTTTCAAAGTACTTTTGAAACAGGTACGTCTTTAAACTAATACTGTTGATAGTCGACTGACTGCTTACACAACGTGTAGAATACATTCTTGCGAAGTAAAAACAAATGCCACAGTACACTTCCGAAAACGAAAATAAAAGTAGGAGTGAACCAGTCGACGCACAGTGGTCTAGAAGTCAGTTATAATGCGAATTAATTATCGTGCGAGGAAAAAATTGACATTTTGTGTGAAAATTACTTTTAAATATTTGAGTAAAATAAATGAAACATAATTTACAATACTGACTATATGTTTATTAATGTAATAATTATTAATCTAATACTACATTCATTAAAATTTTTTAATGGCCTTCCAACTCTTGCGGGTTCAAGTTCGCGAATGTCAATCTCATTAAAGGGGAATACTATGGTCGATTCTAACAAAGTCTTATTTTTTGACAAAAATCTATCTTTACGTTTCTCGATATTTTTGATAAAGTTCTCTAAAATTCCTTCAATATTGTGTCCGATCACATTCTTTTCGGTAAAAGTAGTCTCTAGTAGTCCACTAACGCAATCCTTTCGTTTCAAATTCTTCAATTTGAACCATTCTTCGAACAACTCTAAGCGAGTGATCGTAGATACGTTTTCTATTGGTATGCGAATAAGTTTCCGCACTTTTGACAGATGTCGTTATACTAAAGTACCGATCGCATATTTGATGAAACGTAGTATGTACATGTTTTTGAAACGTGTGTGTCTAAGCTTCAAAACGCAGTTAGTGGTAAATGTTTAGAGCATGAACAGCAGTCAATTTTTCACGTCAAAAATGTCGACTTTTCTTCCAAGTACGCAGCATTTGCGGGAAGTTGTGTGCATTATTTTGTTTTAAATAAAGGTGCCGCGGAAACGCATCGTTTGCTCGTGGATATTTACGGGGGCGATACTCCATCAAATACAAGTTGTAAAAAATGGTTCCGGCGGTTTGAAACCATGATTTCGACGTAAGGGACAAAGATCGCGATGGTGCGCCAAAAAATTCGAAGATACAGATTTGCGAGCATTACTTGATGAAAAACCACGTCAAACACTTGAAAAACTACAACGATTACGTTTGAAGCGAGCATTACAAGAAAAACGACCGGAATGGGACAACAGACACGATAAGCCGATTCCGTTACATGACAACGTTAGGCCACATGTCGCAAAACCCATCAAGAAATAGTTGGAAGGAGTGAACTGGAAAATTTTGCCCCACCCGGCATATTCGCCGGACATTGCTCCTTCAGATTTCCACTTGTTCCGATCCATGCAGTTGGCCATATCCGGAGAACAGTTCACTTCCTATGAAAGTATCCGAAATTGGCTCGATGAATGGCTTGCATCGATACAACCAGATTTTTTTCTTTGAGGAATTCGTTTATTCCCTGAACGGTGGAAGAAGGCTGTAGATGCCGATAAAGCATACTTTCAATGAATTTACTTTCCACTTGAATTTCTGAATAAAGAGCTTCCTTTCAACAAAAAAGGGCGGAAACTTATTCCCATACCCAATAAAATATTAAAATGAAATGATAATGGGATTGCGGGGGATCGCGTTTTCTCTTTGCCGTTTATGGAGATGAAATAAGCTTTCAAATTAAATACTTCGCAACGCGTGCAAATGCGTGGAAATTTTGTAAAACTTACGACATTTTAATAATTTTTCTTAAAAAGTATCAGTTCATAAAATATATCATAAAGTCTGTGAAGGAAACGTAAACCTAGCATTTCCAGTTACAGCCATACTGATAATATCATATATATATAACAAGATACTAACACAATTTATGCACACTTCAAGAAACAACTCGATATTTTGAGGTTATAATTTGTATTAATTGACTAACTCAGAAAAGCAAAATGTGGTTACTGGAATGTTGACAGTCTTGCCAACAATAATACGGTGATGTGATTTACTAATTTTGCTTTTGTTATTGTAGTATACATATCAAACTATCATAGAAGTATAAATTTTAACAGATTTACGTTAGTTGATATTTTTAATTTATTCGCGCTAGAACTGACTTTTAGACAGAGTTGAGGAAAATAGTATTTTAAATAGTAAATAGTAAATAATCCTATTTGTTTTAAAGTATTTGTACACCTTTGAAAATAAAATATTTTATTTAATGCAGTAATTTTTGAAAATAAAATATTTTATTTGATGCAGTAATCTTTGAAAATAAAATAATTTATTTGAGGCAGTAGTTTTTCGGAAAATAGGATTTTATTTGAAGAATATTGGAAATATTTGTATTTTGTCTTTATTTTCAATTTCAATTTTAAGTATTATTGCTGAAAATAATGGTTCGAATTCAATACATTTATGGGTGTAAATCGTTTCTTAACGATAAGATAGACTGTATAGACAGATAGACTTATGTTTACCTCAGAGTATTATAACAATGCAAAAAATAAGATATTTTATTTTATGTTTCTGATTGTTAAAATAGAAATATTTTATTTTCGAAATTGTATACCGTATTTAAAATACTATTTTCTTTAAGCAAAATAAAATCTAAAATATTAAATAGTATTTGTAATATTTGTTTCGCCAAATAATGCCCACCTCTGCTTTTAGAACACAGTGCGACGCGGCTAGTGAACCTATCATTTATTTCGGTATTACCACCGTCGATCAAATGGCCTGATCTTCATTTTACAATGATTAGAGACATTAGGTTCGTGTATCAAAATCACAAAAGCCGATTTCAATAGCACTTTCAACTTTGTTGCAGCTTATACTGAAAGCGATCCCCTGCCTATACTGCTTCCTAACGTGCTCGCAATCGATTACAGCCAAATCGCGAACAACAAAATTGTCGACGAGATTCATGTTAATGAAGTCGCTAAAGTTATTGGCAATGCTCTGAACCTAATGGTAAAGAATGGTTTGGATCCTCGTACCATTCATATAATCGGAATCTCGTTGGGTGCCCACGTGGCTGCTCATGTACGATCTCATACGAGTTTCGATATTCCTAGGATAACAGGTACATATGTTATGATGAATTGTGCAACAATCAGCGCCCGCTCTAGCGGTTACGTTGCCCCGGACAAAAAAACAAATCACCGCCCCTTAAGAATATATGTATTTTTTAAATTCAGAAAATTCGTTCTATTGGGTTGGCAAATAAGTTCGTTCGGTTTTTGTGATTTATTCCAATGTAAAAATCCGAACGAACTTATTTGCCAACCCAACAGATTTTCAAATGTGTCCAAATATTTTCTCACAGGTTTGGATCCTGATGGTCCCACGTTCTACGAGGGAAGATTTTTACAATCCGGCGACGCTCAGTTTGTCGACATTATACACACTGACAGTGGAGCCGTGGGTCAATTATACAGCAGCGCTGACGCAGATTTTTATCCCAATGGCGGTCTCACATTGCAGCCTGGTTGTTGTACTCGTTCTCTCGACAAATCGGAAGAAAGTTCGTTCAGTTTATCAACATTCTTACTTTGATCGAATGAATCATTCGTTCATGTTTTAAAATAAGAGAAATTCAACAATTTCTAAACTGATTTCGTTCAAAGCATTTATTTCTCAGACCATCGGTAATGGCTCAGAAATCGTGGGGACTGGAATTTAAACCATCCTGCACACCACTCGAATGTTGTTATTTATCATGTTTATACATTTCAGAAAATTGTAGTCATCGCAGATTGTGGTTGTATTATGCGGAATCCGTTCTGAATAAGTATGGTTTCATGGCTGTCCAATGTACTGATGTTTTGCAATTCTATCTCGGGAATTGTAATCAAGACCACGTTGTCCCCATGGGACGTGCAACACCAACAACTGCGTTAGTATAATATTATTGACATTTAAAATTGAGTAGACTGCTGTAAAAGAATTGCTGGAAACAACCAGTAACAGGAGTTTGTTTATCGTTCAAGTTGAGGATATTAATTACAAAGTGCAAAAGGTTCATTTTCAACGAGACACCCTGTACATGATCATTTTGATTTGCAGAAGGGGAAAGTTCTACCTGCATACAAATGCACAAAGCCCATATGCCGAAGGAATGCAAGGAATATATTGATCTAGATCACATTAAGAATCTACTGGATTTTCCAAAAATATTGTGTATGAATTTACAATATGTGTTTCAAACAATAAAATGAACAGCAAAAGTGTAAACGCATTATAATTCGTGTAGGATTAATATCAAATACCACCATCCTTTATTTCTAGTAAAAATTCGATACTGTTGTTTATTTTGCACAATTTTGTTTCATTGTTACGTGGATGCAAATGTGGGGTTACCGTGAAACAGATAGCATTCCATAATTTACATACTGCATATATTATTCAATGTGTTTATATAGCGTCAACGGAAAATACTAACATTAGTACATATGCGGTTATAGTGGAGCAGCGAGGAGAGCGTAGCGTCGAGGAGAGCTGTGCTGTGAGTTTACAGTGGAGCGGCGAGGTGAGAGTTGTGCGGTAACCAAAGCGGATAGTAACGAGGAACAAAGAAACTACATACTTTTTCTTTAGTATGTATCGAAATGTTGTCACGAATGTTGGTTTGTTTTTGCCACGCTGGTCACCGCGCCGCTATCATCTGCGCTCACAGCTCTTATCACCGCTCCACTATATAAAGTTGCATTTAATTACATTGGTTTGTTTTCGCCGCTTTCATCGATGCTCGCCGCTCCACTATAACCGCACCCTTAGACTGCGACTCGAGATTGTACGGAATTGACGTCTTCGATTGCCTTCGACATGGGGAACTTTCGCGTGTATATCTTTCTGGGAGTGCTTAGTCTTGCCCTAACATGTGAGTATTTTACACGTTAATTAGGTCTTAAGGGTTTAATAGAGAATGCATTTCAACCCTTCGCGCTCCGTGAGCATCCTCCCGTGAAAATCTCCATTGTGTGTACTATATTGTACGTTAATATTGTTTATAGGTGCTTTGAGCCCATCATCATCGTCGGACACGATTTTCTTTCGACACTACAATAAGTAAGTAATAATGATATATATACATTTGTTTATGATCTTTTTATATATACACCTTCTTAACACTACACCGGTGGAATTAATTCTGGACATTTTGAATAAAAATATTCTTTATTTCATATGTGTGCAGAAAATGTATATTCTGCTATGCTAAATTGATACCGTAAATATTTATTATAATCTATAACGTTTATACTTAATATTTTCACATGATTTGGTTTGTAAATGTTTTAAAATTTTAATTTAAAAGAAATCTAAACACGAAACGTCGCATGATGTGAAATAGCCAATCACAGGATTACAAGCAGTTTCATATCATTGTTATAGTCAGGCATTGTGTTTTAAGAAGTAAGGATCGTGGTAAAGTTTTTAAAAGTATGAATAACGACTATGTACAGGGTGTCCTGCTTAAGTGAGAACAGCAGGATATCTCGGAAGACGTTGTCGTTATCAAAAAATGTTCTTACAAATGTTGTTTGGTATGACGGGCTACATTATGTAGTATTAATTATTTTCTTGTGGGTGGAGTAGTGGAGGAGATCTGAAGATCAATCAACTTTTCTTAAATGGAATACTATATTTTTTCCTTTTCCTATATTTTATTTCTATATATTTTATCCTTTTACTATATTTTTCCAGAAATTAACAGCAGGTACTGAGACAAATCCAAATAGGTGCTATATGATATTATTCTGATTTTGATAAAGGTAAACTGTTAGCTAATGTTTACATCCCGCATCGGTCAACGGCCAATAGCCAGCAGCCGCTGCTGAGCATCGTCGGTTGTGTCCGTATCAAGTTACTGCAATTATGATATTATGAAAAAACATGAAAGAACTAATGAAAAAAGCACGTCGAAAATAAGTTCGAACTTTTGTACAATATCGAGTCTTATCGCAGTAATTTAGAGTATTGACGCATTTGACGCCACTCTTGTCAGCTGCGGTTGATAGCTGTAAGCCGTCGCGTCGGTCGAAGCAGAACGTAAGCTAACGACTTACCTTTAACCAACTCAGAATAATATCATATAGCACCTTTCTGGATTTGTCTCAGTACCTGCTGTTAATTTCTCAAGAAAAAAATATAGTATTCCATTTAAGAAAAGTTGATTGATCTTCAGATCTCCTCCACTACTCCACCCACGATAAAACAATTAATACTACGTAATGTACCCCGTCATAAAAAACAACTTTTGTACGAACATTTTTTTATAACGACAACGCCTTCCGAGATATCCTGCTGTTCTCACTTAAACAGGACACTCTGTATATACATACAATGGCTTCGAATACCTCGAAACGTGTTGAAATTGTAATTTTTATTGTATATTAAAATCATGGCTGTAAATGGTCTTTTTATTGATTTTTTTTATATACAGGGTGGGGCACCTCAAACAGGCCACGTGAATAACTCGGCTGCTATCGGTGTTATGAAAAAATGCGTCAGATGGAAATTGCTTGGTTTCGAGCAGAGCTGGGGAAAATAGTGTTTTAAATAGTAAATAGTAAATAATCCCATTTATTTTACAGTATCTGTACAACTTTGAAAATAAAATATTTTATTTGATGCAGTAATTTTTGAAAATAAAATATTTTGTTTGATTCAGTAATTTTTGAAATTAAAATATTTTATTTGACGCAGTAATTTTTGAAAATAGTACTTGAAAATAGTATTTTATTTTAAGAATATTGAAAATATTTGGACTTTGTCATTATTTTCAATTGCAATTTTAAATATTACTGCTCAAAATAATGGTTCGCATTCAATAGATATTACGAACCTTTGAAACTTCATTTACTATCGAGTTTAAAATCTCGATTTCGTGATTTATTCGATTTTTCTGAACACGCAAGCGACTACATAATTGCTACTGTCAGCCGTCCAAAATGGAAATTACGATGGATTCCGAAAGACTTAAATGAAGAAAAACGTACTTTTATCAAAGAAACCGTATTAAATGCTTTGAAACAGATCGCAAATCCAGATTCAGAGTAACGACCTCAATTACTTTTACGAAACAAAGAAGTAAATGACCTTTCCTCCTTTATGGAAAAAGAAACAAATGATATCAGTCATACAAACATTGCAGAATAAGAATTATTTCAATATTTCAGCGATAGTGATACACGAATCGAAAGTATTGCAAAGTACAAATACATGAAAACATTATTTTTAAAATACAACACAGCTATTCTGTCCTCTGCCCCAGTTGAGAGACTTTTTAACTTTGCTGGACTGATTCTGTGTCCTCGAAGAACTACCCTAACAGATTCCAATTTGGAACGCTGCACCTTGTTGTAAAAAAATAAAACGAAAATGTGGCAAATGATATGGTTTCTTATATTAAGCACCATTTCTTCTTTAAATTATTGCTAAAATAAGAAATATTGGTGAAACTTACGTTTAGACATTTTGACATATGTTGTCGAGAACAACATTCTTAACAACTTTTGTCATTACAACTACCCGGTGCTCGGTTTTAGTTTCCGAGATATTTACGAAAAACTATTGCTAATACTGTATTGAATTTTACGCATTGATGCTTTTTTCGAAATAATGACTTCCATGCATCCATTAGACCATTTAAATGCTGAATAAAATTCTCATTTTGAGATAGATAGTTTTCGAAATATTCACAATTTCGTCTGCGTGGTCGGGCCGGCCTGACGGCCAGCCCTCTCCGCCCCCCACCTAACCCTAACTAATTCTGATTTCATGATTTTTCCATTACTAGTTCAAATTCTGTATGAAGGCTATATGTATACAGGGTGCGGCACCTAAAACAGGTCACCTGAATCACTCGCTTGCTTTTGAAGATAGAAAAAAAAGGATCAGACCAAACTTACTTGATATCGAGGGGCTCGTAGTCTGATGTCATCAATTTTTTTATAGGTGGAGACGTCAAGGAGATATGAAGGTCAACTCTGTTTTTTTTAAATAGAATGTGGTATTTTTTAATACATGAATCGATGCAGCTGGACATTCGTTATAAAAAAGTACTAACTTATGCATGTCGAAAAGTTAGTGGTTCAGGAGATATTTCAATTTGAATAATGCTAAAACACCATTACTATCGTACAAAACGTTACACAAGTAAGTAAACACTAACGTCTTAGTACGACAGTAATGGTATTTTAGAGTTATTTAAATTGAAATATCTCCTGAACTACTAACTTTTCAACATACATAGGTTAGTACTTTTTTATAACGGATATCCAGCTGCATCGATTCATGTATTAAAAAATACCACATTCTATTTAAAAAAACAGAGTTGACCTTCATATCTCCTTGAAGTCTCCACCTATAAAAAAACTAATGACATCAGATTACGAGCGCCTCGATATCAAGTAAGTTTGGTCTGATCCTTTTTTTTTCTATCTTCAAAAGCAAGCGAGTTATTCAGGTGACCTGATTTAGGTGCCGCACCCCGTAGAATGCGAAAATTATGTGATCAGAATTAGTTAGGGTTAGTCGGTGGGGGAACGCGGGTCAGTGGCTCAGGTGGTAGAATGTCTGATTCGTAGCAGGAAGGCCAGGGTTCGATTCCCGGGGTGGCATAAATTTTTAAGGTGGTTTTTTCTCCTGCTACGGGCTCACTGCCTACTGTCGGGATCATAGGGCAACCAATGATGGCAACGATTGCCCTTTTATCCAGGGAATCGGTGAACTGTTGGGAGCCCAAGTTGGCCATCTCGCCTCATAAGGGTACCCGCCGGCTCTATCTCCTCTGTGTGGGGGATAGAGTAAGGAAGGAGGTGATCAGCGAACAAATGGCACTACTGAGGAAACTGGGCATGGACCCTACCAAAAAACGGAATCAAAAACGCAAACGGCACATCAATTAGAAACCTTTAAGGGAAAGGCCGGGTGGATGGAGCTAGCAGCTGAACACCGACCAGAACCGAGGAATAGTGGTCATATCCGAATAATCAGCCATATTTTCTAGGATGTGTCAAGCCCACCCAAGAAAGAAGATCCCGATGAACCTGATATCAAATCTCTCAGGAGACAGATTTCGGTGAAGTTGGTGAACCCTTCCTTCTCAACCTCATCGCGAAGTAGGTCGGCAGGTGAAGACCGAATGGAATTGATATCTCGGCCCAGCCGAGATTTCGATGAAGTCGGATTGGATCCGATGTGGCAGTAACTTCTTCCCAATGGTCAAATAATACGCGGTCCTTTGCATTTGTACTCCCAATAGACTCATAGCACAGGCGGAGGGACTAGCCCTAGGGGAGGGTGTGGGCAGGTTTCTGGACTATCCGGAAACAGAATAGGGACGGGCTTCAAACACTTGACACATTCGACATGAAAATATGGTGAAGTGGGGGGAGTCTGAAAGGGCAGGCGAGACACCCTGCAGGTCTGAAGGTGAGGGGGCCCGACGTTCATACCGAGCCGTAAAACAGCTCGAAAACTGACAAAAATTAGGTAGCATGGCCCGTCTCATCAATGATGACCGACCCGTCTAGTAATTCGACGACTCTGAAAATGGCCCGTGCCGAATAAAACAGAGGGGACGGCTGAAAAACGTGGATAACTGCAACCCGCAAAAGGGCCGAGTGCCGGCAGCGCCAATTGTGATACTGGTGATGAAAAATCCGGTGTGCCTTAAGGAAGCGAGGGGCTGCCGAGCCGCCTCTCCCCGGCAGTAACACTAGTACTACTACTACTACTACTACTACTACTAGCCGGGGGGTGGGGGCGGAGAGGGCTGTTAGGCCGGCCCCACCATGCATGCGAAAATCCAGAAGTAGTCTTTCAAAATTGAAAGCTCACCCTATATAGAGTGACTCTCTGTTCTGATTCCTACAACGTGTTTACAAACAGAAAATAAACAGATGCCGCCGCGGAACAGGCTTACGTTGCCACGGAGCATGCAAGAATACGTAATATTAAATACAGTGTTTGCAATAGTTTTTCGCAAATATCTCGAAAACTAAGAGCGAGCACCGGGTAGTTGTAATGACAAAAGTTGTTCAGAATGTTGTCCTCGATTACATATGTCAAGGTCAAGGTCATCGGAGTTGCCTCCCCTAAACGTAAGGTTTACCCTATTTTCTTTAAGAAAAATAAAATCTAAAATATTAAATAGTATTTCAAATATTTGTTTCGCCAAATAATGCCCACGTCTGGTTTTGAGGGGACATTAATCTGATGTTAGTAGTTTTTTTGTAGGTGGACGCGTAAAGAACATATGAAGGTCAACTTCATTTTTTTAAATGGAATAAGGTATTTTTTAATACACCATTCGATGCAGCTGGGCATTCGTTATAAAAAAGTACTAACCTATGTATATCGAAAAGTTAGTAGTTCACGAGATATATCGATTTAAATAACTCTAAAATACCATTACTGTCGTGCTAAGATGTTACAGAAGTAAGTAAACACTAACGCCTTAGTACGACAGTAATGGCGTTTAGAGTTATTTAAATTGAAATATGCCCTGAACTACTAACTTTTCGACATACATAGGTTAGTACTTTTTTATAACGAATGTCCAGCTGCATCGATTGGTGTAAAAAAAATACCTCATTCCATTTAAAAAAACAGAGTTGACCTTCATATCTCCTTGACGTCTTCACGTATAAAAAGATTAATGACATTAGATTACGATCGCCTCGATATCAAGTAAGTTTGGTTGAAGCATTTTCTTCTATCTTCAAAAGAAAGCGAGTTATTCGATCAGGTGCCCTGTTTATAGTGCCCCACCCTGTGTAAGCGATGCGACGCCCTAAAATTAGAAAACAATGATTAGAATATAAAATATAAATGATTATACAGTAAAGTCGCAATAGTTGTCAACGACCGCGTATGCGATAATTGTCAGGTGCCTACCCCAGGCATGGCCAGAAATAGCACGCGTGCTACGGATTCTCAAGGAATAGCTATAGCCGCCACTTCTCTTGGCGGCCGTAGTTGCTCCGAGCACTACGGCTGCCACGGGGAGCGAGACGCGCGGCCGGGAGAAGTGGGGGTATTCTATTGCCCCTACGTTCCTTTCCAACGCGCCCGCGCGCTACACTCGCCAACGTACCCTGCATGCAGTGATGCCAGAATCATGGGTCGTGGGTTTTTTCCCCTCCGCTCGCTCAGCCGACTCGACCCCCCACTCTGTCGCACCGTCGTCACCACGTTGCTTCTACTGCGCACGCGCTACACACGAACGTATCTCTACTCTGCCGACATACTCTGATAGAGATACGTTCGTGTGTGGCGCGTGCGCAGTAGAAGCAACGTGGCGACGACAGTGCGTCAGAGTGGGGGGTCGAGTCGGCTGAGCGAGCGGAGGGGAAAAAACCCACGACCCATGATTCTGGCATCACTGCCTGCATGCTTAGACCATATATACCTATAGACCCGGCGCAGATAATTTTCCCCTCGGCAAAGATGAAGACGGTGTGACGTCACATTGTCGAAAGATGTATAAGCTATGCTCGTCGACAGTGCCTACGCTTGGCTTATATGGGGGGTGAGGGGGATCAGAGCGGGTGCGTTCTGTACATGTACCCAGTACGCGGGAAGAATGGACAGGATAATTTCAAAGAATTTGGCATTGCATCATGAAATTATCTATTATAAACTGTATTTGAGATACAGACGTTTATTCTGTATGTTTTATTAAGATATTACAATGAAGTATAATAAAGTAATAATAGTATTATATATTAACTATATTTTAGGAATCGCGCGATATTTAATTCTGAAGATTAACAACATTCGCATATTATGCAGGTTACCAAATGGTTTTTTACATATAAATTGATCACATTTACAACATTTTAAGGTAGTACTGCTAGTTTCACACAATTTACATTTACCTCGCTTGTGATTAGTTATTGCTAGACTACGGATCTTTATGCATTTACAAAAAAATTGAGTAGATGAAATTCAGAATCGTTGAAAAATTTAAAAAATTGAAAATGTCAATACATGACTGCTCTATTACAATCATTCAGGGAAGAAATAACATTCAATTTAATTTCTATTTCTGGATTTCTGGAACAATTTGGAATCGCTACAGAAAATTCACACGGAGCAAGTGTACAATGGCGTAGTATCGGCGTCGGTCTGCTGTTTCAGCCATTTTGAAATTATCTTAAGACTTATCTTGTGACGTCACACCGTCCGTTTATCTTTGCCGAGGTGCACTCTCGGATTTCCTATACACATACTATACCTATGCCGGGTCCATAGGTATATATGGTCTAAGCCTGCATGATACAGTAGAGGTACGCTGGTGAGTGTAGCGCGCGGACGCGTTTGAAAGGAACGTAGGGGCAATAGTAGGCTATGGTGAGGTTATAGTTTAATACCACAGCAGTGCTGCCAGATGAGGGGAATCACGCCGATATATGATGTACCCCCTCTCTGATGACCATGCAGAGTAATATGTGACACGTTGCGCATGGGCGACGGGGATTGAGTGGTGCAAATGGGAGACACGTTGCGCGTGCGCGACGAGGATTAAGTGAGGCGAATGGGATAGTGGAAGGGGAAAAGGAGGAGAGTATTTCCGAGAACTGTGGCTCTGTTTGGAGCCGACTTGGCAGCACTGTACCACAGTACCACGGTTCTGGCATCACTGATCCCTAGCACGCGTGCTACTTCTGGCCATGCCTGGCCTAGCCACTCCACTGGCGGCCAACGAAGGACAGCGCATGGGAAAAATAGAGACGCAGATAGTCGCCGCGCGTCGACGGCACATTTCAAAGGCCCGCGTGTTTTTTTTATCTGTACTTACGATGCTGTCCTTCTCTACGATCGGCTTTCGATTGAACTCTCGGCCGGTAGACGCGGTAGACGCAGTCATATAGAAATAATGTCGGTATGCGATAGTTGGCTTTGCTGTATATTAAATAAATGCGAAATTTAAGTAAAAATTTAAAAGTGTCCAGAATTTATTCCACTAGTGTAGGTTTACGGAACCCGTTAACATGGCAGGTTCTAATATTCTTAATTTGCGATTATTAAGATTGTAAAGTTGCTTCCGTGGGGAATTATTTACCAAATTTATTTCTTGGGGTATATATTATTGGAAAAATGGCAAAAAATTGGGATAGATACATTCTTGCTATGTTTATAACATAATGTGAAATAGTTATTGTATTATAGTGTATTATAGTGTTAATATTAGGCGTACAAATTAAAGGGTAGATTCATTTCTAGGATTGTAAAGGTGCGGGATGCGCCTTCTCATTTCTCCATAATGCAAAGATGGGGTTTTTCAGTAATCAAAAGCTCTAGATACATAATATAGATAATTTTGTTAATATTGTACTATACAATTTTAGCCTTTTTAGGAAGGTAGAGCAATTAGTTTACTACAGGATGTGAAAATAAATTGGTCGGAATTGTAGAAAAAATACTAAAGGTTGCATTTTACAACTTTTTTATGTGGGCCTATATTGATAATCTAAAAAATACGATTTGTAGATCTATGTCAATTAAACATATTCTGACAATTTCGTCAACATCGATCGATGTTGCAATGAGCTACAAACGTTTAAAGATGGTACAAATTGCAGATTTTCACGATTTTAGGTCTCTAACTGCAATAAGTCTAAGGATTCTTAAATCTTTCAATGCCTGTTTTTTCCTGCATCAACCGATTTTGATGAAACGTTCACAGTGCATACAATTGACACTGATCTACAAAACGTATTTTTAAAATTTTCAATGTAGGCCCACATAAAAAAGTTGTACAATGCAACTTTTAGTATTTTTTCTACAATTCCGATCAATTGCAATTTTAGAAAAAAGTTCTTTTCACATCTTGTAGTAAACTAATTGCAATATTACAAAAGTTATCGTCTTTCTTAGAGCGTCCGAATGTTAATCCGAGTCACTGTAGCTGTCACAGCTTTATGCTTGCGGATAATGCAAATTACGCCTCGTAAACGTAAAAATAGGACTTTTGAGGGGTATTGCGGTAGTAGATTGATATTGTATCTAGCGCTTTTGACTACTGAAAACCCCCATCTTTGCATTACCGAGAAATGAGAAAAGGCATCCCACACCCTTGCGATCCTGGAAACGAGAGTCTGCGTATGCGTTAAGGTAGACCTGGCCAACACACGGCCCGCCACGTTAAATTGTACAGCTCGCCGGGAGATTTTATAAATAAATGATTAAATAAATGAAAATTTGCACGTGTGAATGTTATAATGCGCAAGTGCGATTACGAACTCCAGTTCAATATTTGATATCTTGAATATAATTGAGTTACAGTGCAACAATGAAATAAAACAAATTTTTGCGTCCACATCAAACATTCATTTTTATAATACTTACATATATTGGGTTACCCTGGGTTGGTCGACAATTCATTTCACCGACACTGTTTTCATTGACGATTGGACCGACAGTAACTTTCGTCGACACTATGTTTTCATCTATACCAGGGATGGGCACGGGTGGGGCCCCCCAAACGCCTGCTTCTCCCACCAACCTCTCTTCCATGCAACGTGCGCCTTCGTCGCACGGGGCGCTCCTCGCTTCCTCGCGACCGCGATGCGCGAAGCCTTCGCGAGACATGCGCACTACTCGCTACGGGCGAAGGGCGTTCTTTCTCCATGGTAACGGTGGAGCTGGTGGGAGGCAGTGGGCGCTGTGGTGTGGACGGTCTTGCCTCAATTGAGGCAAAAATGCCCATCCCTGATCTACACGGTCAAATCGTCGACAAATGTCTTCATCGACACGGTTTGGCCGACACTAGTAGTAGTAGTAGTGTTACTGCCGGGGAGAGGCGGCTCGGCAGCCCCTCGCTTCCTTAAGGCACACCGGATTTTTCATCACCAGTATCACAATTGGCGCTGCCGGCACTCGGCCCTTTTGCGGGTTGCAGTTATCCACGTTTTTCAGCCGTCCCCTCTGTTTTATTCGGCACGGGCCATTTTCAGAGTCGTCGAATTACTAGACGGGTCGGTCATCATTGATGAGACGGGCCATGCTACCTAATTTTTGTCAGTTTTCGAGCTGTTTTACGGCTCGGTATGAACGTCGGGCCCCCTCACCTTCAGACCTGCAGGGTGTCTCGCCTGCCCTTTCAGACTCCCCCCACTTCACCATATTTTCATGTCGAATGTGTCAAGTGTTTGAAGCCCGTCCCTATTCTGTTTCCGGATAGTCCAGAAACCTGCCCACACCCTCTCCTAGGGCTAGTCCCTCCGCCTGTGCTATGAGTCTATTGGGAGTACAAATGCAAAGGACCGCGTATTATTTGACCATTGGGAAGAAGTTACTGCCACATCGGATCCAATCCGACTTCATCGAAATCTCGGCTGGGCCGAGATATCAATTCCATTCGGTCTTCACCTGCCGACCTACTTCGCGATGAGGTTGAGAAGGAAGGGTTCACCAACTTCACCGAAATCTGTCTCCTGAGAGATTTGATATCAGGTTCATCGGGATCTTCTTTCTTGGGTGGGCTTGACACATCCTAGAAAATATGGCTGATTATTCGGATATGACCACTATTCCTCGGTTCTGGTCGGTGTTCTCATCGGTGCTCCCAACAGTTGACCGATTCCCTGGATAAAGGGAAAGGAAATCGTTGCCATCATTGGTTGCCCCATGACCCCGACAGTAGGCAGTGAGCCCGTAGCAGGAGAAAAAACCACCTTAAAAATTTATGCCACCCCGGGAATCGAACCCTGGCCTTCCTGCTACGAATCAGACACTCTACCACCTGAGCCACTGACCCGCCTTGGCCGACACTAACACGGTCAAATCGCCAATGATAACAGTGTCGGTGAAATGAGTTGTCGACCAACCCAGGGTAACCACATATATTACATCCGAGAGATATTCCAACTTAAGATATTTTGCACAACGAGTTGTAAGTGCTTTTGGATCCGCATATACATATGTTTGTGAAACATTTTCTTCGAAGATGAAATTTACAAAGAGTTCATCACGTGTTTCATTAACAGATGGCAATTTAGAAAACCAGCTAAGATGTGCAACGTCGAATATAAATATTGATTTACAAAAATTAAGTGAAAGAAAGGATAAGACTCGAGAGTTAATTATATTGAATCATAGTATAACAATAAAGTTTTATTCATTTTGTATTTATATTACATTTTTTAAAAGCATGCTTACCTAAAGTTACCGCTGTAACGTCACGCGTCACCAAAGTGGTCCGTGAAACCATTTGGGTTGGCAAGGCCTGCGTTAAGGAGTAGACAGTGGATCTTTGTTCAAAATAAAAATGTTCGTAACAATCTGGAGTGAAATAGGAATTTGTTTTGTTTGTTAATGTATTTAATTGGTTTATATTTCATTTTTGCCATAAATCCACCAAAACCGCTGTCTATGAGTAATGAGTATCGACTTGATTATAACAAAACTCGTTCTTCAGAGATGGCTCCCACACGGACATTAATAACCGCAATGTCACGCTTCTCATCCCTAAATTGGATTTAACTAAATTAACAATGTTTTACATTCACGGATACCTAGAATCCGTGGACAGTGAGAGTGTCATCACAGTGGTTAACGGTAAGTCACGATTTTGTATATGCAAAAAATTGTAACTCGAACAATATTGTAGACATCAACAGGAAGAAACGATATTTTATTTACACGTACAACTTATATTACATTTATTTTGCATAATGTTTGTTTCGTCCATACAAATTCGTAGTGTATCTATTACACTGTCCAACAGCCAAAAATCTTTTCGATTCTCACTATGCGATTCTTATAGAGTTTTTCCCGCTGATTCCGAATCTGTTTTTAATTTTTTTCCTAGACGCATAGTTTTTGAGAAATTTGAGTTTGAAAAAATGACCTATTTTTCAACTTTGAACAAAGATTGTGATGTTATTATAAAAGATATCGTATTGTTCTTTACATAAAAAGATTCTCTAGACTTTTCCGAATCCAGTGATATCCAATATTAATGCATTATGATTGTTTAAACATGTTTAAATAATGATTAAAGACGGAGAGACACCACTTTTGCACCAATTTTTGCGGATATTTCTCAATTTATCTCAAAAAATAAGGGTCTATCGGAAAATCGAACTACACCACGCGCTAGAGCAGACTTTTATCTCGAGACACCACCCTTTCAACTTTCCAAAGTCAACGTTTTTACCGAGCCAGAATGCAAAATATCATCGCGGAACACGAGTCGCCGCGAGTAAATCAATAAATCAATGAATAAATATCTGAATTTTAGATTTCAATTTTAATTCACAAACGCTACGAACTTTCGTTCCAGCCCAATATGTATTTGGTTTCTATCCACTTTTGCATTCGACGATTGCTTAAAGATCCGCAGTCTACTAATGACGGTAACGTTTCTTGCAGCTTCTTTGAAAACGGACATAAACGTTGTTGCAATCGACTATAGCAGAATTGCAGCCAACAATGTTACTTTTGTTCTAACATTAGTTGGTCCGGTTGCTCAGGCTGTAGCTAAATCTTTCAATCAATTACAAGGCAGTGGTTTGGATAAGAATAAAATTCATGTAGTTGCACATTCCTTGGGTGGCGCGGTATCCAGTGAAATGGTTGTCTCCCTGAATTTCACTTTCCCCAGGATAACAGGTATCTTATGCTACTATTTTATAACTGGTATTTCAATAGTTTGAGCAGAGGCGGGCATTATTTGGCGAAAAAAATATTTGAAATACTATTTAATATTTTCGATTTTATTTTGCTTAAAGAAAGTAGTATTTTATTTGAACAATCTAAACCTCAAAATAAAATGCTTCTATTTGAACAATCAGAACCTCAAAATGAAATATTTCTATTTTAACAATTTCATCCACAAAATAAAATATTTCTATTTTAATAATCTGAAACACGAAGTAAAATATTTCTATTTTAATAATCAGAAACACAAAATATAATATTTTATTTTTTGCGTCGTTATACCTAATACTTTCAGAAATCGCATTACTTATTTAATATTTCTTATTTTAGCAATAATTTAAAGAAGAAATGGTACTTAATATAAGAAACCATATCATTTGCCACATTTTCGTTTCATTTTTTTTGTTTGACTGCTGCTATTCGCATACAACAAGGTGCAGCGTTCCAAATTGGAATCTGTTAGGGTAGTCCTTCGAGGACACAGAATCAAGTCCAGCAAAGCTAAAAAGTCTCTCAACTGGGGCAAAGGATGGAATAGCTGTGTTGTATTTTAAAAATAATGTTTTCATGTATTTGTACTTTGCAATACTTTCAATTCGTGTATCACTATCGCTCAAATATTGAAATAATTCTAATTCTGCAATGTTTGTGTGACTGATATCATTTGTTTCTTTTTCCATAAAGGAAAAAAGGTCATCTACTTCTTTGTTTCGTAAAAGTAATTGAGGTCGTGACTCTGAATCGGGATTAACAGTACGTTTTTCTTCATTTAAGTCTTTCGGAATCCATGTGTAGATTGACGGTAATTAAATATAGAAAACGTAATTCAATCTAATAAATAAAAATAGTTGAAGATGTGTAAAAATATGAATCAAAAGTGAGTATACACAACTAATTAAGAATGATTTAACTTCATTTATTAATAAAATTACGTACATTTAATACTTTATTGGTCCACCTTTAGCTTTAATTACGGCAGCTAATCGTCTTGGCATGGATTCAACCAACTTACGTGTTGTTGAAACAGAAATATCATTCCATACCTTTAGTAGTTCGATTTTAAGGTTTTCCTTGTTCGTAATGTTTATTTTGCGTAAGTTCAAATCCATATTTACCACAAATTCCCTATTACATTAAGATCTGGGGATTACGATGGAGAATTTAATTGATCTGGAGCATTTTGTTGGAACCAATCCTTAACAATCTATGCTGTATGTTTAGGATCTCGATCTTGCTGAAAGATCCACGAATCTGGCAACTGAACTCATATAACACTTGCAGCTAAATTTGTTCTTAAAATATCTAGATATTGAAATCTATCCATCGTACCGTTAATAAAAGCTAATTCCCCGACTCCAGAGGCTGCCATGCTAGCCCAAACCATAATAATACCACCGCCGTGCTTGACGGTACTAATATGATTTTTACTAACGAGATTGTGCCTATTTCTCCCAAAAATTTCGAATTTACTTTCGTCAGTGAATAATACGGTGTTCCAAAATTCGAAAATTAAAGTTTTACCTTCAGATCAAGGTCAATGTCATGTTATTATATGTACATATTTGAATGTATTTTTCGATCAGTTACACGGTGCAATAAAATAAAAATGTAGTTATGTATCAAAAAACATCGATGAACTTGATAACTCCGAAAAAATGACCATCGGAAAAAAATATTCGTGCCAGATATTTTGTCCATTGACACAATGCACATTACGTAACAAATATTTTTTGCATCACAATAACCTGAAGAGATATGTAGGTGGCCTTACCTAAACACACCACGCAAAGGAACGCCAATTTTCGAAGATCAAGGTCATTCTATCATACATATCTGAATGTATTTCTCGATCAGTTACACGAGGCAATTAGAAAAAATGTAGTTATAATACAATATAATGGTTCCTTCGAACCAGTGATCGGCACGGATGATACTTTTCAGGCCGTTCTCGGCTCGCGCCGCCTCCTTTCACCGGCCGCACGTCCCGCTCCCCGTAACGGCCATAGTCCTCGAGGCAGCTCAGGCCCGTACCTATCCCAGACCGTATGAACTGCGCATGGCGCATTAGGGCGACACCCGTATCAATAGGTTTCCACATTACCATGAAGGTACTATTGTCAATGCGTTTTTTTCCGTGGTATCCTCTGTAGGCCTATTACACTCTGTTGCATGACAATTTCCGAAATTAACTTTGAACAATAAACACGGAAGAGACAGAGAGAGAGAGAGAGAGAGAGAGAGAGAGAGAGAGAGAAATAACTTTGACAAATACTTCTTAATTCCATTGCCAAAATTTTAAACAGTCATTCAGACAAACTACTTCGTGGACGTTTAGATGCACTCGGAATATCAGATATATCGAACGAAAGATTAGATGTCGCGGCTCGTATCGCAGACGATAGACTGTTTAAAAGTCTCTCTCTTCCGTGTTTATTGTTCAAAGTTAGTTTGAGAAGTTGCCCTGCAACAGAGTGGAATAGGCCTACAGGGGATACCACATAAAAAAAAAAGTATTGACAATAGTACGTGAATGGTAACGTGGAAACCTATTGATACGGGTGTCGCCCTAATGCGCCACGCGCAGTTCATACGGTCTGGGATAGGTACGGGCTTGAGGACTAGGGCCGTTACGGGGAGAAAGACGTGCGGTGGGAAAAGGAGGCGACGCGAGCCGAGAACTGCCTGAAAAGTATCATCCGTGCCGACCACTGCTTCAAACCATTCAAATAGTACACAAAATATTCTTTGTATCCCCACAATTGGAGGAGATATTTAGGTGGCCGTATTTAGGTGGACCACCCTGTATACTAATGTAGAATCTTATACATATGTATGGGGTGTATACTCATTTTGACTCTCACTGTATATCACTATAGTAGAAGCTTCAAGCTTTAAAATGAGAGCAGGCAGGAGGATCGGCAATGCCTCGGACATCATCCCTGAAGGGTTGACTAGTTTAGAATGTGTGCGGGAATTTTTTAGCACGATGAAATACTTTCTCACAGGTTTAGATCCAGCTGATCCTCCACATTACCGCGGAAAATTTTTAAGATCCGGCGATGCTAAGTTCGTCGACATTATACACACTGACAAGATGTTTTACGGTGAAAAGTACAACTCTGGTGATGTCGATTACCTTCCGAATTATGGACGCAGAATACAACCTGGTTGTCGTTTCATTACTATACCTATGTCTTTTTCGGATGAAGGTACACACTTTTCATGCACAACTGTTTTTATTGCAACTGTTGCACTTAGAAATTATGTGAAAATATATACAGTGGCCGAAATAATGATACGTTCATATCATTTTTATGATATTATTATTATTATTATAAGCAAGTGATTCGTCACAATGTAATTAGTAGAACACATAACTTATTTTGAGTAATATCATTTTTATGAATATATTTACTAATCAATGTTACAAAAATTTGGAATTTTTGTGCGAAATAAATATAGGTTCACTTAATCATCTTCTAATTGAACTGAAAAAACTATTACAAATGTAATTACAAATGAATTAATTAACCAGAAAACTCAGTATTCAGTTGGTTCTCCATTGTTTTTTATGACCTCAAATATCCTTTGTGGCATTGAGTCTATTAATTTCTCTAAAGTCTCCGATCCCATCTGAGACCACGCCACTTTGATGCCATTTTTTAATTTCACCGTTGCGAATTGTTTTGCCATTGCTGTAAACTTTTCTTGATAAAATGCCCGATAGATTTTCAATGGATTTCTTGATGGTCAAGGTGGAATCTCAACTTCTGCCATCTGAATTGGTGGATTATCGTGCTGGAAAATAAAATTTGGACTACCAATTCTGTCACCATATTCGTCTAACGCATATTCTAACAGTTCTTGGTACTTTTCCGCATTAGCCTTTGGCAGATACCACATGATCGGAGTTTTACCGTTGTACATATTTTGCAACACTATAATGCACCGACTCATCGTGCAAAAGCAATTAACGTATATTTTCAGATGGCAGAAATTGAGGTTTTACCTTGGCCATTAGGAAGTCCACTCCATTGTGACTCCATTGAAAATCTATGAGACATTTTATCTTTATTTATAATGCCACAAAGGGAGGTAAAAAATTTTCTGTTTAATTAATTAATGTATAATTACATGTGTAATATTTTTTAAAGTTCAACTAGAAAATGATTAAGTGAAGCTGTTCGGCGTCGACCGACGCGCGACGGTCGGAGGCGCCTGACGCTGGACCGCTCAGAACTGAGCGCGCGCGAGGACGGCAATGAATGATCGTGAGAATGAGGGAGAGATAGATGTTTCAAATTAAGGTTCACACTGCACTTTATTTTCAATTTTCGTGGTGAAGACGGTGACAATAGCCGATGGATCGATTAGCGGAAATCTTGCGCGTGCGAGACTCTGTTCTTTTTCGATCGACGGAAATCTTGAGCTTCCCTTAACGAGGGCCGCCGCGAACGGAGATCTTCAGCGCGGACGAAGGAAATCTTGCCGCGGGGCAGACGCGCGGATCGCGATGGTAAAAGAAACGAATCCACGAAATAAAGCGCAATGCTTGTCGCGAATACTTGAAAAACTGAGAAAGAAACTGGATGATTACGAGATCTTGATTTAGCTACGGTACACAACGGAGAGCCTTGCTCCGCCAAGGGAGGGCCTTTAAATCTTCTCCGAAACGGCAGGCGGGGTCGCACGCGATTGGCTCCGCATCAATCGCATGATCCGGGAAGACGTACCGTTCGAGATTCAAATCATGGGATCTACCGGTGATGAGTGCTTACAAACACCGCGCGGCCTTGCGCAACGGTAACGAGCGATCGCTCCGCGACCCTAAACAAGCTGAGAAAGCCCAGAGCAACTGTAGTGTGACGGTTGGCGTAACGACCGGCAAATCTCATGATTCGAATCCCGAATAGAAGCTACTTACATCTATCTCGCACAAAAATTGCAAAATTTTGTAATATTGATAATAAACATTATTAAAAATGATATTATTCAAACACATTATGTGTTGTAATAATTACATTGTGACAAATCACTTACTAATTACTAAACTTACTTACTAATTATAAAAGACGGAAATTTTACATGAACCACACTGTTATATCATAAAAATTATATGAATCTGTATCATTATTTCGGCCACTGTAAAAGTAAATAATTGTACGGCGAATGTTTTTCAAATCACTACGTATTATTCTTCATGATGACTTGTTACAGATTTTTGCAGTCATCGCAGATCCTGGCAGTTTTACGCGGAGTCAGTGACAAAACCACGGGGATTTTTGGGCGTCCAGTGTGCCAACGATTTTAATTTCTTAACGAATTCGTGTAATTATTCGAATATCATCCCAATGGGAGCTGATACACCAATCAATGCGTTAGTGTTATTTCCTTCGACTAAGACAAATATAATATGCGACGGCTTTGCCACTAGGGATTGCAATCCCTCAATCCCGCGGGAACCCGCGTCATTTCTTGGTCCCGCATTTCTTAAACAGGTGATGCGGGATCCCGCAAATTTTGCAGGGCTATGCGTATAATCAAAATTTTGCGATTTTTAAGAAGTCGAAGATATCGTCAAAACTGTAAAGAAGGAGATGACATCCTTTGAAAGCGACGGCAAAAAGGGGAAATATTTATGTATGGTTTACGAATATTTATTAACTATTCGACCGACAAGTGTAGAGGCTGAACGAGCTATTTCCGCTGCAGGATATCTTTGCAATGACTTAAGGAGCAAACTAGAAGATTCAACAATAAATAGTCTTTGTTTTTACGCGCATATTTTCACAGTATTACAAATTAAAAATTTTTTCATTTTTTTAATAATTTTAATATTAAAAAAATTTTTTTTTAATATATTAATTATTTTAATATTACACATATCATTAGTTTTCCAAAGAGAGATTTATTGTAATTTATGTAGATTTAGATTTTGTTTGTATTTTTTTAATAAATTTTGACTACTATGATTAAAGATGATTATCTCATTAAGTAAAATTTGTTTCATTATTAAATATATATTAGATCGAAGAACTAAATCCTCAGTCCCGTGGGATTGAAAATGGCGCGGGATTGCAATTCCTATAATTGCCACTTAAATTTGGTGAATTGATGAATATAATCATTTATATGTTCAGGAGGGGCGTTTACTACCTACACACAAATTCGAAAAGCCCGTTCTCAAGAGGACTAAAAGGGACACGCAACTAATCGAATATAACTAAATATTAATGAACGAATTATTAACTAGACTCACAAAATTATTTGAAGCAGTTTAAAATACTCATGGTCTAGCACTTTTAATAAAGACACTATATTGTAATATCGACTTTTTTAATAATATTTACACTATATTTGTGAAGAACGTCACGTTAACTACACTCTGCGACAAAACTATAAGTCACCTGCGATTTTAGCTAATATTTTATTAATATTTTTTCGTAAAAATTTTCGATATTAATCCAAAGAATCAACTAAAGTACATACATTTAAAAAAGTTTCATTACAATTTCTAATTTTTGATAAAATAAGGTGCGACTTATAGTACTACATATAAGACAATGTATATTTTACGTAAGAAAAGTCGGTGGAAGTTAATGAAAAATATTTTTTTCTATTTAGTAGTAATGTGTTGTGCCACCTTTATTTTTTATAGTTTCAATTAATCGTCGTGGTATCGATTTATATAAATTTTTTATTTAATCTTGACTTAATTTGGCCCATTTCCTTCAATACGAGCTTTCAACTCTTTCACCGACAAAAACAGTTTTCAATTTCCATATACAGCCACGTGCTAAAATTCCTCAGATGTTTTCTATTATATTTAAATCTGGAGACCGCACAGGCCATGGTAAGATTTGTATATTACGGTTTTCAAAATATATTTTTACACGTTTCGCTGTATGCACAGCGACGCTATCGTGTTGAAAAATATAATTTTTTTCACATGCAATAGTGCTTGCATGTAGCGTTAATTGTTCTTCTAATATATCTATATATTTAATTGCATTCATGCTGGTGTTAATAAATTTTACATCCAATTACTTTTTAAATTTCTATCTTTGTACATATTATTATATTACGATAACAGTTGCTGATAGTCTATATAAATACATTCTCGTTATTGTTATCAAGCATTGTAAAATAGTCACTTCTAAATATGCATACACTCCGCGACAAAACTACAGTAAATTTTCTATAGATGCGAACGCCTCGGGTGGATTTCTTCGCATCTTTCGATCTTGGTACTACTTTTTTCGAGCTTCAAAGGCCGAGCCGAACGTAGAGAAGGACAGCGCGTGTAACGCGAGACCACGCGCAGGCCTTTGAACTGTGCCGGCGACTGAGACTCTCCGCGTCTCTTTCTTTTCTATACGCGCTATCCTTCCTTGAACCCGCAAAGTCCATCGTCATTTAAACCACTACAGTTTAAATACCATCGAAGGAAAACCATCGAATTGGAGCGTTTGCATCCGTCAGGAAAAGACACAATTTTTGTAGTTTTTGAACTGTTTTAAGTAATATACTTAAGATTTATTTAATTTTGTTTCTTATAAAAAAATTGTAATGGAGCGAGCGACACGCGTGACATGACACGGTGTTCGGTTTCGCGACATGATCGGTCATAGTTCATCGCGTCTTTATATTTGCGAAACCGTATGTTAAACATCTGCGTGGTAATCTTTTCTGCGTGGTAGGTTTTACCGTTAATCCCGAAATTACCGTCGCAATTTCTCTTTCTTTTTCACTCGCTATACATACTCTTATGTTCTAAAGTTACTTCATATGTACATACCGTCAACTAAACCACTAAATTAATCGTGTTTGGTATCATTTTAATCAGAAAAATGCCAGAAATAAGGTAGTGAACGTCCCATAACAGAATAATGGAAAATAAAGAAGATAGAATGTTGGTGTAACGTTATGATGACTGACGGGCGTTTGAACTGTGCCGACGACTGCGACTCTCCGCGTCGCGGTAGTACAGTAAATGCTCGTTCGTTGTGAAAAATCGTCTATGCGGTCGTTGCGACGTGCCTACCCACTCCACTGCCTGTCAACGCCGAGTCGGCCGAGTCGCTCCGCACGGCGGCAACGATTGATGTCGGCTCGGGTATATCGGTATGAACACCACAACATTGACTCGAGTGAATCGAGTACTCAAACTTCTTCATTTCAATTAGGCTTTTATGGGACTTTCACTAACTTATTTCTGGCATTTTTCTGATTAAAATGATACCAAACACGATAATATAATTTCAACTTTATTTAATGGTTTCATTGACGGTTATGGAGTACTGTAGGACATGGAAGAGGATAGCAAGTGAAAAAAAAAGAAAAACTGTAATGTTTAAAATACCAATGCGATGCTAACACTTTTATTAATAAGTTTCTAGTGATTGTGAAGATGGAAACGAACGTTGCATGCCAATTAATCTCAAGAATAGCCTTTCCGTAAAGTCCGTGTCATTAACCTTGTCGACGAAAACTCCACGTGTTTCGTTCTTTCGCTACGGAGCACTCGTGCACCCCCATTAACATTTCATGCACCCCTAATTTTTGTTTTCGCTGACATGGACCCCTTACAGTTCGGAGTCGACCCCTAGGGGTCGATATAGACCACTTTGGGAATCATTGGTCTAAGTCAATCGAAAATGAATTAATAAAAATGCAAGACTAGCCGTCGTCTTGCTTTAAGGGAGGCACCTTGTACGAAGAGGCCAAATTCATGTCAAAACATAGGCGCTAGACAACGATCGTGCCCACAGCGCAGTTCGCTGTAACACTACGGGCTGTAACTCCGTTAACCCCTTAACCTACAACTACGGACATAGCCCGTAGTACGATGATCGGGCCAAACGTGAATATTACGGACATAGCCCCGTTCTATATTGTACGATGATCGGGCTTGTTTACGTTTTCGGCCAACATTTTTGGAAAGTAAATCGTAGGTTAAGGGGTTAATTTGCAAAATTCAAGTCTAATTCTTTGAGAACATATTTTCGAGACGTTAAGTTGTTTATTTAAACATATGCTATATATAGTATGTGTTAAATGTATGATAAATTATTAATTATGCTTCACATGTAGAGTAAATATGGGACAAATTATATCGTGTTTCGTATCATTTTAATCAGAAAAATGCCAGAAATAAGGTAGTGAAAGTCTTTTTCACTATGAATAGTATCATGGAAAATAAAGAAGATAGACTGTTGATGTAATGTTATGATGACTCACGGGCGTTTGAACTGTGCCGACGACTGCGACTCTCCGCGTCGCGTTAGTAGTGATTCACACCGATATACCGAGCCGAGATCTCTGTGCTAAGTTGGAGGGGATATTTCTTTCGCGTTCATCGTGAAGAGATTTTCGCGTTTATAGAGAATTTACTGTATAAATCGATACCACGACTATTAATTGAAACTATAAAAAATAAAGGTGGCACAACACATTACTACTAAATAGAAAAAGATATTCTTCGTTAACTTCCACCGACTTTTTCTTACGTAAAATGTACATTGTCTTATAGTTTTGTCGTATCTTATTTGAACAAAAATTAGAAATTTTAATGAAACTTTTTTAAATCTAATTCAACAACATTGCCGCTGTGTACTTTAGTTGATTCTTTGGATTAATAACGAAAACTTTTACGAAAAAATTAGTATTAATAAATTATTAGCTAAAATCGCTGGTGTCTTATAGTTTCGTCGCGGAGTGTACATGGTATTACATTAAAGTCATATCGTGTAGAGACATTTTTTTATGACTGCATCTACCGCGCCGTCCGTGCCAAGAGTACAAACGAAAGCCGAACGTAGAAAAGGATAGCATATAAATACGGATCGCGCGGCCGAAGCGTATCGTGTGAACCACTACTATAATTGAATTACAAAACTTCTTCATTTTTCATTACTTTTTTATGGGACTTTCACCAACCTATTTCTGGTTTTGTTCTGATTATAATGACACCAAACACGACATAATTGCAACTGTATTTAGTGGTTTAATCGACGATGAAAGTTTCGAACGCAACGAAGAACAGCAAATTGGACGCGACGTCACACACTTTAGCCAATAACACTGTCCAAGACCAAATTTGTTCCCTAATTACCGTTCGGTCCTTCGTATAGAGTTTTTTGCGCTGATTCCGAATCTGTTTTTAATTTTCTTCCTATACGCACAGTTTTTGAGAAACATGACTTTGAAAAAAAAAAACATATTTTTCAACTTTAAACAAATATTGTAGTGTTATTATAAAAGATATTGAATTGTTCTTTATAGAAAAAGATTCTGTAGACTTTCCCGAATACACCGATATGAAATATTAATACATTAAGATGGTTTGAACATGTTTAAATAATCACTAAAGGCGGAGAGACACCACTTTTGCACCAATTTTTGAGGATATTTTTCAATTTATCTGAAAAAATAAGGTGTCCAGAGGAAAATCGAACTATACCATGCGATAGAACAGACTTTTATCTTGAGAAACCCCGCTTTGAAGTTTGAAACGTCGACGTTTCTTTCGAACCAGAAAGCAAAATATCTTCGCCCGACATGAGTTGCCGCCAGTGGCGCTCACCATTACAACGGTCGTTCGCCGCTCCGTATCCCGTCGCTGCGCCGTATCTCGTCCCGAGCGCCACTGGCGGCAACTCATGTCGGGCGAAGATATTTTGCTTTCTGGTTTGAAAAAAACGTCGACGATCCAAACTTGACAGAGTGGCTTCTCAAGATAAAAGTCTGCTCTATCGAGTGGTATAGTTCGATTTTCCGCTGGACCCTTATTTTTTGTGATAAATTGAAAAATATCCTCAAAAACTGGTGCAAAAGTGGTGTCTCTCCGTCTTTAATGATTGTTTAAACATGTTTAAACATTCATAATGTATTAATATTGGATATCTCTGTATTCGGGAAAGTCTACAGAATCTTTTGCTGTAAAGAACAATACAATATCTTTTATAATAACATCACAATATTTGTTTAAAGTTGAAAAATATGTTGTTTTTCAAAGCCATGTTCCTCAAAAACTGTGCGTATAGGGAAAAAATTAAAAACAGATTCGGAATCAGCGCAAAAAACTCTATAAGAAGGACCCAACAGTAAATAGGGAACATTAAAAAAGTTGAAATTTGTTGGACAGTGTAATTCGGCGAGAACCGAAAGTGCCAGTGGAATAATCCAATCGGATGGCTTGCCCTTGCATTCCTTTCAAATTCCTGCCGAGCGACTTCTTGCGAGGCACGGAGAGTATTAGTGGTAAAGCGATGAGTCTAGGAACCTGCATAGTGAATGGGATTACTATAAACGCCCCCCTTTTCCAGAAGTAACCGACTGCGAAAGATTACGAATCTTCGAACTACGCAACGATAACATTATGTGACTATGATTACTCGGAATTACGATTACTTGGAACAAAATGAGTATGACAGAGACACCTTTATGTAGGTTTCCTGTATAGTGGCATTTTATATGGCGCCTGCGATAAGTCAGCTTATTTATGTTCATACATTTTACTTTACCAAAAGTACCAATTATTACACACAGAAGGTACTAACAATTTTAGTATTAACTTTTATCATTTGTATTGTTTCTTGTGCACTATTATAAGTAATAAACAAATATATACAGGAAAATCGTTTTAATTCTTTGCATGGGTTAATCGCTTTCATGGGTTAATCAAGAATTTTTCTAATATACAATCAACGAACAATTGATTAAAGTGGCAATACAAAAAATATATATTTACCATCGCGGATCGATAAGCAAAATGAAAATGTTGTGAAAAAATTATTTTATTAAATAATAATAATAACTTATTTGGTGCATTAAAAACAATAAATAATGAAAAAATGAGGTGGCTTTTCTGAATGTAAAAAAATGGAAAAAAATTGCATAGAAAAATATTATTGAGGGGAATAATATTAAGATCATAATAATTAATTTTATAGAAAATTTAATATTATTGACAGGAGCTTAAAGAAAATTTCTTTATTAATTATGAAACTTGACAAATAAAACACATATTTCAAACACGTTTGTTAAGTTTCATACTTAATGACCTGATAATGCATTGACATTTATAAAATCTATAAATTTATCTACTCTTTTAATTTACACATACTCGTTTCTTTAACTACGTCAATAATTTTATCCATAGTATCACTATTGTTATTTAAACATTGATTGCGATAATATAAAATCATAGGTTTATACATACATGTGGTTTTTATTGATTTCTGCTCTATTAATCCTTATATTATAACCTTAATATGTAGAATTTTTGATGTTGAAATCATTCTAATTTTAATTATTTTAAATTTACTTAATAATCATTCTCTTTTATCAATATACGCATTTTATATTTTTTAGATAATTTTAATTCTTAGTTTATGGATTGAATGATTTTGTAATTTATTTAAACGGATTCACTAAATACTTTATATAAAGTAAATTTTACATTTAATTTTGACTTAAATTTAGAGTATTATACACTAGAACATTAAAATTGCGTTTTAAAATGAATACGTGTACGAGCGAACACAGACCTGTGTAAAAATATTTGAAAAAGTATTGGAAATAGTTCATGAAATATTAAGAATCTCTAGTATACTTTCGTCTCAGCAAAAAACTATCGGTGAACGCGCGATCCTCGCAAGATTTGTCCTGCACCGATTCGAGCGAATCAAATTGTCAAGAAGCAATGGTAACCTGTGAAATAAGAGCACATTGAAGGTTGTTGCATGTGAAATGTCCGATTTTAGAATGTGACTCTTATAAAACGTTTCTATTAAAAAATGCTGCTACAGTGTTTAGATTTATTATATGTATAATTCTTTGAAGTACAAAGCTAATCCTTAACACCGAACGTACCACGACCGGTCAAATGACCGGTTCTAGATTTTTTTATGTCACAATTAATGAAATTATAAAGATGCTTTCAAAAGAAATGATTTAATAAATATCTTTATTAGAGCACATATTATAATAAGAACCGCGCAACGTCTAAATAAATTAATTCTTGTCATTTTTATAAGGCAACCACGTGCCTGTTGCTTCTATAGCTCGGTACGTTTAGTGTTAATATCTTAAGTTCAATTTTAAGTTAGATGTATAATTTTACTTTTAAATCAAGTTTATTTTAACGTTAACCAACGCGATTGTCGTGTATTCCTTTTGTATGTCTGGAAAAATAACTTTTATATGATTTTTCGTCAAAATGTGGTGATTAATTAACTTACTAGTCGTTGATGGTAGAAAAGAACTACAAAATCAAGATTGCAGTCTTGTAAATGACAAAAGGTGAATGACCATAAATTTTTATTTTTACCGTAATACGATAAAGAAACTTGAAATTTGTAGATAGAATACATTGGGTATACATAAAATTACGTTTGTTTAATGTCACTGCTAAAAATCGGACATTTCGTATGCAACGACCTAATATCAGTTACAAGTTACAATTGTAATGCTCTGGACATCTGTCTCGAGATTGTCCTAAACCGAGAAGGAGCGACGGTACCCGTTTCAATTACGCGCAGCTGGGGCACCTGCCAAGAAATTGTCCAAACCCCACCACTGATATGTCGCAACGGGAATCGTTGAAAGTGTCCACGCGTGGTGCCTGGAGCCACTCCAGCATTCATTGTGAATCTGCTGTAGCCGATAGCCAAACGCGATCAACTCAACGAACCAAGAAATTCATTAATACCAGCAGAGTTGGGCAAAATGTAATTTCAATTACAAGTACAAATTACTTACCAATTACTGTAATTTGAAGTTGCAGAAATAAGGTTACAATTACATGTAATTGTAATTGGTAATTGCAATTACAATACTTGACGAATCACTGTAATTGTAATTATGGTCCGCAATTACAATTACTGGTTGAACCCAAAGTTATTGCAATTACAAATTAGAATTGCATGTAATTGTAATTTTATTTCTGCAATTTACAAGTAATTGTAATTGGTAGTTGCAATTACTTAACGCTAAAATGGCACTAAAAAAGGTAATTAGGTACCTACTCAATGGAAGTGTCTAGAAAGAATAAACAAAAAGCATATGTTAGGAAATATTTATTATTTATTAAATTACAACTCTTAAGAAATAGGTTCACTTGTCACTTACATTCACAATGTAGTTTTCACTAGGAAATATGGATTATTTATTATGCTTTTTGGAGAGCGGAGATAGCGCACCTGTGCAATATTTGAATCTTTTTGAATTCGCGGATGACGGAGGCAGAGCCAATGCTGAATGTGAAAAAGAAACGAAAGTTGTAATTGAAGATGTAATTAAATACTCATGTAATTAATTACTGTCCAACAATGAATACCAGTAGTTACCGTATCAAATGTTTACATACACGATAATATGAGTTCCTATCAAACAATTGAGTCGTTTATTTTGAATGTGGCCTAAGTCCATTTGTTAATTGTTTTTGGTTGACTGTAGTAACGTGTACAACTTGACGTTACCTGTCATCAACAACATTTTGCGGTGAAGTATATTCAGAGTATACGATAATTTTTCACACATAAATTTTCGCAATTATTTCAATAATTAGAAACATTACTTTGAAAGTGGCCAAAGTCCAATCCATTATTGATAATGTACGAAAGTGCGAATTTTCAAATGTCCAAACGCAGTGATGAGTGTAATTTTAATTATTTAGTATTAATTAATATTTTAAAAAAGTTAACATCACTTTTTGGACAGTTGCTTTAGTTGAATAATCAGTACGTTTACTTAATACAGTGAAAAAAAATTCACGCAATACACATTTACAATTAAACATAATGTGGAAATCATAGACCATAAACTATTAGTATCAGGATATTCGTTTTTACCGAATGATAGAGATTTTGGCGTAGAAATGTCATTAAAGAAAAATACTTTACTGTTTGTCCTCCAAGATTATTATAATATTATCAAAAAGTGTCGGAAAAGTAATAACTTCCTTTTTTCTTTTTAATGGTTAAAAAAAAGTAATTATTTGTAAATATTGTAAATAAAGTGAAAGTGGAGGACGCAGTTTTTAAAAAGGTGAAGAATTCTAACGGAGAAACAATAAATTGGTTAAAAATATACTGAATACGTTTTTTGTGAAATGTACCATATAAAATTTTCTATAAGATATCAGTGGAGAATCTTTTTTAATTGAATGCGTCTTGGTGACCACTACAACATTGGATTGCAAAAAGCACATGCTAATTTGCAAAAAATGTCGATGATCTTGAAAATCGGGATTGGAAACGACCTTGACAAAAAATCACAGACCACACATTGGAAATCACAGGACAGCAACTTTCTCCTGTCACAATTTTGCATAACGAAGATATTACCGAATCCGTGATAAACGAAACACCCTGTATATCGACTGCAACAAAATATAATTTTATTTCGGTTTAAAGAAAATGAATAACATACAGGGTGGTCCATGCAACTTGCACACCTATAATAACTTCCGAAGTATGCGTTGCACGATAAAGTTTTGTACACAGAAGTTGCATGGTCTGAAGGGGTACATTAGTTAGTGTATTTATTTCTTTTACAGACGCACGCGTAAAGGACATATGAAGGTCAAGTTTATTTCTTTAAATGGAATGAGGTATTGGACATTCGTTCAACAAACGGACTAACCTATGTATGTCGAAAAGTTAGTAGTTCAGGAGATATTTCAATTTAAATAACTCTAAAATACCATTACTGTCGTACTAAGACGTTAGTGTTTACTTACTTGTGTAACATCTTAACACAACAGTAATGGTATTTTACAGTTATTTAAATTGAAATATCTCCTGAACTACTAACTTTTCGACATACACAGGTTAGTACTTTTTTATAACGAATGTCTAATTGCATCGATTGATGTATTAAAAAAAATACCTCATTCCATTTAAAAAAATGAAGTTGACCTTCTTTTACGCGTCCACCTGTAAAAAAAAAATAAATACACTACATAATATATCCCTTCAGACCATGCAATTTCTGTATACAAAACTTTTTCGGGCAACGCATACTTTGGATGTTATTATAGGTGTGCAAGTTGCGTGGACCACCCTGTATATGTTTATTGAACTTTGTTCAGAATCTTCATAACGAGTCTAATTCGATATTGAAAATTAAACATTTCTTCCGACCTAGAATAATTCCATTGTATATAATTTTTTTATTTTATGGATATGAAATTTACATAATACTATAATACCTTATAAAATACTTAAATGTTTAGTAATTGATGAGATACCAACATATTTAATAATCTCAACGTATTTTGGATAATGATATATCAATTTTTAGTGGTGATTCTGAGTCACCACTCGAGTGTTAAAGGTTAAACATGATTTTGCTATATTAATATTATCATTCGGATATTGTTGTCATTATACAAAGTAAGAATTTTCTTCATCAAGCGTCAAAATTACAAAAAGTTTTATTGTTATTTCTTTTTGGTAAAGAGAAAATCAATATTTGTACTTAAACTATCTATTTCAGCAAAGCCTCAATCTAAGGAAAATACTTCGGTCGGTGCTGTTTCTTAGATCCTGTGGTTCCATTATTTCTTCGTGATTATTATATCGTGTTTAGTGTCATTTTAAGCAGAAAAGTGATATGAATAAGATGGTAAAAGTCCCATAAAATAATAATGAACAAAATTCTTTCAGATCAATTCTTTCAGAATGATTCTTTCAGATCAAGGATTTATTGTAATTAATTTCAACATCATATAGTTCGATATTAATATCATGTAGCTGATGATTAATAGACTCCGGATCTTTTTCAAAAAGTTTGCGCATTAAACCAAGCCCAGACACAGGAGCTAAATATAAATTTATATTTTTCACTAATAATTTTAATGTAGTGAAAATAATATACTCTGAAAGTTTCTTAATCTTCTCACTGTTTTAAATTGCACCTACTCATTTTCGTCAAAAATGCATAAAATCCGGAGTCCATTGATTAGTAATAATTATGATGAATAATAAAATTGAACATGACACTGGGTCGTTATTTATGTCTCAAAACGAATTAGTGTTTTCAAATCGAATTAATTTCCAACTCTTATTTAACAACTTAAAGTTTTGCACTCGGTACTATTTTAACTCGAAAATTGAATGTTTCTTCCAACGTAGAATAATTTCATTGAATATGATTTTTTTTTGGTGACACAATTCTTAAATGTTTAGTAATTGATAGGATCCCAATATATTTAATAATTTAAACAAAATTTTGAATAATGGCACAGCAATTTTTAGTGGTGACTCTGAGTCGAAACTCGAGTGGAATATCGAATAATGCGGTAAAAACATTCGTTATTTCCAATGCAAAAATTAGGTGCCTAAAGAATAAAGTCGTTCCGTTGGTCGTTGAAGTTCCCGAGGCTGGTTCGCCTTTAGGGTCCTCTTAGAGTCAGACGCAAATAAATAATTTCGCGCGCGTGCCTCCCTCCCTTGAGATTAGACGATTAACGTCCAGTCCTGTCGACAGCCGACGAGATACTATGCAAAGTTCCTCTGACGCGAAAAAAGGAGAATTCCTCCGAAGCTATCGCGACGGGAATACGAAAACACCTTTCTTCTCGGCTCATTATATTCTTTTCTTCTTTCCCGGGGAAAGGCTTCCTAACCTCTCCTTTCTTCAGAATTATGGAAATTGCGGGAATACTTTTTGTTCTGCCCCACCAGCCATTTTTCTGCGTTGCATGGTAGTCGTCTCGTATTTCGCATGTACCACGGAATTCATTTAAGGGGACATTACACTTTCTCGGTTAAAAATTTGAATAATTTTTATGGGACTGATGAAGTAATGAATTAATTATTAATTTTTTTTATATATATCTTAAGTCTTCGAATACAAGAAAAAATGGTTATATAATTTTGTAAATGGTTTTTTTAGAAAAAGTATGACTATAGCCCCAGTACAGACTAGAATAAATAAGATTGGTTAATTTTTTCCTCAATTTATAACGTTTTTTTACGAAGAAAATACTATTTTTGAGACCACCTACATTGGAATTCCACCATTTTGTGAATTTTTGCTCGAACAATATAATCGTAGTCTATACTGGGGCCATTGTCATACTTATGCTAAGGATAATTCCTTTTTCCAGACGTTTTCGGACGTTATTATTATAAATATTAGCTTACAATCTCAAAACTTTAAATTTAGTGTTTCAAGCATAAACAATGGTGTCGAGTACACTAGCAAATATTTATTTTGCGTTAAAGTAGTTATTTTATTGAATAAAAATTTATTTATGTTGGAGAGTCATGCAATAAGTTCTAAAGGTTAACTGTACTCTTCGAAACTATAATTATAAACAGTTAACTCATAAATAGACTGCGGATGTCTATGCAAAATGAAAATCTTCTGTATTTGTTGTGGAAAGTAGGAATATAATAAAAATTGACTTCACCTATTAATGACTTCGTTACATTAAATATAACATTGCAGTATTCTTAAATTTTTCGAATCTTCTACTGTTTTATATTTCAATCAGCCAATTCATAAATGCATAAAGATCCGCAACACTAACAATTCCTATTCATCCGTGTTCCAATCTTGATAATAATAGTGGATTCTCGCAGAATCTTCGTTTACCGATACATTTGCTGTTGCTTAATCTCATTTAGAGCTCATACGTTATTACTAGACTGCGGATTTTATGCATTTATCACAAAAATGGGTAGATGTAATTTAAAACAGTCAAAACATTAAATCGATTTAAGAAGGTGCACATGTTATCTCTAATTTATCAAAATTGTTAAAGACACAAAGACACTTTTGTATGACTGCTGAGTCTTGTAATTGACGAAGAAAATTTTTAATTTGCATAAAGATCCGCAGTCTAATTATTACTAATTATTACTACGTTATATGCGTATACGTTATTACTGATATACAGTGTGTCCCAAGAATGTTGTATTTCCGTGAAACGAGGTAAAAGGGGTTTTTGTGGTTTCCAAGGACACCTGAAATAACTTTTTCCTTTACGAAAATGTTCTCCGCGGCTTCGTTCAGGAGTTATTAACGAAAAACACGGAGGCCAATCAGAGCGCGGCTACGCGCAAGCCGCAATAGCCGCGCTCTGATTGGTCTGTATTTTACATTACTAACTCGTTAACAAACCCGCGGAGAACTATTTCGCGAAGGAAAAAGTTGCTTTAATTGACCTGAGGAATCATTCCTTTCAAGGAACAATAACATTTTGGGACGCCCTGTATAAAACAAGAATAATTGGGTTGAATTTTTAATTATCACTTGTACGTATGTGACAACAACAACGCAAAATATATTAGTGGTACGGAAGACCTTCCATAGTTATTAGTGACTATGTAGTCTATTATGCTATTCTTGTCAGAAGTTTTTTACAGTTTTATTAACCCTCGGTACTCAGAGCTAGTGTTCCTGATTTCTCAACATTTTTCATTTCTCGAGAAATTAGAAATAAGACTATATTTCTCGAGAATTCTCGAAAATTCCCTAGAATTTTTAATAAAATAAAAGAATATTCGAAAACTTATGATATTTGGAATATCGTTGATAGTATTTATCAAAAGCGCAAAAAATATTAACTCAATGTTTATTCTTGTCCAATATATACATTAGGGTGGACCTGAACTATACATGGAGAAAAATTTTTATTGAGATATACAATGCACGCAACTATCCAGTATTGTTCCTTTAGGTGAGAAACAAAATGCGAAGTTTGAGATCGATCGGATAAAAGAATGACGTGGCGTACTTAAATTGAAAATTTTGAAAATTGTGAAATTCACCTTATCTATGGAACATGGCACATCGTTGGATTTGTATTTTTTTCTGAATAGGAATATTTTAGAATAATTAGATGACCTCCTTTAAGTAAAAATAACGATGACCTTAAAATTTCGAAATATGGTTTCCAACAAATTTTTTTATTTTGCATTATATTTACCTTATCGAACAGTGCAAATATCTGCTGTGACATTTTTTCGTATAATCAACAACAAGTAACAGAGATATTTAAATGCCTACATTAAAATGTAGCATATTTTGACTGATGCTAGGACATACGTATTTGTTCATTTCCGAAAATATGTTATAAAATAAATGAGATTCATAAGAATTTTCCTAGATTTAAATTTCTCGAGAAATACTGTCATTTCTCGAGAAATGAGAAATAACCAATTATAAAATTTTTCGAGAAATTCTCGAGAAAGAATTCTCGAGAAGGAACACTACTCAGAGCTATTTTAACTCGAAAATTAAACATTTCTTCCTAGCTAGTATATTTCCATTCCCTATCATTTTTTAATTTTATGTATATGAAATTGGTAATAATACCGCATACAATACCTACATATTTAGTCAGTGATTATATAGATATCGACATATTTAATAATGTAAATAATATTTTGAATAATGGTACAGCAATTTTTTGTCGCGCTTCAGAGTCACCATTCGAGTGCTAAGGGCTAAATTTACATTGAAATAGAAAATTTAATAAACGTAAAACTGAATTTTATTATGTATAGGGAATAATACAACATTTAAAATGGATAACGTAAATATTATTTTAATCAAATTATTCGAGATGAACTTCATTTGAAATTTAGTTCGTTGATCTCCTTTTTGTATATACATCTCTATAGAAAATGGCATACGAATAAATCAATTGAAATGTGTACATAAAAGAGTACATAGTGATCTGCATACTTTCAATTAGAATCTTTAATATGTAATACCTATTAGTTAGTAGTAACGATTACGTTATCAAAATGTTAATTTGTATAAAAATTTAGAACGTGATTATTGGATGTGGTTTTATTGTATTAAGTTCGGGGCGGGGGGGGGTGAGCTGAAGGAAGTCGAATATCTTGAGAGACCACACGACGCGTACGCAAATCTTGCAGCGTGACGTTTTCCAGGTATATTTTTCGTGGAGAATAAACTGTTCGTGGGAAAATATGAAATCTACATAGAAGTGGGATTTATAAGCTTTCTGGTTTTCGATTTTCCCACGGCCAAAAGATGCTTTAAGATTCAGAAGGTGAATGTACAGGGTGGAAAAGATTGTATGTCGGGACTATCGTAGCGTGATTCTGCACCTTCGGTAAGATAGCTGCCGCAAAATTAATTTCAAGGTCAAAGGGTCAACAATTTTTTATATTTCATCTTATTCAAAGGAAATTATGGGTCAAAACACAACGCAATGAAATAATTTCCAACGGCCTCATCAATAGTACGCTATATAAATTTTGATTTTTATATGATTTGATGAGATTTTCATGACCTTGAAATATGTTATCAAGGTCATCACTCTGAACTTCACTTCTGAACTTTTTCCAACATACAGTCGGGTACAATATTAAGTGGACACTTTTAAAAGCCGCACAGCTTTTTTAAAATTGGTCCAAAGCACATGAATTTTTTAAAGATGTTACACTGACTATTTTCCTGGAGAATGAGTAAACAAAAATTTGTTTAGATCGCAATTCGTCAGAATCATGCAAAATTAAAAAAATGATGTTATGTCAACTTTTTGTATCGGAGCTTGTAACGATAATTTAAAAAATGCGTTTTGTAGATTTCGGTAACTTGTATGCATACTGAGAATTTCCTCGAAATCGGTTAACCATGCAATGGGCTACAAATGTTTGTAAAGTTTTATTATCAGGGCTTCATCTCGTCCTAAATTTTTTAATTTCATGTTTCCAACTTACTTTTCAAAGTGTGAACATAGAAAACTTTGTTGGCTACGAATGCTCCAATTTTTTAAAATTAAGTTTTCAAACGTTGCTTCAACATCGAAGGTCATTTTTTGTAGACGAATTTGAAGAATGTGAAATCAAATAAAATCTTATCTCCAGTGGTAGTTGCCTTTTTACAACTGAAATAAATTGAAATCGCACTAAATTCTGTCATATTTTATATCCTAGCATACAGGATGGTCCACGCAATTTGCACACCTATACAGGGTGGTTCACTACAAACAGGCCACCTAAATAGCTCCGGTAAGAATTAGAGATAGAAGAATACGTTAGAGAGAAAAGTTGTACTGTTAAAGGGGGCAAATATAGTGATATAAAAAAATATTCCGATTGTAGTCGTATTTAAGGTCTTTTGAAGGTCATCGATGATTTTTAAATAGCACCATATATTTTTAACTTCACAGTGTTGTAGCTGATGTTAAGACGAGTTCAATGATGTGGTACACTATGACCTTCAAATGACCTTGAACTCATTAATAGATATAGTTTGACTACTCTGTTTGATCAACGGAAAAATTTCTTCAGCCATTAGTCTCATAACACGTATATAACACTGTGAAGTTAAAAATATATGGTGCTATTTAAAAATCATCGATGACCTTCAAAAGACCATAAAAACGACTACAATCGGAACATTTCTTTATATCACCATATTTGCCCCCTTTAACAGTACAACTTTCCTCTCTAACATTTTCTTCTATCTCTAATCCTAACGGGGCTATTTAGGTGGCCTGTTTGTCGTGAACCACCCGCGGTATAACTTGCAAAGTATGCGTTACACGAAAAAGTTTTGTATACAGAGTTGCATGGTCTGAAGGGGTATATTATGTAGGGTATTAATTTTGTTTACAGGTGGAAGCGTTTCGGAGATTTGAAAGTCGACTTTGTTTTTTTAAATGGAATACTATATTTTCTATACCAAAATATGGCAGAATGTCGAATTCTGAGTAAAAAAGTATTGACCTTCATTAGCCCTAAACCTAATAATTAACGAGTAATATCACTTTATTTCCTGAAAATTTGACTCGTTAATTATTAGGTTTAGGGCTAATGAGGGTCAATGCTTTTTCACTCAGAATTCGACATTCTTCCGTATTTTGGAATAAAAATATAGTATTCCATTTAAAAAAACAAAATCAACCTTCAAATCTCCGAAACGCTTCCACCTGTAAAAAAAATAAATACACTACATAGTGTACCCCTTCAGACCATGCAACTTCTGTATACAAAACTTTTTCGTGCAACGCACACTTTGGAAGTTATATAGGTGTGCAAGTTGCAAGGACCGCCCTGTATAGTATTGAAAATTTTCAAGACCCATAATTGCATGAAGATCCGCAGCCTAGACTCATTAGCAAATTAGCAACGCTGTATACAATTGTTCAAGTATAATCTCTCCCAATTTATAAGCACAACGAGTATCGTTGACAGTAAGCTACCAAATTACAAGCGAATAAAATAGAAAATAGAAATAGAATGTTTTTTTATAAATAAATAAATAAATAAATAAGAGAGAAGATCTATCTTGCGAGTACAGCTGCCTCTAACGTATCAAATTTTCTTACTTCTTCCATTCTCCCTCCATTGCCCCTCTTCTCGAGCGCTTTTACCTCTCGCTCGCTTCATTTCACCGACAAATTGTTACGTCACAGTCCTGTCAAAACTCGATCTTCCTCTCCCGATCTCGAGAGATTTCGATCGCGGGAAATAAAAAATTGTGGAACACCGTTAACGTGTTTTTTTTCTCTCGCGATTCATCCTATTTTCAGATCCTCCATTGTTATCCCGGCTTCCTTCTTTTCCCTTACAACGTTTCGTCACCTCGGAGGCCATTTCTTTTCTAAGAACATTTTGTCGCGAGATGATATCCGTCGGCGTTTATATCATTGAACAATGGTTGCCGTGTGTACAACGTTTTAAGCGTGGCGAGTAATACGAACCAGTGATTCTGTACTGGTAACACGTTAAACATCAAAGGAAATCCTTTCTTGAACGAAATGATCATTCTATGAGTCTGCACTTTTCCTTGCGCTTTCGTTTCTGACGTGTCATATATTAATGCATCCTTTTAAACGTTCTCGTTAACACAAATTTCGAACAATAATGAACAACAGTTATTTCTGTTGAGGTTTTCGGGTGTAAGCCGTGTCCTAAAGGAAGAGATTTCCCAACGTTTCGCAAGCATTGCAGCTAGCTTCATCAGGGGGTCGGAAGACACACCGATACTCAGTATCAGTGTGTCTTCCGACCCCCTGATGAAGCTAGCTGCAATGCTTGCGAAACGTTGGGAAATCTCTTCCTTTAGGACACGGCTTACACCCGAAAACCTCAACAGAAATAACTGTATGATGCCGGGCCGTGAAAGCCTCAAATCTCTAATAATGAACAACGTTACTGTAACTAACAATAGTAACAATGTGTTAATTTAAATTATTTCAATGCAATTTATACGGTTTTTTCGCCAATTTATACGGTATTTGAAATTCAAAGATTATCGAAGATGTTATTTCAACTTTTAAGGGGCCTACAGTCTAATTTATTTTATTCATCTTTTTTTCAAATTTTACATACAGGATGTCTCGCGTAACTATGTCGTCACGATTTTTCGGACACTTCCGGTAGCAGGATAAAAAAATTATTGGAACGAAATTAATTTTTAGGCTTCAAAAAATATTTGTTCATGATAAATGAAGATCACTTTCATATTTTTAAATGGCACTACATATTTTTTACTAATATTATTACCGTATATTATTGTCATATAATATTGCTTATGTCAAGATAAGGTCGTCGGCTTAGTATACTATATGACGTTGACATGACCTTAACAGTAAGATCTTTAACAGTAAAGCAGGCTTGAGTTGTTGGTATTGGTCAAGATATGGATCTCTCGAAAAATGTAGCTCCGTGGTCTTTGGCAACTCCAAAAAAATTAACTAAAATTGAGGGCGTTTTTAGGATCGCAAGGATGCGGGAATACGCCTCCTCATTTCTCGATAATACACAGATGGGGTTTTTCAGTAGTGAAAAGAACTAGATAAAAGGTCAATCTAAGCCACAATCGTCTCCAAAAATCCTATTTTAACGTTTACGAGGCATACTTTGCATAATTTGGCAGCATTATGAAAATAGGACTTTTGAGGGCGATTGCGGCCTAGACTGATTTTTTATCTAGCGCTTTTGACTACTGAGAACCCCTATCTTTGCGTTATCGCCCTTGCAATCCTGGAAACGTGAGGCTACCCCCTTAACAACTAACCAAAGTCTGTATATCAGTGGTCGGCACGGATGATACTTTTCAGGCCGTTCTCGGCTCGCGCCGCCTCCTTTTCCCACCGCACGTCTTTCTCCCCGTAACGGCCCTAGTCCTCAGGTCCGCACCTACCCCGGACCGTATGAACTGCGCGTGGCGCATTAGGGCGACACCCGTATCACTGGGTTTCCACATTACCATTGAGGTACTATTGTCAATGCGTTTTTTAATGTGGTATCCCCTGTAGGCCTATTCCACTCTGTTGCAGGACAACTTCTGAAACTAACTTTGAACAATAAACACGGAAGAGAGAGACTTTTAAACAGTCTATCGTCTGCGATGCGAGCCGCGACATCTGATCTTTCGTTCGATATATCTGATATTCCGAATACATCTAAACGTCCACGAAGAAGTTTGTCTGAATGACCGTTTAAAATTTTGGCAATCGAATTAAGAAGTATTTGTCAAAGTTATTTCTCTCTCTCTCTTCTTCTCTCTTCCGTGTTTATTGTTCAAAGTTAGTTTCAGAAATTGTCATGCAACAGAGTGTAATAGGCCTACAGGGAACACCACAGAAAAAAACGCATTGACAATAGTACCTTCATGGTAATGTGGAAACCTATTGATACGGGTGTCGCTCTAATGCGCCACGCGCAGTTCATACGGCCTGGGACAGGTACGGACCTGAGCTGCCTCGAGGACTATGGCCGTTACGGGGAGCGAGACGTGCGGCCGGTGAAAGGAGGCGGCGCGAGCCGAGAACGGCCTGAAAAGTATCATCCGTGCCGACCATTGCTGTATATATTCATTTTAAACAAATTTGGTTAGGTCTGGATTAGGTTTGGATGGGGGGAGAGGTACAGGGGGTAGAGCGGGGCCCATTCCATGCCCTAAAGGGGTAATTTGGTGATTAGAAAAAGGTAGAGTTTGTTACAGTCATCTCAACAGTTTTCCGCAAATATCTCGCAAACAAAGGTCACCCGGTGGTAACATGTATACGAAAAAGTTGTTCAGAATTATTACCTTAATTACTGTCGATTGATTCATCAATATTTCCAAATTCCATTATTTTTGATAATTTATATTTGCCTATAACACAGATAAAACGTAAAATAAGGATGAATGTCGGAAGGCTACGTATAGCTTTCAACGAAAGAAAGAAGTCGTATAAGTGAATAGGTGGATCAGAGAGATCGTGTAGGGAGAAAAGCCTCCACAGGAGGTCGTCGGTCACCGAGTGAAAATAATTAATACAGCTCTTGGAGTAGCCGACCGTAGCGCAGTGTGTGTGTGCGCAAACTGGACAGCATAAAACGGTTCCGACTTCTTTTGTCTCACCGGGGAACATCTCGTAATCCACTTTCCAGCGGGAAACAAGCGGCCAGTGAATAATTAGGTGTGCTCAGGGCAGGCGCCGGACTTTCGGTAAATGAATCTTTACAAGCGGGCAGGTGAACACGCGTGTCGACCAACCAATTGATTTCTAACTTAAAAGGTTAGCTGTTCATCTTGCAGCGGCCTACAACACTAGGCGGACACGAGATTATTTAAAACCCTAATAGGAATACATTTTTTCTAATGAAGATACATATACCTGATGGTTCGATATTAATCTACATTTTTCTGCAGAGATATATCTCTTGAATGATGTGGCCACAATATCTGTTTATTTTACATATTTACTACAGTGGCCCACGAAACTATTCAAACGCCCCCTAAATCAGAATAACTTTCTCAAAATTGAACCAAACGGTCTGACCTTTTCTGAGCAATTCGAAGCATTCATTTACGAAGTGACGTGCAGAAAATATTTCGAAGAAATTGCAATTATGTCGTAGAAATTATGGAATAACTATTTATTTTGAAAGTGACCTAAGTCCATTTATATTTAAATTGAGATATTTAAGAGTTTGCGTTTTTCAATAAAATTAAAAATATACGTATAGGATACCAATGTGTCACACTGTTTAAAGTTTAAGTGTGTCTAAGACCGCTAAATTTACAATTCTTATTAAAATAACAGCAATTATTAAGCGAATAGTATGCGTTTTCTTACCATAATTGGCGTCAAGCCACTTCCACACTTAACAACTAGATTTGTTATAAAATTTCAAAGAGCCCAAGTCCATTCGACATAATTTAAAATGCTTCTAATTGAAATAACAATACTCAATTCATTTATTATTTCTTTGCAACACTTCAAAAATACAATTTATATATTATATATATTTATTATAATTTAGGAAATCTTCTAACTACATAAACTACATAACAATTTACTGCTTATCTATATTTTGTGTATGCGGGAGGAATTTGAAGAAGTCATGGTGTTCTGGTGGTTTATGTATATCATAGTAACTCCATCATGTCTAGAGATACGATGAACTGCTACTTCCGCGAATCACTGGTGATTCGATCACGTCCGTTCCAAATCACGGTGATTTTTCACAGTGATTCGTGATTTTTCGTGATTGCTTCAGATTGGTGAAGAGCATAGGAACAAAATTTGTTCTTGGTCACTCTATATTGAAGTCTGTGTTCTCGGGACATGTTACATAACAAAAAATAAAAACAAGAAGAATAATGAATACATTAATAATTAGTAATAACAAATGGCTATGAATTGTAAAAAAAAGTTCAGTTTAAAATGTTCTCAAACTTTAAACCTTGCGAAATGTTTTATATTGTGTGGTATATTGTATATAACACAAATAAAAATTTAACACAAATAGTACAATTTAAATAGAAACAAGAATATAAAAAATTAGTAAATATATATTTATGTCTTATATAAACAATATGTAATATAAAAATATATAAAAATACTTAACCTAAAACGCAAAATAGAAATTCAATAAAAGAAAGAAATAAAGAATATAACAAATCTACAATTTTTTTACTCAAAGATGACAAAGATGAAGAATTACTATGCCTCGAGATAAAAAAGTTAGAATCACAGTCATGATCGTGAAAAAATCACGACCGTGATCGTGATTTTGCGATCACGGTGATTTTGAACGCCATCTCTAATCATATTACTTAATAAATATTTTGTCAATATAATATTTTCGAATTTTCTTTGTCTATCCCGACGTGGTAATAGATCCAGAATTTTAAACTCTGCATTCTCATCCATTGATATCTTATTGAAAGTATTACATGGTTCATTTCTCAAAAAACGTATCCAGCATATTTTTAACCAGTTCATTGTTCCTCTGTTAGAATTCTTTACCCTTTTAAAAACTCCGTCCTCCAAAAATCTTATCACTGCCTTCGGACATTTGAAAATCTGCACTTTCGGAAATGATCAATAATCAATTGGATTTAGGCCACTTTCAAAGTAATGTTTTTAATTATTATCGTATATATTATCGTATACTCTGAATATACAAAAAATTAAATTAAATTAAATTAAATCAAATTAAATTAAATTAATAAAAAAGTTTTAAGAAATGCCTTTTTTATTTTTGCATGCAACCTTGTAAATTATAATTTTTGGCAAATCTTTTCTGCACATCATTTAGTAAACCAATGCTTCTAGTTGCTTATGAAACATCAGGTCGTTTGATACAATTATCAAAAAGTTATTCTGTTTTAAAGGGTGTACGAATATTTAAGTGACTGACTGCAAATAAAATTAGTTTGATAATGAAAAAAATTTACCCCAAGTTTTTAAGTGAACGGTTGTGTTTTCTTTGTATCCTTGTGGTGAGTACAGGGTGAGTTCGAAGAAACAGAACACCTAAATATCTCCGTTACTTTTCGTTGTACAAAAAAACTTCTTAGGACAAAGTTACACTGTTTGAAGGACCACATGTGACGGTGTAAGGGAAAAAATTTTCAAGGTCATTTTTTACAATATTTCAAGGTCATTGATATTTTTTCTAAATGGAATGAGGTATTTTTTAATACATCAATCGATGCAGCTGGACATTCATTATAAAAAAGTTATAAAAAAGACTAACCCATGTATGTCGAAAAGTTAGTAGTTCAGAAGATATTTCAATTTAAATAACTCTAAAACACCATTACTGTCGTACTAAGACGTTAGCGTTTACTTGCTAGTGTAAATTGAAGAGTTGATATTGAAATTGAAAGATTGACGTTGAAATAAAATTGAAGACTTGAGATTAACGAAGCGAAATTGAAAAATTGAAGTTGAAATGAAAATTTGATGTTGAAATTGGAAAGTTGAAATGAACGAATTGGAATTGAAAAATTGAAGTTGAAATTGAAAAAATGACGTTGAAATTAACGAAATAAAATTGAAAAATTGAAGTTGAAATGGAAGAATAGAAATTGAAGTTGAAACGGGAGAGTTAAAATCGGAGTCGAAATTAAAGTGGAAATTGAAAAATTGAAGTTGAAATGGAAGAGTAGAAATTGTAGTTGAAATTAAAGTCGAAATGGAAAAATTGAAGTTGATAATGAAATTGAAGAGTTGAAATTAACGAATTGAAATTGAAAAATTGAAGTTGAAATTGAAATTGACGAGTTGAAATTGAAGTTGATATTAACGAAATGAAATTGAAAAATTGAAGTTGAAATGGAAGAATAGGAATTGAAGTTAAAGTGGAAGAGTTGAAATTGAAGTGGAAATTAAAGTTGAAATTGAAAAATTGACGCTGAAAATAAAGAATAAGAGTTGATATTGAAATTGAAGTTGAGATTGAAAAATTGACATTGAAATTGAAGTTGATGTTAGCGGTTACTTACTTGTGTAACGTCTTAGTACGACAGTAATGGTGTTTTAGAGTTATTTATTAATTGAAATATCTCGTGAACTACTAACTTTTCGACATACATGGGTCAGTACTTTTTTATAACGAATGTCCAGTTGCATCGATTGATGTATTAAAAAATACCTTATTCCATTAAAAAAAAGTATCGATGACCTTGAAATTTCATAAAAGAATGACCTCGAAAATTTTTTCCCTTACACCATTACATGTGACCCTTCAAACAGTGTAACTTTGTCCTAAGAAGTTTTTTGTACAACGAAAAGTAACGGAGATATTTAAGTGTTCTGTTTCTTCGGGCTCACCCTGTATAATACGATGCTATAAAATTGAAATTGAAAGTTAAAGTAAATTTTTATGTATCTTTTTCACTCTTTATCCTAGTTATGGGTAGAAAATAATGCAATCAAAAAATCGTTAACCTTTTGACCTTGAAATTAATTTTGCAGCAGCTTTCTTACATCGATTTCCACCAAACCGTGGTTGTAGAATCTTATGCATTTATGTAGAAATTTATGCATTTATGAGAAAATTGGTTGGATGAAATATGAAACAGTAAAAAATTTGAAAAATTTAAGACCATTGTAACATTGTTTTTAATGTAACAAAATCATTAGGGAATGAAATCAATTTCTTTTTTACTATGCTTCCCATAATCAATGCAGAACATTTTTATGTTGCATTAAAGATTGGCTGTCTAGTCACGACATATAATTTCATTACTTAATAGTGGTTATTAACACTAGATTTACCGAGGGTGGTCAAAATGACTTGTTCCTGACTTATTCTTTAAGGAATATTAAAATTATTAGTATGTTTTTCCGAGAAGCTGTTTTAGTGAGCTTCTCGATTGAAGTAAATATTTAAATGAAACTAGTATGAAATCTTAATGAATACAATTTTGTCATTATTAGAAGGCAAATTATGCCAATTGCGTTTGGTGTTCGGTAGTTCTAGTGTTAATACATTAAAGTTTTAATAATGTTTTAATTAAAGGCTTAATAAAAGTTAATAGTGGATATTATGAATTTGATAAATGTTTTGGAAATTTGATTATAGAATATAAAGATGGAATATGGAAATAAAAATATGGAATATGGAATATAGGACGTTTCAACAAAAGCAATTTCCGCATATTCATCAGGCCGTGGTCCTCTCGAAAAAGGTCCGGATCGTTTTCCTGCTAGATGGAAGCCAGAGAGGGACGTTGAGAGCTCGCAAACGTCAATTCGTCGAACGAGTCCATTTGTGAGAGCGAGCGGCGTGGGTGTGCAGCTGGTCCAACCCTTTCTTCTCGGCGTCCTGTGAAGGAATTGTAAAGGTCTGAGATTCGGGGATGGATGAATGAATGGGTTAACCGCAAGAAATGATGCGTGCGTCGAGAGAACGAAGGAAAACCGCGTGAAAGCCATCGAGAACTCTGGCAAATTTCGATTCCACGGTCCGTGAGACACTTTTTCAACGGTGACGAGGACCCCGATGGATACGTTTGCAAAACTGCCGATTGCTTTGTTCGAAAAATGCTGGATCTCTCGAGAACGAAAGGGGTGAACCGACTGTAAAACGTCTTTTCACATATGTAGGCACGAGAAAATGTATGCACTGATTTTTCTGAGATGACAAGAAAGATTGGCTCAATTTACATCTGTCTTACTAACATTAATGTAACGTTTATAAGCAAACCGATAACATTTTATGCATTTATTTATGTTTGTATGTGTGGTATTTATAATATGTACATACTTTTGGTGATATTTATTCTCTGATCTATTAGATTTGTCCAAAAGTTTCTTTCTGAATGTGTTCCTTTAATGTTGCTAACCAGTCCCATTCTTCTCTCTTTTTCTTTCCTCTTCCTTTATGAAAAATCAGCACCTTTGATTTCTCTGCGTTCATTTGCAACTATTTCCTATCAAGGTATTTTCCAAATCGTCTTACCATGTCCTTAAGATCCTTTGGCTCATTTGCTAGTAGCGCTATATCATCCGCGTATGCTAGAGTCCAGATTTTGTTTTCCTACTCTGACTCCTCCTACTTGGTTTTTCCTCATAGTCTCCTCCAGATCCGTTACATAAATTGTAAACAACATTGGGCTCAGTGGGCAGCCCTGTCTTACCCCTTTTGTCGTCCAGAATTTCGATGACAGTTCTCCATTTACTTTTATAGTATTTCTAGTTTCTCTGTAAATTTCTTCGATCCTCATCCTCAAGCGCTTACTTATTTCCTTTCTTTCCATAATCTTTTGGAGTTTTACTGTATCTACTTTATCAAATGCTGCGCTTAGGTCTGCGAAAAAAGTATACAGCTTTCCCCCTTTTGTCTGCATTTCCCTGTTGGATACATAGTTCAGAATAAAAATGTTATCTATCGTCGACCTTCCGCTCCTGAATCCTGCTTGTGTTTCTGGTATTGTGTGGTTTTCTCTAATTCCTCTTTTAATCTTTTTACCAAGACCATAGCATAGATTTTATACGCTGTGTTCAGGATCGTTAGTCCCCGGTAGCTTGTCACCTTTTCTCTATCTCCTTTTTTGGATATTGGGCAGAGCAGGTACAATGGCAATACAATAGAATATTAGGGGGCAGATACAACGTGAATTACATACAAATAAGGGACAGCGAGCGAGCAAACTATCTAAATGGTGATTATGAAGGAAGAGATCAAAGCATGATCGCAAGGTTCAGATGTGGAAACAAAGAGCGGGGAAACAAATACTGGAAGGAAGAAAATGAGACAGTATGCAGATTATGTAAAGGGGAAAGAGAAACGCTGGACCACATGATTAGAGAATGCAAACAGCTGACAAGAGAAAACGTAACGATAAGAGAGATACTAAAGGGAGAAGAAGTAGGAACCGTATGGATGCGTACGGTACTTGAAAAAAAGGGAAGGGAAGAAGACCAAGAGGAAGGAGGAAGACCACAATAAACTAACCCACACACACAAACACATGCAATTTACTACTGTAATAATTTCAATTCAATTTAATATAAAACATTTCAAGTGACTCTAATCCAAACAATTCGTTGAGAAGAACTCCGCATCGCTTTGCGAACTTTGTCCGTAAAGCGCGGCGTAACATTGACAGTTTTTAACTGCTATAATTTGCAAAGGCCGAAGAATGCCGAAATAGTTTTTACACGATTATCTAGAGGAACTTCCCGGGTCTTGAAAGATATCGATTACCGATTATGTATAAAGAATTTTTTTAATTTTCTCCATTTATTGAGTTGGCAAGAAAGTAATTTCGGTATTTTATGGTGAAATAAAACCGAATTTCTTTATTCAAACGATGAACTTTAATAAATAAGGGTGCGGTTTTAATGGAGCGGCGAGCATCGATGATAGCGGCGCGGTGACCAGTGCGGCGACCAGTGCGGCAAAAACAACTCAACATTCGTGACAACATTTCGACACATACTAAAGAAAAAGTATGTAGTTTCCTTGTTCCTCGTTACTATCCGTTTTTGTTCACCGCACAGCTCACCTCGCCGCTCCACTATAAACACGCACCACACAGCTCTTCTCGCTGCTCCACTATAATCGCATACATAGATATTGTCCCTTTTTGTTCGACGATTTTTTGCAAAAAAGAATAAATAAGAAAACATTTTATTGAATAAAGTTCATCGTTCGAATAAAGAAATTCGGTATTATTTCTCCTTGAAATAACGAAATTACTTTCTTGCCAACCCAATAGTTCAGCATTGACTTTGAATATATTATGCAGACTAATTAATAATGTAAGATACGATTTCTTATCGCAAAAAACTGCTCATCAATTTTAAAAAAAAGCGAGAGAAAATATTAAATGGGAACGTCAGGACATCGCATCAAAGAGTGTCAATTTTTCACGTGAAAAATACTCTTCTTAAAATGTCCAACTTTCAATGTTTATTACAACTATAATATTTATTAAATTGTACTATTTTCTTCATTTCCGAGATCTATTAGATTAGATATCGATACGACAAAGTTCGTTTTTGAGAAAAAGTCACTGAATTTCTCGATCCAGCCACTGTGCGGCGTGTTGGATGAGAACGTTGAGTTCTCATCAGAACTAAATTAGCGGGCGCACGTACGTCTATTTAATGAAAGAAGGATAAAATAACGAAACCACAGAACTATATTAGAGTACGTATTTATCTTATTACGTCAATGAAAATCAATATACGTCGCGGAGAAATAATATTCATAGGCTCTGTAATCCATGCAATTGGCCGGTGTCGTAAATTTAACGTTAAACAAACACCGTAGCAACCCGATACCAGGAAATTTTTTGCGACATCCATCATACTTTTGAGAGTGTCAGTTCTTTTTCAAGTTATTCGGCCGTTCCGGGAACCAGCTTAATTACAATTAGCATGGTAATTGCGATAAACGCATACACGGCTACATACAATGAAGCTGTTGAGTGCAACATGCAATGGTCGTGGCAGGCTGTGGTCGTTCTGAAGAGTCGTTCCGAATACCGAAAAGAAAAAAAAAAGATGAAAGAAAAACGGTCGACGGGGAGAAAAAGTGAAGGGTGAAGAAAACGACAAAATGAAAGAAAAAACGAACTAAAAAGTATAAAATAATTTTTTCTAGCCCCATACAGATTCCTAACCCCTTAAAATTTGTGATTGTGAATTTTTAATAGCTAAGAAAATACTTGTAAGATTTAAAACGAAAAACGCGGGGCGCATGCAATAGATAATTGATGCATGAACACTAAATCACTAACAACTTTATTGAACTGCAAATGTTATGAAGTGTTGTACGAGATTTCTCAGCGGCAGCTACTCTCTACACTCCTTACTATGTATTATCTTGCGCCCCACGTTTTTCGTTTTAAATCTTACAAGTATTTTCTTAGCTATTAAAAATTCACAATCACAAATTTTAAGGGGTTAGGAATCTGTATGGGGCTAGAAAAAATTATTTTATACTTTTTAGTTCGTTTTTTAAACGTGGCGTATTTAAAAATTTTATTTTATACTTTTTAGTGCGTTTTAAAAACGTGGTATTTTTAAAAAATTTATTTTTATTTAAATAATTATTTTCTGCTTTTTAGTCTTGCATGTGTGAAATTTTATAATCGATTTTGAACATTTTGATGAGATTATAACAGAGACATGTAGTAAATTTCAGACGGTATTGCGACGCGTCATATCGAAAACGAACGCCGTGGTAAAATGTCAAAGATAAAGGTTCGAAGGAGAATTTCGGTGTAACTGTTCTTTCGCTTGGTAAACAAACATTATAGTATACTAATACGTAGTAACTTTGTAAACACCGCACGGAGCTCGAACGCACACTGAGCTGCTTCGGTGCGAAGCAGGTCAGTGGAGTGGGAACCGAGTGGGCACTACCGGTCGTCGCGCGGGGACGTGTAACGATTAAATTTTTAATAATTTATATCTCCTAAACGCGTAGGCTGTTGTAAATTTAAAAAATTTTTTGTTTAATATTGCATTGTCATATAGTACTGAGCTATGTTTAAAATTTCAAGTCTCTCGCTCATCGAGAAGTTAGTTTAAAATCAGTTGTATAATTTGTACCGAACAGACAAACAGACATATAAGAAAGCGACCTCATAAAAACGTGGTAAAATATTTAATGGCATACCTGGTGATTTGGCGACTTCTCTGTGAAAATCATCATTAACGAACTGCTCCTTTTTTGTAGACATTATTTTGAGATTATAACAGAGACATGTAGTAAATTTCAGACGGTATTGGGACCGCATCATATCGAAACGCCGTGGTAATATGTCAAAGATAAAGGTTCGACCGATAATCTCGGTGTAACTGTCCCTTCGATTGGTAAACAAACATTGTAGTATAATAATACGTAGTGACTTTGTAAACACCGCACGGGACTCAAACGCACACTGACGCACACTGAGCTCCTTCGGTGCGAATCGGGTCAGTGGAGTGGGGATGAGTGAGAGAGGGAACGGGTAGTGGAGTAGGGAGCGCTGTCGCGCGGCGTGGCGACCGTTGAACGCGATGACGTAGGTTTCGCGGGGGGGTGAAAAGGTAAATATTTAATTGTTATATCTCCGAAACGGATAGACTTTTTAACAATTTTTTTTTTGAATAATGCATTGTCATCCAGTTCTGAGCCATGTAACCGATTTCAAGTCTCTAGCTCATCAGGAAGTTAGTTTAAAATCAATTGCAAAATTTGCCACCGAACAGACAAACAAACAAGAAAGCGAGCTAATAAAAACGTGGTAAAATAGTCTGAGAAGCAAAGTGTCGCCGGCGCTTGGCCATGATTCCGTGGCGAAAATAATGAAAGGTGGCCCGTATTCCCCCGATTGCTCTCTTTTCAGATCGGAGGGATCGGGTGCGGTGTGCAAGCGCGCATGCGTTCGCGCGAGCCAGTCGTGGCAAGTCGCCCGGATAATTTGAAAGCGATCCGATCTTCCCGGGCAGCTGCCTGCCTTACGTGTAAAATATTCAGCAACTGGTCTCTCTTTCTCTCTTCTTGCCACCGCGGCACCGAACGATAGAGCACTTTGTGCAGTACGGTAAACTCTCTTATAACGCCGAACAAAAATTGCGATTTCATTTCTACCAAATGAAACCTTTACACTCGGAGCTATGCTAATTCGAAAATTAACCCTCTGCACTCCTTTGTCGAGTGTGACTCGACATCAGAGAAAGAAAAATTGTAAATGAAACGGGCTTTTCTATGTATTTGGTTCTTCCTTTATTTATTTAATATCTTATTTTTTCGTTGAAAACAAACGTAAGTTCCACAAATATAAATTAGGACAAAGCAGAGTTGTGCAGAATTACAATTGAATTACTCCTGAATTATAATTACAAAGTAACTGAATTACATTGTAATTCAGTCATATTGTAATTTATAATTCAGATCTTCATTCAATTAAATTACAATGTAATTCGTAATTGCAATTGGAGTACAATTATAAAATACATTGTAATTGAATTACATTATAATTCAGTTATATTGTAATTTACAATTGATATCTACATTCAAATAAATTACAATGTAATTCGTAATTGCAATGGAGTATAATTATAAAATACTTCGCAATTAAATTACATAAAATAGCGCTACGTATTATGAACGGAGACGAGGAATAGAAACTACGCCGCACAGAAGTATATGAAAGAAAAATATAAAAATATATCGCACTTCTTCAAAGTTCTGGGCTATAATTTGGAGAGCTGTATTCTAATTCGGCGGCCGAACAATTAAAAGTCTACTTTAATTGGTGCTCACTGAACCGGAACATGAGCAACCTCCACTATTGTATCAAAGTGGAGCACAAATCAGGCACGCACCAGTATCAGTGTGTCTTCCGACCCCCTGATGAAGCTAGCTGCAATGCTTGCGAAACGTTGGGAAATTTCTTCCTTTAGGACACGGCTTACACCCGAAAGCCTCAACAGAAGTAACTGTAAAATACTTAGTTATTGAATTACAAAGAACAAAGTTACAAGAAGAAAGAACTTAGAACACTTAGACTTAGAACAAAGTTTGAGAATTACATTTAATATAATTAGTAAACAAAATTGTTTAAATACGTAGCTATCAAAGAACTGTCCTTTAAAGTGAATTTCAAATAAAACACTTAATAAATAAAACTGAAAAATAATTCGGAGTGCAAAGAGTTAAACATTTTTTCCGAATTAAAATATTTCCATTCCCTATGATTTTTTCAATTTTATGGATATGAAATTGGTATAATACCTCATACAATACCTAAATGTTTAGCAATTGATTAGATTCCGACATATCTAATCGTGTAAACAATATTTTGAATAATGCTGCAGCAATTTTTAATGGCGCATCAGAGTCACCATTCGAGTGCTAAGGGTTTATTTAACTCGATCCGATTTGAACTAATTTTGAGTTATAGGTTGCACATATACAGGATGAATCATGAATCGTGATCATTTGAGATTATTGTTATTAGCAGTTCCATTGAAAATGTTTTTATCAGGTGTAGCATGGTTTCAAGAAAGCTTTCACGTGATTATAGCAATTTTTTCGTCAACTATTGTTTTTCATGATTTTTTAAGGTCACCTTTAATTTTTTGCAAATACACCTATAATTTTTTTACGCTTATTTGTTAGACGATTTTGCAAATTTTTAAATTTTGTTTGTTAGACGAAAAAATGTTAGATTAAATATGTTAGACGAAAATTGCAAAAAATTGCGAAAAATTGCTTTTTTAATTTTTTTCACAAATTTGTTATAATCACGTGAAAGCTCTCTTGAAACCATGCTATACCTGCTTAAAACATTTTCGATCGAACTGCTAATAACAGAGTAATTTCTACTGGTCACAACTCGTGGTTCAATCTGTATAAGAAGGCTCACTGTACTTGCATAGTGGAAAATTCGATTCAGATTTAATCGTACCGTTTGACAAATTTTTAATTGATTTTTTCAGACTTGTAACTTCCAGTGAACGTTTATGATAGATCTAACTGTTAAATTTGAATTTGATTATAGGACATCTTACAAAAAAGATAGGACATCTTACGTACCTTTTTCTCCTCGTGCGATATCAGAAGAAAATGTACATTTTAGTAAATCAATTATGTCATACACATAGGCGTAAATATACCTATTACTGCGGGTGTACGTTTTACTGCGATATATTTTTCCCAATAAGATACGTAAACATAAATATTTTGCCGTAAATAAATTTCTACAATTCAATGAGAATGTATCCTCGTTGGCTAGACAAACAAAATTGTCAATTATTCTCACATTTTTATAATCTCAGGATTTGAAAAAACATTCTTCATACATAAATGGTAAACATTTGACCATTTTTCTTCTATCTCGATCACCAAAGGACTCCTGTTCACATGATTGTATATTCTTCATAATGCTTTAAATTAATATAATATAATATAATATAATATTAATTAAATTAATATAGGGGAAAGATTTATTATTATTTAGCTACCTACTTCGATACTATGAAAATACAAAAAGAAACTTCTCTTTTGCCTTTCTAATAAAAAAATTAAACCCTCAGCATTACGTACATTAAAGTGAAGACGGAGAACATTACTGCAGCACAAAAATCACTAGGAACGTCCCTAATACTGTGGCGTGAATTGCAGCTACGATAAAGAATGAGGTTCACTTCAGCCTAAAGTTTTAGGTTAGGTACCTACATATTCGATACATGTAAGTAGATACATAAGTAGACTGCGTATCTTTATGCATTTATAGCAAAATTGAGTAGATGAAATTGAAAATTGTAGGAAAATTTTTTTAATTGAAAATGTCAATATATAATTTCTCATCTATTAAAATGATTGAGGGAAGAAATAACATTCTGTCGGGTTTCTATTTTTCTATTCCTTGCAATCAATACAGACCATTTTTATTTTGCATAAAGATTCGCAGTCTATACATAGGATACGATTCTAGATGAAGAGTACTATACATAGATAAAGAATAAGAAGATATTGCAAAAATTAAATAAAAAAGTAATGAAAAAAAGCAGTAATAGAAATATAAAAACTAAATAAAGTGAAGTGGAGTTCGGCTCGAACCGTCGAACGAGTCAGACGTGTTTGCAAACAGAGCGCCACATCGTTCCTGTATGTGAATGTCCAGTTCAGTATCGCGAGTGCTAACGAAATATTTAATTATATACAACCGAATTGTTAACTTCAAGTGCAATGATGATGCTCCCTGGCAACCAGGGGGCCTCATTTGAGAACAACTTAAGAAGCATGGACGTCTCTGAGTACAGTAATGTTCATTCAAACAAGTCAACGAGCTCAACAAAAGTAACAACAGAAAGTGTACCCTTGACGTATGCAGCCGCAACACAAAGTATTACATTCCCGACTAAAGAACAAGCGATTATCATGGATGCAATCGATGGTGTGTCCATCAAAGAATTCACATTAGCAGTAGCTAAAGTTATTTCACCGGTTAATATCAGATTCGCCTCTAGAATTTCGAACGGAGGAATCTGTATGTACCTCGCCAACCAACACCTTGTAGAAAAACTGACCGACACCGATGTAAACATAAGCGTCGGCGCACACACTCTGCGAATTCGTCCGCTCATGGCCAGGGCTAAGAGAATAATACTGTCTAACGTGTGTCCGATAATCCGCATGATACAATTGAGAAAAAATTGACAGCTATGGGAATCAGGTGCGCGTCACACCTTACATTCATAAGGGCTGGCATAAACGATCCGGGGTTCTCACACATTTTAAGTTTTCGGCGTCAAATATACATCGAACCCAGTGATGCTGCCAAACTCCCCGACAATATTCAGATTGAGTATGAGAACGTCAACTACTGGATTTATATTTCGTCAGAATCTGAGACCAATAACTATGAGAGGAATGACAAAAGACCGCTATCCACTACCGAGTCAGGTTCTACCGCCAGGGGAATCGCAATCAATGACAACTTGTCATCAGATGACACTGACAACAAGACTAGCCAGGAACAAGTTCACAAAAACAAGCGAACAAAAGGAAAGAAGACAATAAAGAAAAGACGAACAGAATCGTGTAGTAGCGACCAAGAAACCGACATTGAGGCAATGACTCTACCGATTAAAGAAATTCTAACTGAACATCCGAACACTGTAGTCTTAGACTACACCACTTTGAACAGCTTTCTGCGAGAAACTATTGGCAACTCCAACCATCTTGAGATAGCCAAAAAGTATACAGATGACACCGAAGCTTTAAGCAATATGCTATATGACATCTACTCAAGCTTAACACACCGAAGCGCCAAAAGTCGGCTGACCAGAATTATCAAGAAATTAAAAGAAGGTAACACAGACCAGGACATGGCTTTAAGCCCAGCTTAGCAATATCCTCAAACATGGGACATCACACCTTTGGTAATAGTAATTTCTCAGCGCTACGCATCGTATACTGGAACGCCAGGAGCATCGCACAACGCAAAGAAGAGTTGGAACAAATACTTCAAGATATTGATATTTTCATCTGTGTCGAAACATGGCTCAAACCGGAGATGAGAATAGTATTCAAAGGCTTTAACGCAGTCCGCAAAGACAGAATTGGCAGAAGAGGAGCAGGTATCGCTATCTTTGTCAAAAGATCCATTAACTATATTGTATATTACCAAATATTAGATCTTTTAATACTCTCATAGAAACATGTAGCGTTAGGTTAGTAAACACTGTTCCACCTATTCACATAATAGCACTCTATAGGCCACAGGGCCCCTCTTTAAGCCAAAACAAATGGGATTGGATCATGCAAGCAATCTCAGACTTACAACCATGTCTCTTCGTAGGTGATTTCAATGTTCATAATACAGCATGGAATTGTTCAAGTAATGACTGTAACGGGGAAAGATTATTTAATAGCTTATTAAGTTACAACATCTTTTTGCATGTTACGTATGCGGACGCTACCGTTGGTGACTTTTGACCCTTCCGGAGATATGTGTCGAAACAGAGGGCCTATTTAAGAACAATGGGCTTACTCAAAATCGGATCATAAAGGGGCTCTTGCAAGCGATATAACTTCTAAGAATTCATTTCTAATCAGAAGTAGCACGTGGCCCCCACCATCGCTAGATCCGATTTTGGGTACTATATGTATAAGGGCATGGATCCTCCCTATTTAGTTGGGTTGATTCAAGCGAATACGCGCAGTACGTACCGTTCCACGTCGAAAATCACTTCGCGCTAGATCGGTTGTTGAAGTTCTTGTCTACCACTCTGTAGTAGATCGCCCCCGCATTTCTCGGTGCGTCAAAACAGAGAGTTTAGTCCGCGACACCGCGACAACATTACACTGAACATTTGTACGTTTTTCATAATACAAAATATATTATTGTGTGTGAACTTATTAAGGGTTCAAATATCGATTATTCATATTCCCTTTTCGAGTTCCCAGTCGCTAGTATACTACGACGATACACCTTTGCCGCTCAAGGTGTATCTTTCTCAATTCAATAAGTTACGAGTTAGCGGAACCGCGACCCTATACCTTATAGGTGGCGACCCGGTGTTGAAATAGACATCGGCTAGTCCACTCCCTTGTTCCCTCGAGGCGACCCGGTGGTGAGATAGACATCGGCTAGTCCTCGTGTACCCCTACAGTGGCGACCCGGTGGTGAAATAGACATCGGCTAGTCCACTTTTCCATATTCCACACACGAGGCGACCCGGTGGTGAAATAGACATCGGCTAGTCCTACGTGTACCTTATAGGTGGCGACCCGGTGGTGAAATAGACATCGGCTAGTCCACTCCTGTGTTCCACACGAGGCGACCCAGTGGTGAAGTAGACATTGGCTAGTCCTACGTGTACCCTTCCTACCTTGCCCTAAAATATCTAAATTTCAAGCTACCCTCGGTTTCCGCATAGCTGCCTGAACCTCGGCTCGTAACATGCACAATCCTAATACTTTTACACATGTAGATTTAAGTAACAATAGTAAATCTAACATTGACTTGATTTTTACGACTCCGGATTTAGCTGAGAAAACTCGGATAAACATTTTGGACGATACTCATGGATTTGACCATTTTCCCATCGATATTTCCCGTCCTCAACAAGAACGAATTAATATAATTATCAAGAGTTAATGACACAAAGTCTCGAATTATTCCTATCACGCGAATTCAATATACTAGACTGTGTGGAAAAATATAACTTTTTTACTGATTATCTGAGAGAAACTATTATAAAGAACACACCCTCGAAGGTGACGGTCAACGACAATATACATCGAAACCCAGTACCGTGGTGGGACAAGGAATGTGAACGAGTCAAGAGGTTGAGGAGACCGGCTTACAAGAAATGGCAACACACTTATGAAATGTCGGACCTAGTTAACTATAAAAAACGTTGTTGCAACCGCAAAAAAAACATTCAAGTTAAAAAAGAGAGAGTATTTTCACAAATTTATTTCAGAATTCGACAGTAAAAGAGGCAGTAAATACTTCTGGAATACCTGCAAAAAACTGAAAAATAAATGGACATATAGCGGGAATAAAACAATGTCTGCTGACCAACGCCCAGAAAAAATACATGAATGCTTAGATAAAATTGCTCCCCCTTGGGCTGCCTGCAACCCAGATAGTTTTCCACAGGCGCTTCCTAATCAATTCTTTGACCGACTTTAACCGTTCGATTTCACTGAATTTAATTTTGCATTGGATTTTAAAAACGACAAATCTGCGCCCGGAAAAGACGACATAGACTATCTTTCACTAAAACTACTGCCTTGCAACATTAAACTGGTTCTATTAGACATATTCAACGAAATGTACCTTGAAAAACGATATCCTCAAGAGTGGCAGTCAGTTCAAATGTTCTTTTTTGATAAACCCAATAAATCGGGCGTTAGACCTATTTCCTTGGCTTCATGCGTATGTCAACTTTTTGGAACCATGATTAAGAACAGGCTAGAATGGTGGCTTGAAAATCAAAATATTCTACCCACGTCTCAAGCAGGATTTCGTAAGGGTAGATCATGTTCAGACAATTTAGTTTCTTTATTAACCAGCATCGACACCGCAAAAAATCAAGGTGAAGACACCCTAGGAGCCTTTCTAGACGTTCAAGCTGCTTTTGACAATGTGAATTGTAGTTTGCTTATTCAGAAACTAGCCGAGGTTGGCTGCTCTCTTGAAGTCATAAGATTTATCAAACATATAACGTTTGGCAGGAAAATTACCGCCATGGATGGAACCACAAGCACTGTCACAAGAACAACTTGGAAAGGTTTGCAACAGGGAGGAGTTCTGAGTCTGCTATTATATAATTTTTATGTAGCGAAAGTTATTAAGAACATTCCAGACAATGTTCAAATATCGCAATTTACAGACAACATGGTTATCTACTGCAGCACCCCTACCATTAACGATAGCAAAAGGTTACTCGAACAATCGATTAATATTATTAATGCTAATCTCAAATCTGTTGGCCTCGACCTATCTCCTCAAAAAACTGTGTTTGTTCACTTTAATAACAGACGCATTCTACCTGGTAAAACCGAAATTATAATAGACAACCATGTCATCAAATCAAGCGGAACAGTTAAATTTCTAGGAATCAATTTTGACTTTGACATGAGCTTTAAAGTTCATATAAATAATGTGAGGAAAAAATGTTTTAGTCTTCTAAATATTATGAAATTTCTTTCTGGCATTTCATGGGGTGCTTCACCCGAGACTTTGTTGTTAATATACATGTATAGTAGTCTCATAAGACCAATTATGGAATATAATTGCTTTATATATTATCCGCAAAACAAAAACCTAATGCTTAAATTAGATCGAATTCAGTTTGCTGCAATTCGACTGGCATTGGGGTACAGAATTAGCACGCCGACAAATGTTTTCCTTAGTGAAGCTAAAGTCATTTCCCTTCGGGATAGAGCCAATTTTCTAGCTAGAAAATATTTACTCAAATGCTACTCTTATACAAACGCTATTCCAAACAAAATATTGTTTAAAAACAACACAGATTTGATTGCTATCTCTCCCAATAGACGTACGAAACACTCTCTATTAGTTGAAAACCTTCTCAATTTGTTGGAAACACGACCGAACCTAGAGATTGCTGAAAAACATCCTATCTTCACCACAGACTATAACATCCTATTTAATATTCCACCTAGTGATGTTTATTTAGGTCAATCATTACAAGATTCTTCCGTCCCTAATGTTCCGTTAAGAGATTTTATTGAATCCAACCCTCCGAATACGGTTGCAATCTATACCGATTGCAGTGTAACGAAAAACTCCGAATCAGTAGGTGCCGCAATATACTGCCCACAACTAAATATCTCCCAAAAATTTAGCTTAGACAAACACGCATCAATTTTCACAGCAGAGTGCTACGCCATTAGCCGAGCACTGGATATTGCCAATTTATATAATAATGATACGAACTTTCTCATCTTCACTGACTCGCAAAGTACAATCAAATCATTACAGAAGCCAACCTTCAAATATAGTATCAGTAACCATATCATTGAAATTAAAACTAAGTACTCAACGTTTATATTAAACAACAAAGGCCAGAATTTTATTAAGTTTATCTGGATACCAGCACATGTGGGAATTGCCGGTAACGAGGAAGTAGATTCGCTTGCGAAAGAAGCGACCAAAGAAAGTCCGTCGCCAGATACCAAGGCTTCAATCGCTGACCTAACCAGAGACCTCAAAATTTAAGCAAGATTGTCCACTAACACCCTAATAAAAAAGGAAGGTCTAGTCAAAGGTGCGAACTATGTTAGATTTTATCACAAGGACAAAGGCAAGCCATGGTAGCCATGGTACACTGGACTTATGCTCTCCAGAGATTTTCTGGTTTTTGTTAATAGATGTCGAGCCAATCACTATAATTTAAACGGTTCATTGGCCAGAGTTAACTTTATAGCTAACAGTGCTTGCCAATGCGGCGTAGAACTCCAAGACCTAAATCATGTTATATGGTAATGCCCAGACTATGAAAACGAACGTGATACATTAGAAACAAAGCTCCGCAAAGGCAACTACTGTTTCCCTCTTTGTATTAGTTCCTTCCTATATAAACCTGATTTAAAAGGTCTGAAAATAATTTATAATTTCCTCAAACAATGTTCCGTTAGAATTTCGAAACAATGTAAACCTATTTAATGTAAGCCAAATGTAATAATACTGTACTTGCTATATAAACCACTTGGTTTAAAGCAATAAATAAATAATTATACTTAAAGTGAAGTGCACGAAGTAACAGAAATATAAAAACTAAATAAAGTGAAGTGCACGAAAAGATCTACTTATGCAACTGAAAACATAAGAAAGAAAGAAAGGGGATTTTAAAAATGAAAAGGAAGAAGAATTGAGAAAGACAAAGGAGTTTACATTGTAAATGCAATTGTGAAATGTTGTAAACTTCACAGTGCTCTCAATTTAAAACAGCTTCAAAACTTAAGATGATAAATATTACTCAAGTATTTGTTAACAGAATGTATGTAGTTATATATCTGATATTCTAAAACGGTGTTAAAATAATATATAAATAAGTAAAAAAGAAGTAATAAATAAAAGAATTATTTGTCACTGTACTCAAGATTTATTTAAATTAATGCCTAGATACGTGGTTTGTTTCCGTACGCGCGTATATTTCGAATTCTAATCCGCAGTAATGGGTACGCAGTAATTGGTACATGACTCTCTCGTCCGCAGTAATACGTACAAAATGTTATGGATTTTATTTTTAATATTTTCTTACGTTGTATTAGGTTTTCAGGGCCACTTCAGGACTCTCGAAAATTTTTCTTAAGCACTATAGTATATTCACTTCGCCAAACGGTGCAAGGATCTAAAAAACAGTACGTTCTTTATTAGATCAAGGATTTAATGTATTCTACAAAATACTATGAACTTTTTATACCATTTTAACAATTTTCTAGTATTATAGTTTCTAACTATACATGTAAAATCAAATGTTCTTGTTGAATTCATTATGTGTTCCCTTTCTATAAAAACATTTACTAAAAAATTATATAGTTTCGAGTTTCGAATGTGTTACATAAACACGACATAATTGTCATGTTAAAATAATGTGCGACGAGTTTTACATTATTAAAATTAAAACCAAACATAACTGCCGGTCATAGTAGAACCTGGCATAACAGACCATCCAAATAGTGGAGCCTACAAATAAGGAAAGTTACTGTTTGAAAACTTCCCTCCCTTCGCGACTGTATCTTGCGTATAGGTTTCAAATAGGCTTCTAATTTTCAAAGGAAACCGACATAGCACCTTTCGAGGGTATCGATTTCCGAAAGTACAATAGATTCAAAATCTATCGACGCGTTGCATCGGCGCGCCGTCGGCGCGTTGTTTATCCTACTGGTTTACGCTCATTTGTTTTATTCATTGTGTGGTTATGCGTGGTTGTGTTGTGCAAGTGACCGACCGCGACGCGGTCTTTTCAAGTTCGCAGCCTGGAAAAATCTTTCGCTTAGTCTCCCTAATTTTCTTAATCTTCGTTGTGGCACAGTTTCGGTTTCGGTAATACGATATTCCTATTGTACCTTGAGGGTCTTAAACTCTTAAGTCGTATCACGAATCGCACGCAATGAACGGTAAGCGAATTTTTCTAAGCAATTTTATTCTATTATGCTTGCTTAGTTATGTTAAATTTCTTAATGAAAATATTACCAAACATAGTGGCCATTAGTTATATTAAACGATAATGTTATTTAAACTGTATTTCGTAACAGTGTTAACTACGTCCAGCAGTATAAACCTCATTTAGAGGTTCGGGTAAGATTAAAAACAAATATTGGTCGAATTGTATGAGTTTATGATTTGCAAATAATTTTTTTATCTCATTGCTTATTGATTATTATATAAATCTAATCCTATAAATATAATCTTGCGATGTACAATCTTATAATCATATCTTGTTGCTTATATTGTTTATTATATATCATTTAAATATTATATATGTATGTACATATACATATTTATTATATATTATTTCAATATTATATATGTATATACAGGGTGTTCATTTGAAAACTTTCCAGCCGAATATCTCGAAAAGTATGAAATATATTTAAAAAGTGTAAAACACGTGTCCAAGGATTTCGAGGAGGAAAGAGGGGGGCAGCATCAGTTTTTTGTTTGGGTGGCGTTTTCAAGATCATTTGAAGGTCAACTTTGTTTTTTCAAATGGAAACCTATATTTTTTATTATGGGATTTTTTTTGTACGTAAAAAGACCAACAATTTTCGTAGGATACTTTTTTATCCGCAGGTTTCCATTTAAAAGAACAAAGTTAACCTTCAAGTGGCCTTGAAAATGCCACCCAAATAAAAAAATTGTGCTGCCCCCCTCTTTCCCCCTCGAAATCCTTGGACACGTGTTTTACACTTTTTTAATACCATTCATACCTTTCAAGATATTCGGCTGCAAAGTTTTCAAATGAACACCCTGTATATTTTTTATTATATATCATTTCAATATTATACATATATCATTTTTCTAACGTTTAAGAAAACTAAGCTTGTATCGAGTTAGTTGACGTTCAAAACTAGTTTTGCAACATAAAAATTTCAATCAGTGTATATTGACATATACTATTTAAAAATATGTAACAATAATGTCTTTCGTACAGGTAAACATGACGACAAAAATAGAGACTAATAGTGTTTCTCATATTTGAATTAACAGGAAAATTCTTTTTTTAAATATCATTTAGTTAAACAATAAATACTAAGACTAACAGTTCATCCAAATATTAATAAACTTGGATTAAGTGACCAAGTGTTGAACAAGAAACAAAACAAAAACTGTTAAACACTTGCGAATATTCATTAAACACTCTTTTTACTTTCTTCTCTGGTTTGTTTTACACATGTGTCACGCCAGTGAGTTCATATAATCTATCTACCCAAAAAATGTGCAAGAAGGTCCTTCGAGTACAAAAATGTCAGGTGAATCCTCACATGACTAAACTGATTAAAACCGATGGTGCAATTTATTCGACTTAATCGTGACACCATCTTTTCTAGTGCTTTCATTCTCTTTTTTCCGCTGGTGTCGTTCACGTGAACCATGAAAGGCTTTACCACGATAAACAAGACTGTCTGTTTCTAATTAGCGATTGGTTAATGTGCAAAGTCATTCCATGAGTAACGTGCTCCTTTTGTGTCAACTTTTAAGATATTAACGTTTATAGGTTTTGCACTCGAAATTCACCCTTTTGCATGTCAAATTCAACCTTATGCAAATCAATTTCACCATTTTGCAAATCAATTTCACCTTTTACAAATTAATTTCAACTTTTCACAAATCAATTTCACCCATTAAGCATATTTAAAATGAATTATTTATTTATTTCGATTAAATTAGATATTTATTTGGACACACATGAACGGTGTCATTACTGCGAGGGAAACATATAAAAGACTCAATACTCAATAGGCTTCAATAAATACGTATGTACTTTCATTTAAAAAATTTATTAATCAGAAAATGGCTACAATTAATATACGGGTTTCATATATTACAAAGTTAATGAACTGGTAATTACTTTTAAATAAAAATTTGAATTTCTTAATAATTAATTCACATTTGATTTGATTTCTTTTTCACAAACTTACTTAAAAATACTGTATAATATAATACTGTATTTGTAAAAGATTCAAATTGATTTGCAAAAAGGTGAATTTGGAGTACAAAACCTGTAAAAGGTTGAATTTAATTTGCAAAAGGGCGAAATTTAGTTGCAAAAGGGTGAAATTGTTTTGCAAAACGGTGAATTTGGAGTACAAAATATGTACATTAGTTATAAATTATAACTTATATTAATCATTAATGCATTGATCCTCGTTTTTACATATGTATATAAATATTTACAATATACATAGACAGTATTTCACCTAACTTGACCATCTTAAATTCTTTCGGAATGTGTGCCTTTAATATTGCTAAATAAATATTAGGTTGTCCCAAAAGTAGGTCTTCGATTCATGTATTGGGTTGGCAAATAAGTTCGTTCAGTTTTTTACAGTGGAATAAATCACAAAAACCGAACGAACTTATTTGTCAACCAAATATACAGGATGTCCCAAAATTCCTTCAACAGCCGGAAATGGGAGGTTCCTGAGATCATATGAAGCAACATTTTCCTTTGCAAAAATGTTATCCGCGGCTTTGTTTAGGAGTTATTAACGAAAAACACGGACCAATCAGAGCGCGACATAAATACGAGTTGGCACAGTCGGCCCAGCGCGCCAACTGTCTATTGGCTGACTGTGCCAACTCGCGTCTAGGTCGCACTCTGATTGGTGCGTGTTTTTCGTTAATAACTCCTAAACAAAGCCGCGGATAACATTTTTGCAAAGAAAAATGTTGCTTCAAATAATCTCAGGAACCTCCCATTTCCGGCTGTTGAAGGAATTTTGGGACATCCTGTATAATGCAAGTTCATGTTAGTAAGTACTAAAGCATTAACCGTCGGTCGGCGCAGTGTATCTGGCAGTGTATCTGGTATTCTTTCTATATCTGTATTCGGTAACACGTTTAGAAATAAATATTTTGCATTGAATCATAACAAATCTTACCTTTACCTTCTCCGCATACAAACATGATTTTCTGTTTGGAGCTCATAAAAAATAAGCGAGATATTTAAGATTATTTCTCGTTTTTCAAGGAATATTGTCGTTTTCAAATGCAATACTGTCTCGATTTTTGTTTATAAAAGTGCTTCTAATTTCCCAGCTAATATTTAATTTCATTTATCAACAATTATTGTTGGTGTCGAATTTTAATGTTCAACAATTATACAGTATAATTGTAATTAACCAACAAATAAATGTTGATCCAGTAAGTTGAAAGATTATAACAGTCAACCAAGAATGAAAACGAAAACTTTCGAAAAAATTTTTTAAAAAGTTATAATCAGCTATAACCACATTCCCCTAATTTTTCACCGAGTGATTACTACTTATTTATTATACCCAGCTAATATTATATCATTTCAGTTATCAACAATTATTGTTGTTGTCGTACAATACTGTAATGGTATTGAACTATAAAAAAGTAAGTAAGATGAAAAATTATAACCGGACTGCGGATCTTTATGCATGATAAAAATGTTCTATACTTATTGTGGGGGCAGTGGGAAGCAGGAATAAAAGAAAAATTTATTTCACCCCTTAATGACTTCGTTACATTAAGAACAATGTAACAGTATTTTTAAATTCTTCTAATATTTTTACTGTTTTAAATTACACCCCTACTCGTTTTTGTCATAAATCCATAAAGATCGGCAGTCTAATTATATAACATTTAACCCAGAATGAAAACGAGAACTTTCGAAAAAATTTAAAAAAAGTTATAATCAGCTATAACCATATTCCCCTAATTTTTCACCAAGTGATTACTGCCTATTTCGATCCACTTTACTCAGAATGCATAAATTCATTAGCTTCTGTATTAACATACAAGATTGCTATACGAAACTTGACGAGGTACTCCGTAAAGTATTTTATAAGCCACTGGTTGCTATTATATGCGATGTACTTTGATATCAAAATAATGAATTTTTCAGTGAGATATATACCACGATATGGTAACTTTGACGAAACTACATAATGATGACTCTGAAATTAAAATTTCTCCCAGAAAAAAATTGAAACGATGTTCTTCACTCGGTAGCCCGCCACTACACATTTCTCGGATGCTCTTCAGTCTTCAGGTATCCGCCAGCAGAAGTATTCCAAGCGGGCTTCGGCATCTGCACAACTCGCAAGTAATACGATACCTTGCGAAACAAAAAAGCCAGGCGAATTTTTTAGCGCTACGTCGTCGACAAACCGTAGATTCGGTGAAAGCAGACCGTATAAAAGATACATAAAGACCTTTATTACTTCCCGCACGAAAAAAAGTAGCCGAAGAATATGGGGTAAAAACTGAAGAGTCCGGCCCAGAAAACTGTGGGAAGTAAATTCCAATTTCAAAAAAAGTACCGGGACGCTCTTATTCTCCGTGGATTGCTCGGTAATTCCGGTCGGTGAGAAACAAGGACATGCAGACGTATTTAAAAACACTGGTTAAAAGCTGTCTGATAGAAACTCTGGTAGAAAACACTCGATCGGAACAGTAAAATTCATGAATTTGTTCCGCCTAAATTAAAAATGAGAAATACTATTGCACATATATTGAACAAGTATGATGGATTACTTGACCATATACAGTGGACGAAATTTCTATACTGGAACATCATAATTTACTGCCAAAAGTTCATATATTCGGTAAATTTATGTTAGTATAGTGTGAAAACCTTATGAACACCAATGTATTATTACCGTAAAGCAGCGTATGTAAACAAATTCGAAAGTTCTCAGTGTTGTAAATAAAAATAATTGAATGCTGATAAGTAGTAACTACGAAATTTGTATAAGAACGATAGTTCTTCTCAGTTCTGTATCATCATTACTACAAGAAACATCGCCCATACCTCAGACAGAGTAAATGTTGAAATTTAAAAACAAAATTTTTTAACATACATATAATAATTATTCATTTATTAGAATGCCATGCGGAGAAGTTCTAAGTTCCGAAGAAAGGATAAAAATAGATGCATAGAACGATGCAGGTTCCTCTATTCGAGAGATAGCCAAAAAAATTAATAGATCTAGTACTCGCATACATCATTTTCTAAAATTGCGTGAAAAATATGGCAAAAACCATTATACAGGTGGAAATACGAAACTCACAAGTCACTGTCACTGAAGTAACAAGAGTTTTGGATCTGCCAGTAACTACACGACGTGTACAGCAAATATTGCAACACGATAGACGGTTAGAATGGAGTAAAAAAGTAATGAAGCTACCTCTTATCCAGGAGCATAAAACTGCAAGATTAAAATTCGCAAGAGATCACATGACCTGGCATCAAGAGCGGAAAAATGTTATATTTTCCGATGAAAAAGAATTTAATCTAGACGGTCCTGACGGTTTTAAATATTATTGACATGATTTACGTAAGGATAAAGCCGTAGCGATGAGTAGGAATTTCGGCGGTGGAAGTTCAACGGTGTGGGCTGCGTTTAGCTATAATTAAAAAACACCAATATGCAAAATTTGTACGAGAATGAACGCAGAAAAATACATTGCCCTATTAGAAGACACTTTAATTTGCTTCATCGAAGAAAATCATGACGACAACATTATTTTTCAACAAGATAACGCAGCGATACAAAATGCTAAGAAGACTCGGGAATGGTTTAGACAAAAGAATTTGCAATTAATGAACTGGCCATCACGTTCCCCCGATCTAAACCCAATAGAAAATTCATGGGGAATCCTATCACGAGCAATATATAAAAATGGGAAGCAGTATAACAACATTAAAGAGTTAGAAAACGCAGTAAGATATGAGTGGAATCAAATCCATAAAACAACGTTGCAAAAATTAGTTTGTAGTATGGAAAATAGAATATTTGAAGTGATTAACTGTAACGATGGAAGTACTAAATACTAATCATTATAAACTTGGTTTTTTGTTCGAATTTATTAGACTGTTCTTATAGAAATTTCGTTATACTTATGTTGTAATATTTTGTTTATAACATAAATAAAGCAGTTTTTTTGAATTCAGAATATTGATTTCAGATTATTGATATTCCTTAATTATTTTCTAGCCTTCTTTTACTCATATTATCAAAAATACTTAACTTTTTTGTTCAAAATAGTAGTGTTCTTATAGAAATTTCGTCCATTGTATATGTATTTCAAAGAAATATTAATGAAGTAGTGAGTACCCTTTTCTTTTTATTAACAATGCCATAATTATGTTCTGTTTGATAGGACCTAACTTCTGGTAGAAAATACTCGATCAGAACCGTGAAAATCAACCCTTTGCACTCGGAGCTATTTTAACTCGAAAATGAAACATTTCTTCCAACCTAGAATAACTTCATTGTATATTAATTTTTTCAAGACGACGATATATAAAAGAAAATACTAATTAAGTGCTGAATACCTGGTCCGCCATTATGTGAAAATTATAAAAGAATTAGAATAGCACGCAAAAGTATTGGAACACCCCTTTTAAATATATGTATATCCCATAATAATTAAATATTCCATAAAATATTTAAAAAATTGATAAAAATGACTTAATTGCTACAATAAAACAAATGAAGAAGCTTTTTTCGAGAATATAATTATATATAATTAAAAATTGAAATAATTTCATAGAAAATTTTAATATTAGAAAAGGAATACTATTAAAATTTCATAAAGATTTTTATATTATTAGTGAGTTACAATAAAATATAGTTAATTTGTATAATAATTAAATATCAGTGAGGAATATTTTAGTGAAATTAAATTTTCGGGGGGTTTAATTAGGAATTAAAACAATTTCGTAGAAAATTTTAATATTAGAGGAGAGATATTATTAAAATTTAAAACAGATTATTATATTACTAGTGAATTTTAATAAAATCCAGTTAATGTAGGTACATGATAATTAAATTTAGCGAGAAATATTTTATTTCTTTTTTAATTAAATGTTGATAAAATTAATTTTGTATGATTTTCGAAATGAAACTATTAGTTTTGGTACACCGTGTATTTAGTTACCAAATTCAAATGAAAATTTAGTTTGATTTGAAAATGAGCGCGACATTGACTTTGAAAACGATTTCTTAATGTTTGTAATTGTTAAAGCATGTAGAACACGATTTTTAAATTAGGTATTGCAATGGAAAGAGTGTTTAAATTTGGCACGGATTGATTGATGGACGATGAAGAGATAAAGCGGAGTGTACGAAGCAACAGGTGAGTGCGAAAGTTGGAATACTTATATGTATAAATAGAGTTATGAATTAAACATACAGGGTAAGATCGAATGGAATGCATACGTATGTAAAATTCTCATTGAATTGTAACTAATATGTAGATTTTGAGAGATAAATTCGAAACGTTAAATATGATTAAACTGTGAATTTATTAGCTTCGAAAATGTACGAAATACAAGCTATATTTTCAATTTTACATTAAGTCCAATATACAATAATAATTTCAAGCATCTTACTGGAATTAAAACATTTTAGTTAAATAGTTTTTAAAATTATTATCGTAATATTCATAGTCAAATTTTATTATGATTATTTCGTGTTCTACTCATCGAGAGGAACGAACTTCTCAAAGGAATGATGGATAAAAAATGAGTCGTTCTCTTGAAAATTGTAAAAGTTCAAATAACACATAAACTTAATTGATTCAGAATTTTATTACAACATAGCGTAATTGTATTGGGTTGGCAAATAAGTTCGTTCGGTTTTTGTGATTTATTCCAATGTACAAAACCGAACGAACTTATTTGCCAACCGAATATAATACATGGATCAATCTTGAATCCCAATTCTGAATCAAGAAAGTTTATATGTTACTTGAACTTTAACGTCAATTTTCAAAAGATCGGTACATTTTTAACCTATGGTTCTATTGAGAAGATTCAAAAAGTTTGTCAAGGTCAACTTTGCACAAAACTTTCCTGCCAGCTGTACAGTTTTATTTTGTATAAAATCCACAGTCTACTAATCACAAATATAAAAAACATTTGTCATTTATATTAATAACAATATCTATTTCATAAGATGCAGGAGAAGAAAACTTTATACTAATTTATATATGGAACGATCAATCACCTCAAAGAGTTGAGGAAACAACTTCAGGAATCTTTATTTTTAAGGTGCAATGTATAAAACATTAACTCTTAAGTGGGCCTTCAAAATAATGTACTTTAAAAATGCAATTTTCCCATTCAGTCAAAGGGCCCACTTCGCAGTCCAAAAAGCAAAAACAATTTGGATTAAAATCTGAAGAAAAAATATATTATACAACATTTTTGGTACTTGGGTTAATTCGGGTTAATTGGGTAAGGCCCCAAACAGTGTTAGCCCAAAGCCCCGTTCAATCGCAAAGGACCCCCTTCGCGGTCAAACAAATAAAACTAAAAGCAATTTAAATTAATAATATAAGGAAAAATATATTAAACAAAAATTTTTGGTACTTGAGTTAATTCTGGTGAATCGGGTGGTACCCTAAACAGTGTTAGCCCAGGGCCTCTTTCACGGTGAAACAAATAGAACTAAAAACAATTTAAATTAATAACATAAGAAAAAATATATTGTACACAACTTGGTACTTGAGTTAATTTGGGTTAATTGAGTAGGGCCCCAAACAGCTAGTTAGCCTAGGGCCTCTTCAGTCAAAGGGCTCCCTTCGCGGTCAAACAAATAAAACTAAAAGCAATTTAAATTAATAATATGAGGAAAAATATATTAAACAACAATTTTTGGTACTTGAGTTAATTCTGGTGAATTGGGTAGGACCCCAAACAGCTAGTTAGCCTAGGGCCTCTTCAGTCAAAGGGCTCCCTTCGCGGTCAAACAAATGAAACTAAAAACAATTTTGATTAAAAACCCAAGAAAAAATATGTTGTATTACATACCATTTTTTGGAATTGAGTGGGCCCCCAAACAGCGTTAACCCAGGGTCCCCAAAATTGACGGTTCGTCGCTGAGACACACGATACGATACTTTCGAGCGATACTGACTCGCACCATGAATAACGTTGTTTTGAGTATTTCCTCGAGCACGAACAAACGGTTCATTATCTCGGGGGATGCTTTGTTAACAGTCGTTTTGTTCCCTTCCTCACGAATAATGCAGAAAATCCTCGACGGATATGAATTATGATATCGCTGCATCATTTTCGTGATTCTCTGACTCGGCAGAAAATAAGCGGTTTACTTGAGGATGCTAGTTTCTAGAAAGAGTCATTTGAAAACGGATGGAAGGAGAATCGCCGGCGAGGAATATAATGTTGGTTAATAATCGCGTTTACGCACGCGATATACTGGCCTTTTGTTGATCACCGTCGGCCGAATAATTTCAGAAAAAAGTCGGAATCATTTTCGCGGCACGTTACAAAGAACATTGTTGCGTGAAGAAATTCTTTCATCCTTTCTCCGGTTTACGTGTGTGACTTTCGACGGGCGTGCGCCTCGCCTCGCCTCGACTTGCCTCGCACCACGTCGTAATTATGTCAAAATTCTCGAGAATGACAGTAATCACGGAATGACCGAAAGTGTATGTTACATTTACATATATAAATATAATTTGCGTAAGTGTGTACACCTTCTGGGTACATTACACGAGCGAAATATCGTGACTCGTCAGCATCACGAAAAAAATGGAACGCCCGTTCCTTAGCTCTGTTGAATAACAATGATGCGGAAGGTCGCTTTGCCGCCGACGCGACGTCTCTGCGAATTTATACCATTATGAATAACTTTAAATAAATTAAAATTAGCAAGGATACTGTTATTTCATTTTATTGCGAAATGTAAGGTTATGTTATATTTTGAGAAATATAGGAAAACTCTCTCTTGAAGACTGAAACGCCCATTCCTTAGCTCTGATAATTAACAATGATATGCGGAGGTCGCTTTGCCACCGACGCGACGTCTCTGCGAATTTATACCATTATGAGTCATTTTAAATATTAAATTTTTAATTTTAATTACATCTAATTGATTCAATTTAAATTTTAATTTAAATTAGATTAAATATTAAAATTAGCGAAGGAGACTGTTATTCAATTATATTGCTAAATGTAAGGTTATGTTATATTTTGAGAAATATGGGAAAACTCTTGTTTTATTACATGGTAAAGTATAAATTCTACTGTCGAAATATAAAATTATTGTGTTAGAAATATGGGAAATATAATTATTCATGTATATATGAAGTATGTATTGATAAAGAAAATTCTTACTATGCATAATATCTGAATAATAATATCATAATATCCATGATCCCAATATACGATGTGCCCTGAAGTAAAAAATCATGTTTAGATTGTTAGTTAGATATTTTTCTATTTGTGTGTGGATAGTCGAGAAATGCAGTTTTCCTGACGAGACAAGGGTAGGAGGAAGACAGGGGAACGACACCTTTTATTATCCCATGCGAGGCACGTGGCTGGGTGAACGACAACTTTCTCGGAGCTGCGTTTTTTATCTTGATAATTATCTTGGTCCATCTTCCCCATGTAGATTAACTTCTGCCAAACCCTTCGGGCAACGTGGACGGCGCAATATCATGCAAGAAATGCAGCGATTACGTATTCAATACGTTTTATTGACAAGAACAAAAGGAACATACTGAACTTGTTAATTAGCCCTGTTGAAGCGACTACATTGTTACATAAATAATACCTTTCATATATCCATACCATTGCTGTTAGAAAAAAATGATATCCAAAATTTACATGTAGATTATCACTTCCGAATAAAAAATTTTTCTGTAGACATTGGTGTACCACTATAGACATTTGTTAGGTTTACATTACTTATTATAATGCTTCCTATAATATGCTGCAGACAGTGTAGACTTAGAGTATATGTAGAAGAATAAGTAGATAATACACATCAATAATTATACATCTCATATTCGAACACAATAATTTTGTATTTTAACAGTACAATTTTTACAATCAATCAATATACTATACATCACAATATACTTGATAAATGCATCAATAATCATACTTCTTTATTTTAATATTGCAGTGAAATAATTTTTTCTTTATTTTAATATCGTATAATTTAACAAATAATTTTTCTAAAAATAATATTCTTTTAAAAAGTTGAAAATAATATTTAAATATTCGTACTTATTCGTTCCCACCTATTCAAGTGTTCATACTAATTCTTATTACAAATACACAAACTTCCCAGTCTAGTTATTTAAAATTCCTAGGCACGTTATTATTTACACGAATTATGTCTTTTACGTATTTATATTTTCAATTTTCAGGATCTGTTCCGTGAACATTGGAGACAAAACAACGCTGGATCAAGTTTTAAATTGAATATTCTCTTTGTTCAAAAATATTTATTAAAAATTCACATATGAAAATATTATGTACTCCTTGGAACTTCGTGGGGAGACAAGTCTTAATCTGGCGACTCGGCATTATCATCTAATTCGATGATGTCCTTGAACAAATACGAGAACGTTTTTTCGAACTACGATTTCCGAATACTAAAGAATTATTATAATCAGCTGATTATGCTAAACAGCACTCGCCACAATCTCAACATTAATACACCTATAATTTGTAGAAACGATTGTGTAGCTTCAACTGCAGAAAATAAACAGGACTTAATTACAATGGTTTCTGGCGTATATTAATTGTTCTTTAAGAAGTTATATTTTACCATCTCTTAATAGTATAGTAAATGAACTTCTAACAGTAATTTGTCCGTGTATTGTTAAGCTGAGTACCTCGATTATCTTGAAACAACGAAATTGAGAAATTAACAATAAGTGGACTTAATCAGTCTTGCTTCTGAGTGGCTCGTATAATACCGCTAATTATTCAAATAACGATATGCTCCATATTTGGTAGGTAAAAGGAAGGGGAATAAACGGAGAAGATGGTCGACGTTGCATAGCCACGCGCCACGAATACATAATCGCCAAAGATTAATTACCAAATTCCCCTTATCTTGGCTAATTATTAATTGACCGAGCCGTGTTGCCTTTCTTTTTCGATCTGCTCTGTCGTCCTTTTTTTGCACGCGATTCTGAAAGGCGTGTCCAGTCCCCCTGGGGTCTCCAGTCTGTGGGTTTCTTCGTGATCAGTACGCCGCGCGCCGCGAGGATCTGGCAAGATCGAGGTCGACTTTCGTTCCTGAAATGTGATCCAGTGACGTCTTTAAAACGGTAGCAGCGTCGATCGCACGGAAAATACTCGGACCGGTTAATTTTATACCGGCCGGCGTAATTAACATCCCGCAGGTTTAATTCCTTTTACGCTTCGGACCATATAATATCTCCTTTCAACACGGAATCGATACGTTTTAGTGCAACAAGATATTATTTCAGCTTGTCGAAAACTCAATTGATTCGTTATACTTTCGACAAATGTCACAATTACAGTATTCGCTGTCTCTAGCACAGATCCAAAGAGTTGTGGGGTTTGTGGTTAGGTTTATTTAACCCTTAGCACTCGAGTGGTGACTTTGAGTCGCAAAAATTGCTGTACCATTATTCATATTTATATAGATTATTAAATAGGTTAGTATTAAACATTTAGGCATTGCAGTTATCAATACGTAACAATAACACTTCTTTACCCTGTATACTGTATACATACAACGGATAATGTCTTAGAACAGTGCAACGGATGGCGCGTGCTCTCGCTTCAACAATTCCTGGGGGGCCACTTCATTTCAAGCCATCGCGTCGCACTGTGGTCTCAAAGTTAGTTCCAGCGCGAATAAATTAAAAATACCAACTAAGGTAAATCTGTTAAAATGTATACTTATATGATAGTTTGATATGTATACTACAATAACAAAAGCAAAAGTAGTAAATCACATCATCGTATTATTCTTGGCAAGACTGTCAACATTCCATAACCACATTTTGTTTTCTGCGTTAGTCAATTGCTACAAATTATAACCTCAAAATATCGAGCTCTTTCTTGAAGTGTGCATAAATTGTGTTAGTATCTTGTTATATATGATATTATCAGTATGGCTGTAACTGGAAATGGTAGGTTTACGTTTCCTTCACATACTTTATGATATATTTTATGAACTGATACTTTTTAAGAAAAATTATTAGAATGTCGTAAGTTTTACAAAATTTCCACGCATTTGCACGCGTTGCGAAGTATTTAATTTGAAAGCTTACTTCATCTTCATAAACGGTAAAGAGCACAATAATTAATTCGTACTAGAACTGACTTCTAGACCACTGTGCGTCGTAACAGTACCAATTTCATACCTATGAAATTTAAAAAATCATAGAGAATGGAAATATATTTGGTCGAACAAATGTTTAATTTTCAAGTTAAAATAGATCCGAGTGCAAAGAGTTAAAACCTGCTAACGAGCTTTTTGTAACCGGCTATGGACCATGCTTCTGTAGAGCTTCCTTAATCCTTAAGGGAGTAGACTCGTGTTTCCAGGATTGCAAGGATCCGAGATGTGCCTCTCATTTCTCAACAATTTCTCAACAAAGATGGGGTTTTTTAGTAGTAAAAAGTGTTCGATAAAAGATCAATGTAGGCCGCGATCGCCCTCAAAAATCCTATTTTTACATTTACAAGGCGTAATTTTCATTATTCGGAAGCATACAGCTGCGAATGCAGCTATTTCCATAAAGCTGCGACAGTTTTACGCCTCGTAAACGTAAAAATAAGACTTTTGAGTGCGATAGCGGCCTCGATTGATCTTTTATCTAGCGCATTTGACTGCTGAAAATCCCCATTTTTGCATTATTGAGAAATGAGAATGCGCATCCCGCACCCTTGCAATCCTGGAAACGAGTCTACCCCTTAAGGCCGTAATATCGTTTCTCGATAATGCAAAGATGGGGCTTTTCAGTAGATAAAAGACCAATTTAGGCCTCAGTCACCCTTAAAAGTCATATTTTCACGTTTACGAGATGTAATTTGCATTATTCGGCAGCACGTAGCTGTCACAGCTTTATGGAAATAGCTACATGCGCAGCTTAATGCTTCCGAATAATACAAATTGCAGCCTAGATTAACAAGATAAATAAACCACTGACAGAAACTTAATCTCGATGCAAAGACTCGATTTGTAAGTTCTTGAGAAAACTTTGTTAGGATATTTTCGAAGCAGAAATAGAAGGCAAGTGTTATTAAAATTTACAAATGATTATTAAGAAAGTGTATAAAAAAATTATGAAACATCAGGAGTTTCATTAAAATTCTGTTAAAATGTAGGATAAAGAACAATGTGTTTGATAGAATTTCTTAATAATGTCAATATTGATATTTTACAATATATTCGTAACGAATACATTATATTGTAATGAATTTATTGAATTGAGATATTGCAATGAAAAAGATTCAATTTCGTCACGTCAGTAGAATGACAAATTAACATTTATATTTCACGTACGTACGTTCCATAAACAATAACCTGAAACACCTTGTAAAGATATACTCTAAAATACACCTTTTTTGAAATTTAAAGTCGTTAAATACTACCTTATGTTCCAAGAAGTCCCTCCAATAATCAAGCTTTCCAAAAGTGTCAGAAAAAAGTCGGCATAGTTCCATTTTCTCGTCAACGACTGTCGGACGTAATTGCTGTCCACTTTGCCAGGGCTTAGATAACTAGAGTCGTCGCGAGAAATTCCGAAAAAAAGAAGCTCCAGGTTGTCGGCTTCCTTTGTAACGTCCTAACACTCTGGAAGCTTCGTATCAGCCTATTTCCGGAACTTCCAGCTTGTTATTCAAGAGACAGGAAAATATAAAGTGGAAAAGTGGAAGTTATCCATGTCGGCACCTCTTTGTCCAACTGCGTGCTCCTTACGGTGTCTTTTCGAGTAGGGCAAACATATGATCAATATAAAATTTTCCCAGATATATCCACGTGTATACATATACACAATACCACATACAGGCCGCACAGTGTGTCGTAAGGATATTTTTTCTATCATTTTATTAACAAGGAAGTCATCAGTTACCTATAAATAAACTGTAGATCGATATACAAAATAAAAATTGTCTCCGTCAATTGCAAGACACTGGAGACAAATAAAAACTTCCTTCTTCCTGTAATAATTATAAGAAGTTAAAACTTCTAATTTTCCTAAACTCTCTGCCGTTTCTAAACTAAACAAATAGAGTATGTCCCTACATCTCCAATATGAAGGTCGATGTGTTGCTCCAACGGGAGTCGACCGAGAAATTTCAAATGTACTGCGGAGTATTGGCCCGATGACTTTTTACGACATTGGTATTACATTACACATAATTATATTCATTTCTAGTTAATTCACTTTTCGAGGCAACTGTGTATGCTGACAATTAAACTGCAGATCTTCATACAAAATATAAATTGTTTGTGTAAATTGCAAGAAACCAAATAGAAATTTCTACCTTGCATTATTGATATTAATAAATTGATTTTAATAGATTAATATCAATAAATTGATATTAATAAATCGATATCAATAAGTTGATTTTAATAAATTGATATCGATAAGTTGATTGTAATGAATTGACATCAATAAGTTGCTTTTAATAAATTCATATTGATAAGTTGATTTTAATAAATTGATATTAATAAATTGATTTTAATAAGTTGATTTTAATAAATTGTTATTCTGAAATTCTTTTAATCCGTCCATTGCTTTAAATTGTACTTATTCGTTATTATCATAAACGCATAAAATCCGCAGTCTACTTAGGATGGAAATAGGTCAACCCGTTGTCGCAAATTGAAATAGCATACGTAAACAGAGTTGTTGTGCAATGCACCATGGGAAGAACGAACGTATGAGATGAGCACCCATGTTGAACCGAAATCTCCAGGACTGCATTATTCAGCGTATCGGCTAGGTCAGCACGCAGCACCGAGATACTCGGTCAAATTAATGGCGAACAAATTACACGGCGAATTTCGAGGTACCGATGCTTTGCTCCAATAAAGAACCGACTTCGAGATGCCTTCCGAATATGCAAATGCCCATAACGTTGTTGGCCCCGGTGTTCGAAAAAATTGATTACCGAATAATTATGCGTCATACCGTTAGGAACATCCCCCCGATCCTTTTTTCGCCATCGCTTACGGCGCCTTAAACAGGGGGCTTGCGAATGCAGGCATCATCAAAGGGGATGAAATTCGGAACAAATGGGGGACCGTTATGGATGATTGTAATTCGTTTCAATTAGTGAAAATATGTGGAAAGTTTCATGTTACTGTGCCATTTCGAAATCATTTACCGGACTGCGGATTTTTATGGAAAATAGCAAATTGCAAGCAACAAAAATGAAATATGAGAAATATAAAAATTAAATGCAACTCTTCCTTTTAATAATTGTAATACGTCAAAAATAGTGCAACAATATTCACAAATATTCATAACCTATTTATTTTTAATATGTATAAGTACAGACTGTAAAGAAATGTTTGGTTTTAGCTGCCCTAGGGGTATTCTACAATACATCTTCGCGGATCGATGAAGATCTGGTAGAAACAGGTTATCGCGAAATTGTCCTTGACCTTGAATTTTATGATTTAAATTTATTACAGTTATTATTAATACAGTGCAATACAAAAATTTGAACATGAAGTTCAAGGTCAAGGACAATTTTGCATTATACTCTACGCATTATGCAATAAAAAGGAATTTTACCTTCATAATCAAGGTCAAGGACAATTTTTCGGAAACTTTTTTTTAGAGATCTTCATTGATCGTAGATGTAGAATACACATCTGGCAGCCACGATAAAGCATTTCTTTACGGCCCGGCCGGGGCAAACCTGGCGTATCTCATTACTCGTTTATGTCACAATGTACGATAAATTCCTTTATACAAAACTGTATATTAGGTGGAAATCTATATGTACATATTATTAATCATATAACAATTAAATTTAAATTTCATTTTTTGTTAATAATTGCCATAAACAAATTTGCCATGTGCCGCACTCTCTAGAATGGCATAAATCGAGTAATAAAGATTAAATTTATTTATATTTTGAACGATTTTTACTATAATATACACTGGAGTCAAAAAATGTATTCAATCATTTCCCATGAAAACATCTTTACAATCTCAATAATTGTCAAATGAAAAAAACAAAAAGTGTCATTTAACCCCTCGTGGTAGGTTTAGTGTTAATTGTAGAGCAGTGTTGCAATACTAATAATTGAAGGTGCTCACCAAGGTATATGCATTCTTTTTACATTTAATACAATGGTGGTTTTATTTATTACTTGATTGAAAAAATATCCTGAGAGTCTTACATATTTGGATACATTACTTGTTATAGTTTAAAAATTTTATAGTTTTGTTTGCAACTAACTGTTATACTTGGTTTTATAAACTTTCTAATAAGTGCCCGTACCTTTTCTTTAGAATCTATTGTGGAAAATTTGATAATTACGTTATAAATCTATTAGTTGCATTGTTAAATTTCATTTCTTGCGAATAATAATAACCAATACATACACATTAGTAACTAAATTTTGATTTTTGTCCAAAATTTTGTCGTTTGTCCGCCACGGTCACAGTGCGGAATTGAATGCTAATAAAGCGTTTAAATTATAATGATTGGAACGAAATCTATTAAGAAAAACTAAAAAATCTCTGGAAACTAGAGCTTGCTCTTTGATTAGGACGTTAGTGGACATTTTTGTTTGAATTTTCTGGTCTCTGGTTGGGTCAGGAATTGACGCTTTGATATCTGACGAAGGACTTTCCATGGTCGCTTCTTTTGTAATGTAGCAATGTGCATAACACATACTGTAGAAAAATTGTATCTAATAAGTAGACTGCGGATCTTTATGCAAAATAAAAAATGTTTGAGTTATTTGCAAAGCACAGGTGCCAAATGAAAATTTTTTCATTATTTAATTATCTTATTAAACTGAAACTAATACACTGATACACTGATCTCCTTCATTCTTTTTAATATAGTATGTATGACCACCGCTTGAAATTGTGCGTGACCATTTTAATTATATATGCATAAAATCCACAGTGTACTAATAAGTAACATTAGTTGTAATACCTATAGGTTCAAAATGTGTAATCACATGACACTACAATTACGTTACAATGTATAATTACACTTCGGTCCTAATTAGTTCGGATAATTGCCGCTTTATTGTCTGTAGTTCACAAAACGTTTATGATGTTGTGCCACATTTATTTATTGTACTGATGACTATATCACCGAATACGTCCGAATACTTTTAACTGCGTGTAACGAACGTTCCAAATTAATGCGTCAATAAAATGTCGGCCTGCGTCGTCCGTGACATACGCGGCTACACGGAAATTACTCACACAGACACCTCAGGATATTTTAATGAGTACATTAATTACGTATTCTGCGACCAGAAGCACGCAAGCTTGTCGTCGCGTCGTCAGTACGTTTTCTTCCTTCCCTTCCCGAGGGACAACGGAGTTTCTCGTTCGCAGGTACACACCGGGTCGCGGAAATTCGTCAGGGGATGAAATTCAGGTCGTAAAGGGGATCATTGTGCTCCACATTGTTCACGTACGCGGTAGCTTCAGCATAGCGTAAAACCTTGATTTTAACTCCGACGTGATTTTGGGACGAGGAGCTCTTCTACCGTTCGTGTTCTCTCGTACGCTCTGTTGTTAGCATAGGGCACAGCAGAGGCAGAGGAAGACTTAAAAAGATCTTTGGAACGTGGCTTATGGGAGGCCTATATAAGGGGTGATTTTATTACGTGGGCAATTTTATTGCCAAATAAAACTGTTTCTCTTATTCTTGAAAAATTTATGCAATTATTGGTTTCGCCATTTTCACTGATCCACTCATAAAAATAATTTGTTTAATACCTTACCGTGTAATATTCTACGCGCCTACAACACTGAACCTTTCTCTAAGAAGCTCCTAAACAAAAGAAAAATTTGTCATTTTATATCTACGTTTACTTTAATTCTTCAATATTAAAGATGTGCGAGAAACCAAAAATGTCGAGACGAGATCTCGAAAATTTTGAAATTCTCGATTGTTTAAAGATTCCGGAAATGTTCGAGATTCTCGAAGGTTTCGGGACTCTCGAAAATTTGTTTCCGAAAACCACGTTATAAAGTTTATTCATCGAATATTCTTTTCTGAATCCCGTTAATTTCGAGAATCCCGAAACCTCCGAGACACTCAAACATTTTCGGGAATCTCGACATAATCGAGAATCCCAAAATTTTTGAGAACTCGAACCGACTCGTTTCGATGTCTTTCGGACCCGTCCCGACCATCGAGATTTCTACATTTTCGGGTTGTCGCACACCCCTATTAACCCTCCGAGTGCTGTGTCGGAGTCATTTTTGACCGTGAACATCCAGATTGTCATTTAAGTACTCAATTTGTGGCAATTCAACTAACTGAATAGCTGTTTCATTGAGGATATCGGAAAGACCAATCTGTCTACACAAGATATCATCGAAAGTACATTTTAAAAAATTATTAATTAGAGCTGTGAACGGTCCTCAGCATTGCCAATTATACAGAGTGTCCTAAAATTCTTGCAACAGCCAAATGTCTATTGGCCGACTGTGCCAACACGCGCCTAGATCGCGTTCTGATTGGTCCGTGTTTTTCGTTAATAACTCCTCAACAAAGTTGAGGAAAATGAAAATGTTGCTTCTAACGACGTCAGAAACCTCCCATTTCCGGCTGTTGAAGGAATTTTGAGACACCCTGTATAGTGTCACGTCCGGTGGGTTCAGCCAATACTAATAATTGATATAATCAATCATGTATAACATATACCTTTTGCATTCCTTTTTATGCTTGCTCTAATAATGTTGTACGAGAAATTAAATATTAAATACTATTGTTGATAATCTATGTCGAACTATCGTATATTACACTACATTGCGCGCGATAGAATTAGGAAAACTTATTTTGAATTTGAATCTTTATTAAACGAAATAAATACGTAGCGAAATTTCTTTCATTAAATGATTGAGTCATTTTCAAATATAAATTGTGAGCGAATATCCGTTGAAGCCTGTCATCACTGAAGATTGCGAAGATTTCTCAGAAGAATTGATGAGCAATGGATTGTTCCTCGATCTACGAGATGCGCAGAGTAACATGATCTAGCCAAGAGGAGGATAAAAAATGCAATGCACACGATTAAAAAGAGAGTGACTGAGAAGAAACCGATTAAGAAGAAAATGCAATGCACACGATTAAGAAGAGAGTGACTGAGAAGAAAGCGATTAAGAAGAAAGCGATTAAGAAGAAATCGATGAAGAGGAATTGGTGATGATGTAACCACCCTATGAAAATTAAGCTCAGAACAAAGGATTGATCGACCTATAAAAGGGATAGCCCTTCATTAGGAGCTCAGTCCACAAAATACAGTCAACAAGTCAACAAGTTCAGTCAATGTTTAAAATTCTATCAATCACCATCGTACATCAATCAAAAGTTCAGTATGTGTGTGTGTGTGTTATCCTGCTGTATTATAATTTCAATAGTTAAGTTAAAGTAAAAAAGTGTTAATCAATCGAAGATATTTTGTTACAACATCAACAACATCCACAACATCATCCAATCCAGCGCAGAAGCTACTGTTCAAACGAAAGCCGAAATCTACCTAGCGGTAATTACTAACAAATTCTAATAAGACTTCGATAACATTATGTCGATACTTTAGTTTATTTCTATTCGAATTGAAATATCAAATCATTTTTAAAGAGTTTACCCAACTTCGATTTCTACGTTCCAATTCTATGATCAAAGTCACTTAGATTTTAAGAAATCCTCAATTACCCGAACCGAAGCCGGTGAATGCAGGTAGGTTCAAAGCTGCGTTGTATCTCAATTCTAATCTTTCAAATTAAACTTCAATTAAACTATCAAATCTTTAATACGTCCACCTTAGGACGTAACAGTAGCAATAAAAATCGTCCGTTGTGCGAGGGTTAAATATTGATTATGAAAGAATAAAATTTTGTATCGACCTGAAGGAACAGTATCGAAAATACTTGAATCAGGGGAGTACAGTTACCCCCTCTCTGTCGGTACCGGATTAGTCACGTGACAGATGGACAGTGACGAAATGCGTGACGCGTCTGGGCCGTGGCGGAAGCGTGGGGAATTAGCGTCGTAGGAGGGGAAGGTAGGTGATTTGAATTAGCTTCTAAAAAATTAGAATTCACAGTGGAATATGTGTATTAGCAGCACAAATTAATTTATAACCCTGAATTTGTTGATTATTCTCAAACAACCAAAATATATTTAACTTCTATAAATAATCTTTATCCTACAATTAATAAATTAATCTCCAATGTGATAGGTAAGATTTGACTTAAAAATAAAGTTACAATCGATGAATTGTGTTAATTTTAACAATAATTAATTATGGGTCAAGATGGTCGATTCTATGGTCGATGTTCTAACTTTTAAATAAGTAAATCTAGTGGGAACAGATAAAGAAACTTTCTTTAAAAACAGTTTTAGTTTTAATGGAATTTATAACATATATGAACAGAAGTTTTTCTATGACAGGATCAGATATTTTATTCATCAATACAATCAAAGTTTTCAAATATTCTAACTAGACTCCTGAATCCTGCGTTATTTGGTCAAAACAGCAACCAAGTAAAAATGTATTTCTTCTTCAAGCAGTTTTCATAAATCAAAAATAATGTAACAGTATTCTTAAAATTTTCTTATGTATTATATTTGCTGTTTTACTATTTTCGCTGTCATTACATAAAACCCACAATCTAAGTATAACAAATGTCGAATACTATTTAACAAATAGAATTATAACAATATCAAATGGTTACTATAGAGTTCAATTTTCAATTTATATCCTGAATACGTTATCTACGTATTTATGATTTTCATTTTTATTCTTAAAAAAACGTAGTCTTCTAAAAGGTGTCCAAATATTATTGAGTCGCTGTATATACAGGGTGTCTCGCCAGATATTAATATCTTGATTTACGTCATTAAATTGTGAACCTTTTTGACAAATAATCATAAAATAAATGAATTCCTCATTGGTGAGAGAGCAAGGTTCCCTTAGCAATATCTGAATTAATGTGTTATAGAGAAAAAAAAGCTGCATCGATTAGTGCATAACAAATATACAATTTTATTTAAAAACTAATAAAACCAGTATGTCCATCTCTCGAAATCTTGATCGAAAATATCTATCAATAGATAATAATAATGATGACGTAAATCAAGGTGGTGGTATTTGATGAGAAAGAATTATTTAAAAGCACTGTACACCTACTACCTCGAAATATACGTATATAGGGTGTTTCGTTTAACATGTATTCTGTCATAATTGGCATTCAATAGAAAAAGATCTTCCACGCAAAACACGGAATGTTTACTTTGTCGAGTTCTTGTGAATCTTTTCATTCATGGTCGTTTCAAGGTCATAGTGTTTGCATACCATTGAATTCATCTTGGCATCCACTACAACATTAATCTGCCAAAAAAGTGGAAACGACATTGATAAAGAATTGAGTTGTTCAATTGTTCGAACCCAACAACTTTCTCCTGATACAATTTTGCGTATCAGGAAAGGAATCCATGTTAAACGAAACACACTGTATAGTGTATAGTCTTTTTAACACTAAACCAACCATCGCCGGTCAAAATGACCGTTTTCAGATTTTTTATTTCACTTTTTATTTCAATTTTTTTATGAAAATTATTTCATAAGAAATGAGTGTATATAGATAGCTCTAGTAGACCACGTATTACAATAGGAGTTTCACAAAGTCTAAATGAAATCAAACTTGTCATTTATATAGCTCGGTAGGTTTAGTGTTAAAAAATGTTCGATCACGTTATGCCAGGACTGTACTTCAAATAAGAGTATCACAGAAAGATTGACAATGAACATAACAAAAATTCTACGACGAGTAACTAGTACTAGTAATTGTGTCAAATATAACTTAGCAGCGAAATTTCGATGTTCAAAGCTTCAAAACTCCGTTTCTTCTAATTCTCTAATCATGTACTACGGAGGTTCGAATTTCGATGCTTCGAAAATTCGATTCTCATCACCTTCGGAGCATCAAAACTTCGATTCTCATAACTAGACTGCGGATGCTCATGCAATTTTCAATTTTTGTAGACGAATTTTAAGAAAGTGGAGTAAGATAGAATCTTATTTCCAGTGGTAGTAACCTCCGCAGATCTGAAGTAAATAAAAATTGTACTAAATTCTGTGAGAATTTTATATTCTACACTTTCTTGAAAATTTTCAGAAGCCATAATAAAGACCCGCAGTCTACTCATCACCTTCGAAGTTTCTGAAATTCGAAGCTTCGAAGCTTTAAAAACTTGGACCTTCGAAGGAAAGTAACAGTCCTAGTAACAGAGTTGTGCTAATTCAATTACTAAGTATTTTAATCAGATGTGTAATTGAAATACAATATAATTAAAATACAGCTTTCCAAATTATAACATAGAACTTTGAAGAAGTGCGATATATTTTTATGTTTTTCTTTCATATACTTGTTTAATGTCTGTGCGGCGTAACGCTATTTTATGTAATTTAATTACGAAGTATTTTATAATTGTACTCCATTGCAACTACGAATTACATTGTAATTTAATTGAATGAAGATCTGAATTATAAATTACAATATACGACTTTGTTATTATAATTCTGGAGTAATTCAATTGTAATTCTGCACAACTCTGCCTAGTAACTAGTCGAATCTAGTTTGTTGATACCACCCGTTATATCTAGATCGAGTTTTCTCGTCCCCACTCGAAGAAGAGGAAGAAGAGTAGCAGGGACGCAGGTAGAAAAGTCGTTGAATGATATCGCATCGGGAAGGAGTCCTGCCCCAAATATCCGTGATCGACGAGCGGGCTAGGTCAGGCCCCTGGAAACTGGTGCGCAGGTAAAACCGTTAGCAGCGCAACCAGCGGCAACCAGCTCACCGTCGCGTCGCGCTGATTCGTTGATGGTTTATGGGACACTTCTTAGGGCGTAAGCTTCCAGTCCTGTCGTCTATCATTCGGGCCTAAACGATTGAGCCCCAAAGGGACGCGGCAGTCCCTACGCTGCGCCGTCATTCTCAAGGGACAGTTTTTTACTCCGGAAAACGTTGAAAAAGCCCCCGGTCCTACATCTAAGCATTCTTGTTTCGAAAACCGCTTACCCATCTTCGGTGCGAACAACTTGTGCTCATTGAAACCTGCGTTTTATGGATAGGTTTCGGTTTAGAAGCATCAACAATTATTTTAAACAAATTTTTCATGTCAGTAAGCGAATAAGATACAGTGTGTGACAAAATCGTAGTTGACATTTCTTGCTATACGATATTTTTGTTTAGCTTCATTTCATAAAAATAACATTTTTGTTTAGCTTCATTCGGCAAAAATAAAATTTTTGTTTAGCTTCATTCGGCAAAAATAACATTTTTGTTTACCTTCATTTGACGAAAATAACATTTTTGTTAAACTCTAGCCGGGAGAAATGATAGCTCAAAAATATTCACTTTGTGAATGGTATCTTGTTGCGCCTTCTTTACATTTAACGACAGCAGTGGTTCTGTTACTTACATTTATTCTGATTTACAGAATTTACAGAAGATTTACAGAATTTTCTAATAATTTTCCCAACTGTCCATTTTCAGACGTTTATTCTTTTCCATATCATCTTAATCAGTGGAACACAATACAACAGTACGTTAAATTCCTTAAACTTAAGGAATTAAATGTGTCCACTGTTCTACATTTTACCTGCTCACTATTGTGTAATATACACATAAAATTCGCAATCTAATGATATTCAATATACGGGGTGTACAAAATGTACATGATCAATCTGTAAAGTGTGTTATTACTAGACTCCGGATGTTTATGCAAAATGAAAAGTTTGTGCATCAATTGCAAGACGCAGGAGCTAAATATAAATCTATATTCTTCATTAATAATTTCAATGTAGTGAAAATAATAGATTTTCTTTTAAAGTCTTTCAATATTTTCATTGTTCTATATTGCACTTGCCCATTTTTCTTATAATGTATCAAATCCGGAGTCTAGTTATTACATTGTCCCGTACTGTAGATGGAAATGCGTACGTCAGCTCGATACATTTTTGCATTTGCGGAGGGTAACAATCACGTCGAAGTCGCTGGAAAGGATCGTGAGAACAGGCCGGTGAAGTCATTATGTGAGATTAGAGATTGCAATTACGATTGTCGCTCGCCGAAAGGAGGGCATCACGAGTATCTCGAGCGAGGAATCTCCGAAAATCTCCCCGTAGGAGCCGGCAGCGGGTGAATTTCGAAGATCTGTTCGGTAATAGCGGCTCTCCGGAGTATCGTGATCTCTAAATTCAACCCCGAGGCCGAGTAACGAGCAGGGTAGTAGTCTACGGAGCTGCCGCTGGATTTACGATCATTGCCACGAGAGAAGAGGAGTCGCGTGGCCCGTTCGAATTCTTTCATCCCTGTTCGACCAAAGGGACAACCGATCCGGTCGTCTTGCTCGCCGCTTTTATTCGTACAACCGGCTCGTGGGAGCCTTCGGGACAAGCGGAGAAAAAGAATGTAGTAATCTATGGATGGTTGCGGAGAGCCCTTCGGGGCCAGGCCGATTCGTTTTGAAATCCAAGCCGGTTGAATTGAAAATTTGTAAATGAGTCGGCCGATCTGTAGACGCCGCACCGCGTCTCGATCTTTACGACCACGATTTCCACGAGATTTAAGGCGCGCGAACGATATACTCTTTCGCGCTGAAAGATCCTTTATGGCCAGCCCAGCTCCGCCCTACACGACTTTTCCCTCCACCAAAGAAACCGTTCCCGACTGCATAATTTCCGAGAGTCTTCAGCGCCGACTTCACGCTGCAATCAGTTATGCATAGAGCTGGAAGCAATTATTCGTTTAGAGACTACGTAGGAACGTGTCTGTCAGGCGAGACACGGGGCACCTCGGAACCATCAGATGTGGATTACCGTCAATGTCTGTCACGGTTTAGGAAAGTTTCTAAAGTTCTTTCGACTCTTTGCACTCGGAGCTATTTTACCTCGAAAACGACACTATTTCTTCCACCTAGAATATTCCTATTCTCTATGATTTTTGAAATTTCGTGGGTATGAAATTGATATAATAACTCGTACAATACTTAAATGTTTAGTAATTGATTAGATACCAACATAGTTAATAGTGTAAACAATAATTATTATTAAAGTGAAACTTCTTTGTTGGGGGGTGGGGGGGCTACAATTTTCTAGCGTAACGGAAGTGACGCGGTCAAACGTTACGGTAGTGACGAAATTTCGCGAATAACCTCGAATAGTTTGACAACTAACATTTGCATAATTAATTTACTAATTTTAAAGACTTCATTGGTGAACTTTTAAGATTGTACAATGTAAAATGAAGCCTTGGCTACATTGCCATTTCAGTTTTATGCAGGTTTGATGCTTAAATTGTTAGTTATTAACAAATTTTGGAGAAGTGGTATGTTATGTATGTCTGTCCTTGTCGCACAGTTCGACCCTCCTTGTCTTACGCATTATGGGAACTTCCGAAAAAATCAGCCCGCGCAACAATTGTTAATAACTAATTAACCAGAGTTAATTTGTGAACATTTGCAATTGGATAACATAGAATCAACCTCCAGCTACTTTCACATGCAGTTTCTCTGTCGGATTTTGTTCCGACTGAAAGATTTATAAACAATTATCCAAACCCCTGTTCTAAATTAACCTGAAAAATTTTGACAGGTGTCAGATAAGTAAAATAATAGTTTATTTATTTATGACAATTTCGCATTCAGCTGGAGAAAGTGATGAAACATCATGTAAAAAAAAACATACGCGTGGGAAACCACGCGCGCCAGAAATAAAACTTCTTGCAGTCTAGTAATGTTTAGAAGTAAATTAAGATTGGAAATGGTAAATAATTCTAATGAAGCGACGACAAGATCAGGAAAAACTCTCGATGCAGTGTTTGCAAGACATTTAGACAAAATTGAATCAAGAATATTTATATCATATTTTAGCTATCACGAGCCAATTGTTTCCATGATAGAATCATAGAAAATCATAAAAAAAATAATAACGATCAAAATTTGTGACGCAAAAAAGGAGAGCGTATGGGAAATGCTATGAACTACGTCTCTTTCTTTTGATTGATAAACAAACCAATGAATTTTTCCAACTGCTTTCGATTGTAACGACATCTGTGAAAGAAATTACACCAATATTATCACCAATGTCCGACCTCATATTCATTAGAGGAAAGAGGAGTATATAATTGCACTTGCTCGTGCTCATCCTCTTTTGGGTTTACGCGGCTTTACTGTCCTCTATTTGTTTACATCCGTTCCCTTTACAAGATAATGGTGGCCAAATCGAAACCTGTGTTCAAGGACGATTGTTAACAGCCATAAACCATGATGGTTCTCAACTCAACGAACGGAAGACGACGTTAAAACATTTAACGTTCTTTTATAAGAGAACGGTTGAGTTGCAACCTATGACAACCTTTGACAAGTTTGGTCCCCATGGTGAGTAGAATGCGACACAAGCATAAAAAGATTTTACCTTGAATTTCAAGGTCAAAGTCAATTTTGCGGCAATTTCTTTTAACAAATCTCCACCGATCCGATGGTGTACGACCATCTGTCAAAACCATTACACTAAATTTTCTTACACTCTGTACAGCAATTTTTGTGACGCCTCGGTAACACGTAATTGTAGCCACAATTTATCGGGCACTTCCGGTATCCAGATACAAAAATGTTTGAAATAAAATTAAACATTATTCAAAATATTGCTTAGATTATTAAATATGGTGGTGTCTAATCAATTACTAAACATTTAAGTATTGTACGAGGTGTTATATATCAATTTCATATCCATTAAATGAAAAAGAGATATAGAATAGAATTATTCTAGGTCGGAAGAAATGTTTAATTTTCAAGTTAAAATAGCTCCGAGTGCAAAGGGTTAATTAATTTTTAGCCGGCTACAGAATGTAATTCTGTTTCAAGACACAATTCAATTCAAGAAAACAAAGAAACGATTCGAGAAAAAAATTTGTGCATGAAAATTGAAGATCGCCTTCATTTTTTTAAATGGCACTGTATATTTTTTAATGCACATTATTATTGCTTATGTCAAGACGAGTTCAACGGCCTAGCATACTATGACCTTGACACGACCTAAAATTATTAACAGTAGAATATTATTTCTGACTACATACTGATTTTTACAAATAATGCAGACCATTTTTATCTTGCGCGAAGATCCGCTGTCTAATCACTAGACTGCGGATCTTTATACAAAATAAAAAATGTTTGCATTGATTGCAAGACACAGGAGCCAAATAACAATTTCATTCTTCTTTTAATTATCTTATTAAGGTGAAACGAATACACTGGTGACCTTAAATCTTTTTAATACCTCCACTGTTTTAAATTGTACATACCCATTGTTGTCATAAATGCATAAAATCCGCAGTCTACTAATCACAAATTTTAACTGTCCAGTTTTTGTTTCATTAAATAGATTCGTTTAATTTTACCCAATTCTTGAGATCGCCGAGTGTGCGAACAACGTGTTAACTAAATAATGCTGAGAACGAACGAAGAAGTTCGTGTTCATTTCTGGTAGTTAAAGAAGACCCGAAGATTTATAGCAGTTCCGAGAGCATAATGTTTCAAACTGTGCTAGGTTAGAGTAGAGATCAATAGAATTCCCCGCGGAAACGTAGCGTTCTGTTCTCGAAATCTGTTTCTCGTCTTGTGAGAGCCTCAAATTTCAATGTGGCCCTTGCCTTTCTCATCCTGTTCCACCGCGTATGTACACATCCACGCACAGAGCGTCAATTTTCCGGGACTTCCGACGGGAAGGACACTCCCGCTGCCCTTAATGGACGCTCCAGGCTGGTCGCGACAGTTTGAGTCGCTGTTTCTATCGTCCGTTTTTCTCTCCTTCACGCTCTTCCTTTGACCACTTCACAGTCCGGCCAGGATATGTTTCAAATGCACCCGTGAGAACGTAGTTTACTCGGGTTTATCACAAGAAAATATTACCAAAGTGAATAGAACGCATCTTTTATTTAACCTGTACATAGAATGTTTATTGTTCATAAATAGACAGCGAATCTTTATGCAAAATAAAAATTTTCCACCGGAATTGCAGCAAACTGGAGTGACATACAAATTGATTTCCTTTCTCAACATGTTTAATAGGTTGAAAATAATAATAATAGTATTGTTAAATTCTTCTAAACGCATCAGATCCACTGTATAGTCATGAATCAACTGCATATTACATGCGTTTATGACAGAAGAGCAAAGATAAACTATAAAATTAAAATTTCATTTGCAAAACTGAATATTTTTTGTGTCAGTAAATTACTCTTCAGAGTGAATAAACGAACATTTAGATTGTATTATGATCAGTATAAATATGTATAAGTATTAAATCGGGTCATAAATATAATTTTCGTTTTAATAATTCAACTTCATTTGTCAATAAAATAAGCAATATCTTATCTACGTAAGTTCATTTTTGCCACCTTGGATTGCCTCAAGGTCATTTCAAAAACGTATGCTGAACTTGTCTTTTTCTGTGTTTTGATAATGTCAAAACAAAATTATGGCATTCCATTAACCCCTTGCCATATCATTTTCTTGACAGTTACAGTGATTAGAACGACTTCATCCCCAAAAATGTTGTAGACGAGAAAAGGAAATTTATATTTTTTGTATGGCTACCATTATTATAATGCTTAAATATAGATTACAATAGAGAGAGAGAGAGAGAATCAAATATATTATTTCATTTAAAAAGAAACGCGTAAAATTCACATTTGTTAGACTTCGTTTAAAATCTTCATGACGAGTGTGTTTCGTTAAAATACGGCAAGCAGTTAAAAAAACACAGTGACCTTGAGATAACCTTGAAAAAATAAAGATAAAAATATTGTTTGACACAGTGACATTGTACATAAAAAATGATGATAAAAATCCGTTCATAAGTTATATCAAACAGTACCTACCGTGGGACACTCTGTATACAATAATGTAACCAGATGTGGTGAATATTACACCATATAAAGGCGACGAAAAGAAAATAGAGGTATTGAGTTTAAATACTTTTTAATATATACAAGGCAACAATTCTAATGACATTTTACTAATTTTTCATTAACCCCTTGTCGTATTTTAACGAGTCACACTCGTCATAAAAAATTTAAACGAAGTCTAGCAAATATGAATGTTTACGCCTTCCTTTTTAAATGAAATAAGATTTGATTCGTCTTCTACAATTCTGCAACATTATTGGGGATAAAGACGTTTTAATCACTCTAACTGTAAAGGAACTTGTACGGCGAGGGGTTAATGTAAGCCTACGTTACACAGTGGTAAATGTTTCGATTTTAGGTGGACAAAATTATTTTTGAATAATTTATATCCTCTTGATACTTGATAATTCCTATTATGACATTTATTTTTTTGTTATAAAGGAATTGAACATGAAAATGATAACAAACGGATATTTTTCTTATATTTATATATTTCTGACTTATAGAAGGTAATGTCTGTGAATATAAGAAAATTACTTTAATATGATTACTCTTTTTAAAAATTATAATTACAGTAACTTAATTACATATAATATTTGTATTACAAACTATAATTAAGCGATCTAATCGGACCGGATTTCTCAATAAGTAGCAGGTTGAAGCAGCTAGTTTTTCTTCGACATTGTTAAGTAATTCATATAGATAAAATACACAAAAATATTGCAGCTTGAGTATGCTTGAGTCAAAGTATAACCTTACTTTATTAACTCATTCATAAAAAAACGCTTTTGATTATGGTTCATTTCATTTACTTCCTTCTTTTAGTTTTAAACTAAAACGAGAAAATATAAATTAGTTTAATACGTACTTATTTTCCATTTTTCAATGCACAAAACAAAAATTCACCGCAGTTTCGGAACATTTAACTAGTCTCGTTAATGGATAAAAAATGAAAATAATGAGATATAATTGTTAGAATTATTTGGTTCAGTATGTCTAGTAATATATTTTCTCAATTAAATATGTTTTTCAATAATTGAGAAAAATTATTTTTGTCCAGCTAGAATTAGACATTTTACCACTGTGCGTTATAACGGGGATTACTTTGCCATTCTGAGGTTTCCATATTAAAAAAAACTAGGGAAATTGAAAATCTTTTAGAAAAATTTAAAGTGTTTTAGAAATAAAGAAATGTAATGGAACAATTTCAGGGGACGGTGTACTCATTTCATAGTTGAAAAATAAGGTCCACCTTAATGTACATGTATCATTCCTAAATTGCGGAAAGTTATGCAAAATAAAAATTGTCTGTGCCAGTCACGAGACAGACACTCTGTTTGAATAAAAATATACGCCCCCTTCTAACAATTTTAATCAGACAGAAATTGCATAACAGTACAATAGTGATTTTAAATTACGTTGACCGGTATTGGTCAAATGTTGATGCTACTGAATAGACAGTACTGTGAAATATTCTTCAGCGTTCATTTTTGAAGTAACCAAATTTGAAACACGCCATTACGTAAATTGGCAATCGTAAAATGTCAAATAAATGAGCACATGGTGATATTATTTCAATGAGAAATTTTATTCTAAAAATATATTTACAAGTAAAATCTTTCCGTGAAGTCAGGAAAATAGTCAGTAGAACACATTCTACAGTACAAAAATTAAAAACGGAAAATAATTGTATCGATCCCTGGTAAAAATTTTTCAGGTCAGAACTTCGGTTGCGTGCTCCATAATGCAGAGCAGAACAGGCGGCGCGGCGCGGCGTCCCCATCCGGCCAAGAGGAATAAATCAAGAGGTGGAAAACGGAAGGAGGAGCAGAGACACTTTCGGTGTCGTAAAAATCTATCAACGACACATCCACGACGGTCACGGATCACTCGAGACTTCGATCTTTCAGAAATCTTTAAAGGATACATACCGCTTTCAGTTCGATTTCACGTTTTAAGCGGTTCGTACAAGCTACGATTTATGACGCATCGTGTCGCACGAAGAATGCCAACGGCACTCTTAAGGCACCCAGAAACGTCACAATTTATTATATAACTTTATTCAACCACACAATGTTCCATTATTCATGTGATAAAATCAGATTCCTGGTGCACAATACATAGAAAACTTTCGAAAATATGATACAAAATACTTTTTTAAATATTTAATGTATAGCCGCATGTGAACATGTTTTTATGTATATTAATTTATTATTAGAAATGAAGGTGACCTTCAATTTTTTAAATAGAACAAGGGAAAATATATATCAGATGTAGCATGGTTTGAAGAGAGCTTTCTCGCATGATTATAGTAAATTTTTCGTCGACTCTTTCTTTTCATGATTTTCCAAGGTCACCTTCCACTTTTTGCAAATAAAACTATAATTTTTACGCCTAACTTTCATGGCGAATTCGGAAAGTATCATAACATATAATAAAATTGCTTTTTTTGATAGGTGTATTTGCAAAAAAATTGATGGTGACCTTGAAAAATCATGAGAAAAAAGAGTTGACAAAAATTTGCTATAATCACGTGAAAACTCTTTTGAAACTATGCTATTTCTGATAAGAACATTTTCGATTACGGAAATAATTAGTGATTGAAAATAGATTACTGATCACGATCCGTGGTTCACCCTGTATAATATGTATATGTACATACATAATATAGCATACATAATATTATATATGTAATTATTATACATATAATATATGTATACACACACAATAATAACAATAATAATAATAAAAGTTAGTTTAAAAATGTTCGTGCCTGTTAAATCTGTTCAAATCTTATATTACTAGGATAAAATGTTTTCTATGTATAAATGTTCCTTTTGTGAATTGTGTGGACAGGGATCTAACATGGCGTACGGAAACTTGTCGGAGCCACTGTATACACGACTTAAGTTCACTTCCTTTCCGGAAAAGGTTAAATAACAAAGGGTCTGGCCAAAAAAAAGAAGGAATTACCATTTAGAGGACATGGCGCCAGAGGTTCCCATGGCCACAAACACGCCGAGAAGATAGCTCCAGGTCGATGGACGCTTTAATTGATGCGACAATATTTGGACCGCCTAAAAGCCTGATTTATTTAGGACAAAATGGGTCGTCTGTACATATATATACTTACTTTGTTCCTACACGCACGACGAGCAACCGTTTCCTAACTTCCTAAGTCACGAATAAATCTTTAAATATGGTTTTCCCATTGGGAATCCAGAGTTCCTCGTGTACGTGTAACTTGGTCGCCATTAGCGAGGATTTAAAGTTTAAACTTTCCCTTCGAGGATTACACGGAGGACTCGTAGCTATTTCGTTTGAGATAACAGTTTGCGTGAAGTAGATTCTGACTTTTACCTATTTTTATAAAATTGATGTCGTAACGTTACATTCATTCACTATTGCCTAAAATTATTCAATCGATTGTTCGATAATCTCTAAACCTGATTCTTTAGTAACAAATATAAAATTAAACAAACTGATAGCCAAATTCCAATCTTGGTACATTTATTCATACGATTTTTTTCATTTCTTTTTGTTTGGGAAACTTGTGAACGCTGTTGCTTCTTAATCTTTGTAATTATTTTTATAATTTTTCCAGATAAACACTTGACTGTTTTTGGTAACATGTACACGTAAAGTTGAATAAACTGATAAAGTCACAATTGTAACTGAATCTAGAATGAATTATAATACATAACTCCTGGTTTATTTAATTCCTTTTTGTTTGGCAATTCGTAAATACTGTTACTTTGTAATTTTTTTCATTATTTTCACAATGTATCTTGATAAACATTTAATAAATTTTCTGGAATTTATTTGCCGTAAATCATTAAACATATTCGTGTGATAGTGTATTTTATAATCCAATGAATGTTTCCCACTTCTGTGTATACTATTGTTTTAACTTTAAATGTAGTTATTAATCGATGCAACTGAAAATGGAGTATTTGAAGTGACTGATGTTGCTGTAATTTCTGTACCAATTTCTGTTCTTATTTTTTCTCTTAATTTTCACTTCCCATACTTGCATGAGCAGTAGTGTATAACACAGTTGAAAAAAATTGTATTCACAAATAAAAGGTGTCTCAAAATGACCTGACATTTTAAATTGCGCGCCATTTTTTCCAGAAAGATCTGCATTTGCATGCTTACCAGATCCAATTGACAATAGAAATGCAGCCAGCAGACCATGCGTAGCGCCGTACATTCGCCAATCGTATATTGGAGCATCAACAAATTGATGGTGATTTTTCGAAGAAACTCATCTTTAGCGATGAGGCGCATTTTCAACTTTTAGTGGCTACGCAAGTACACAAAACTGTCGAATTTTGTGATTAGACGCATCACAATGTTGCGAGTTGGTGCGTTATGATGCCTAAAAGACGTGTGGACTTTTCAAACCGTCTCACAGTGGTCTAGAAGTCCATTCTAGAGCGAATTAATTATTGTGCGAGGAAAAAATTGACATTTTGTGTAAAAATGACTTTTAAATATTTGAGTAAAGTAAATAAAACATAATTTACAATACCGACTACTTGTTTATTAATATAATAATTAATAATCTAATACTACATTCATTAAAATTTTTTAATGGCCTTCTAACTCTTGCGAGATCAAGTTCGTGAATGTCAATCTCATTAAAGGGGAATACTATGGTCGATTCTAAGCAAGTCTTATTTTTTGACAGAAATCTATCTTAATAATTATTGCCTATTTTCCAACGTTTCTCAATATTTTTAATAAAGTTCTATAAAATTCCTTCAATATTGTGTCCGCTTACATTCCTTCCGGTAAAAATAGCCTCTAGTAATCCACTAACGTAATCCTTTCGTTTCAAACTCTTCAATTTGAACCATTCTTCGAACAACTCTAAGCTGGTGATCGTAGATACGTTTACTAAAATATTAAAATAAAATGATAATGGGATTGCGGGTGATCGCGTTTTCTCTTTGCCGTTTATGGAGATGAAGTAAGCTTTCAAATTAAATACTTCGCAACGTGTGCAAATGCGTGGAAATTTTGTAAAACTTACGACATTTTAATAAATTTTCTAAAATAAGTAGCAGTTCATAAAATATATCATAACGTGTGTGAAGGAAACGTAAACCTACCATTTCCAGTTACAGCCATACTAATAATATCATATATAACAAGATACTAACACAATTTATGCACACTTCAAGAAAGAACTCGATATTTTGAGGTTATAATTTGTAGCAATTGACTAACGCAGAAAAACAAAATGTGGTTACTGGAATGTTGACAGTCTTGCAACAATAATACGGTGATGTGATTTACTAATTTTGCTTTTGTTGTTGTAGTATACATATCAAACTATCATACAAGTATCAATTTTAACAGATTTACGTTAGTTGGTATTTTTAATTTATTCGCGCTAGAACCGACATTTAGACCACAGTGCGTCTCTGCAAAATTTTCATCATTTTTGTAGTGAATTTTCACAATTTCTATGCGTCGCTCGACCGTGTAATTCTCCATGACTGAACCGCAATACTTCCTGATGCCAATTGTCAAAGATTAGTACTCTATGTTCGCTACAAAAAGATGGCGTGCAATTTGAAATGTCAGGTCATTTCGAGACACCCTTTATTTGTATTTCTCAGTTGAAATATTTCTACGCGGTTCTGCTCACAGAGAACACAGAAAAGCGAGGTAGTCGGTATTCGAATGGTGTCCACCCTCCTAATCGAACTATCCCACAAAAGTAGACACTCCACTTTGTGTCCAGTCTTTGTAGTAGCCGACTATCAGATGGTCCATTAATACAATTATCTCATAATTAGTCGAGCCACCGAGAAGAAAGGTCTCGCCGCTACCTGTTTTCGATTTTCAAGATCGTCGATAAAATTTTCTTCTCTGGTGGCATTTTTCCCTGAGTGCCTACAACAATACAATTGTGGCTGGAATGGATTGTAATTAACCTCAAAATAAGTCCTATCTATGCATACATTGACCACCCACTGAAAAGAGTGGTTTTTAAACTGTTTCACATTCCGCTGCCTCCTTCTGAATCAAATGTAATTTACACAATTTTTGTGTCTTACTTGCGCAGTTATATTAATTGTTATAATTGTCTATGACGTTATATAAAATTTAAGCGGATTGCTGTATGCAATACATTTTTGACAATAATGAGTAAGTAGGTGCAATTTAAAACAATAAAAACATTAGAAGAATTTAAGAATACTGTTTTATTATTTTCGACCTATTAAATATATTACGAAAGAAAATACATTTCTATTTCACTCCAGCTTGTTACAATTCAGGAGGAAATTTTTTATTTTTACACTTTAATTTTAAGCACGCATTTGTTAGTCACACTGATACACATAATTATTGACAATGATTTCAAGCTTGTATATAGGGTGTTTCACCTAACTTGACCATCTTAGATTCTCCCTTGTTTTTTATGATAGGAGAAAAGGCCAGAGGAAAAGGCAAAACAATTTTCTCAAGGTTACTTTTTTCGAGATTTCAAAGTTTTTTAAAAAATTGGACTACATATTTCATTCATTCTACAAATTGGACATCATATTCAAGGATGCGTGATATGTTGCTGATACGTTTGAATAATGAAATGCGGGGATTTGATAATTTCATTATCACAAGATCTGTGAAGCACTAAAAATGACGTATTGTACATTACGTCATAAAAATAACAAGAATGTATTTATTGGACATGTTATGCCCAAAGAAATAAATTCCTCATAAATGCATCTCTATCGAGAACCTCAGTAATCATTAGACTGCGGATCTTTATGCATGTATGGATTATAAAATTTTTCAAAGAAAGCTAGTACAATTTTTATTTATTATCGATCTACAAAAGATTTTTATGTAAAATAAAAATTTTCTACCTAAATTGCAACAAAGCGGAGTGAAATAAAAATTTATTTTCCTTCTTAATATGTTTAATAGGTTGAAAATAATATAACAATATTTTTAAATTCTTCTAATGATTACACTGTTTCAAATTACATCTACTCATTCTTATCATAAATGGATAAAATCCGCTATGAAAATAGGATTTTATTTGGTCCCACTTTCTTAAAATTTGTCTACAAATAAGCTCGAAAATTGCATAAACATCCGCAGTCTAGTAAATTATAATTAGACAATGGATTTTATGCATTTATGACACAGGTGAGTAGGTGTCATTTTAAACAATAACAACATTAGAACGATTTAAAAATACTGTTATATTATTTTCAATCATATTAAGAAAGAAATCTAATTTCTTTTTTACTCCAGCTTTTTGCAATAACAAGCTTATATGTGCTATTTGAACTTTCACGTAAATTTTCAAGGGATCGGATCATTTCTTACTCACGGTTTTGTGCGAAGTTTATCCCTCTCGATTAGTAGAAGACGCATAAAGAATTCATACAATCATAAAGAAATTTGACCTTGAAATAGTGGGTCAAGGTCAGTTTTCCGTCAAACTTTTTTAACAGATCTTTGCCGATCCTAAGGTGTAGAATCAGAGTTGGGCAAACCGTAATCCGATTAATGTTTGAAAATTACGATTAATATAAAATCCAATTATTAATCGTGGTTACTGATTACTAAATAATCAATGATCATTTATTAATGAATAAGAAAGGAGTCATTGATTAATGAATAAGGAGGGAGTCATTGATTAATGAATAAAAAAGGAATCAGAAATTATTGTAATCAATGTTTGTGTGAATGCCTTATTAATTATTAATCATGAAATGATTACATTTTTGATTATGATTTAATCTGTACTTTTGCTGTAATATATTTAGAAATATATATATATATTTTTATATATTTTTACATAGTTTTACATTTAAAAAATCCCTGAATTATACACATCATAACCGTGTGCTAGACAGCTAGAGCGAACATCAACAATAACATTTAGTTCTTCTGAATCGTACAGCACTAGGCAATTACGATTATGTCTTGAACTGTATAAACGTACACATGCATTTCAGAACTGTATAAAATACATATAATTACTTGGAGCAATTCTAATTCGAAAACCGAATTTTTAACTTCCCGATTTATAGGGAAGTTATTGTAATGTATGTAATCATTCTTCCATATATGATTTTTTAAATTTTATCGATATAAAACTGATTTAATACCGCGGTTAATACTTTCAGTAGTTTATTAAGGGGATCTTTTCCAGCAGACGACGCTCACGCGTTAACACTCACACACCGCTAGGGTACATTCACACGCCGCTAGACCACGTATACGTACGCGACGATTGCAAGGGTCCGGGATTCCACTTCTGATTTCTCGATAATGCAAAGACGGGGTTTTTTAATAGTCAAAATCGCTAGATGAAAGATCAATCTAGGGCGCTGTTTGCCTTAAAAGGCCTTCTTTTACGTTCCCGAGCAATGGTTTTGCAATATTCGGCTGCATGTCGCGTACGTATACGTGGTCTAGCGGTGTGTGAGTGTACCCTAGCGGTGTGTGAATGTTCACGCGCGAGCGTCGTCTGCTGGAAAAGACCCCCTTAAAGTACTAAATATGTTTTGTAATTTATTGAATACACATTTAATAATGCAACAAATGGTGTGAGAACTATTAGTGGTGCCTCCGAGTCACCACTCGAGTGCAAAGTTAATCATTGAATGATTTAAAACTTACTGATTGGGGATTACTATTAGAACAGGACTAATCGCGACATCTCTTAACTAATATTATAACTTGTACGTAATCACGTGACTATTGTAACGCGTGATTAGTCTAGCGCAGAGTTGTGCGAAATTACAATTGAACTACTCCAGAATTAAAATTACAAAGTAATTGAATTACATTCTAATTCAGTTATATTGTAATTTATAATTCAGATCGTCATTCAATTAAATTACAATGTAATTCGTAATTGCAATGGAGTACAATTATAAGATACGTTGCAATTGAATTACATTGTAATTCAGTGATATTGTAATTTATAATTCAGATCTTCATGCAATTAAATTACAATGTAATTCGTAATTGCAATGGAGTACAATTCTAAAATACATTGTAATTGAATTACAGTGTAATTACATTGGAATTACATTGTAATTTGTCATTCAGATCTTCATTCAATTAAATTACAATGTAATTCGTAATTGGAATGGAGTACAATTATAAAATACTTCGTAATTAAATTACATAAAATAAATACGTATTATGAACGAGGACGAGGAATAGAAACTACGCCGCACAGACACTAAACAAGTATATGAAAGAAAAACATAAAAATATATCGCACTTCTTCAAAATTGTGGGCTATAATTTGGAGAGCTGTATTTAATTATATTGTATTTCAATGAAATTGTATTTCAATTATACATACACAGAAGACATAGAAAGCTGAAATTTGGTACACAGGTAGCCGTTAGCCCAAAGGGGAGCAGGAGTATGTTTTTATCCCGAAAGTCCTTCAGGATTCATTTCTAAAATTAAATTAGTGTTATTTCTGTGTCCTCTGTAACGGTAAAAGTATCTTGAAACACGGAAGACATAGAAATCTGAGATTTGGTATACAGCTAGCCTTTAGCCCAAAAGAGTGCACGAATATGTTTTTTATCCTGGAGGTCGTCCAGGATTAATTGCTAAAATTAAATTAATATTATTTCTCTGTCCTCTATAACGGTAAAATATCTCGGAACACAGAAGGCGTAGAAAGTTGAAATTTGGTGCACAGGTAGCCGTTAGCCCAAAAGAGTGCACAAATATTATCCCAGAAATCCTACACGATTAAGTGCTAAAAATAAATTACTAATATATGCATGATTTTTCAACGGCATCCGCTCTTCTTAGGATTTTAAAACCGTTCTCTTGTGGTTAGTATGGGTTACAGTAATCTTCCTTGGTTAACCGGGTTTGGGTTTGGTTTAGGCGTCGGGGTAAAATCCCTGATTTAATTCCTTCTTACTAACAGGTAGACAAGTTATTTGCACGAAAAGGTCGCTTAATAAGTAGACTGTAGATCTTTATACAAAATATAATTTTCTGTCAAAAAGGTCTACTGTAAAGGACATAAATTAACACAAATTAAATGATAGCATATTCCTTATTTTAGGTAAAGACAAAGAGAAAAAGAAAGTAGAAATTCAAGTTTATATATTGTATATTGTGTACATATTTTTATTACGTTGGTTAATTTATCTTAGGTAATTATTTACAAAGAGGCAGTCCTCTCCGATTTTTATGAAAATTAAATATGTAAATATAATTTTTTACTTTTCCAATATTGAGGGGTCGCTCGCAGTTTTCGACTTATTTTAATAATACAGATGTATACAATTTGAGTCTCGTAACATAACGACTTCAAGTAACTCCTAAGTTATTTGTTGTACAAAAGAGTTTTTCAAATAATTGCTGCATGATTTCCAGGGGGACATACAGTTCTGTAATTTGTTTTTTGTTACTTTGCTTTTTAATCGAGATAATATATGAGGATATTTTCCCTCGAATTCGGTTGAAGCACCAAATTCTGCATGAAAAAGTATTATACCAAATACGGCTCAGAATTAATAATTACTGAGATATTCTCAAACTTATCTGATTATTTAAACATTAAAAATTAAATTTATCGCGAACCATCAACGATGGCCGATATCTATGCGAGAACGTATTATTACTGCATTGACAGTAATAGAAACACTTCAGGCAATGCTTGAAATATTTGTCTGACAAATATTTTAGGTATTATTTATTTTAAGACTTATTTGGTGTAATACTCTTTTTTGGAGAATTTGGTACTTTATCCGAATTCGAGAAAAAATATTTGGCATTCCACTTACAAAAATGAAGGTGACACCCATATCTCGATAAAAAAGAAAAGTAACAAAAAATATATTGGAGCACTCTATGTCCCCCTGAAAACCACGCAGCATTTGTTTGAAAAATTTGTTTGTCAAGAGTTATTTGAAGTCGTCATGTTACGATACTCATCCTGTGTATGTAGAGATGTTTATACATACATATGTATATTGTATTGTGCAAATGTTTATATGTATATTGAATATATATTTTAATCACGTTAGTTAATTAGTTAAGTTACCTTATTACATTGCACTGTATTTTATTTTATATGTTATTTTATTAATACAGATGTATTGAGCTTTGCTATTTCATTTTCTTGCCTGTAACTCTTGCTTCGTTTATTTCTAAAATAATATACATACATGGTTAAATTCTTGTAATGTCTTCAGTAGTATTCTATTACGTGAATTCATTTTTGTCGTACACGTGTAAATAAGAAATCATTTTTGATTCTTGATGATGAAGATGAGTAACTGTACAACTTCTTGCAAATTCAATCCTTTCTAAAGTTGATATACAAATATAAATAGTCTTAATCCAGTTGGAAATTCCATTTTATTTTCTAAAGTTCTCATATACGAACATTGAAAATGTGAACGATCAGCATTGCACGAAAACAGATTAAATCAGTTAAAATGTCCTAACAACAATCGAACAAGTTATATTCAGACCGGATAACTCGATAAAAAATCTAGTAATTTGGGAGGATAACATCCCTTTTCCATGTTTAATTTTCAGGTTACAACGAATTCAGTGTCGGCGATACAGAAAATTTGAACCAATATTGATTTTCACGGTTTCCTTGACTGCGTTCATTTGTTTAAAGAAGCGTACCAATACTACAGAATATTATATCGTGTCTATCGATCGTCGAAAGTCGGCGAAAAGTTTGAAAAGATTTTGGAGTTTCAGTGTCTGTTCGATACAAGCTACCGGAAATCCGATCCTTTCCGAAAACCGCACAGCTACAAAAATATTCGTCAAGTGTTGCGCAACCGGTTCGCGTAGGCGTGCTCGCCTTCATCGTAGAAAACAAGATCCATCTTCGTTCGGGGAGCTGAGCACGTGCTCAAGTGGACATCACCCTCTTTTCGGTCTTCCGACATTGCCTCTTTAACCTTTTCAATCCACCGCACGGCCGACGTCTTTATTTCCTGTGGAAGGTCCGGCCAGCAACCGAATACTAACCCTTTGCATTCGGAGCTATTTTAAAACTAGAATTTCAAAGGGCTTGTGACGTCGTCGTCCTACTCAATTCATTATATTATGTGAAATATTAGGTGTAGAAGGTGTCAAGGAATTATCTGTGAAAACCGTTACGTCCTGATTCTAAGCAGAGTTGGCCAGTAATTAATTCTTTTGCAATCGACTTCTGTAATCAATTATGTAATGTAAACACATTTAATGAAATATATTAGTAATCATGATTGGCTTCTGTAATTTATAATTGATGGAACTTATAGTGGAGTATTGCCCAATAGAAGGAAGAAGATTTCTTATATTAATCATATAGAATTCCGTATATTATTACATTATAGGTTAAACATGTGTGTACACATCGACTGTCGAATTGAGAAGAAGGTACGTTCCCGTACACTAGACCAGAGTTGTGCTAATTCAATTACATTGTAATTCAATTACTAAGTATTTTAATCATATGTGTAATTGAAATACAATATAATTGAAATACATTATAATTGAAATACATATAATTGAAATACAATATAATTGAAATACAATATAATTGAAATATAATGTTTTACCGTTACAGAGGACAGAGGAACTTGCAATTATATGGTATATACGTATACAGATTTCTACTTTTATACTCCAGTAACAAAATTACAAAAATATTCTATGAAGTGACACCAACAAGGGGAGTTATCGAACCCCCACATTCAAAAAATTACAGAACTCTGCACACAAGTAGAGTAAGTTATGCCGAATACAACCCTATTTGTTTGTACTACTTCTCGCATTACGGGGATGAAATCATCCCTTAAAAAAATATTTTTTTTCGTGAAATATCTGAAGAGCAACAAATTAAATTTAAAGAAAGTTGGAACGAAAGTTGCATATGGTATTATTTCCTACCATACTGTGTGAAAAAATGTTTTAAAATGAATTTTTTAAGAAAAGGATAGCTTTGTTTATTCGTAATATCGCCCATTTTTCATTTAATCTTGTGCCGGATTGTGAATACAGACTCTAATCATTATTGTCAGAATTGTGTTCCCTAAGAAGTTAACAATGACGCAATCCTCTTTAATAATGATTTGCGAATACTAATTTCAGCAGACATGCTACTTAAGGAGGTATACTTATTTCTCGATAATGCAAAGATGGATAATGCAGTAGTCAAAAGTACTAGATAAAAGATCTATCTAGACCGCAATCGCCTTCAGAAGTCCTATCTTTACGTTTACGAGGCGTAATTTGCATTATTCGGCAGCGTGTAGTTGTCGCACTTTTATGAAAATGCTACAAGCGCAGCTTTATGCTACCAAATAATGCAAATTACGCCTCGTAAATGTAAAACTAGGTCTTTTGAGGGCGATTGCGGCATAGATAGATGTTTCATCCAGCACTTTTGACTACTGAAAAACTCCATCTTTGCCTTATCGACAAATGAGAAGGCGCATCCCGCATCATTGGAATCCTGGAAACGAGTCTACCTCCTTAACAATTACACGGTCCTCTTAAAGAAATAGCACTCAGGAAATGGAGTCATGATTTGCGAATACTAATTTCAGCAGACACGCAACTTAAGCGTGTTCATTTACTGGACAGGTCACCGTATGCATCTCGGATGTTGCATAAGTAACGATTACGAAGCATTTAACGGAACTCTCGTTCTGAAACGGTTGAAAATAAAATGAATCTTTTTGTTAACGAGAGAGTATGCCGACTGACTACTTCCCCACGGTAGTATCCTATCGACTGGCCCGTAATAAATGTTTCGAATCAACTAATCAAAGGGTTGGCGCAGTGCTCGAGCAAAAGAACCTCTCTAATTGGCCTGTATCGGGGAGCATTACATCCGTTAAATGGATCACACTCGAAAACGTTTTATTCCCTGAGCGGCGGTGATTACTGCCGATAGCCAGAAGGGCCAGATGTTCGAGCGGCGGCGATGACGGGCTAAGATTCTCAATCAATTTTTATTACGTTTCAACTGGTGATGCCGAAGGGTCGCGTGGCACCGTCCGCGGTGATTCGGTTCTTTCTTCGGCTGGAACGTTCTTCTCTTCCACCCCTTCACTCCTCCCACGTCTCACCCCTTTCCTTGATCTATCTTTATCTAGTCCCTCCTATCTTTATTTTTCCTTTTGTGCCCCCGGTTTCGTCCTTCTCTTTTTTCCTTCCACATTTCTTCCTCTCTCTTTTTTTTCTCTCCCACTTTCGCGATCCTTATCCACGTATCTTTTTCGATGGGGTTTCCAAGGATGAAACACTGGACGTGGAAACGAGATGGACAATCGTACAGCTGTTCGCTCGCGGGGGTGCATCTGCCTCCCAACTCGCGTGTAGTTTAAGAGAAAAAAGAAGGCTAACGTTCGTGAATTTACGGGCCTCTTTAGGTCCCTCCTCGCCGTTACACACTCTACTGTATTAGCCTGCAGACTTTGAAACTGGTCGGATTTCGATAATGGCAGGGCCTAGTAGAGATCTAGTTTCCTCCGTTCGATTATTAACCCTTTGCACTCGGTGCTATTTTAACTCGAAAATAAAACATTTCTACTGACCTAGAATAATTCCATTCTATATTAATCTTTTTCTTTGTGCGAATATAAAATTGATATAATACCTCATACAATACTCGAATGTTTTTAGTAATTGATTCGTCGACTGCGGATCTTTATGTAAAATAAAAAATGTTTGTGTTGTTTGCAAAACACAGGTGCCAAATAAAAATTTTTTTCATGATTTAATTATCTTATTAACCCCTTGTCGTGCCTTTTCTTTTGCAGTTACAGTGAGTTTATTTATGCACAAAAATGTCGTAGAAGGGAAAAGAAAATGTATATTTTTTGTAAGGCTACATTTATTTTAATGCTTAAATATTGATTACAAACGAATCAAGTTTGATTTCATCTAAAATGAAACGCGTAACATTCATATTTGTTAGGCTTTATTAATCATCACGAGTCTGGCTCGTCAAATGAAACTAATACACTGATGTCCTTAAATTCTTTTTAATATGACCACTGCTTTAAATTGTGCGTAGACATTCTTATCACAAATGCATAAAATCCGCAGTCTATTGATTTGATACCAACAATAAAATGTGGATGGTATTTCTATCTCTCAGATTTCATTTCAGAAATCTACTTTTTCTATCATTGGTTTCAATAGGATTCTTCTTTAACAAGGTTAATCGACATTCGTGTTTTTCTGTGAAAGGACAAGGGATGGTGATTTGTGGTTAGCGATTACTCGCTCGTTTACATTGATCTGTGTTCCAGTCACGCGATATGTCCCGTAATCTATGGCATCGTTCCGAAACCACAATGCGTTCACCGATATCATATTACTGTCGGTCTAGTTTAGATGTTTTCTTGATGAACGACGTGTGAGGAGCTCCTCAGAGATCAATTACAGCAACTTTATTTTCTGTGAGCTCGTTAACTTTATTATTATATTGACAATTCTAATAATTAGACTGCGGATCTTTATGTATTTATGAAGAAATTGGTTGGGTGAAATATAAAACGGGATAAGATTTTAAAAATTCAAGAATATTGTAATGTTGTTTTTAATGTAACAAAGTCGTTAAGGGATGAAATCAATTTTTAAGTAACTTCTGCTTCCAACAATCAATGCAAAATATTTTTATTTTGCATAAAGAACAACACCTCATATAATGTCTAAAGGAATAATATACAGGGTGTCCCAAAAATGTTGTACCTTCTTAAAAGGGGTGATTCCTGATTGACTGAGGGCAATTGAGCTCAGGAATCACCCTTTTCAAGGAAGTGCAATAATTTTATGACACTCTGTATATGTATATATATATATATTATATACCGGGTGTTCATTTGAAAACTTTCCAGCAAAATATCTCGAAAAGTATAAAAGATATCAAAAAAGTATAAAACACGTGTCCAAGGATTTCAAGGGAGAAAGAGTGGGACAGTATCAGTTTTTTATTAGGGTGACGTTTTTAAGGTCATTTGGAGTAAAAACAAGACCAGCAATTTTCGTAGGGTACTTTTTTTTTATCCGCGCACTTTTTCATCCGCAGGTTCCCATTTGAAAAAACAAAGTTGACTACAAATGACCTTGAAAACGCCACCCAAGTAAAAAATTGATACTGTCCCCTCTTTCCCCCTCGAAATCCTTGGTTTTACACTTTTTTAATATCTTTCATACTTCTCGAGATATTCGGCTGGAAAGTTTTCAAATGAACACCCTGTATATTTTGTATTATAATAATCAGACTGCGGATGTTCGTGCAACTTTCAATTTTTTGTTGGTAAATTTTAAGAATGTGGAATAAACAAAATCTTATTTGCAGTGGTAGTAGCCTTTGGAGATCTGGAATTAAATTTAATCTCTGGAAGTAAAAATCATATCAAATTTTATCGACGTTTACGTTCCCGCATTTTTGGTCAATTTTCAGATGCTATAAATGCATAAAGAACCGCAGTCTAATAATAGTAATGTTTCCATCTCAACATAAAATACTATCTCAACATTGTTGAAGCTTCTACCGGTTAACTAATTTTTGCTTCGGAAGCAATTATAAAACCAAAAAGGTAACGAAACTTTTCAATATGAGTAAAAATATGAAGTTCGCCCATTTTTGCTGTAAGCTTTAAATCGCCAATTTATTTTCATCTGTAATGTTATATTTTGAAGACGTATTATACAAACAGAAAAAATTCAAACGTTTTACACAAACTGAATCACACGTTTTATCAAACGTATTTAGCTAACAAGAAGAAAATGGGCGAATTTCTACCCTGAGGAATGTATAAAAGTAAATACAGTTGAGTTTACTAAAATACTTGTACGCGAAACAGGATATAAGGATACAAGAATACAAAATTATATTTATCGATCTCAATTTCAATTAACTTTAATGTTAAAGGTTTCAAAAAGCTGCATGTCACTGGCCACTCCATTTTCGGGCATTCATCGAGATGCTATAGGTCCTTGTGTCCCTCCGCTTCATGCAAATTCGCAGGTGTCCGTTTCACTGACCTTAAAATATGTACAATCGCGCTGTTGGCAACCGTATTTCATACATACTCCATATTATTTCATTCGTAACGTCGCAGTGACGATAACATAAATTTGAACGGCGCTAGATATAAAATTGTGTCCACTCATGCACGAGAATGCACGAGCAAGCCGAGGGTGTACATTAACGGTTCTCTTCATCAGTTCTCTTTTTCTTTCGCGAAATGTCGTTGCCCCATTTTATGTTTGAATCGCGATTGTGAAACGGCGCACGCCAAAATTTCATTTAATTCCTTTGTAAATGCTGGTCCGTTATAGCTAATAATTGGATTTCTTTTGCCAACAAATTTGTCTTTTATACGAAAGATGAATAGAATGTAAACACGGAACATATGTAAAATTATAAATAAATTGCGAGTCTTTATGCCAAAATAAAATGTTTGTACATCAATTGCAAGATACATTAATGGGAGCCGATTGCGAATGCTATAATTCCTAGTTTAAAATATTTTATCAAATACATACAGTTAGGAGCATCATTCCCAGATAGTCCATTTTACGTCTATTTTAGATCTGAAAGTCTTACGTCCAAAAAAGACGTCTTTAAGACCATAATAAGTGTTGTGGTATACCCATTAGCATTGGTATTATTTGTTCGAGTTATAGTGTTTTTGCTTCAATTTCAATTTCAATTTCAATTCCAATTCCAATTCCAATTCCAATTCCAATTCCAATTTCAATTCCAATTCCAATTCCAATTTCAATTTCAATTCCAATTCCAATTCCAATTTCAATCTCAATTCCAATACCAGTTTCAATTGCAATTCCAATTCCAGTTTCAATTCCAATTCCAATCCAATTCCAATTCCAATTCCAGTTTCAATTCCAATTTCAGTTTCAATTCCAATTCCAATTCCAATTTCAATCTCAATTCCAATACCAGTTTCAATTGCAATTCTAATTCCAATTCCAATTTCAATTTCAATACCAGTTTCAATTTCAATTACAATTATAATTTATTGTGATTTTAATTGTAATTGTAATTTTAATGTCTATTATTTTCATTCTGATTTTAATTGCAATTGTAATTCTTATTACATTTTTTATGAAAATTCCACATTTGTTCTTCTAATAAAACTATTTATTGGTTTAACTTTAAACTCGTTTTGCTCGAAATCTATTTTCACTCTTTCCTTCTTTTATTTTAATTACATTAATATCACCTCTAAGACTTCTTAGGGACATCTTGCAGACCTCCGTCCTCAGACCTTGACCTCGGTGGTCAAGGTTATTTGGAGGTCAGTTCGTATTTTTGAAATGGGAATCCCTACTTTTGACTACGGATTTTGAACAGCTCGAAATTTCACGTTCAGATATGTATTTATGTCCTAGATTAAAATGACTGCTAGAGGCCATTCAGAGGTCAAATCACAGGTTTCCAATCAGAGGTTTGGTGGTAAATAAAAGATAACAGTAAATACTGGCATCAAGATTGGACGAGGCTTCTGATTCATAAACTTGTCTTGAAAGGTCGATTTACGTGATACTCGGCCTCTATCCTTGACCTCGAGTTGTGATAGAATACTAGATCCGAACAATAACATTCGTAAACGTTCGTCCACCAGGCAGCTGTGTTCCAGTAATCGACCTTTCAATGACCTTGGAAATGGAGAACAAGCTTAACGTCGGAGACAAGTTTATGAATCAGAAGCCTTGTCCAATCTCGATGCCAGTATTTACTGTCATCTTTTATTTACCACCAAACAGTGATTTTACCTCTGAATGGCCTCTATCAGTAATTTTAATCCAGGACATAAATACATATCTGAACGTGAAATTTCGAGTAGTCAAAAGTAGGGGTTCCCATTTAAAAAATACGTACTGACCTCCAAATAACCTTGAAAATGGATCTGAAGGTCAATTACAAGGTCATGGACATATGTCCTCCAGTAATCCCTGCAACTTTTATTTCAAACATTTTTACCGAATATGCTTATCTAGGAAGTTAACACCCCTGAATGGGTGGTCTTGGACACCCTGTATATAAATGACTTTGTTTGAGAAAATGTGGAGGTCGTGAATTTAGCTGTAAACCTAATATAAACGATCAAAACTGGTAAAAATTGCAATTTTTCATGATTTTCGGTCTATAACTGCCATTTTTACCACTTTTGTTCATTAATAATTCTTGCATAGATTATGTGATTCAATTGTGCACTCCATTTGTGCTCCCTCCCCTCAACTGGCGACTCTGGAACCACAGCATCTAAGAAACAGCACGGACCCGAGTTTCTCTTAGGTCAAGGCTTTACTGTATATCGCTTCTGAAAAATTTGCCAATATACACACACACACGCACACAGACACACACAATTGCAAGGAAATATACATACGAAAGCTGACTATACATATAATTATATTGTTCAGAACACAATGAGAGGGTTAAAATAAATCAGGGACCAAGTTGTCGTGCCTGAAATTCGAAAGTAATAATTTAATTAAACGAGACGCATTAAAAAAAGAATGTAAGTACATATTGTATAGAGATGTCAGTAAAACGACATCTTAAATGACACTGATATGTTAATTGAATTATACGCGCTGTAATTAATTAATAACTGGAAACGGATTCAATCGTAACATTATTGCTCATGAATATTTACAAGCAATTAAGTGCATCCGGTTTTGTATTCTTCGGATTTCTTATGCGTTTGTCAGGAATCAGATCTTAGAGGCATTTAATTCGTGCATAGAATTACAAGATGGATTTAATGCACGTTAGTAAACGAGCAAGCAGTGGTAGCAATAAATCATAATCGACGAGCTGGCAGCAAATATATCGCACAGCGTCCGCCATGATGGCGAACATGACTTTTCGAGTAACCGACTCTTCTTATTTAAGAACACGTTTTCGAGTGGGTTATGCAATCACGCTGAAATAAATGAAGCGACACGTCTTCGATTAACGAAGAATAAGGCTGCCGCTCCATAAAATGAATTAATACCTTCCGAGTGTATTATCTTTATGGCAACGGTATTCCGAGAACACACCCTGGCACGAAATTCCAGATGCAAATATCACACCGCGCGCACTATAATGACGCATTAAAAATTTTATTTCGCTTTTCTGTTACACTGTCCAACAAATCGCAACTTTTTTTTATGTTTCGATTTTCACTATACGGTTCTAAGCAACAAGAATTAGATTCTAAGCTACGCTCATACTACCGTTTATACTCGGAGCTATTTCAACTCGAAAATTAAAAATTTGTTCGATCTAAAATCTTGTTCGATCTCTATGATTTTTAAAAATTTAATTGGTATGACGTTCATATAATAATACAAACATATTTAATGAAGTAAACAATATTTTGAATATGTACAGTGTACAGCAATTTGTAGCGGTGTCTTTTTTGTAGAGACTCAACTCGAGTTCCAAGGGTTAATATGTTTACTATTTCGTATACCTACTGTAGATTCATAAAGTATCTGAACCACAAATTTTCGATTCTTAAGAAATTGTTAATATTTGAACTGTGATCGTTTTACATCGTTGAACTATTGACTCATTTTACAGGTCCAAGTCTCTACATTCGCAGACCATCATTAATTTCTTCTAGGATATCTGTTCACGATATAGCAGGTGAAAAACTGAGGACACGTTTTCGGTCGAAAGTTCTACAAATTGAATCGTCCGTAAAAGCATCAAAAACATTTTTTTCATATTAAAAATTGTTATGTAGTAGATGCTCTACAAGATAAAAAATATTCGTATATAATATATATATGTATAAAGTATATAAAAGTATATAAGATTATAAAGTGTATGAAGTACATGAAGTATTGTATATAAAATTTATATTGTCTGTACTGTATAGGTGATTATAGTGATTAGAAATTCATCATCGTTCAAAATTTCATAGAAAAAAAAGAAAGTTTATATTTATTGTGTGTCTATGTTTTGAGCATCTTAAATAAATAAGATCTATGTAAGAGCATCTTAAATATCTATATAAGAGATTTGTCTTTAATGTATAAGATAAAAATCTTATTTTATTATGATATTTTGGATATATTCCACGCGCAAAGAAATCATTTCCAACGGTTTCATGTATAACATGCTACGCATACATATGTATATATGTATGTATAGACTCCATCTGACTGAGAAATGAAAATATGATATAAATAAACTTAGTTTCATCATGTAATAACTTCACCATCATTTTTTAGGAGAACGATTGAGCTTCGACCGATGGTTCCTTTTGCACTTTTTATTGTTGCGACGAATAAGGTACGATACAATAAAAATAATAAATCAAGGACAAGTTATGTCCTTGACAAGTTATGTCCGTGGATCTAACATTTTTGAAGAAATAAATGAAAAGTATGGCAACCTCTTAGTGAATACTAAATTACAAATAATATAAGTAAACTGCGGATCTTTATGCATTTATAGCAAAATTGAGTACATGAAATTCAAAATTGTTGGAAAATTTAAAAAATTGAAGACAATTTCTCCTCTATTAAAATCATTAAGGAAAGAAATAACATTCAATTTAGTTTCTATTTTTTGCAATCCACAGATAATTTTTATTTTGCATAATGATCCGCAGTCTAAATATAAATAATATAAAATTCGTTTCGGATCGTTTAAAGTGTATTTTAATGTTGATCCACTACATTGACGCAAAATGATACAGAAACTAGTTGCAATGGATAATAAATGGATGTCCATCACATTTCAATGTAAAAATAAGAAATACAATTGTGGCGACACAAAAATAATTAAAAAAATACTAAAAGTAATAAACGTATTTCTTCAGATTTCGATGTTATCGCAATCGTCTGTTTTACAATGAACAATTATTTTTAGGAACTAGAATGGAAATGGAATCTTTTGAAAATTGTGTCATTAATCGGCTATAAAACTTTTTGTAGCTTCTATAATCCCTTTTTAACGTGTACATCGTTTCCAGGCTTTAAGAATTTGTGTTCGATATTATCTGAAAGAAGGGAACACGGTATGGCCGTAGCAGGCAAGATCTAACGTTTCGATCACGGTGGCTCGTGGATCGGAGTACTAATTAAGACGTTGAATCCCCAATTGTCTCCGAAACCAAATATCTCTGTCGATCTTACTCTCCGGGAGACGATGATTAAATTCGTCTCCGAAAAGACAATGGAACCTTTGTCTCCTATGGCGCCACTTCCTTTGGCCAAACGTATTTGATGAATTCCTGCTGTGGCATTTAAATATTCCTTTTTAATGATTTTTCTTCCCAAACCGAAGGAAACGCTTCAAATTGATTGATTTAATACAAGACACCACACATATATTTTAAAATCCAGAATGGAAAAGTGAATACCGACATTAATATTCGCACATCCACTACATTGACGCTAATTAAATTATATATTAATTAATCGATGAATTACTAATTTTCTGTTGTTGTATATAGGGTGTCCGGGTCGTTACTAAACAGCGATTTCTTTTCGAAAACTATTGTTATTTATATTGCAATTTAAATATAATGTAACTCATAATATCTTAAATAAACTACAATTTGATTTGAATTATTATTATTAGACTGCGGATCTTTTTGTATTTACGGCTTCTGAAAGTTTTCAAAAAATGCTAGAACATTTAATTTCACAGAATTTAGTACGATTTCGATTTATTTCAAATCTATAAAGACTACTACCACTGAAAATAAGACTTTATTTGTTTCCACTCTCTCAAAATATACATACAAAAATAAAAAATTGCATGAACATCCGCAGTCTAATTATTATAAATATATATACTTACATACATACAGGGTGTTCTAAAACTCCTGCAAACCCAGAAATGGGAGGTTCCTGAGGTCATTTGAAGCGCCATTTTCCTCTGCAAAAATGTTGTCCACGGCTTCGTTTAGGAGTTATTAACGAAAAATGTGCACAGTGCGCCGAGCCATTGACAAAAATCGAAAAAGCTTCATATCGATTTAAAACAATGTTCATGCTATGTCAAAATGTCCAAATAAATGATTTTTGAGAAAAACATCCAAAAAATTCAGTAGGAAATTAGTTACAAGCGAATCAGTAAGCGAATTTTAGGAAGATCAAATATATAGTACATCAATTCATTTAACAAAATATGTAGCAAGAACTGGTCAGCAAGCGAGTACGCGGATATCCACTTGTAGAAATATGAAATTTGACTGTGGTTATTGAATAAATAAAAGAATTTTGATATTACAATAATTACAAATACGATTAAATAAATAAAAATTAATGTCCTAATAATCATTGATAAATATTGACAAGAAAAAAGACCCTCCGATCTCGCTGACTTTTTCCGAATAATGTTGTAAATGTTTTACTCGGCGGTAGTTGTTTATAAAAAAGTTATTAAAAAAAAAGTTAATCTACTTTTTACAGTTACTCGCAAAAATATTCGGACGCTCTAAAGAAGACGATAACTTTTTTGATATTGTACTATACGATTTGAACTTTTTTGGAAAGCTAGAGCAATTAGTTTACTACAGGATGAGAAAAATTTTTTTCTCAAAAATAGCAACTGATCGGAATTGTAGAAAAAATACTAAAAGTTGCATTTTTCAACTTCTTTAGGTGGGCCTATATTGAAAATTTAACAAATACGTTTTGCAGATCTGTGTCAATTGAACATATTTTGAAAATTTCGTCAAAATCGGTCGACGTTGCAATGAGCTACAAACGTTTGAAGATGGTAAAAATTGCAGATTTTCACTATTTTCGACCTACATCTAAGAATTCTTACATCTTTCAATGCCTGTCGTTTTTTGTTGCATCGACCGATTTTGACGAAATTTTCAGAATATGTTCAATTGACACAGATCTACAAAGCGTATTTGTTAAATTTTCGATATAGGCCCACATATAAAAGTTGTATAATGCAACTTTTAGTATTTCTTCTACAATTCCGATCAGTTGCTATTTATGAAAAAAATTTAATTTAGAACGAAGTTTCAGTTTCGGAAGAACTGAACTGCGAATTCATCTACTGAAAACCATCAATAAAACAAAATTTTGTTTATAAATATCGTTTTTCAATGTTTCAATAAATGACTATGTTTATAATAATATCATATTGAGATTGCTTTCAACATAAATAAAAAAACCCACTTTGTTTCATGCCTCTATCATAAACAGAACAAAAGTTATTGAATTTTGTCCAAGAAACAGGCATTTCGGCGCACTGTACGGCGCGCCAACTGTCGATTGGCTGACTGTGCCAACTCGCGTCTAGGTCGCGCTCTGATTGGTCCGTGATTTTCGTTAATAACTACTAAACAAAGCCGCGGACTACATTTCTGCAGAGGAAAATGGCGCTTCAAATGACCTCAGGATCCTCCCATTTCCGGGTTCTGCAGGAGTTTTGGGACACCCTGTATATTGTAATATCTAAAAAATAAAATTTCTATATGACTTATACTGATTTTTGCCAGCAATGTAATTATGTCTGAGATTTCTTTATCTGCATTACTTTTTTAGAAATGAAGGTGACCTTTAATTGTTCAAATGCAATTCATTCGCATACGATACAACGATCTTCAAGGTCCCACATGGTCAGAAATGTAAAAAACATTTTGTTAACATTAGATTTTACTATGCAATTATCATATAACTAAATGTTAAACGCATCTTTCGTTGTATTCAATTTAAAATTAGATTAAGCATATTTCTTAATATCCATTAAATTAATTATCCATCTCAATTGATTCAAACAATGTTTAATATAAGTAATATGAAATTCGTTTCGGATCATTTAAAGTGTGTTTTAATGTTGAGCCACCACATTGACGCAAAATGTTACAGAAACCAGTTACAACGGATAATAAATAAGTAGATATCCATCATATTTCAATTTAAAAATAAGAAATATTATTGTGGCGACACAAAAATAATTTATAAGATATTCTTTTGTGATGAGTAGAATAGGATGCAGCGGAAAAAAATGTTTGACCTTTTGACCTAGAAATTAATTTTGCGGCAGCTTTCTTACGTAAATTTCTACGAAACCGAGAGTGCAGAATCACGTGTTAAATTTTCCGTTATGATCTAATCATTTTTGAGGTATATTTGAAAAAAGATGGAAAACATGAGGTTTGACGTTGAAATGTAGGACGTCGAGATGGACGAAGAGGAAAGATTCTCGAGTTACTAATTAAGACACCGGCGGATCGGCCATTGTCCGGCTAACAAAAAGCGTGCACACACTTCTCTGCCGGTTCTATAGCGTCCGAGTGTTTGCGATTAAATCAGCACGTCCGATCGAACGAATTAAGTCTTCAGCGTGGGTGGACTGAACCGGAGAGGAATATAAAAGGGTCTGAAAGATCATCCGACTCTCTCTCTCTCTCTCTCTTACACGACCAAAACCACTCAGCGTAAATAAACTCGAACGAGTCGGAAATTTGCATGTTTAATTCCTTCGTGGAACTAATCTAAACGCATCGGAGCGAGTTTACTCGTTACGTTTTAATTAGCGGCCGTTTTTGTCAGTGGACCACACAGTCTAGGGGAATTTTGTGTTCCTCAAGAAACCTTTGATCTCAGCTCTTTTCAGCTACTTTTCCAGTATGTATAGATATTAGATATTCGTTGCGGGAAATGGTTAGCATAAAAATCCCTTTTATGCATCTATTTTCGTTAATTAGTTTTGCACTCCAAATTCACCCTATTGTAAATCAGTTTCACCCTTTAGCTAATCCAATTCAACATTTTACAAATCAATTTCACCCATTTGGATTATTTAAAATTAATTATTTATTTATTTCGATTAAATTATATATTTATAAGACTCAATATCATTTAACAAATACATATGTACATTTTTAAAATTTTATAATCAGAAAATGGCTACAATTAATATACATATCTACACACAGTTAATTACAAAGTTAATGAATTGGTAATTACTACACTGCGGATCTTTATGCATTTACAGCAAAATTGAAGATGTCAATTATGATTTCTCCTTTACTAAAATCATTTAGGGAAGAAATAACATTCAAGTTAGTTCCGATTTTTTGCAATCGATGCAGACAATTTTTATTTAGCATAATGATCCGCAGTCTAGTGGTCTTTATGGTACAGTGACTCCCACTAATATTCGGACACTCTTAAAAAGATTTACTTAACATTGGACCATACGATTTCAACTTTTTTGAGAAGTTAGAGCAATTAGTTTACTTATTAATATATGTTGTGAAAAGAAATTGTTTCAAAAATTGTTGCATACTAAACGTTGCATTTTACACGTTTCGTAGATTCGTATCAATTAAACATATTCTGAAAATTTCATTAAAAAATTGCAGATTTTCACGATTTTCGGCCTCTAACTGTAATAAATCTAAGTATTCTTACATCTTTCAATGTCTGTCGTTTTTCCTCGCATCAACCGATTTCAATGTAATTTTCACAATACATACATATAATTGACACAGATCTACAATAAGATCTACAATAAAAGTTGTAAAATGCAACGGTTAGTATTTTAGTATCAAGTCACCCTCAATAACTACAACAAAATAGAATTTTATTTCGGTTTAAATAAAATCAATAACATATACAGGGTGTTTCGTCTAAAACAGGACACCTAAATATCTCTTCAGATTATTGTGATGCAAAAAATATTTGTTACGTAATGTGCATGGTGTCAATGGACCAAATATCTGGCATCTTAAAGGATTTAAGAACATCATTGAAAAAACATGCATTATTTTCGACTAATTAGGATTGCTACAGGCTAAAATAAATTTTTATTTGACACCTGTTTCTCAAAATTGATGCACTACATTTTTAGTTTGTATAAAAGACTGCAGCCTAGTTATCACTATGATGACGGTGGACTGCTGGTTTTATGTACTTTATTTATGTATTATCTTAAAAGAATTTAAGAACAGCAATATTATATTTTGCTTACCAATATATATAATATTATACTTTATTACAATTATTAACCCCCTGCATACATACATATGTATATTTATTAGAATCTCTCTTCAGAATCTCTTCAGAATCTTCATCACGAATCTGGCTCGATATTTTAGAGCAGGGGATTAATAATTGTAATAAAATATAATATTATAAATATATTGGTAAACAAAATATAATATTACCGTTCTTAAATTCTTTTAACCCTTCTACTACCTCGCGTTTGCCATAAATACATAAAACCCGCAGTCCACCGTCATCATAGTGATAACTAGGCTGCAGACCTTTATGCAAAATAAAAATGTTGCGCATCAATTTTGAGAAACAGGTGTCAAATAAAAATTTCTTTTAGCCTGTAACAATCCTAATTAGTCGAAAATAATGCATATTCTTTCAATGATGTTCTTAAATCCTTTAAGAACAGATCTGCAGATCATTATGCAAAATAAAAATGTTGAGCATCAATTTTGAGAAACAGGTGCCAAATAAAAATGTCTTTTATCTTTCAATAAATCTAAATAGTAGAAAATTTTGATATTCTTCAATTCTTTTATGAGACTATTATGTTCTTTTGTGACCTAATGACAATAACCAATATTTCTACGATATTCAATAATGCTACACTTTATAGTTTCAATACATATTTTAATATTTCAAACGTAAATTCGTCTGTGATCATCCCAGAACAAGTCTACAATAATTTTGTTATTTGTCAACAGAAGCATTAAAAGAAATTGAAAATGGGTACCTGGGTACCCGGTTATTGGCATTTGAGTTAAATTGCACCTACCCATTTTTGTCATAAATGCATAAAACTCACGGTGATCATTAAACTGCGGATTTTACGCATTTATGACAAAAATGGGTAGACGTAATTAAAAACAGTAAAAGCATTAAGACAATTTAAGAACGTCCATATGTTATTTCCAATTTATTAACCGGGTACAAAATGTTTTATATATAGTTTATATAACGTTTATATATTGTTTTATAAAAATTACAAGACTGAATTTATTTAGATTTTTTACAATTTTTAAAATAATACGTGCTCGATTAAAGAAATTTATTGAATCATTTCTCTATAATTTCAATAATTCACAAATAAACAATGTGAAAACGGTCATTTGTACGGATAGTGTTAACACATTACCGACCGATTATTGCATAATTTTTGAAAATCTACGGTACATGGCTAAACACTTTTTAATGGAACCTTTAATAGCAACAGCAATTTTCTTTGAGAATTAACAAGTCACCCTCAATAACGTCATCTAATGGTTTCATTTAAGATTACAATGTAAAAGAAAATTTCTATGCTTCCTTTTGGTACATCACAATTATTGGAAATCCTATTAATAGGCTTCCGGTAGGTAAAGTGTTAAAATTGTTGAAAATAAAAAGGACGTTTTATATGATTTCTGTGTCGGGCAATTGATGAAGAAAATGTTTATTTTGCATAAAAATCCGCTGTCTACTGATTATAGTGATATCTTAGCGACCATGAATCGTAAGTGACGAAAGGGTGATCTAATCCGGAGTTTTGGGAAAGTGTGAGAAAAGTGTGTGTTGGAAAGACGAAAATCGACGCCTATGAGCAGTCTTCGTATGTCCGTCTATAGTCTACTCAAGTCTACTCCGTCTCCAGCGACCGCCTCGGCCGATCTTTGTCTTGTAAACGAAGCCAGAACTGATTCGTATCCGGACGTTGATAAATTCCCCCGCAGAGTTTAGCAGTTCTTCGCGGAGGCTCGGCCCGAGGCTCTCCGCTTATCCTTCCTTCCCATTCAGTACGGAAGGACGAATGGTCCTGACACCGAGAGCATCCTCCTCCAACGAGTCCAGTGGGAGAGGGAACGAGAGAAAGAAGACTTCGTGGGAAACCGCTCGGACAATCCCTCGAACAATCTTCATTCACAGACTCTTCTTCGTTCTTGTTAGGAATGTACATTAAAAAAAAGGACACGTTACCTAAAACATAAAACGACCAACGTGACCACCATATCTCAATGACCGCAACAAGCAATTTAATCTAGGGATCAAATGTCAGACCTGGGTAAACATTTTTGAAGAAGTATTGGAAATAGTTAACTCTTAACACTCGAATGGTGACTCATTATTTAAAATATTGTTTAGATTATTATTAGTATCTGATCAATAGACTCCGGATTTTATGCATTTATAACAAAAATGAGGGAGTGCAATTTAAAACAGTGAAAATATTAAAACACTTTGATATGAACATATTATTTTTACCACATTAAAATTATTAATGGAGAATATAAATTTATATCTGGCTCGTGCGTCAAACTTTTTAATTTGTATAAACATCCGGAGTCCACTAATCAATTACGAAACATTTAAGTATTGTAAAATGAAAAAAATTATGTATATAGAATAGAATTATTCTAGCTAAAAGAAGAAATGTTTAGTTTTCGATTTAAAATAGCTCCGAGTGCAACGATGCAATGATAAACATTCGCTATATAAACCAAACATTGTTTACGGCATCAATAAATCAATAATAGAATGAAATTCGCAAATATAATTTATTAGTTATTGTTTTCTGATCACTATATCCAATTAACCTTTATTATGTTACTGTAATTTCATTTAAAAACATTTTCTCTGTTTAGATTATAGGTTTTATTCACTTCCTATGAGAAAACAATACGCATTAACACAAGCATCCTATAATTGTAAATGAATCGGATAGTTTTTTAAGCAATCAATCTTTAATTATATTTAATATTGTGTACTACTTATACAAAAAGGTATACTGAAACAATTGAGCAAATAATTTTCTTAATATCCTTTTAATTCATAGATATAATTAAACATTTCATTCGTGAAATTATGCTGATTTTGATTATTAACATATTAATTTGCGTTGTACTGAGGCTAATATATTTTCGTTTGTTGTACGCACATTTTTGTAGGAATAACATGAAAAATACATTTATTATTAACATCAAAGGTCATTCTAATTGGTTACAGTATTGTATTTATGTGAATGCACCGGGCACTATACATGGCCGTTGCATCTATGCAACCAATTAGAGTGACCTTTCGCGATGTTAATAACAAATGTATTTTTCATGTTATTCCGACAAAAATGTACGTACAACAAAAGAAAATATATTAGCCTCAATACACAAGTTAATATATCAATAATCAAAACTTCAGCTTAATGAATTAGAAAGATATTAAGAAAATTAGTTTCTTAATTGTTTATTGAATAACATGAAAAATACATTTCTTATTAACATCTCGGAAGATCATTCTAATTGGTTGCAGTATTGTATTCATGTAGATGCACCGTGCGCTATACATGGCCGTTGCATCTATGCAACTGTGTTACGCGGGTCGTAATGGTTCAGGGGCAGAGAATTCACTTTAATAGATGTTATAAAATATTTTTGTTAATATTGGTCATATAATCATGACTCGACACCGGATTTTATGCATTTAAGAAAAACCAACTAGATGCAATTTAAAACAGTTGAACGATTCAAAGACTTTAAGTGTATTGACATATTATTTTCATTATGTTACATTAAAATTAGTAGTGAGAAATATACATTTATATTTAGCTTCTGTGTCTTGCAATTGATGCATAAACTTCTTATTTTCCATAAAGATCCGGAGTCTAATCATGACACATCAAATACTATTCTAATTCTTGATGATACACATTATTACAAATATTGTATTCACCAACTAATTATCATTTTACATTGATCATAACTTATATTATTTTCCGCGACATAGTTTAATCATGCAACTAACAAATTTAATATTAAAAAATAGACAAACTAATCATTCTCGCTAATCATTATTATTAATAAATATTCCGTATTGTCGATCGTAACGAATTAATAGAAATTAGTTTATGTTATCGGCGCACAGATTCGATCCAAAATCAAGACAAAGCAATTTTGCAATTTAAAGAACTTTTCTCGACGTTTCGATCCAAATATGGATCATCTTCAAAAGAATTTTGCGTCTGTAAAATACTGAATATTATACTGAGTATTTCACAAGATCAACAATAACCAACTAAATAGTTTTTCACCGTACTTACTATGTGTAAATTGTTTATAAGTATATAAATTTGCAACTAATAGGTTTTCATTGTTTTTCAAAAATTGCTTAGTTACTTTCATTTCAGATGCAGAGAACAAGTATTTTTTAGACGCAAAATTCTCTTGAAGATGATCCATACTTGGATCGAAACTTCGAGAAAATTTTTTAACCCTCATCCGTCCCTCGTGTCAATTTAACACAGTTTTCCTGAAATAAGTGTTAAATAAATAAATAACTGTTCTGTTATTTGTAGGTAAATTTGTCTGAAACTTTGTGACTTTAATTTTTTTAATGCGAAACATATAACTGCAAAACCCTAAGATTTAAATGTTAACTCATCGATTTCAATGAAAAAAAACTTGAAAAGTAACTGTCTGACTTGTTATTTTATTGTTTTTTTTATCACTGTGTCAATTTGACACCGAGGGACAGATTCAGTTCGTGAAATGAGGGACGGATGAGGGTTAAATTGCAAAATTGCTTTGTCTTGATTTTGGATCGAATGTGTGTTCCGATAACATAAACTAATTTCTATTATAATTAATATTGACACTAATACTTCTTTTATTAATCTAGTATATTAGGGAGGTCCGTTTAAGTACGAAAACCTATATATCTCGGTTATTATTAGTCGTGCAAAAAATCTCTACAGAATAAAGTTGTACTGTTTCAAGGGGCGAATTTGATGATGGTAAAAATTTTTTCTCAAAGTCATTTTTTTTACAAGATTTCAAGGTCATTGATATTTTTTTTATATGAAATGAGATATTCTTTAATACATCAATCGATGCAGCTGGACATTCGTTATAAAAAAGTACTAACCCATCTATATATCGAACAGTTAGTAGTTCAAGAAATATGTCAATTTAAATAACTCCAAAATACCATTACTGTCGTACTAAGGCGTTAGTGTTTACTTACATGTGTAACGCCTTAGTACGACAGTAATGGTATTTTGGAGTTATTTAAATTGAAATATCTCTTGAACTACTAACTTTTCGACATACATGGGTTAGTACTTTTTTATAACGAATATCCAGCTGCATCGATTGATGTATTAAAAAATACCTCATTCCATATAAAAAAATATCAATGACCTTGAAATCTTGTAAAAAAATGACTTTGAGAAAAAATTTTTACCATCATCAAATTCGACCCTTGAAACAGTACAACTTTATTCTGTAGAGATTTTTTGCACGACTAATAATAACCGAGATATATAGGTTTTCGTACTTAAACGGACCTCCCTGTATAGCATACTTTTGCCTTTAGCACTAAACATTAATAAACAGATAGTTATATGAAATTTACCAGCAACACAATGTCTAACAGTATACATTATTAGTAGTATTATTACTAGACATATAATATTACTCATTAACAAATTAAAGTTTCTGTAAATCAAAATGAATGAAAATAATCGATGAACATTAACGAAAGACAAAAGCATAATTTCTAAAAAAATATCAGAAAGGATAGAAAGGTAAATACGGTCAGATACGTGTTAAAAAAATGTCAGTTCTAATCTCAAACTAATTCTTAAAAATTGCTCGCGTGTTTCATTAACAGTCTACATCCACAGACAGCCGACTAAGAACTTAATTTCCGGAAAATACCAACATCCTCGGCATTGTTAGTGCACAAGAGGCAATCAACCCTTGCTTTTCAGATTTCATCTTTTCTTATGAAAACTTTTCAACCGAGAAATCTCGCGAAATAAGGAAGAAGCTCTAATTTTTCGTGGGGGTGTGGCGATACGTCATCATGGCTGCTTATTGAAGCTCCCGACGAAGAATGAAGAAATAAAAAGAGGTTTCGAATATCTTCGAAAATCGTGAGCATCCGATAGATTGAAGTGCCGGAAGAAGGGTGTGGCAACTATGCTCCCTTTCGTGATAAATGGTCAGCGTGGAGCCGCTTTTTCCCTTTTTCATTCATTGCTTTTTTTCAAACCTCCTTCTTCCTTCATTCTAGCTACGGGACTTAATGTCCATAATCCTTTTTTTATTTAGTTTATTCCCCTGTTTCCCCCGAGTGTTGATGAACAGCCGAAAATTGAGAATCTTAATCATCATTCGGAGATTATAAAAATTTAAGGCATCCTTCACTTTTGACACTGAATTAATCGATGAATTACTAATTTTCTGTTGTTGTATACAGGGTGTCCGCGTCGTTACTAAACAGCGGTTTCTTTTCGAAAATTATTGTCATTTATACCTTACTAAAATTATACATTTATAAATTACTCTTTGATTTGAATCATTATTCTTAGACTGCGGATCTTTATGCATTTACGGTTTTTGAAAATTTTCAACAAATGCTGGAAATATGCTGTCACTGAAAATAATATTTCATTTGTTTCCACTTTCTCAAAATATGCATACAAAAATAACAAAATGTATAAACATCCGCAGTTTATTATTAATAATATATTATAATCTCTAAAAAATAAAATTTCTATATGTCTTATACTGTTTTTTGCAAGCAATGTAATAGTGCCCGAGATTTTTTTATCTGCATTACTTTTTTAGAAATGAAGGTGACCTTCAATTTTTCAAATGCAATTCATTCGCATACGACACAATGATCTTAAAGGAAATGGAAAAAACATTTTAATATTTATGTTTAACATTTATATTAAATAAAACAATTAACAATTAACATTTATATTTAATATTGATTTATGTTTGACATTTAACATATAACTAACTGTTAAAAGCATCTTTCGTTGTGTTCAATTAAAAATTAGATTAAGCATATTTGTTAATACCCGTTAAAAATTATCCGTTTCAATTGATTCAAACAATTTTTCGACAATTTTGTCGAAACAAGTAGTACTTTGAAATGATAGGCAATCATCAAAATATTTAAAAACGTCTGAATTAGAATTAAGTACTAAATCTTATCAGACACATCTATGCCTTACATTTTCAAGTATTTTATGTCAGTAGCAAATAATCAGAAGCTCAAGAAGTTTTTTTACAAAATAAGTTACGTTGAACTTCGCAACTTGTTTATTCTAACAAATCTTTTATGAATTTTTAATCTTTAGTAAATAAATTACTACAGTCTAGTAACTAACAATAAAAAATATAACAATAACCTAGCATGTTTTTTTACTTTATTTCGAATAAGCTTTTTAGCTAATTCATCGTTCCTTAGAAAATCAAGAAAATTGGAATGAATCTTCGTTCTAGAAAGAATTTCGAAATTCTTCCCGCCCAGTTAGATGATTTCCCGCATGGTTATTTTCGGTTTTTCGGTAAAAAAGCAAATAACAAGTTGGAATCTTGAATTAGACACACTCCTAAACGCTAGTCTGTTTCGACCTGTTTAGCTTCCACACAGTCACGCTAGTTTGTGCTCGTAAATGCCTTGAGACCTAGAGTTTGTTTAGCCAAACCTTGTGATTAGTTGCGCTATTCTCAATCTCGAAACATCCATTATCTTTATGAGACACAATAGCCGTACAGTATTTCTTTTACGTTCACGAAGCTATCTACTGTTTAAGAATTATTTTCCATAAAACCTATTGACCGATGAATACTCCAAAAATAATATCTTTTGCATATGGTTTTCCCATTGGGAATCTTGAATTCCTTGTTTACGTGTAACTTGGTCGCCATTAGCGAGGATTTAAAGTTTAAACTTTCCCTTCGAGGATTACACGGAGGACTCGTAGCTATTTCGCTTGAGATAACAGTTTGCGTGAAGTAGATTCTGACTTTTACCTATTTTTATAAAATTGATGTCGTAACGTTACATTCATTCACTATTGCCTAAAATTATTCAATCGATTGTTCGATAATCCCTAAACCTGATTCTTTAGTAGCAAATATAAAATTAAACAAACTGATAGCCAAATTCCAATCTTGGTACATTTATTCATACGATTTTTTTCATTTCTTTTTGTTTGGGAAACTTGTGAACACTGTTGCTTCTTAATCTTTGTAATTATTTTTATTATTTTTCCAGATAAACACTTGACTGTTTTTGGTAACATGTATACGTAAAGTTGAATAAACTGATAAAGTCACAATTATAACTCAATCTAGAATGAATTATAATACATAACTCCGGGTTTATTTAATTCCTTTTTGTTTGGCAATTTGTAAATACTGTTACTTTGTAATTTTTTTCATTATTTTCACAGTGTATCTTGATAAACATTTAATAAATTTTCTGGAATTTATTTGCCGTAAACCATTAAACATATTCGTGTGATAGTGTATTTTATAATCCAATGAACATTTCCCACTTCTGTGTATACTATAGTTTTAACGATAGCTCTAAAACAGCAGTTGTTTTAAATGTAGTTATTAATCGATGCAACTGAAAATAGAGTATTTGAAGTGACTGATGTGCATTCAAGTTGTTATAAAAGAATTTTCCGAAAAAAGAGATGCTATATTCTTTCGATACATTCAGTTTATTAAAACTATTAAGAGAACAAAAACATTTTTATTTTATTCTAATTCCTTTCAATTGGAGCAGACCATTTTTGTTTTACTTAAACGTCTCTAGTCTAGTAATCATTTTAAGTAACAACATACATACAAACGTTTTTGCACGACTTCATTTTTAAGAAGCATAAACTACAAATGAAGCACATAGTTCTCTTCTTATTTTACAATTCATATACATATGACTTAATATTTTACTTCTAGATTACTAGCGAAATTAGTCATGAATGAAGTTAATTTGTTTTTTAATCAATTAGATTAGGGTCATAATAAATATAGATTTGACGTTATTGTTGGGTTTCACAACTAACCAACTGCATCTAACTTCTTATAGTGTAATAGTTATATTTTTATATAGAAAAGTAAAAGTGTCAGTGCGGAATAGAGAAAAATGTTAGCACCATCTTTAGAAACGATGTTGCTGTAATTTCTGTACCAATTTCTGTTCTTATTTTTTCTCTTAATTTTCACTTTCCATACTTGCATGAGGAGTAGTGTATAACACAGTTGAAAAAAATTGTATTCGCAAATAAAGGGTGTCTTTTATTTACTTTACTCAAATATTTAAAAGTAATTTTTACACAAAATGTCAACTGATTCTAGACCTGATTTCTAGACACCACTGTGCGTCTCTGCAAAAGTTTTCACCACTTTTGTAGTGTATTTTCACAATTTCTATGCGTTGCTCGATCGTGTAATTCTTCATGACTAAACCTCAATATGTACTTCCTGATGCCAATTGTCAAAGATTAGTACTCTATGTTCGCAAACTGGCACAAAATGGCGCGTAATTTAAAATGTCAGGTCATTTTGAGACACACTTTACAATGAAGTTCAATGGTAATACAAAGTTTGTTAAATTTATTTGAATCCCAGTATGTATTGGCTTAACAAGGAAATGAAAAGGCCGATTTGTTAGCCACAGATGCTACAGAATCAGGAATGACTGTTCAAAATGATGTCCTTGAACTTCTAAGAGCTTTTGAGTCATCTTTCTTCGTTCTTGCATTACCAAGTTGTACGTACATACATAGCTAGATAGTAAAACGTTGAAGTAAATGCTATTGAGTTGAATAAGAGGTATCACAATAACAAAAAATCAATAATACTTTCCATTTAAGAAAATGTTGGGGGCCCTCTCTCACACAAAAAATTACTCCAACAAAATTTAATACATACTAAAATATTAGCCCGCCCTACCAATTTAATTAAAAAGAAAATTAAGTCGATATCTTCATTAGATTCGGAGAAAACAGCTTGTAACACTTTATCTGGCATACCTTGTATAAAGTATCATACTGTATTGAAACGTCTGTACAGTACTGCAAGATAATTTTTTCCTTGAGATTCAAATTGCATTAACAAAAAGAAAAGTTAAAAATAAATATTAGCGCTGTAATGTCCTGCACGCTTAGAAAAAAAATTAATAATGTAGGGAGGGTAGTATTTACGATTGAGGAGACATATGATAATATGATCAAGGTCTTGAGCTTCTGATCCGCATTCACAGGAACCATCCGAAATAAAGTGTACTCTCGTCAGGGAAGCATTTAAATTATAGTGGTTCGAACGGCTTCTATGGATGAATGCAATGAAATCTCTGGGTAATTTGAGACCCGAAAAAGAAGGTATTCTTGCATCGTTAAAGAAGTGTTGGAAAAAATATACACCATTGTATTATATAAGGCTTCATTCTTAATTGTATCGTTCGTTGACATTCTCATTCAACCTCTGAAATCACTTAAGAATTCGGTAAACGGTACTTTAACCCTTAGCACTCGAGTGATGACTCCGAGGCGCCACTAATAATTGCTATACCGTCACTCAAAATATTGTTTACATTATTAAATATATCGGTATCTAATCAATTACTAAACATTTAGGTATTATACCAGTTTCATATCCATAAAATGTCAAAAATCATAGTAAATGGAAATATTCTAGCTAGGAAGAAATTTTTAATTTTCCAGTTAAAATAACTCCGAGGGCAAAGGGTTAAGTTTCTTCAGGGAACAATTCAATTTTTGAATATTAAACATTATGTATACATATGTTACATAGGGGGTATAGGAATATTAGAAAGGCGTAGATGGCATAGAAAAGGTTGGTAAACAATGGTCTAAACAGTTGTTTGATTAGATTACAGTTGATTAGGTCTACCATGATTGTGAAGATAAATGAAAATTTGGTCGAAAGTTCGATTTGTTTCGATTTTATTTGGCGGATGAAAGAAAGTACGAACTTTCCTCGAGAGTCGAGACCCGATAGACGCTTCAATCGCATTTACGGCTCTTCTTCGTTGCATCCCACGCCCTACGTTTTCCCCTGGCCACCCCGCTTCTGCCGCCCTTTTCTCCATTCATCCGGCCACCGTCGGGTATCTCGCTCCCATTTCGCTTTACGTCTTTGTAAGTACATAATGCTCTTTGTACCGTCCCCGCTCGAAGCAGAAGCAGAGGAGCCGGCGCGCGGCGCGGCGTAGTGCGGAGCAGAGCGGAGGCCAAAGCAGCAACAACGGCAGCGTTGCACCACGTCGCAGCGTTGCAACCACCATCCTACTCCTCCACCTTCGAGGAAGCAGGATCTGGTTGCGTTCGTCGACCTCGGTCGATCATATGGGCGCCCCTACGTACTTGCACGTGGGTGGCACGAATTCTTGCAGATCGAACGCTTCTCGCGGAAAGGAACTTCTCCTTTTTCTGCTTCCTCTATCAGCTCGTTTCGTAACTTCTTGCGTTTCTCACACACGACCAATATACAGGGTGTAACGTCGCGCAATAATTAAACATTGATTTGCTACTTGAACCCTCGTCATTAAAGGTAGAAATAAGACCATTCTTCTATCTCAATCACCAAAGTACTGTTGTTTACATGTTTGTAAATTCTTTATATTACTTTAAATTCCATAGGGGAAACGTTTTATTATTGTTTAGGTATAATAGGTATATAAAAGGATACTACTCTTCGCTTTTTATTAAAAAAAATTAGGTTCTCAGCATTACGTATATGAATTATATTAATATTATATTAATATACATTAATATGTGAAAGCATGTAGAAGAATTTAAGGATTTTCGTAATTTCCAGTGTCTAAAATTTTCAATTTTGCGCCGCCTCCAAAAAGGTTGTATTATATTTAAGTTCGTGTGTATTCTCATAAATTAAATGGAAATAATTTATACTTTTTACTGCGTTTTTTCGAAGTCGGTTTAATTTTTTTTACTAAATTTTTTTATTTCACACTTTTTATCACGGTACCAGTCGGGAGACATACCCTACACTGATTGGTCCATCCATCTCGGAGTAATCGGTGAACATACATGAAATGTAGGATCAAAGATATTTTTCGTCTCAATATTCACAAATCTCCGCCTAAGATTAACAAAAACGTTTTTCTCTGTCAACCGTCACATTCCGTAACAAATCGTAATTTATAAATATCTGAAAGCCGCAATCAATAACGGTAACGACGTTGCGTCGTTACTAATATCTAACATTCAGTGGAGTTCACAACGGCATCACCACCCTACACTTTCGCAAATAAAATCGAAAGAAATAAAAAAATGCAAAATTCTTTCACGGGACCACCCCGGGGACAAACTCTACAAGATGCAAAAGGTTTCGTTCCGATTGGTCCATCCATCTCGACGTAATCGGTGAACATACATAGAAAAAAGAACGAAAAAAGGCACATACAGATCGAATTGAGTAACCTCCTTCTTTTTCGAAGTTGGTTAAAAAAGGGAAGAAGAATTGAGAAAAACAAAGGAGTTTACATTGTAAATGCAATTCTAAAACGTTGTAAACTTTACAATGCTCTTAATTTAAAACAGCTTGAAGCTAAAGATAATAAATATGTATTACTCAAACATTTGTCAAAATGGTGGTAACAAAAGGTTTATTCATTTGAAATGTAATAAATATAAATATTATTTGATACTGTACTCAAGGATTTATTTAAACTAATATCTAGATACGTAGTTTGTTTCCGTACGTTCGTACATTTCGAATTCTAATCCGCATTAATGAGTATGAAGTAATTGGTACATAACACGTTTTCATCCGTAGTAATACGTACAATATGTTACGATTTTATTCTTTAATATTTTCTTATGCTGTTAGGTTTTGAGGCCACCAATTGCTTTTTGTATTCAGAACACATCATTCTTCCATAGAATGCTTACACATATTATTGTTCCATGATAAATTAGGTATAGTATTAAAATAAAGTACAATCGAAGTGTGATACCGCAGTAATCGGTACAATTACCCTAGTACAGTTCGGTGTACTGCCACCTAATGGATTGGCTTATCTGTGAAAAACGTTTGAAATCACTTAACTTTACACATGTATAATGTATAACCTCTGAACGAGTAAACTCTGCACTTTAAAACTTGCATATTTTCCGTATGCTCAACAATTTCATTCTTCATATAAATTATTTGAATCACTGTTATTCAAAATGAAAGCATAAAGCATAGGGGCGAATGGAAGTCTATAAACGATAAAAAACATTGCAAACATTTGTGTCCTCCAAATAAATTGGTTGAATCATTCTTATTCAGGACGAAAGCATAAACCATAAGGGTGAATGAAACGGTGAATAAACGATACAATACTGTGCACACATTTCATTTTCCAAGTAAATTGTTTGAGTCACTGATATCCAAACTGGGGTGGTGAGCGAAGGTCGACGAAGGACAGAGCACCGTAAACAATTTTGTTCTCCAAAGTAAATTGTTTGAATCGTTGCTATTGAAAACACGAAGCACATAGCTTAGGGTCGAACGGAAGTTAGAAGTTGCTCGATGTCCCCTAACTCTTCCCGGAGGCTCGTTACACGTTCCAAACAGCGTGTCAACGGTAACGCTTAACCACGTTCACGACTAATTTTGCTAATGCTTGGTAGAATGCCAGTTTATTACCGTTGCAAGCGTTCGATTTAGGGCTTATCCGTCGGACAGCTTGTCCGGGCACTCGACGCAACAACAATCGACACGTTCCGTTTCTTGTCTCGTTGGCGAGAAACCGGCGCGGATCCGCGTTAACTCGACACCGAAGGCTTAGGTGGGCATAAAACGCGCCGCGGTGCGGTGGAACCGTAAAAGGACGGTCAGTCGCGAGCCAAAACATGAATCTCGACGCATTTTAATTCGAGCTTAGAGTTCGTTAGTGGCAGGGAACGATTCCTAAGACGACAGATCCCCTCGAGGACCGGCGCAAAGCCGGCCTAAATCGAGATTAAACTGCGCTCTTGCCCACGGGCTTAATCTAGTTTCTGGTAGCCGATTATCCCGGTAGGGTTCAGCCGGGAAATCAGTCGTATTTTCGCGCGTCTTTTGCGGTCGGAAACTTTCCTGTCCGAGAGACCACCGAGCCGAATCGACGGGAAAACATCAATTTTCCCGGGACTGAACTGCGCGCCCAACTTTCTATCGTTTTTCTTGCGCGGTCATTCGACAGGCGTCGCCTTTTGATGTTGTACCTTTGAGACGCCGACGCGTGCTCGGACTCGTGGCCGGCGACAATTTTTCGTGAATCGGCGAGAACCGGTCCACTTTCGTTCCAGGGTTCACGTACAACTGGCCACGACTTCACGCGTCACGGTATTTAACAATACGAAATAAACCGACACCTTCGGTCGGTTTATGGTCGACCGTGTTTCGTGAAATTGATCGCTGAAAAGGTTCAGCGACGCGCGATGAACATTCACTTGGCGTTATTTTTCTACTTTCGACTGTGAAACGTGCTCGCTGTGCCGCCGGAAAATTAATGACCGACCGCGCGGGTTTTAGGAGCGGCGCGGTGTCGTTTAACTTTAACCGCAACGTTACACGGTAGCGAAGGACATGTTTGCATTGCGGTTGGCAATTTTTATACGGTATTTTTGTGTATGCAGTGAAATTGTAACAATTCGGTGTATAGCAGAACCTCGAATATCCGAACCGGTGAATGAGAAATCTCGCAAGTCTTCGATGGTTCAAAAACGAATTAAGGATTACTTTGACAAATCAGTTTTGTTAACATGTACAGTAGAACCTCGATTATCCAAACTTCCTTCTTTGCGTCGAAAATTTTGATCGTTCATTATTTTTTCTATGATTTTCTATGATTCTATCATTGAAACAATTGGCTTGTAATAGTTAAAATACGATATAAATATTCTTGATTCAATTTTGTTTAAATTTCTTGCAAATACTGCATCGAGAGTTGTTCCTGACCTTGTCGTCGCTTCATTAGGATTATTTACCATTCTCAATCTTAATTTACATCTAAACATTACTAGACTGGAAGAAGTTTGACTTTTTTTAATTGTTATTGGTCGCAATTGCAATTGAAAAAGTAAACTGTGCCTGTAATGAAAATTTAGAAGGCGCCTTTGATATGCCTAAATAAGTTATATACATGTACAAAGTTTCATCGCAAACCCCAAGTTCAAAGATTTTTACATTTTACAATGTCCATAGCTTTTTTTATGCGTTAACCGATTTCAATGAAACTTTGTACATGTATATAACTTACTTAGATTTACAAAATAAGTGTTTTAAATTTTCATTATAGGCACAGATAAAAAATTTGCAATTGCGAGCAATAACAATTTCTAAAAAATTAGTTACGCATTAGCTAGTAAACTAATTCTTCGAATGTTTCAAAAAAAGAAAAGCTGAAGCTGTTGGGTCCAATTTTGAAAAAGTTATTCGTTTTTAAATGGTGTACGAATACATTGCACACTCACTGTATGAATAAAACCAGTTCGATAATGAAGAAACTTTATTATACTTCTTTAAGGGGACGATTGAGTTTTGAACCATGGTTTCTTTTGCACTTTTTATACTTGTGAGGAGTAGAATAAGATCAAAAAAAAGTTATTGACTTTTTGAGCTTGAAATTAATTTTGGCCAATTTATTTCGCGATTCATTATAAATTTTACAATTTTGAATAGACTGCGGACTTCATGCACTTATTAATATATCGGGATGAAATTTGCACTAGAATTCATTAAAAAGTTATCAACTGATAATTATCGTATAAATCTTTTTGTAATAATTTGTTAATTAATTATTTAAATTTCATTATCTTAAAATAATATTTAAAATGGTTTATTTGTTACTTATTTAGTATTTTTTCCAGACACTTTAAGTCACCGCTGTGTTTGTTTATAAATTTCTTCGTATTTCTTGACACTTATTCTTCATATTATGAATATGTTCAATAAAAGATCCTCGATCATAATCATACTGTGTATAAGCCGCGCCATAAATACCTTGCGCCTACGGTTAGAAAAATGATAGGAGTGTAAAGGACAATTTGAAATTGGCAGTTTCTCGGTGATGAAAGAAGGGCAGAGCATTCGTAGAAACAGTGAGGTTATCCGGGAATAGCCTGAAAATTCATAGCGCCAAATGAATACTCCAATAACGGTACCATAGAACCTATCATTCGAACGGAAATGAACAGGAAACTACTCTGTCATTTCAGCAAAATCTGGCTCGTAGGTCGATCGCCGTTGGATCTCGATGTCTATTCTTTTCTGACCCGTTCTAGTGGTTTCGCAATCGCCGAAATATAGCTTTCGATTTCAAGGATGTCCTCCGGGAAGCGGAAACTATAATGTTCCGTAATTCGAGGAAACGGATATCGCGTAGTTCGCGAAGAAAATAATTATTTCTGCGGTAAGGAACATCTGTGCTCTTTATTATTTAAATCATTTGAGCCCTGCAATATAGGCGATATTTTTCATTGTATTTTTTACAATGAAGTGTTGTTTATTAATTATGATATTGAATAAGTTTTTGAAATTTTGTTTATTAATATTGATAATGAATGAATTTTTGAAGTTTTATTGATTAATTTTGAAGTCATTCTTCAAAAATTTCACGTGTAAATAATTTACACGTATGTATATGTAGAATACTTTCGAGCTAAAATCCGCTTACGCTTTACATTTCTACACGATGACATGGTCATTAATTTTTCCATTTGAGTTTATTATTACTAGACTACGGATCTTTATGCATTTATTGCAAAATTGAGTAGATGAAATTCAAAATTGTTGAGAAATTTTAAACAGTGATGTTGTCGATATATGATATTTCCTCTATTAAAATCATTATGGGAAGAAATAACATTCAATTTGGTTTCAATTTCTTGCAATCTAAAAATAATGAAATGCATTATTTACTTGCGTAAAAGATTTCATGATCCAAAAGTGAATTCAATAATGAGATTGAAAATTACATTATTTAGTTGCGTTGCCTGTACAGTGCATGCGGCGTGCATCGTTAATTACTCAATTGCGAAAGTGTAATACTCAGTCGGTTATCTCAGCGCTGGTTATAACTGTACAACGGAAGTGAGTTTCATCTCAGTTCAAGTTGCTTCAGCCTTTGCCTTATAATTAGACAGCGAATTGTATGCATTTATCACTAGAATGGATTGATCGAGTACAAACTTGTATATCAGAAAAAGTCAATGACATTGTTATATTATTCTTGATTTGTTAAAATGATTACTGTTCCTTACAGTTGATTCGGACAATTTTTAACTTGCATAAAGATCCGCAGTCTACGTATTATTATTATTATTATTATTTTTATGTATTATATTATTTTGCATTTGGGCACATATAAAACATTTGCGATTTTCGAGAGGAAATCATTATCAAATTAAATCTTGCAATATTCAACAAAAAATATTTGGTTTGTTAGGTTGGTTCTGTTGGCGATATTAATTTGATTAGGCAGTTAGGACTATTTTAATGCAATTCAATTTTGTGAAGGGTGTTTAATTATAAGATAAAATAATTATTATAAAAAATTGTGTGGAAGAAGACCAAAATAAATAGATGAACATTTCAAAAGGTATTATGCCACTATCTTTTCTTTAAAGAATAATGACACCATGTTTTCGTTAAAATACATAGTTAAAAGATATCTTCAAACTCGACAATATAATATAATAGATAATAATAGACAGTACAGATATAAATAATATAACAATATAAATAATAGACAATATAATATATTATATTCCTGTATATGGAACACAATGAAAATAAAAATAATAAAGTATAATGAACGTTTCGAGTTACTCGCAAAGCATGAAGCATTTCACATCTCGTCATCACTTGACGTATCGCTGTCATTGGTCACTGGCACTCTCTGTAGGCTGTGTGTGGCCTATATATATATGTGTATATATATATATATATATATATATATATATATATATATAATTTAAATTAGATTACAGCCACACACAGCCTACAGAGAGTGCCAGTGACCAATGACAGCGATACATATATATATATATATATATTCCATAATTTATTTTCATTTACACAGGAAGTACGGTAAGTATTCAATCTTTTCAACTTACTTCTCATCAACGAAATTTTTATCTAATGTATCATCATCTGTGGTGATACATTATATGTATATTGGTATAACTTTAATCGATTTTTTACTAATACGATTCAAATTTTCAGGTCATTTCAGTAAACTACTCGATTAATTAACCATGAAAGGTTTATTAAAAAAATGTCTAGCATTCCATTCCTTCGGCTAGTTTGTCGTGAATGCAGTATCATATGTAAATATGATATCAGTAATGATAGCGTACTATTCAGAAGATGCAAATGAATCGTGGTATAAATTGCACAGAAAAAATATGATATATTTATTATGTTCCATATATGAGAATACAATATACCTTCAAACTAATGGGTTATCAAATCTTATCAACGAAAAAATGATTTCATAATTTTTGTTCGCAAAAATCGATTTTTTGTAAAATCCTGAGGTGGTAGACAAAATTTGTCTAGGATAAATATGAAATCATGTCATCAATATGAAATCATATGATGAACAATATGATTTCATCAATATGAATCATAACATGTCAAGAAAAAATCTACCCATACGTTGTATTGGATAAACCACAGTTTTCTTGAAATTCTGCAAATGTAACACATATTTTTAAGGTTAAAAAACGTTCGTACCACAATCTCTCTATTTTACCCATACTCAATAATATTTCAGCTTCAATTTTTAAAAAATCATTGCCCAATCTCATTTCTATCGAAAGTTCTTCCATTTTGACATAAAATTCATCGGTTTAGCCCACTGTGCGGCACGTCTCACAGTGGTCCCGGATCCCGCTGGTTGCGGCCAAAACTATTGTAGGGTTCGATCCCCGACGCCGGCACCTCTGGAATACTCCATGTGCTCTGTAGACTGTGGTGCCCAAGGTGGTTCGGAACCCACCTTATAAAAACTGTAGGTCCCGTCGTGAAATAATTCCGGAAAGGAGTTCGAAAAGCGACGTTAAATAACATAAAAAAAAAAAAAAACTATTGTAGCGTTATTTCAATGTTTAATGTTGTATTATTATAGGTCGTTGGATTCGTCTTGATACCAGTTAGAATATTATGAATTAAAAAATATATGTTAATACTTAAAAAATTGAGGTAATCGTCATTTTTTTATAAAAAAAAATTTGTCTTTAATTTTTTATATTGAAGTTTGTAGAAAAGTGAATACTGATCAACTTTCGTTGAAAACATTTTTTTCATATAATCAGAAATATTTGAGAAATAGTGCTAACAATGCTCACAGTGCATACTACGGTCAAGAAATCGCGAAAAAGTAGCCAAGATTTAATTCTTCATAAGAATTATATAAAATCTAGTATTGAGGGGTATTGGGGGTCTCTAATTTCGAATCTGAAATTGAAACTTCAAAATTAAAAATTCAAAATGGCGGATCCAATATGGCATACTAATACTAATACCTAATAATTTTTGCTTTAGCTAATAACCCTTGCAATCCTGGAAACAAGTTTGGAAAGTATCGCTACGATACTTGAAAAACTAGCTCGAAAAATTTGGGCTGACTTTGATGTTTCGATTGATGAGAAAAAAAACCGTTTCTGGCTCAGCGAGCTGTTTTTTCCGCCTTTGTCAACTTTGGTCCCCACTCCTGTCGAATTTTTCGTGCTATTCGCAAGCGTGGGACCTTGAAAGACGATTCCTAATTTTCTACCAATTTGGAAAACTGACCAATCCCGTGTCTGCTAAAGAAAGAATAATAGCTCGACGCTACAACGAAACAGACAGTATCTACACTGATAAATAATAACTGTATAAATTATATAATTCTATAAACTATAATATAAACTGTAAACCATACGTGTGTAAGTTTAAAATGCGTGACACGTTCAGAACGTAGCATTAGAGCGCGTACTTACTTCGAGCGTCTGCTTGTCAAAATAGACGTAGAATTATATACGGCAGGAACCGACAGCTAAGATTTACATGTGTATATGTTGAAGGTCTAAGTTTTCTGAAAAATCAAGTCTGAATGATAACGTTTTCAAACGTTTTTTTTAACCTCTACCTAAAGTTTACATTGCACTAAAATTTATATCCTTCGTATATTGATTGAAACATGCTTATATTGCCATTAAATAACTGAAATATACCTGATCACACATCCGAAAATATAGCACAAATTTTCATTTCAGCATTGTGTAAGGAATAATCGAACTATTTAGTTGTTCCGCCAATTTCATAATTTTGAACTTCAAATGCTATATCTGCTCGGAAAGTTATCCGAAAGACCTAAGATTTTGAATTTCGAGGTTTCAAAGTGTTCTTGTTTGAGAGAAATAAAAATTTTGTTGAAATTTAAAAGTCGAAAAATTGAATTTTGGCCACAGAAAGGGAGCTCCGGGACCACTGTGCGTTTGTGCGACGTAATTTTCGTTTCCTACGACCGAGAGCAGCCGCAAAGAAGAGCGTGCAAAGAGTTGAACGCGGTCAGCAATAGATAACCGTTTCATTGTCTCGGATCGAGGTTCTCGCGGTGTTGTGAGGCAAGCAAATGGACCGGCGAACAGGGCAGAGGAAAAAAAATTCTTCGAGGGTGGATCGGGCACGAATTCTTGAATGCCGTCGCCCGATGCACCTGTAGCCTGCACGGTTAGGTTCTGCATTTTTCGCCTCTCCTCTGGGCTTCTTTTCTTTCTCTTCTCTGGCATCAGGTTGCTCGGCCGTGTTCCGTTCGCTCCAACGCGGACGCACGGCTCGCCTCGTGTCTCGAAATCATTCCACGAGCCTACTACTCGTGTTCAAGAGCGCGACCGAGCGAGCATTCCTCCTTGAGAAGACGACGCGTGCCTGGCGTGTGCTTCTTTCCCCCCACCTGCACACCTCCGAAATTCGGTTTCTCTCTTACCTTTCCATTCCACCGGAGTCGAAATCGTTTCCTCTCTCGTCGACGATGAACTCGACTCAAATCGAATTTGCATCTTTGATGCAGTCAATGTGGAAAGGCTGTTCCCGGCAACCACCGGTTGAGCGACTCATCTAGCCCCATGCAGTTACGGTGACCATATATTTGGCGGCGAAATACGGGACAACAAGAAAGTAGCAGGACTTCAAGGAACTGTTAAAATTTTCGATCATTTCTGATATACCAGTTATTTTTTGACTTTTAACTTTTCTGTTCTGAGAAAACAGTTATAAATCCATTGAAACGTTACGTCATATACAGGGTGTTTCATTTATTTGAGAACGGAAATATGTTGATATACGACATCATGATACAGTAATTAATACTGTTCCGAGACCTATTGTATACATATACATTCGGGGAACCATATCTGCGGGTGTCGATATATGACGTCATGATACAGAAATGAATACTGTTCCGAGAACTATTGTTTTAAACATTCCAGAGACCATATCTGCCGGTCCTGTTACATTAAACTTCGCGATATCTCAGGTTTTTAAACAAAGATAGAGCGGCGGCCCTTTGAGTCCGCATGCCGACATGACTCACGTTTTTGGTATAAAATGTATCGGCGAGCTCCGGATCATTGTCAGTCTAAGCCTAGCTTCGGAAGAGAGAGCATCTATACATATAATAAATACATGTCGTTTAAGAGATATCTACCTGTTTCTTTATTACAAAATTACCTTGCTTCCCAAAAACCAACAAAATATCTCGAGGCGCACTGAAGTTACGAAAACAATTTGTTTACAAAAATTGCTCGGTATGAAAGGAAATACGGGACAACAAAAAAGGTAGCAGGGCTTGAAGGGAACTGTTAAAATTTTCCCATGAAAACATCATTAATGATCCATTTTAGATTTTTTATTTGGCAATTATTGAAATTGTATAGATGTTTGGGAATTTATTGAATATATTTTGAATATACAGGATGTCCCAAAATTCCTTCAACAGCCGGAAATGGGAAGTTCCTGACGTCATTTGAAGCGACATTTTCCTTTGCAAAAATGTTATCCGCGGCTTTCTTTAGAAGTTATTAACGAAAAACACGAACCAATCAGAGTGCGATCTAGACGCGTGTTGGCACAGTCGGCCAATAGACAGTTGGCGCGCCGGGCCAATTGGATTGGTCCGTGTTTTTCGTTAATAACTGCTAAACAATGCCGCGGATAGCATTTTTGCAAAGGAAAATGTCGCTTGAAATGGTCTCAGGAACCACCCCCTTTCGGGAAGTTCACGAATATTGGGACATCCTGTATACTATGTACTACTACTTTTTTAAATGAATTCAAGGAATGTTACCAATTGTTTAAGATAGCGAATAGAGCGACCAATAACAATATTTACAATTAGAACTAATAAATTGATTCTCAGCAACAAGTTATTATAGAAGAATTATCCCGGAAAATGCTATCGTGTTACAACAAGAAAGATATATGGCTCCATTTAAAAAAATTAATTTGACTCAAATCTGACCCCTCGTGGCAGGTTTAGTGTTAAACGTAGTTATCGCAGTTAATGAGATTGAAAGGAACATTACAGCTTCGTCTTAGTGTTATTGTCATACGAAACGCAATATTATTAAAATGAAGTTAATATTAATTTAATGAAAATAATTGCAATATAATTATAGCGTGGCTTGCATACGACAAGCATAGCATCTTATAATATCGTTGTTTTTTGTAGAATTTTCACTTGAAATTTTTGCTTTGAACAGCTCAAATATAGCGTAATCGTTTATTTTTGTGAATCATTATTTAATCAAATTAATTAATTTAGTACATAAAAGATGTGATCTCACATACTCCAAATAATATCGTTTTTAATTCGATAATTTTTCAGTTTTCCTTTGGAGCTAGTTTATATTTGTAGTGGCAAGAATAGTGTCACTTAAGAGTTGAGCCAGGTCGAATATGTCTTCTCAAAATACGAGTAATAATGCAGAAATAGTGAAATTTTCGGGTCGCAGGCATGCTAATCGCATGAAACTTGATCACGGAGACGTTATCAGGCATGTTTCGTGTCATTGCGATTCTCGCGGTAAATTTGAATGGAAAAAAAATTGAAAGAGGAGCACGAACAGTGGAGGTGGAGGAAAAAAGAAAACGAAAAGGGAGAAAGAAGCACGAGCACTGTCAGCTCGACTTCCCTCACGGCAGGTTGGCAGCGACTAAATGATTTACCAAACAATAAATCCTCAGGAAGATACGATCGGATGCAACGCGCGGCCGAGCCTGGGAACGAGCGAACCGCTTACATCGTCTTACTTGTCTGCAAAAGCTTCTTCTACTTCTTCTTCGTTTTGGGGCCACGAATCTCCATTTCTTTCTTTTTCTTCCGAAACATTTTTAATTTTCGGAATCGTGATGGAGAATCGGCGGATTTTCCAGACTGCTCTGGGAATATCCCTTTGGTGAAGTAACAAAAATGGATTTTTCAAAAATAATTTACTCTGTTAATTATTCTCACTTTAATTTACTCTCTTAATGTTTTATTTAAAAATTCGTAAAATTGCCACAATAAGATAATTGAAACTTTAAATTATGATTGCAGTAAAGCCTTGATGTAAGAAAAACCCTCGAGTCCGTGCTGTTTCTTAGATCCTGTGATTTTACTACTTCTTTGTGAACAGACCTGGGCAAAAAGGAAATACGTACAAATCAAGAAGTAGCTTCGTCAAGGACTTTTATACAATAGGGACAGAATTTTATCAACAAATTGGTCCAGTAGTCTTTCAGATTTTTAATTATTTAATCATTTTTAATCGTTTAAATTAAAATACAGAATAGCCTTAATCTAAGGAAACGAAAACCGTAGAATCTACGAAAAACGAATATCCCCTCCCCTCAAAATTAAAACCTCATGATGTTAAATTACTGTGAAATGGAAGTTACAAAAGAATTCTAAAATATCAGCATAAATAAATTTATTGTAATGAACCTCTTGCCCTACGATTTATTTTACGGTTTCAAAAAAGGAGAAAATTGATATAATTGAATTTTATTTCGGTTTAAAAGAAATTATTAATTCACATTTTTATCAGAATCTTTTCAGAATCTTCATCCCGAGTCAGACACGATATTGTGAGGCACACTTTCTTGTAGTGATCAATATATGGAATCTGTACAACAGAATATATACAAAAAAGAACTCCATTCTAGTTCCCTTTTATTTATTATTGCTTTAAACCAATTGGTTATTTGTTAATTTGCAACTGTATAACTTATCATTAGACTGCGAATTTGTATGCATTTATCAAGTAATTGGCTGGTGAGATATAGAACAGAAAAAGATTAGAAAAATCTTAGAATATTGTTATGATGTTTTCAATCTGTTAGCGAAGGAATAAATTTTTATTGAACTCCTGCTTTCCGCAATCGTTACAAAACATTTTTATTTTGCATAAAGATTTGCAGTCTACTTATCATGCTTTGTGTTAACTGTTATTGCCCGCATATTTACTCTACACACGCACAGGGCGCAATGCAAGTTTCACTTTATAAAATACGATTTTCTGTATTATGAATTTACATAACGATCAAATAAGAGGCTCCGAAAAATAAGCACAATAACATAGCAGGCTCTGAATTGTTGATGAGTGTCTGTCAGCAGAGAGAAAATTACAGTGGTTATGTGTTACTGCGTCTCAACGGGAGCCACAAATTCTCTTTCCGTTTGTACGAGAATAAAAAAGGAGATCAGCAAATATTCTCGGATTCTGTGATTTTTCTGTGTAATTCAATAACAATCATGGAAAACATAAACGAGATTAATCTCTTCGCTTCGGGTAACACATTCCAATTTACTTCAACTATTCACAAAATATTACTTTAATTAATTGATTTATATATTTTTCTTTGTGAAATCAAATCTACATATTGCTGACACAATATTTTCCTGGTTTCATCTTTTCAAAAATGCAATGTAACCCTCCGTATGCTATGCCAGAATTTTTCGTGACAAGTGATGCCGTGCAAAGTCACCTTAATTACTAAAATCATATATCACCTTTCACACGCATTCAAGTAATGCCAGGTCCGATTAATATTAACAGAGTTATAACATTCTAAGCCATCTATTGGGAGGATACGAAGAAACTTTTTCCCCAACCCAATATATGGGATTAAAAAACACAAAACCTCTTGAAAACGTCTCATCTCATTATTGCTTTAGAAAATTGAACAGTTTAACGTTTAATTGGTACCTTATGCACATAGTGAGGATAGAAAAGAAAAAAAAATGACAACAGCACGTGGTGTTCCCAAGCAGTCACCCATCCAAGTACTATAACCACGCTCAGCACCGTTTAACTTCGATGATCGGACGAGAATCGGTTCTTTTTTTTAAGTGAAACTTCTTTGCTGGTGGGGGGGAGGGGCTACAATTTTCTAGCGTAACGGAGGTAACGCGGTCAAGCGTTACGGAAGTGACGAAATTTCGCGAATAACCTCGAATAGTTTGACAAGTAACATGTTCACAATTAATTTACTAATTTTAAAGACTTCATCGGTGAACTTTTAAGATTGTAGAATGTAAAATGAAGCCTTGGCTACATTCCCATTTCAGTTTTATGCAGGTTTGATGTTTAAATTGTTAGTTATTAACAAATTTTGGAGAAGTGGTATGTTATGTATGTCTGTTCTTGTCGCACAGTTCGACCCTCCTTGTCTTACACATTATGGCAACTTCCAAAACAATCAGCCCGCGTAACAATTGTTAATAACTAATTAACCAGAGTTAATTTGTGAGCATTTGCAATTGGATAACATAGAATCAACCTCCAGCTACTTTCACATGCAGTTTCTCATCGGATTTTGTTCCGACTGAAAGATTTATAAACAATTATCCAAACCCATGTTCTAAACTAATCTAAATAACCTGAAAAATTTTTACAGGTAAGTAAAATAATAATTTATTTATTTATGACAATTTCGCATTCATCACGAAAGAACCGGTGCACTAATAATATGCATACTAACAATAGTTTATTTATTTATGACAATTTCGCATTCAGCTGGAGATACTGATGGAACATCATTGCAAAAAAAACATACGCGTGGAAGACCACGCGCGGCAGAAGTAAAACTTCTTGCAGTCTAGTAATGTTTAGAAGTAAATTAAGATTGGAAATGGTAAATAATCCTAATGAAGCGGCAACAAGATCAGGAAAAACTCTCGATGCAGTATTTGCAAGACATTTAGACAAAATTGAATCAAGAATATTTATATCATATTTTAGCTATCACAAGCCAATTGTTTCAATGATAGAATCATATAAAATCATAGAAAAAATAATGAACGATCAAAATTTGTGATTCAAAGAAGGAGAGCGTATGGTAAATGCTATGAGCTTTCTTTCCCATATGCTATTTACCATTTATTTACCATTTCCAATCTTAATTTACTTCTAAACATTAGACTGCAAGAAGTTTCACTTCTGCCGCGCGTGATTCTCCACGCGTATGTTTTTTTACTTACCTCACACCTGTCAAAATTGTCAGGTTAGTTTAGAACAAGGGTTTGGATAATTGTATATAAATCTTTCAGTCGGAATAAACACCGATAAGAAACTGCATGTGAAAGTAGCTGGAGGTTGATTCTATGTTATCCAATTGCAAATGTTCATAAATTAACTCTGGTTAATTAGTTATTAACAATTGTTGCGCTGGCTGATTGTTTCGGAAGTTGCCATAATGCGTAAGACAAGGAGGGTCGAATTGTGCGACAAGGACAGACATACATAACATACCACTTCTCCAAAATTTGTTAATAACTAACAATTTAAGCATCAAACCTGCATAAAACTGAAATGGGAATGTAGCTAAGGCTTTAATTTACATTCTACAATCGTAAAAGTTTACCAATGGAGTCTTTACAATTAGTAAATTAATTATGAAAATGTTACTTGTCAAACTGTTCGAGGTTATTCGCGAAATTTCGTAATTTCCGTAACGCTCGACCGCGTCACTTTCGTAACGCTAGAAAATTGTAGCCCCCTCAGCAAAAAAGTTTCACTTCAAAAATTTACACGTGATATCTCTTTTTTTTAATGGACTTACACCACTTTCAATATAAACGGTCCATATCTTCAACTTAGCAAAGATATTATTTGTCGAAAAGAGTATCGAAAATAAATGATTCTGTGTGCAGATAACTTGCGCGATCTCGAAACTCAGCCTGTCAAGAGTTAATCCACAAATCCATAAAAATATTTAAGTGTTCGGTTACTTGCCATCGCCATACATACACATGTGCAGCAGTGCAGTGCACACGGGCTTAAAATCCACTGAAAAGGGTCGACTTTATGAGACGCGCGCCGAAGGAGCCGACAAACCGTCAAACTGTGTATGCGGATGTTCGTGTGCACAGGTACGAAACCGAAAAGGATACATATTTCGCATGTACGATAGATACACATTAATTTGTTTACGTAAACTTGAGTCCACGGAATACAGTAATGCCTCGATATATAGTCATTCGAATTAATATTTGGACGCAGTAAAACAGACGATAACTTTTCTCAATATTATACTACACGATTTGAACTTTTTTGGGAAGCTGGAATAATTAGTTTACTGCATGATGTGAAAAGAAAGAACCCCGCACTAATCATATAGAAAATCTATCCCGGTAAAATCAGTTGGATTTTTCATATGTTGTAGCTTATGATCTACTGAACGAAAGATGTAATGTGCACAAAGCTCAATAATGAACAGTTATCGAGTTATAATCAGTGAAACATGACAAATTCGAGCTGCCGTATACTCAAAACTCGTGAAGTATATATTTTTTGGAAAAATGTTTGAAGCAAAAATAGCAGGGTTTCACAAAATCTGTTAGGTGGTGTCATTATTTGTGAATTTTGAATGACCTTGAAAAGGTCTGTGAACAGAAATCTTTCACAAAAGTCTTTGCTTGTCACAGCAGAGATAAGGATCCCACGATTCGTCACTCCCGTAGTATTTTTTGACTCCAAACCCTCTCTGCTGTGTATGCGCGCGCGTGTGTGTGTGTGTGTGTGGATTAATAAAAAAATTATCTTATTGTATGTATTACTCATTTGGATTCTGTTGTGGTGGTCTCTGATTTGGGTACTCGGCAGCTCGAATTTGTCATGTTTCACTGATTATAACTCCATAACTGTTCATTATTGAGCTTTGTACCCATTACATCTTTTGTTCAGTAGATCATAAGCTACACTGATTTCACCGGGATAGATTTTCCATATGATTAGTGCGGAGTTCTTTTTCCAAAAATTCCAATTGATCGGAATTATCGGAAAAATACTAAAAGTTGCATTTTACAACTTTTTTATGTGGGGCTATATTGAAAATTTAAACAGTACGTTTTGTAGATCTGTGCGAATTATATGCACTGAGAAAGTTTCATCGAAATCGGTTGACGCGGAAAAAAACGACAGGCATTGAAAGATGTAAGAATCCTTAGATTTATTCCAGTTAGAGACCGAAAATCGTGGAAATCTGCAATTTTTACTATCTTTAAACGTTTGTATTTTTGCAATTGCAATTAATTAATTAATAATTTGCATTTGCAAATGCGACATTGCAACGTTGACCGATTTTGATGAAATTCTCAGGATATAATTGACACAGATCTACGAAACGTATTTTTTAAATTTTCAATATAGGCTCACATAAAAAAGTTGTAAAATGCAACTTTTAGTATTTTTCCTACAATCCCGATCAATTGGAATTTTTGAAAAAATTTCTTTACACATCCTACAGTAAGCTAATTGCTCTAGCTTTCTAAAAAAGTTCAAATCGTATAATACAATATTAAAAAAAGTTATCGTCTTTTTTAGAGATTCCTAATATTAATTCGAGTCACTGTGCGTCAAAGGGATGCGCATTGTATACAGGGTGGTTCGTTTAACATGGATTCGTTGATGTCTTCGTTACATTGTGGTCTGTGAATTCTTTTTCAAGGTCGTTTCCACCTCCGAGATTTAAGGTCATCGACACTTTTTTGCAGATTAGCATGTGTTTTTTATAATACTATGTTGTAGTGGACATCAAGACAGATTAAACCAGTGTTTCCCAATGTGAGGCCCACGCCCCACAGGGGGCCAATTTGATTGTTAAGTGGGGCAATTCGGAAATTGACTCGTCTAGAGATTAAGTTATACAGTAAATTCTCTATAGTCGCAAAAAGGTCGTACACGATGGATGCAAAAAAATATCCCTCCACTGTAATAATCTGATCCCGGCTCGGGTATATCGGTGTGAACCACTACTAATGCAACGCGGAGAGTCACAGTCGCTGGCACAGTTCAAAGGCCCGCGCCGTTACACTAGTAAGTAAACGCTAATTACAATTCTTACAATTAGTACGACAGTAACGGTATTTTAGAGTTATTTAAATTGAAATATCTCCTGAACTATTAACTTTTCGACATACATAGGTTAGTACTTTTTTATAACGAATGTCTAGCTGCGCCGATTGGTGTATTAAAAAATACCTCATTCTATTTATACTAAAAAATGAAGTTGATCTTCATGTGTCCTTTACGCATCCACCTACAAAAAAGCTACTAATATCAGATTAATGCCCCCTCGAAACCAAGTAAGTTCCATCTGATGCATTTCTTCCTAACACCAATAGCACCCGAGTTATTCAGGTGGCCTGTTTCTGGCGCCTCACCCTGTATAAATACAAAAAATATCTATATAAATAGAAAGATTGACCTATTCGGAGTGATTTGTTCTGTAAGTTTCTCACTGCATTGCAATTCAGCTGAGTAGATTGATCTGCGTTTGAATTGAAATATTTGGTTAGTATTATAGGTTAGTATATATGTTATTGATATAACTTTCTTTCTACTGTAGTACATAAAAAGAATGACTCGCAGAAGAACAAACTTAGGTCGTCGTACTCGCGGAACAGAAGCAATACGACGATTAAGATCAAATCAAATTGAGGAAGAACGGGCATCACAAAGAATGGTTCAAATACGTGCCAGGCTTGAAGATGCACGGTTGCGTTCACGGCGATCGGGTTCTGCAGCTTCATATCTGCATCAAACTCAACAGAATGAACGCCACAGGTTGAGAGTGGCTGAAAGACGACAACGAGAAACAGCAGATCAGCGTCAAACACGACTCCGTGATCACCCATCACGTGATTAAAATGTCACAACTGTGACAAGTAAAAACATGCTTTTAGAAAATACTGAGCCACAGCAACGCGTAGCGGGGGAAAGCTAGTACCAATATAAAAATTGTTTTATTGTTACTTATTTTTTCAATGAAACTTTCACCAATATATTTGACGATGGAAGTTTCGGTCCCAAGGAAGGACAGTGTATGGGAATGAAAGAGACGCGGAGAGTCGGCAGCGCCGGTACAGTTCAAGGCCCGCGTGTTCGCCGTCCTTTCTTGCGCCCGAAACTTTCATCGTCGATTAAACTACTAAATACAATTGAAATAATATCGTGTTTGACCTCATTTTAATCAGAAAAATTCCAAAAATAAGTTAGTGGAAGTCCCATAAAAAATAATGAAAATAAAGAGGTTTTGTACATTTCATTCATGGTGTCAATGTAGTGGTGTTCACACCGATATAGCCGAGCCGAGATTAACCATCGCCGCCCCGCGGCATTGGCCGACAGTGGAGTGGGTAGGCGTTAGTCAGCGATCGCATACCCGACCTCGGACTGTAAACAGGACTTTACTGTAAAACGTACATCCGCAGTAATAGGTACATTTATCCTAGTCAAGTCATACGTCGAACTGTTAAGCATGCGCGTTCATGTGAAAGAAGAGAAACCATAGGAGCTTGATTAAGATCCTGTGTAAGTACCACTGCTGTCAGAAGAAACTGAATCTCGACGCAAACCTTTCTAAACTAGGAAAGTGCGGACTCCTTCGCTTCAACCTTCCTTCAAAACCTATCGCATTCGTCTTCTGTTTTTACACTCATTTCTCAGTCCAGACGAGGAAACTGTTAGCAATGAGAATTCATTGTAATAAATTACTCTTGGTTCTTGCTGCACGTTTTTGCACGCTCCAAGTGAAACATAGATAGCATGAATGAAAATGTGCAGTGGCTCACATTGGAAAAGATATCGTTCACTCTCTTCTATTTATTCAATATGATTTGCTTATTTTCGAAAATGTGGCTGACATGCAGCGCATTCCAGTTTGTTGACACTGGAATGAACTCCACGAGCAAAATATCTCCGGGCTATTTGGCCTAGTTATGAAAGCAAATTACATATTGAGTACTACACTTCATCCGTGCCAACAGGTTATGAGTAAACTGTCCACTTCAAACTCTGTTAAGAGAGTTTTGTAGAGACTGAAACAAATGGTAATCTGATGGTGCAATATCAGGACTATACGGTGGACGCATCAAAACTTTCACAGCCAAGCTCTCTCAATTTTTTGACGGGACGCCAAACATGTCGATCCATTAAATTTTTCAATGTTAAAATGTTAACCCATGAGGCACCCAAACATCGAGCTGTTTTTTGTATCCAGCTTTGTTTAAACGGTTTAGAACCAGCGCTGGGGAAAATAGTATTTGAAATAGTAAATAGTAAATAATCCCACTTATTTTACAGTGTCTGTACAACTTTGAAAATAAAATGGTAATTACACTGTCCAACAAATTTCAACTTTTTTTAGGTCCCCTAATTATTGTTGGGTCCTTCTTATACATAGAGTTTTTTGCGCTGATTCTGAATCTGTTTTTAATTTTTTCCCTATACGCACAGTTTTTGAGGAACATGAAAAATATCCTCAGTCTTCTCTATCGCGTGGTATAGTTCGATTTTCCATTGGACCCTTATTTTTTCAGATAAATTGAAAAATATCCTCAAAAATTGGTGCAAAAGTGGTGTCTTTCTGTCTTTAATTATTGTTTAAACATGTTTAAACAATCATAATATATTAATATTGGATATCTCTGTATCGGGAAAGTCTACAGAATCTTTTGCTGCAAAGAACAATTCAATATCTTTTATAATAACATCACAATATTTGTTTAAAGTTGAAAAATATGTTTTTTTTTCAAAGCCATATTTCTCAAAAACTGTGCGTACAGGAGAAAAATTTAAGAAATTAAGAATCAGCGCAAACAACTCTATACGAAGGACCCAACAGTAATTAGTAGGGGTGTGCGAGTCGAGAAAAGGTCGAGTCGGGTCGGGTCGGGTTCCCGAAAATTTCGAGAATATGACATAAGACACTCTTGAAAAGAATTCGTGATGGACAACATTCTTTCAATTTCGAAAATATCTAGAATAAAAAATCCGAAACTATGAATGTATTCATTAAAATGAATTTAAATGATTACTGGGTTCTCTTTTCGGGAATCCCGATAAATTCGAGAATCTCGAAATTTTCGGGTACCCGTTCCGATCCCGAAAAATGTCGTGTTCCCGACCCGACCCGATATTTCGGGTTCTCGCACGCCCCTAGTAATTAAGGAACAAATTTTTTGTTGGACGATTATTGCGAACAGGTCTGCGTCCTCCGATTTTGATGAAATTTAAATATGTTATAGATTTCGACATTTTTAACTACTTTTTCCTTTTCCAATATAGGGGGTCGCTTTTAGTTGTCGAGATATTGCAGACCTGTTCGTAATAATTACCAAATATTTGGAGTTCGTCTTTATTTTCAATTTCAATTTTAAATATTATTGCTCAACATAATGGTTTGCATTCAATAGATTTCTGAGTATAAATAGTTTCCTGGTGATAAGATACACTGTATGTTTATCAAGAAACCTCAGTAGGCACATGCTGTGAACTGAAGTGGATATACGCAGTAATAGCAGCAATCAAACAAAAAAATAAAACGAAAATGTGGCAAATGATACAGTTCCTTATTGTAAGTACCATTTCTTCTTTAAATTATTGCTAAAATAAGAAATATTAAGTAAGTAATGCGATTTCTGGAAGTATTAGTTATAACGATGCAAAAAAAATATTCTATTTTGTGTTTCAGATTATTAAAATAGAAATGTTTTACTTTATGTTTCACATTATTAAAATAAAAATATTTTATTTTGTAGATGAAATTGTTAAAATAGAAATATTTTATTTTGAGGTTCAGATTGTTCAAATAAAATACTATTTTCTTTAAGCAAAATAAAATCTAAAATATTAAATAGTATTTCAAATATTTTTTCGCCAAATAATGCCCACCTCTGTTTAGAACTGTTTTGTAGTCGATGTTTAGTTTCTTACCTATATCGCGACTGCTAATGTGCCGGTCTTGCTCAACTGTTTGCATGATTTCATCGACTTTTTCAATTGGTCGACCAGAACGAGGTGTATGTTTGACATCAAAATTTCCAGATTCAAAACGCTTGAATCAACTTTGTGTCACACGTACTGATATCATTCTTTTTAGCGGCTTGAGTTTCATTCTTTCCTTTTTTGTAATATTTTCAAATTTCTTTTTTGGTTTCACTCACTTTCAAGGCGTAATAATTTTTGACTAAATTAACAAATATTACAATTTCTTTTTACCAAGAAATTCTAATTTTTAGATGCAGCGGAGATATCCAAAACAGCAATTCATCAGAAAGAAACAAGTGTTTTCATACAAATGTGGATACATCAGCGGAGGATCGTGGAAAGAAATAAAATAATTTCAAATGATTTTGTAATAATAGAATTAAAAATTTATAGTTTATAGTTATATATGAATAAATATATTGTTATAAATGTAGATATAGATACAGTAGCGGACACAAGTTTAAGATCGCTCTAAAGAAGACGATAACTTTTTTGATATTGTACTATACGATTTGAACTGTTTTGGGAAGCTAGAGCAATTAGTTTACTAAAGGATGTGAAAAGAAATTTTTTCAAAAATTGCAATTGATCGGAATGTTGAAAAAATACTAAAAGTTGAATTTTTAACTTTTTTATGTGGGCCTATATTGAAAATTTAAAAAATACGTTTTGTAGATCTGTGTCTATTAAACATATTCTGAAAGTTTCGCCAAAATTGCAATGAGCTACAAACATTTAAAGATGGTAGCTCATTGCAATGTGGATCGATTTTGACGAAATTTTCAGAATATGTTTAATTGACACAGATCTACAAAACGTATTTTTTAAATTTATCAATGTAGGCCCACATAAAAAAGTTAAAAATTCAACTTTTAGTATTTTTTCAACAATTCCGATCAATTGCCATTTTTGAAAAAATGTCTTTCGACATCATTTAGTAAACTAATTGGTCTAGCTTCCTAAAAAGGTTCAAATCGTATAGTACAATATTAAAAAAGTTATCGTCTTCTTTAGAGCGGTCTTAAACTTTTATCCGCTACTGTATATATATATTTTTTATGTTATGTATTACTGTGTATATTAGTGTTATATGTGCTATTGTATTGTATTGTACTATGTACCTAATGTTTTTGTAATATATGAAATTCTGATTCAATAAAATTAAATTGTAATGCTCTATAAATGTCCTGTGACTGTCCTTTTAACGTTCTGAATATTTCCCAGGGACGTCCAAATAACGTCCGTATGTCCCAGATACGTCCCAGATACGTGCCAGGTAGTTCTAGGTAAGTCCGAGATACGTCCCAGATAGGGCCGAACGGGACGTCCTACGTACGTTCCACTTCGTAACTGGGACCTCTGTCGGACTTACGTTGGACCTATCTCGGACATATCTCGGACAATACGGACATTCGCGGACGTCCCTCGAACGTATGAGAGGTCCGATACGGACGTCAAATGGACGTCCATCGGACGTCCGTGTGCTACTTGGGTGGTACGTGGTTGGAGATGGCCAAGGATATGTTTTCGTTTATGGTCTCAATATGGGTGTCAATTTCTGGGATTGTCAGATTACGGTTATCAGGAATTTTGTGAATGTATGCTTTGGCTAGTTCTTTGGTAAAATGGGACCATTTGGTAGCTATGTAATTGAATTTGTGGGATTCAGGATTAGGGAACCAGGGAAGAGAGTTGGTGTCAGGTATGGAGAAGGTTAGAGAGAGTGTTGAGTCGTTGTCATAAGGGAGTGTCTGTGCTTTAACGTTAGTGCTGTTCGCAGGGTAATTCTGGCATCAACGAGGCAGATATCCAGGAACGACTGGGCCGGTTTATCCGTGCTCGCCTTCCCATTGACGTAGGTATCTGCCTCGTTGATTGTCAATTCTATCTCCCCAGGTCTTGCGTCTGGCATTAAGGTCCCCTGCGATCGTAAAGAGATTGTTTTCACAGTGTAATTTAAGGGCGTCATAGAGAGCGTTTAATTCTGTAACGAAGAGTATTCTATTATCGGATCTCGCATAAATACTGATTAGATACAAGTTTTTGTTGTTGTGGAAATGGATTTTTACTACGGTGTATTCTATAATTTCATTTGTGATTGCAATTCTGGTGAGTTCGAAGGGGATTTCTCTCTTGATTAGAATAGCAATACCGCCACCTCGTTTTGAGTTAGGTCTATCAGATCTGATTGTTTCATAGTTTTTAAATGCCAGTTTGTGTTTAGGTGTGAGTTTAGTTACGAATAAGAAAACAGCATCGTGATTGTGTGTTTGTAAGAAGTGGAGAAGTTCAAGTCTTCTGTGATTAGTTACTATGGAATTTACATTTATAGCGGCGATTCTGATCTGATTTGGTTGGGGGTTGTGTGGGGTGAATTTAATGATTAAAGTAGGTGTTTAATATGAATTCTATTTTTTGAGTGTTGGCGGACATCTGGGCTGCTAGAGATTGTAACTGATTGTTTAGTATGTTTAAGAGATCACCTTTGAGTTCTTGTGCCCATAGCGGGGGTTGTGCGTTTTGGTGAGACTGATGGTTGAAATCGTTCCTCAGTTCTGTATTTTGAGATTTTCTGAATGGTGGGTCGTCGTGAGCTGCTGAAGGTGGCTGTTGTGCTTCCTGTGTGATTGGCCTTACGCTTCTAGTTACTTGAGCGTAAGATGTGTTGACTTGGACTGCTGAAGAATGAGTTGAATTTGTTCATATTTGAGTGGTGGTCATCTCTTGGTCCTTCTTCTTCTGTATGGCGAATTTTATGTATGGACAACCTTTATACGATGCGGAATGTCCTTCCTGATTACAATTGGCGCATTTTAATGCTTGTCTGCCCTCGTTCTGTAGAATTGAGCAGTTTCCCGGCTCGTGGCTTTGTGCGCATTTGACACACCTGAATTGCAAAAAGCAGTTCTTACTCGAATGTCCCAGCCTTTGACATATCCTGCATTGAAAAATGGGAGGTTTTTTTAGTTGTTCCCATTTAATCTTCTGGTGTGCTGATACGTTTATTTTGTACAGATCTTTTGCGTTGCTGTCGGGCGTAATTTGGATCAGATGGTGGTGTCGTTCTGGTTGGCTTCTATCATACTGGAATTGTGATAATTTTATGATATTTATGTTTGGTAAGTTCAGATCCTTTATCGCTCTTAGAATGTCATCATCTGTAAAGTCTCCTTTAATTCATTTGATAATGATTGATCTTGGCCTTACAGATTTCGGCGTGAGGGTGTAGTGCGGAATTTTTAGATAAATTAGTCGGTTGATTGTGGATTGATGATGTTCCATGTCCTTGAGGTAAATTGTATGATTTTGTTTGTCCACTTCTTTAATTGTAAAACCATTGTTTGGAATTTTTAGCGATGTGAGGGTGGTGATGAGGACGTTGAGGTTAGAGTTCGTCGTGTATATTGGCGGCGGCCTTGCTGGTTTGTTTATTGTATTGGTGATGTTTGGGTTTGAGGTGCTCTCGTTTTCTTGTTCTATACTTTCATCGTTGTCTAATGGGAGGAAGCGATTATCGTTTGTGCTGATAATGCTATTGTCTGAAGTGTTACTTTTGGTGTTCCTAGCCGTTATTTTGGGGGATTCCCGCCCTGGTGTCGGTGAAGTAGGGATCGGCTCGACCGACTTAGTTGCATCTGTGGCCGTTGGCATCAGTGATGTGATCTGACCCACCGAAACTCGCGCATGCGCGGCCAAGACAGTAGCGTATCTACAATGACGCAGCCGAGCGGCCAGGGCCCTGACGCCTTGAGGCAGTTATTCTGGCGGGAATGTACCAGTGTTATTTCCTTGTTTTATTATGTATTCTTTTGCGTAGTTATTGCAGTGCTCTTTCCCTATCCCATCCTCAAAATAAAGAATAAGTTTCAATTATAAAATTCTGCGTGGTGCTCAAGCTACCCGATTTCATCGAAATAGTTACGTTACTGAGGCTGAAATTGCCGCGCATGCGCGAGTTACGGTGGGTCAGATCACATCACTGGTTGGCATTGGTGTTGCCGTCTGTGACATGCCATAGGTTCTGGCGGCAGTGTGCCCAGATGGGACGCTTTTTTTCGCGCATGCGCGACTTTTTCAGCCTCAGTAAAGTACGCTACACGAGGAAATGTGGCACCTTGAGCGCCATGCCGAATGTTAAGAAGTTGATATGAACTGATTATGAAAAACGAATTAATGACAAGTGTATTTGTATATATATCCGTATATACATATGAAATATTGAAATATTATTAATTATTATATATAATTTTAAATTATCGTTACAGACCCAGATAAAAAAGTTGGCAAAACATCATATTTTAAAATTTTGTATAATTCCTACCAATTGCAATCGTAATAAATTTTGGTTTACTTATTCTCTAGCAAACTAGCCGGTCTAACATCTTAAAAAAATTCAAGTCCTTTGGACCAATTTCTAAAAAGTTATGCGATTTTTAAGCGTGTCCACTTATCGCCGCTGACTGTAGCTGCCTCAGGGCTCTGCTACATCATCGCCTCGGCCGCATCATAGCTACGTTACTATTTTGGACGCGCATGCGCGAAAAAAAGCGTCCCATCTGGGCACACTGTCTGGCGGTCTTTAGATTAGGCGTAATTCTTTTTCCCTTGTTATAGGGAATGTTATTATCGTCATGAAGCTGTTAAACATCCTATCAATTTGGAATGAATTCAACTTAGGAGTTTTTTGGCTCCTGTTCCTGATAGATTGATCAAATTTTCCTTGTCAGAATCCGGTGAGAGGGTGCGCTTGGCGCCATGATGGATAGACGCGCTTGGGCCCTCCATTGCGGGTGTTAAAGATTGAGGCCTTTGCTAGGTAGGAAAGGGATCGATATCTTATTTTCCCAATCATTTGGCACTGTACCGTGCCCACCGGGTCGTTGACGCAGCTTTTGAAACTGTTATACACTTGTAAATAGAGCACTATACTGTCACTCTGAACGACACGATGTTCACTCGACGAGCGTCACTGCGGGACTCCCCTATACGAGAATCGGTTTTTTTCAATGCGAAATGACCGTTGTCTTTGGAACTGCTTCAGCAATGAATGATGTAGAACTTAATTTCCATAATATCGTACGTAGAGAAATGTTTAATCATTTCTTTTGTTACGTCCTAAGGCGGACGTATTATAGATTTGAACTTATATTGAAAGATTTTAATAGAAGATAAAACGCAGTTTTGAACCTGCCTGCATTCACCGGCTTTGGTTCGGGAGATTGAGGATTTCTTAAATTCTAAATGACCTTGATTGAGGAATTGGAACGAGAAATCGAAGTTGGGTAAACTCTTTAAAAATGATTTGAAGTTTTGATTTGAGTAAAAATTAACAAAAGTATATTGTAATCATCAAATTTCGAATATATAGAGTTATTGTGATCTTATTATAAATTGTTAGTATTTACCGTACGCTGATTTCGCTCGAGGTTCGCTTAATTTGTCGCTCAGGCGTTCGTTTGAATGATCGCTTATGGTAATAATGATGATGATGATGATGATAATCCAGATAGTGTTGAAGATGATGATAATACTGATGCGGAAATCCGGCGGGTTAACACGCCTTCACGAACTTAACTGAACTTTAAATACTGAACTCAGAATATCGACTGACTTGAACTTTGAAATATTGACTGACTTTGACGAACGACGTAATGATTTCGGACGACTTCGAACAGCGACTGAATAAATTCGAACATAGACTGGGTTGGATTTCATGAAGAGCCATCCCTTTTATAGATTAGTCAATCCTTTGTTCTGAGCCTAATCTCCATGGGGTGAGTGTATCCTGAAGCATTCTTCGAAATCAGTTTTCCTATGAACTATTACCTCTCGACCGGATGAAGAGTCTTATACATCCTGCCAGTTAATTAGTCACCAGCTTATTCTTTATTAATCTTTGTTCATTTCAGAGTATCGATCTTCACATTCTTCAGCGATGAACAGTTTTCAACGGATATTAATTCGCAATTTATTATATTTCAAATCATCGCTTTATATTTAATAAAATACATTTCGCTGCGTTCTTAATTTATTCATTGATATTCTAAATTTAAGTCGAGTTTAAGTTTAAAATAAATCACATGAGTTAACAATTCCATATAATCAGCTGCGAAATATATCTTATAGATTTTCCTTAATTCTATTGATTCTGCCGCTCGCAATATGATATAATATACGACAGATCAATATTAATTATCAACAATAGTATTTAATATTTAATTTCTCATACAACATTATTAGTGTAAGTATAAGTATAAAAAGAAATTCAGAAAATATATGTTATACATGATTATGATCAACTATTATCGATGGCTGAACCACCGGACGTGACACTTTTTAACATATACACTAATAGTTTAATTAACTAACACTTAAGACACAAGAATTCTTTCTCTATTTATTTGTCCAAGTAAATATTTACTGTGCAATTACAAATGCATTCATTTCTATTTTATTTTTAGAACTACGATATTTTAAGCCCTTGCCGAGATAGGCACCCGGCGTCTCATAGACATCTGTCTTACGTCGTTTTTTGGTCTGAACGTCTTGACACAAGAATTTTAACAGAAGAATTTTGAATGCTCTTGAAAAGGTCTGTGAAAAGAAATCTTTCATAAAAATCTTTGCGTGTCACAGCAGAGATAAGGACCCCGCGCGAGATTCGTCACTTCCGTAGTATTTTTTTACTCCAAACCCTCTCTGCTGTGTGTGTGTGTTTTTGTGCGTGCGTGTGTGTGTGGGTTAATAAAAAAATGATCTTATTATGTATTACTCATTTGGATTCTGTTGTGGTGGTCTCTGATTTGAGTATTCGACAGCTCGAATTTGTCATGTTTGACTGATTATAACTCGATAACTGTTCATTTCTTTTGTTCAGTAAGCTACAACATATGGAAAATCCAACTGATTTTACCGGGGTAGATTTTCCATATGATTAGTGCGGGGTTCTTTCATTTCATTTAAAATTGAAAGCGCAAAATTCATATTTGTTAGACTTTGTCTACAAATACTATAAATAAAGGGGCTAACAAATGTTTGTTTAAACAATTCGGTAGATACAATAGTGCCTTGCAACTTTCTTTTCAACTTGTTTTTAATATCATTTGTTGTTCTGGAGATATGTATTTTACAAAAAAGAAAATTTTTCAATGGCTGATTTATTTGGGCTGATTTATGACATATACGAAGAAACTTTTTCCCGAACCCAATACATTAATAAATATTCTTCCAATTATCGATCGTATGATTGTTGAACGAATAATGTACTAGTGTTCTCGGCGCAACGGTTTGATCAACGGATGATCGAACCGTTGCGCCGAGATCTCCAATACATTAATTTATAGTCTTAAAATGAGAATTTGTGCAAATATGTTACATACAAAAGGTTTTAAATAATCTATACGTTTTTGTTGGCTACACAAGGGTTAATAGATTATTTTCAGCATGAAGGCTGTTGCCCTCAGGAGATTCGCAGAATCGGCAACGACTTAATAAAAAGTATGAATCGCATCAATGAGCTATCTTATTCCTAAGTTTCGACGGTTTGCCCGCAAGGAGTGAAAACAGACAAGCACGAGGCACGAGGTGAGCAATCTGAAGGGAAAGAAAGACGAAAGAGAGCGAATTTCTTTTCCTGCGGAGCGTAAGATCGGTAATTGCTGGTCGTTGAAATCGCGTGCCAGCGATCGGGATCAAGATCAACCAGGTAAGGGGCGAAGAGAGGGCGTAAGAATGCACAGTGCGCGTGCCTTTATTTATTTTGCATAATTAGAGGTGCTTTGCCCAGGGTATCGTTTGCCTGACAGGTTTTCAGCTCATCTTCCTTTTTTCTCCCTCGGTTTCCAAACGTTCTTCCTTTCTTTTTTCCGCATTTAATTGAATGATGTGTTCGAGTCTCTCATCTTATCAAAAGAATTCTCGGAATATTCAACTATAAACTTACTAATCATATTAATTAACCGTGCAATGCTCGTGTAGATGATAACGGTCATCAACTGTGACTTTCATAATGAAATTATAATACTTTTACGTTCTTCAATATTAATGGTACTTTGATATTCCTGACGGTTATTTATTTTTTAAGTAAAAAGGTTTATTTGAGAACAGTAATGTTATTTGTAGCATTTGTAGTTTCAAGGTCTGAAAGGATAACGATTGTCATCTACGAGATTGCTGCAGGGTTAAGGTAATATATATAGACTGCTGATGTTTATGCAATTTGCAATTTTTGTAAATGAATTTTAAGAAAGTGGAATCGAATAAAATCTTGTTTTCAGTGATAGTAGCCTTTGTATTAGGTTGTTGCATATGGAATGTTCGATTTTAGTTTAAAACGTTTCGATCAAGAAATGCTATTACAATCTATGGGTTTATTATACCGGGTGGTTCACGACAAACAGGCCATCTAAATAGCTCCGTTAGGATTAGAGATAGAAGAAAATGTTAGAGAGAAAAGTTGTACTGTTACAGGGGGCAAATATGGTGATATAAAAAAATGTTCCGATTGTAGTCGTTTTCAAGGTCTGTTGAAGGTCATCGATGATTTTTAAATAGCACCATATATTTTTAACTTCACAGTGTTGTAGCTGATGTCAAGACGAGTTCAATGATGTGGTACACTATGACCTTCAAATGACTTTGGACCCATTAATAGATATAGTTTGACTACTCTGTTTGATCAACGGAAATTTAATTTCTTCAGCCATTAGGTCTCATAACACTTATTCCGTTAACGGAAGGTGATCTCTAGGCGTACACGAAAAGAACAATCAGATTTAAAAGTTATTAATTTATTCCTGTTTGAATATTCCTGATTAATTATCTATGCGCAGCTGTTAATTTTATACAGTGACCGAAACTCGTTTAAACGCACTGCAAAATTGACAAATTTTCATGCTTATTTAGAAGAAAAGGACAGATGATGTTGTCAAAATGGGGTTATTTGCTTTGCTAAACCTTCACTTTCAACATCTATGCTTCGAAATCTTACATATTTACATGCTAGAATATGTCGCAGAGCGAAACGTGTTACAACAGCGTCTACGAGTGCGAAATTCGTTTAAACGCAGTGGTTTTTTCCCCAGATTTTGAGAGAAATTATAAAGGAAAGTGGTTGATTTAAAGATTGATCATAAAGATATTGTTGTCCCGTGCTCCTGATTAAGTCATATTTTTTATTTATGTAACAGAACAGACTGGCAAAAGGAAAATATTTAAATGAAGCTGGAAAGGCAATCTTATCTTATATCTTCTTTGAAAAAAGAGGGGAATCGAATCGAAAGATTACCAAAGAAATTAAACGTTCCGAGTCCGTAGCACGAAATTCTTTGAAAAGTGGTGAAGATTGCGGCAAAAAAACGTGCTACAAAAGGAAATACAAAAATCCCGGAACGAGAAAAAAATAATATAATAAGTGGAAGCGACAAAAAAAATTAGTTGCTTGTTAAATTGTTGCGCAGTTACAATTACCAATAACGTTCAGACGTATGCAACAAATTTTGCACAATGCACCGAATGTTGTTTTCAGAAAACCGACGAGAAAGCCAATGTTAAAACAACATCATACGGCTACCCGCGGTTACATTTCGCAGAAAATCACATGCACTAGCCCGACAAATGGCATAAAGTCATTTTTTCCGATGAAAAGAAGTTTAATTTGGACGGTCCAGACGGATGCTCATCGTATTGGCTTGATCTGCGTCAAAAGAATGATTCTAGATTAAGCCGAAATTTTCATGGCGTAGTATTATGATTTGGGAAACTTTTTCATCATTTGGGAAACTGAAACTTTGTTACGTTTCCCCCAAGATGAATTCAGAAAAATGCATAGACATGCTCGATGGGGTGTTAATACCATTTCTAGATGTAGTTGGAGAAAACGAATTTACATTTCAGCAGGATAACGCAGCGGTTCACGTGTCAAGATATTCCCATGAATTCTTCGAAGCACGAAACATTCGTGTAATGGAATGGCCAGCTTGTAGCCCTGACATGAACCCAATAGAGAATTTATGGGCTACACTAGTAAGAAAAGTTTATGCCAATGGTCGTCAGTTCGCCAACATAGACAGTTCGAAAGAAGAAATTAAACGCTGCTGGGAAGAAATTCCTAATACCGCTATTACCAATCTTGTAAATTCAATGAACAATCGAATTTTCGCTTTAATTCAAAGCAATGGCGACCATACAAAATATGAAATTTGTAATGTTCATGTATTTTTGATTTTAAATTGTTTTCTTTGTATGTGCGTTTAAACGAATTTCGCACGTATGTGGTTTTGTTTGTAAAAATTCTTACATAAATGTTTTGGTAAATATATACATATCTACAAATATTATGGCATATAAATATATTTATAATCCTCAGTTATTGTTAAACGTTTCTTATTAAAATTTTGAACCTTAGCCCTAAAATCCTTATTTTTGTATGTGCGTTTAAACGAATTTCGCACACTGTAGTTACTAAACATTTGAGCTAAACATTTTCTGTTCTAATCTTTTTTCTTAATTTTCAAGTGTCCATACTTCCATGAGCGGTAGTGTACATATAGTGCTAATCCATGAACGGTGCTTATTATCTTTTCCGGACCCACATTGCAGACAGTCTTTCAAATAATTTTCGAATAACAGAGCGAATGTTCCATCATGGATAAGTGGTAAGTCTATTTGCATCTCATTTAACTGCCAAGACTCGGGAATATCACAATTTCCGTCGCTTGCCATCAACGTTGCCTCTTTCGAACCGTAGAAACTGGTAAACTTCCACCTTTCTCTTTAATTTCCCTTCCAATTTCCGTAATTGCGCGCCTTACACGAACGGTAGCTTACATATGTTAATGATCGCGTTGCAAAGTAGAGCACGAACGTATGTTTCACAGTGAGAACATGTTTTGGGTGCGCCAGTGAATTAGCGATATCACCTTTCGTAAAACGAACAAGACCGGGCACCAACGCGTAAAAATTTGTAATCAATCATTTCAATATCTGACCGTGCGCTCTTAGTCAAATTGCACGGTGTCGACGGCTCGCCTAAAGAATTCGTTTTCTACGAGAAACATTATACCGCATCTTATAAAATGATCCCTTTATACATCTTACATCAAAAGAATAATTCAATTGTAAATACAATCTTTACACAGGGTTTTGCATTAAGAAGTGTTATTTTACATTATTCCACAACGCTGTTTTTTTACAATTAACAATTCTTTACTATTTTACAATTTTACAATTTTACAATTTACAATTTACAATTTACAATTTACAATTTACAATTTACAATTTACAATTTACAATTTACAATTTACAATTTACAATTTACAATTTACAGTTTACAGTTTACAGTTTACAGTTTACAGTTTACAATTTACAATTTACAATTTACAATTTACAATTTACAATTTACAATTTACAATTTACAATTTACAATTTACAATTTACAATTTACAATTTACAATTTACAATTTACAATTTACAATTTACAATTTACAATTTACAATTTACAATTTACAATTTACAATTTACAATTTACAATTTACAATTTACAATTTACAATTTACAATTTACGATATCACAATTCTACAATTTTACAATTTTACAGGTTTGCAATTCCACAATTTCACAATTTTACAATTTACGATATCACAATTCTACAATTTTAGTTTTGCAATTTTACAATTTACAATTTTACCAACCACGTGTCGAAGAGTGACAACTCTAGTCATCACAAATAAAATATAGCGCGAAATATAAAATGACACCTCTTAATGGGAGAACAAAATATTTAGTACAGAACAGCAATAAATTAATTGTAGCACATTTTTCGAAAAAAACACGAGCTGTACGATTGTAAATGTGTAATAATAAATATAACAATGATAATCATAAAAGCTGTTCATTCTACTCCAGTGATTTTAATACTTCGACGACGAATCCTACGTCCATTAAACCCACAGAATTGAAGACGCCATTTATTTACTCACTTTTTAGCGATTAAATTGAATGAATGAAATGTTACATTAAGAACATTAGAAAAAATAATGGGCCTATAAGTAGCATGTTGAAAAATATGTTTTAGAAATTCATAAATAACACTGTAAATGGATTTAAGCATTATTAATTTCAATAATGTAAGTAGACGATAGTATGTAACACTAGAAAAAACAATGTAAAAATTATACTTCTCATTACGTTGATCAATATTTCCATTACGTCATACGTTACGTAGATTCGTAAAAGAATATGATGTGCTTGGAAATTTTTTGAATTCTTATCTTTGACAAAGATTTTCAGAAAATAAATATTCCGTTTTGTCGTCGTAACAAATTAATAGAAAGTAGTTTATGGTTGTTAATATACGTCGTTCCTTTGTTTTTTCACTGGTTCTCTCTTAACGTTTACATGGTTCAGTCTAGTTCTTACCAGCATGGAATACAGTTACAAATTTAAACACTTATAAACAATTTACATGTAACAAGTACGGTGAAAAATTATGTTGTGGCTATTATTGATCTTGTGGAACACTCAGCACAATATTCAATATTTTTCAGACGCAAAATTCTCTTGAAGATGATCCATACTTGGATCGAAACGTTGAGAAAAATCTTTTAAATTGCAAAATTGCTTTGTTTTGATTTTGGATCAAACCTGTGCGCCGATAACATAAACTAATTTCTAATTTTCAGACAATCTTCGAAATAAAATACTTCCTTATACGTATTAGCATATCTCATTCATATTTAATTAAAAACATTTACTTTTTCATTCTACGTATTTCGAAGCAAATGATCCACAAATCAACGTTCATGCGTCCGCAGCGTATGCAAATGTCGAAAAGCGGAATAAACTGAGAAATTTGATTTTATTTTCAGGATAATGAAACCATCGACGGAGGAAGTAAAATGTTTACTTTCCTGCCTGTGCAAATCGGTAAATTGGCTGAAAGAAATCTAACTATACAAATTCGAATTACGAATATTGTTGGTACCCCGAATAAAATGTTGGATTTAATACAGAATGTGGCAGGATGCACAGCGGCAGCGACCGAATGGAAAAGGTGGTCGTCGGTTCGCTTAATCTTAACGACGAGTTTCAATGAAACGGATCCTTGGGAATCGAGGAACGGTCCGAAATTCCGTCGGGGATCGAAGTTAGCGTTCATTAGAGATCCACACGAGGTTTCCGACGAGTCATGTGGAAATAATTAAGGTAAGTGTGGGGTCCGTGCTCCGAATCGATGCTAGCGTCGTCTCTCCTTTTTTCTTCGAAGGCGTGTCTTCTTTCTTCTTCGCGGTTCGTCTTCTTACCGGTCTTATTCATTTACGCTTCTCTCAATCAATTTCTCTTTCACACGTCGCAAGTTATCCGCTGCTCTCCTTCCTCGTACTTTCTTTCTCAATATCTCACTGTCGCCTCGCTCCGGCAATTAAATACTTTCAATTCCGTTGCACTGGCGAAGCCTTTCTTCCGTTTATCGGCAATCTTCCGAACGATCCGGTCAATTAATTTTTCTTTTGCGTAACATGCGCTCTAATTGTTCGTTAATGAATTTCTTTCATTCTTCATACTTTCTGGATACTCACGATCGTTAGTTTTATCGTGTCATCGGGGCACGATTTCTCCGGTGCTTATACGCTGTTTGTGAAATAGAGTGGTCGACGGGGAATCTCGCTTGTTACTACATCATCACGGTTATGCGATTATTGTAGATCCGTAATAATTAGTCCGTGTTCTCCATGCATTTATGGTAGAACGAGCAGGCGAAATATTCAGCCGCGGAGACTTTGGAAGTGGTTACAGGGTGTCCTGAAAATGTGCTTCCTTCAAAAGCGTGATTCTTAATGTACATCTTATTTGTCTTTCGCTCTCATGTACTGTCCTACTCGCCAGATCTATAGTGTTGATACATACAGCGAGAGTCAAAAATGAGTATACACCCCATACCAGAGTTGGACATTAATCGATTAAAATTTTAATCATGATTGATTGATTAACGTGTACGATTAAAAGAAGAAATCGTCGAAAAATCGACGATTGATTCAATCGATTGATGAAGTTAATCGTCAATCGTTGATTAAAAAAAGGAATCATCGAAAAATCGGATGATTTAATCAATTGTTGAAGTTAATCGCCTCACGGTCTATCCATAAATTGTAATAAGGAGGGAGAGAGAGACAGAGAGAGAGAGTTGACAGAAATAATAATATATTTCAACAAAAACATGGTCGTAGCTTTCCAGGAATAATAACTTCAAACATAAAAGCACGTAAACAGAGTTTGTATTACAGGCCAAATGACAATACACCTAAACTCAGTTTACATTTTTTTCAGTATTCACACAGTTCTGATTACGTATTGCATTTCGAAATTTCAGCAGTTAATCATTAATCAATTATCCGATTAACGATTAATAAGTATTTAATGTTAACGTTAAACAACGTTAAATAAGTATTTAATGTTTAACGTTAACCACAATTAAGGACTAAACGAGGAGATTAATTGTTAATTGCGATTAACGATTGAAGTAGAAATTTAGTCGTCAATCGTTGATTAAATTTTTGCCCAACTCTGTCCCATACATATGAGATTCTACATTATATTTACAGCATATTTCGCAAAAACCAAAATTGTGATGTTGTAGTACATGGTATTTCTAGTGTCACAATCGTATATCAACACACATCCTCGTGAATTACGTTTCCAATGTTTGGTAAACAAATGTCTACCTGAAGTAGATCTGTTACGAACGCGTCAAAAGTGAATATACACTATACACAGCAAAAGTAGTTAGTCTGTTATGAAAGTTAGTCCAGTAAAGTGGTTTTCTAGAAGCAGTAATTTCTGAATGAGCGTGAATTTTCATCAGTGTTAATTACTTTGAAATTCTTAGTGCATAAATAGAATTATGAGTAAAAAACGTACAGAAACTTCAGAATCTTCAAGTCCCACCTTAATTGGTTCCATTTTTTACCATTCTTCATCAGTGAAATATATTTCAGATTCGATGTCGATTAAAGCCTTGCTTACGCACAATCTTAAGTTGTGAAAACGTTCCACCATACTCAATAAACTATTCCAACGAGTCTTGTAATCTAAAATTAATTCTAGATTTTTTCCCAGTTCTTCTTCCACATATTTCTGCAAATAAATGTCATTTTTTGTTGGTGACTTCTTAAAAATCTTCACAGCCTTTCTCACTTTCGCAATAAGATCTTTATAATTTGAAACCACTTCTGCAGATGAAAAGTTTGTAGTTACTGATAAAGAACTTTCATCGCCTACAACTTCGTTGTCTTCATCGTCAGTGTCAGACATATTGCATTGTAAGCATGGTTCTTCTAATGACTTCTGCTCCGAATTTTTTTTGTATGAAACTTCAATAACAGCAAGTTGTATACCGTGTACATAACAGAGTTGTTGATAGCAAGGTATGAGTCTACCAACTTTTACCATCACACTTGCTCCATCTGTCGTTATGCCAATAATGTTGTCTTTTAAATTTAATTCGAAGCTTTTTAGACGTTCCTCGACCATCTTGACGCAATACTCTGCCGTACATGAACCATGGATTCGAACCAAACCGAGATTAAAATATTTATTTTGATAACGTACATTTCAGTATCTCCTATTTTTTCGAGATCTCCATTCATCAAATGTTAAAGAAAATGTATGATTTTCATTTTGCAGTTTAGTGAATTTTCTTATCATATCCGTTTTTACGGAATCTGCAAATGTAAGAACCATGAATCTTATTGTATTAGGAGATGTTGGAAGTTTAAAACCATATTTTATAAACAAATTTCTTACGTCTACAGATTTGCAGAAAACGTTAAATGTTAAACCATCTTTAGCAACCATTCGTGATACCATTGTCTTCATAGAATTTTCTGTAACGAAAAAGGTGTCAATTGTTATTTTTTAATAAAATAAAATTAACAATAAGTTCTTTTCTATTTCTATATTAATAATTAGCAGAACTGCCAGTTCTTCGAATAACTTCGAAAATACGATGGGGCATTGACGAAATCAAACTTTGAAGTATGTCTTCTTGAATAGATGCCCATGCTTCGTTCACCGCTTTCCATAATTCATTAATAGTACTGTATTGCTTGCAATTGCCATAAACTTTCCTTGCGAGTATTCCCCAAAGATTTTCTATTGGGTTTAAATCTGGGGAATGAGCTGGCCATGTCAAAACCCTGATATTCTTTTGACCTAACCACTGCTTCGTGTAATTCGATATATGGATGGCAGCGTTATCGTGTTGATAAATGAAGCTATCGTGTCCAATATCTTAAATAAATGGTATTCAAATTGTGTCGATTAATTCTGTGTATTTTTCTGAATTCATTTTAGGAGTAATGCGACAAATTGGTGTCTTGGCGTCAGCTTTAAATGCAGCTCAGATCATTAATGTACCACCACCCAAGTTGCGACTCATTGTTATGTCTTTTTCTTTCCTTAAATCGTGCCAGTAATATTTAAAACCATCCGGCCCGTCTAAATTGAATTTCTTTTCATCAGAAAAAATAACAAATTCCCATTCTTTGGACCAGGACATGTGTATTTTTGTAAAATCAAGACGAGCCTGTTTATGTTCTGCTTTGAGTGCTGGTTTCTGCACCATTTTCGTCCAGTGAAATCGGTTGGAACTTTTTAAAATTTGTTGCACGTGTCTCGTAGTTACGGACAAATCTAATTCAACGCGAAGTTGTGCTGCAGATCTCATTAACAATGAATGCTGTCTCTTGCTCAGCGTTTGATTTCTTCCTTTGGGGTGGTTTTTGCCATAACTTTTCCCAAATTGACGTAATTATTTACAACGGCATGTGATCGATTAATTTTTTTTGCAATTCTGCGATTAGAACATCCCATATCCCAATAAGCATCAATGGATGCCTTTTCTCACTGGTCAACAATTGTCCTCGTGGCATTTTACTAATGAGAAATTAAAATATATAACATATTACGCAAATCCTTACTTTTCAATTGCAGTTACACTTATTTTATTATACCTAGCTGGACTTATTCACTCAGAGTCTAACAATAAGCACAAACTAAGTGGCTTTATAGAAATTTCGCACTTATACTTCGCTTCGTGCAGCAAAGAATGTAAACACACCCAAGAGGTGAACATTTCCGAGTAGATACTCGTAGATTTATTATTAGTTTCAACTAAATATATTTGTAGATGAAAAAAAGTAGTAAACTTGACAATATTTTTAAAAAAATACGTCAAAATATAGGTGGCTTTATGGAAATTTCGGGCACTGTAAATCAACAAACAGATACATATGTACTTACGTGGCACGGCAACGGAAAAAGTGAAGAGCGCAGAACCGTGAAACAAATGCATCATCGAAATAGTTGATCGTGCGCGTCGTCGTTCGCAAAATTTTGATTATACGCATAGTCCCGCAAGATTTGTGGGATCCCGCATCACCTATTTAAGAAATGCGGGACCAAGAACTGACGCGGATTGCAATCCCTACATACAAGGTTACAAAAGCATATGTTTTTTGTCTGTAAAGTTTAACCCTCATCCGTCCCTCATTTCGCGAACTGAATCTGTCCCTCGGTGTCAAATTGACACAGTGGTAAAATATCGATGAAATAACAAGATAAAAAGTTATTTTCCGATGTTTTTGTATTCAAATGGATGCGTTAACATCTGCATCTTAGTTTCTGCACAATTTTGGAAAAAGTAAAGCGATGTGTAGGACATACTGCTTGTTTACACAAACCACATCGGGCACTATGTATATTAGCATTTGGTTTTTTCTCGCACATGTGATATCGGCTCGTTTTTTTGTTGGAGGAGTATGCATTATACAATTACAACAAGACGGTACAATCACTGGTGGCATACCGTGTATTCGTGCAACAAGTACAGTCGCATTAGATCTTCGCGGTAGATGTGTGCGTAACGTAATATTGGAATGCACCAAAGAATGTCCAATTTCAATTAAAAAAAGGCGTCGACGATATCTTTTATTTTTATTCCACGTTGCGTTGAGTGAAGTAAATATTATAAAAGCATTTCATGCTGATATATCTAACATATCAGCAAAAATTGCCATTGCCTATCTATTTGTTTTGTGCTTACATCTGTATGTGCCCACCATCTCCATATCATCGAGGACATCGACGCGACGCCTTCTTTTGTAGCGTTATAATATTTTATTATTTCAGGTTTTTTATCTACTTCCCTACTTATTTGCTTTGACGTATGGTATGTACTAGGTAGAATAACAAATCGTCTGCTTTTTGTCACATAAGACGGCATTGTACCTTTTAATATGTAATCAGAAACAAATTCCGAACGATGAAGTGGCTTCTTCTTCATATCGAGTAAAGTGGAATTTCTTTTCTATTTCTTTGTGTGGTCCCTACAAGCGTCATCTTTTGTTTTTGTAATATAGTTGCTAATTCGTGTGAAGTAAAACAATTATCACACGTAACATTGCATCCACCCAAACCTTCAATTAATTGTAGCACTACACGTTGACCCTGCTTTACTTCTGTGTGGCAGTTTCGATCGCGTCCCGTGTAAATTTCCATACTACATATATGAGTAATACGTTTTCTTCTAACTTAGAAAAAATCAATTTTCCTTCAATTTTCGAATGTCTTATAAAGTCATTGAAAAACTCCGTGACAGTCCGTAAGAGTACATGTGTCATATTGACACACAGGGACTCTTAAGTAACAAATTCGACTTGCAGTTTTGACATCATTATTTTCCATGAACAATGCTAAGCATATGTGTTTCGCATTAAAAGATAAAAATCACAAAGTTTCGGGCAAATTTACCGACAAATAACAGAACAGTACACCTTAATTCGCGAAAACTGTATCGGATGAGGGTTAATCAGTCCTTTGTTTCAAGCCAATGTTTGATGTTCGTCAATTTGTTGGTACATCGCGTTAAACGTCGTCTTGGACAAGTTTAAAGGCTGAGCCTGCAGGTTCAGCCCGATGAATTATAGTTCGTCCAATTAAGTCGCGATAAGATCGTCGCGCGGTCATGGGTGACGATTTGAAAACGACTTCATTAGACGAGCCATAAAATGCATTGACCCGTTGTGAAACGGAAAGTGGGCTGATGCACACGGACAGGTTAAAGGGACAGGTGGTGTCGTAGATCACCTTTAAGGCGGCAGGTATCTCCACACGGCAAACGTCTAGGTCTCCACACAAAAAGGTATGATTAGGGTTTATTAGACGCGACATGCCACTCTTGGAAATTCCGATATAACTGAAAGAAGGAATCTCCTTGCACGCGCACCCATCGCCGGGCGTTGGAATCTCCATTTTTATGAGGGACTGTCATTATAGCGTACCGCGAGAAAGAAATGTTCCAGTAGCACCCTTTGGAGAAAGAAAAATTTCTCCTAGCATTTGTGACTGCTGGGTAGTGGATCTTTCTTGTAGCAATTCGTCTTTTAACCCTTTGCACTCATGCACATATGATTTTTTCACTTTATGCATATTAAATAATTTAATAACGTAACAATTATTTTACATTGCTGTGCTGAGGATAACAACGAATTTCATTAGAGAAAAGTCGTGTAATTCCGGGTAGTACTAATTCTGGCCACTAGAATTTTATTAAGTAGTTGAAACACAGCGTAAAAATTTAAGTATACTTATTAAAAATAATAAAAGTATAGAATCTAATAAAGTTAATGGCTAGACTGCATTTATAGTAAAAATGGACGAGTGAGAAACGAAACTGTAAATATATTGCAAGAATTTAAGAATGCTGTTACATTGGGTATCGAGTTATGCCACGTTTGGGTTATTGTAGACACGTTCTAAGCCATTGAATTCAACCACAGTGGCCACTAATAAGCTTAGTAGGTGCATGTGACCTTTGACACGCTATAACAAAGATATTGTTACATTATTTTCGACTTATTATAATTGTTGAAAAAAGAAATACATTCAACAAGTCTCGCCATTGAAGGCAGAGGAAATATTTAAGTGACCTGTTTTAAGCAGAATTCTTATATCCTTTCTCATGGCGCATGTTATATGCTCTTTTTATATAAATTGTGAAAATTGTTAGCTGCCCTGCGTGTAATAGTTAAATTGATTGGTGCCATTATGCCTATATGAATATGTTCTGCTTTTAGAAACGTCGGACTTATAATTAATAATGTAGTTTGTAATTTTCTATTTCTTTTGTGCAGTGGTTATGTCATTGAAAGAAAACAATTTTATTTTTAATAACAAGCTTTATTGACAAGCTATTTATCTTAATATAAACATAGATTTTGACCGACTAATTTTATTAAGGTTTGTATCTGCTAATAAGTATTTATAATATGGTGCATATACTGTACTACCCATTAATTAATATGTGTATCTGCTTACCAATTAAAGCTTTTCTGGGGTAAACTTTACTTTACCGGACTCAAAATTTTGTGCCTTTCTCCTATAAATTATGACGTATTTGGCATGTAATCCAGTAGATTTGTATCTGGGGCGACTGCAGATCGAAATTTCGATCCTGTAGGATCAGTGGTCCAGGAGTTATGCTTGCTTACATTTGAGCAATCTGCAGTGTTTCTGACAGGTAAGGGCGCCGCCATATTGGTTTGTAGTGACGAACTCGAATCGCTTACCTCGCCGTCCCCCTCGACCTAATCACCAACCAGCTACCACCTAGCGGCTCTGCTCGGTAAGCGACGCGACACTACAGACTAATATGGCGGCGCCCTTACCTGTCAAAAACACTGAAAAATGTACAACTTTAAGCAAGCATAACTCCTGAACCATTGATCCTACAGGATCGAAACTTCGATCTGCAGCCGCCTCGAGTACAAATCCACTAGATTATGTACCAAATACATCATACTTTATAGGAGAAAGGCACAAATTTTGAGTCCGGTAAAGTAAAGAGCATCCCTTTTCTGTTCTAAGTTTTATGTCTAGAAAAGAAAAGTTAAAAATAAGAATATGGGACTCTTGATTCATTCTGTATACTCCTCGCAGTTTCTCGCAGTTATTACATAAGTAAGAGCTGCTCAACTTATTCTTCGTCACATGCCACACGGTCCCTGCTATGAATTAATCCGTTTTCCCACTACTTAATGTCATGCACTCCTGGTGGTACGACCGTCGACCGTGTCAATTGGAGGGGGAACGTTACCTCCAACTTTAACGGAATGCAAGAGTGGGGGAACGGGGCAAATGTGGCTCGTGGGCCGCGAGTTGGACAAGCTCTGACATAAGTAACTACACATTACCGTAATAAATCCTTTTATATATGTATATAAAACAACTTTCGGTACAAATTCTTGGAAGCAGTACAACTTTTTTCCTTAGCAAGAATTATTTCTTGGTAAGAAAAAAGTTGCCTAGGAAATATTTCTTGGTAAGGAAAGAAAGTTGTACTGCTGTCAAGAATTTGTACCGAAAGTTGTTTTGCTAAGTGTGGATCTTACAAGACATTACAGAATCATTTTTGCTCATTTTCTTCAATACTGTCCGTTTAGTTTACCTTCCTTGTTAGAAGTAATCCCATTTGTGCATGTTATAGTGGTTGCGCGTTAATTGGACCTCTTCCTCGTTCTTTCCTGTTAATTTCGACTCCTGTTATTAGATCCGACTATTTATTAATTATACAATCAAAATATATTTATATACTGGCAAATTTTCTTAATTTAAATTTTTTGATCTTAATTATAATTTTCTTAGAACATTTAGTTTTTTGTGCGAAACGCAACATAAATTACACTTTATAGTAATTTAATAATTTTTACAGACGCAATTATATGAAAATTTTTCTTGAAAATGGTCTAAATAGTTGATCGAAACGTTGAAAATTTTGTGGTAATTTGCGTAAAATTGCGTAAGTACAGTAAAAGCTTCTTCGTTGTCCTGAATCGTGGGCACGATCGTTGTCCGCTCAAACCCCCGGCCTTTGAACAACGAAGGAGCTTTTACTATAGTAGCATCAGATCGAACCAGTGCGCTGAAAACATTAATATACGTTCTTGATAGAGATGTGAACATCTTGAAAGATGCATTGAAATTTTCAAATAATGTTTATTCCGCCTGCAAACGCAGCGAAGCAATGGTTGCATCGACAGCGAGTTAATTAATCAGCGAACGGAGCAACTTGATGCATGTACTGATTAGCTACGAAACATTTCGTTTCTTCGAGAGCGTTCGGTTTCTCTTCGAGTGGCTCACCATTTCACGTTTACCGCGCCGATATTCAGTAATGCCATTCTTGATTTCCCGAAGGACTTCTTTTTAAAGTGAAATTATGACGCGGCGATATATCCACGGAGCATAGAAAATGCAGAGGCGCAGAAAAATGCTGACCGATAGAGACGTATCAACAAGCAGTAATGATACAGCCTGGCAGGACACGCGTCCATGAAGCTTCCGCGGTGCCGTTTATATCCAACCGGTCTCCGACGACCGGCAACCTGCCTTTTTCTTGTTTTATTTCGCTGAAATGAGATCAAACGGTCAGTCATCGGCGAAATTCATTCCTGCTACAACGAATTTCAAAGTCTGCTCTAACGAGACTTCTTCGCACATTCCTCGAGAATACACATACTCACTTATTTTTTTTTATTTTTTGGAACAATTATTATAGAAAATGAGTCTCCCGAAAAAAATAGTTTACAGCGGGTTGTTTGTTTCATATCGAGATTATAATATTGACAATTACTCAAGCACAACCGTTGCTTCCCAGATAGCACACAACGTCTTAAAGGCGTCCATTTTACATCCAGTTGAGGTGGAACAATTACTATAGAAAATGAGTCGCTCGAAAAAAATACTTTACAGCGAGATTCTTTGTTTTATATCAAGATTATTATATTGACAATTACTCAAGCACAACAGTTGCTTAATAGGAATATTTAAAATTAATTATTTATTTATTTAGATTAAATTATATATTTATTTAGACACACGTGAATGGTGTCATTACTGCGAGAGAAACATACTTGAAACTCAATACACTTCAATAAATACATATCTGTACTTTCATTTTCTAATTTTATTAATCAGAAAATGGCTACAATGAATATACATACAATATCAACACACAGTTTTCATACATTACAACGTTAATGAGTTGGTAATTACTTTTATATAAGTACAGTGACTCAAAAAATTGATCAAATGTTCGAACAAAAAGGAAACAAGTCACAGTATACCTTTCTCAGAATCTTGCTTAAGACTGTTGAGACATATACGAAAAATGTTAACATTGCGTCGGTACTTTACGACAGTTTAAGCCCTGTAATCGTATAAAGCGGACGTGTATTACGAATTTGTATATTCTGTGTATACTTGATCAATTATTTGTGTTTAGCTCAATTGTGAAAAATTCTTATATTTTTGGCATTCCTTAGCACAAATATAATTACTGGTAAGTCATAACGTTATTTTTAAACATTCGAGAATACGTTTGTAATAAAATAATGAATAAAAAAGATATTTTTAGTCATATTTCGTAATGAGACCAATAAAAGCAAGTAAAATATCAGAAATGAAAAAACTATTAATATCTGGGCTTTCTCATCGCGAGATTTCTAAGAAGCTACTGTGCTCTGTTGGTGCTGTGTCTTCAGTACGTAAAACTTTAAAAGAAAACATACTATAAAATAAATCAGGACGAAAATCAAAGCTATCCACTATCACAAAGCGATGAATCATACGATCAATCCGTAATGGTAGCGTTAATAATGCCGTACAAATGCAAAAAAATTAACGTAAGCGCTGAGACAGTGCGTAATGCACTGCGAGAAGTGAATTTAAGAGGACGTGCAAAAATAAAGAAACCTCTTCTTACAAAGCGGCACAAGAAGCTTTGACTACAGTTTGCCGAAAAATGTAAAAATTATACAGATCTCGATTGGGCCCGGGTAATATGATCAGACGAGACGAAAATTAATTGTTTTGGGTGCGATTGACGCGAATCGACACGGCGAGGAAATATAGAACAAGTACGGTCGCATCAAGTTCATCCAACACTGAAATTTGGAGGAGGCCATATCATGGTTTGGGGTTGTATGACCACTGAGGGCGCCGGATGTGTTGAAAATATTAAAGGTCGAATGACTGCAACGTCATACACATCCATCCTGCAGAAAAGTTTAATTGGAAGTTTGGTAAAATGGAATAAGAACGCAGAAGAAGTCATTTTTCAGCACGATAACGAACCTAAACACAAGGCAAAAATCACCAAAGTATGGTTAACAGCTATGGTTTTACTGTTTTAGACTGGCCCCACAGACTCCTGATCTGAACCCAATAGAACACATATGGAGTTTATTTAAAAAGAACAGTTGCCAACTTCGATCACAATTCGAGAAGTATTATTGAATTGTGGTCAGAAGTTAAAACCGCTTGGGAAAATATTAAGGGGGATCTATACCCAATGAAGTAACTAGAAAGGAACTAGAATCTTACTAGATTTTGGGTCGAAACATGGGTTTACGCGCTTCGATTTTTCGTCCTTATTTGAGCGGATTTTTGACTGGGTGAGGACTCATTCTATAGGGGAAGGTTAAATCCGGCGCGCTCTGCTATTGATTTAACGAGATTATGTTTATATCTAATAATATGAGTGCCCAAAGTAGAGAAAAAATCTAGAAAAATAACCGCAGATTTCAATGTATTTTCCTGTCTCAAAGAGATTTTTCTGACTGATATGATGAGCAGAGCGCGCCGTGATGAACCTTCCTCTATCAAATGAGCCTTTGTGTAGCTCAAAATATGCTCGTATAAGGACAAAAAATCGAAGCGCGTGATTTCATTCACATTAGCAGAGATTTCCCCATATTACGTTCATGAAGACAGAGGTTATCTCTGATGTAGAGCCAATCTAGAGCCAATTTCATTTCAGTTAGTTTACACGAGATGGTGCCTAGTCAGAAGGACTGTCAATCAGTACTGCGATATTGTGCAACATTTCACTGCTGCACTGCTGTCAATGTGGAATCATAGCAAAACTGACACAGACGAGGTACATATTCTCATCGGTGGCACTAATATTAGTGCGACCTGCCCTGTATAACGGCATTCGCGACGAGATGAATAGAATATGGAAATAGCAAGCAACTCCATCTCGTGTTCATTATGCAGTTGCGTGTTTATCAATGTTACCAAACTTTTTTTCTGCACAGAGGTTGATAACATTGATAAATACCCCAAAATCCGAGGGTACAGATCCCCCTTAAGGCTGAACAGTGTAAAAATTTAGTAGATAGTATGCCAAGACGCATAGAAGCCGTACTGAAAGCGAAAGGAGGGCATACGAAGTACTAATATTTCATTTTTTCAAACTCAAAAATTTGATCATTACATAATTTGTTAATATCATTTAATTTTGTTTAAAAAGTGTAACATATTTAAGTTAATTCTGTATTATATGAACTACGAAAACTATGTATGTATTATAATAAAATATTTTGTTACATATCTTATTAACATGTGTTCAATTAAATAAAAATTTAAACAAAATTAAACATTTGATCAATTGTTTGAGTCACTGTATTTGATGTATCTTTGCAATTAATAAAATTTTGAATTTCTTAACAATTAATTTAAAAGGTTGAAAGGGTGAAAGTGATTTGCAAAAAGGTGAATTTGGAGTGCAAAACCTTATGTTATGGTAATATGTAAGAGCCTAGTAAAGTAAATTATGTTTACTATACATATATGTATATAATAAGTAACTCATCTTCAAAAATTGAATTTTTCTTTCTTTAAAACTATTACAATCAGCAAATCATTAACTCTTGTACAAACCCCCGTAAATCGAATTTTCGTAGGGTAAACCGCTCTTACTCGAAGACTTCTTTAAGTCGAAACCTCTGTAACTCGAAGATTTTAGTTCCTCCCTTGAGATTCGAGTTATCGAGGATCGACTGTATAGGATTTTTTCATTTTGTGGATACGAAATTGATATACAGGGTGTCCCGAATTTAAATGGCAAAACTTCAGGAGCGTGTAGGAGATCAACAAACTAAGACAAAAAGTCGTTTAGAGATTTGCTCGTTTTTGCTTCGTTTTGGAGAAAATCGCAAAAAAAGAAACAAAACAAGTTTTCATTTTTGTACTTATTTATTTACATTTTTTTTAATTTACTTTTTTTTATTTTTTTTTATACAACAACTCAAGAGAGCAAATGACAACGAGATATTGAATTTTTGCGATTTTCTCCAAAATGAAGCAAAAACGAGCAAATCTCTAAAAGACTTTTTGTCTTAGTTTTTTGGTCCCCTACACGCTCCTGAAGTTTCGCCATTTAAATTCGGGACACCCTGTATAATAATACCTCATACAATACTTAAATGTGTTGAGTAATTGATTAGATACCAACATATTTAACACACTTGCAGACACTATTTAGCAATATGTGCAAAATTGCAGTCGATTGGTCCAATAATTTTTTACTTATCTTGCCTGTATACAACCCTAAGACCTTGAAAGTGCCATGAAGTCAATGAAAAGAGATTTTCCACGGAAGACAAGAAATCTTTACTTTCTAAACCTTTGTTGATTTATCGTGAATCTTCTCATTCAAGGTCATTTGAAGGTCTTAGTGTTGTATACCGTTTAATCCAGTGTTTTCTAACCTTTTTTATGCCATTCACCTAAGCCCTTCTAAAATTCTTATGCCCCCTATGTAACATATATGTATATAATTTTTAATATGCGCTTTTCTTTTTAATTGAAATAAAATTTGATTCGTTTGTAATCAATATTTAAAGCATTCAAGTAAATGTAGCCGTACAGAAAATCTAAATTTTCTTCTCCGACATTTTTCGGGATAAAGACGTTTTAACACGTTCGATGTCGAGCGACATTTTCAAAAATGGTTCCACCACGCCAACAAATTTTAATTAATTGTAAAATAAAAAGTACAAAACATGTATTTATGGGAAAGATATTGGAATTAGATAATTTTTAATTGCTTTATTAATTATACAAGTTGTATCGTAGTCGGTTTTTGCGATAAAATGTTTTATGACAGCGCCAACTACGAGTATACTCGTAACGAGTATATTCGTAGCTGGCGCCTAAACACAAACTTTGACCTACGACAGCGCTCGGAATTATTTCATCCCGGCGCGGCGCGGCCGAGAATCGAAGGCTACGCCTCCTCGCCCCGGCCAGGCTGCGCGTCTCGCTCCCCGTACCGGCCCTAGTCAGGGAGTGTAAGCTGCAATGGGAATCATTCAACCAGTAAAATTAGTTTGGCCCTGGGAAACAGGTGGCGTTGGTGGCGCATCAGCGCATGCGCACTGATCATAAATGGCGTGAAGCCACCAAGCTGCACCAAGCCAACATGGAAGCCAAGCCAAACTCGCTCATTGTCGCAAAACACTTCCACGAGTAAATTGGAGTGAAGCCAATCTCAGTTCTGTATCTTCTGTATCTACGCGCATCCACGTGTAGTGTCTAGTGCTTTATACAGCTTTATATCATTTTGTATCGTTGAGTAAAATTGTTCAAAGTGAGTGTATTTAGTGAAAAGTAGCTATGGTTGCGAAATTGTACAAAATAATATACAAAACATTGTAAACGAAAATAAATATATAATAAACATTTAATTTTATTTGAAACTGTACAAATTTCTACCCTTTTTACTTTAAATATTAATTGTATGCGTGTACACATATAGCTACGGTATATAGAGTTGTGTGAGTCACGCGAGTATCTGTGTATAGGTAAGTTAGCGTTTACATCTATATATACTGCCATTAGTTCGGCCCTGGGACATAGAGAGCGCTAAAATACTAGTTTCATTTTTAACACGGTAGCTTACGCTCCCTGGCCCTAGTGCTCGGAGCTGCTCAGGAGCGTACAGTGATGTGATATGGGGCGCTTTTCACGCGCAAGCGCGAGTTTCGGCAGGAACGTATCTGCGTCCGAAGTTTGTGGGTAACTGTGGCGGCTTTGGCGCTGTCCTACGGCAGGGGCCAAAAATTAGCGGGGCAGCCAAAGTACCCGATCTTCGTACTTGACTGAGACTAGAATCGTCGCGCATGCGCGAAAAAAGCGCCCCGTATCACATCACTGGGAGCGTACCATTTCATAGGCGCTATTCGTGGCGCATCAGGACGACACTCGTGTCAATAGGTTTCCGCATTACCATTGAGGTACTATTGCCAATGTGTTATTTTTGTTAGTGGTATTCCCTGTAGCCCTACTAAATTTTAAATTTTTAAATTTAGCTTATGAATTTATTTTTCTAGTTAATTTTCTTAATATTTAATATTATGGAAATTTCTATATTTTATTATGGGAAGTTCTATATCATTCATTGCTGGAGCAGTTTCAGAGACAACGGCCATTTCGAATGCGAAATTTTTTTTTCAATGGAAAAAAAATCAAAACCGTGTGCGCTCGTGGCCGAGTCGCGGCGCAACGATAGAGCGTCTGGTGTAATTTTCGAAGAAAATAAAACATTCATGTGCTCCAAATACAGTAGAAGTGCATAACACTTCAAGACGGATCACCCAAATGATCAAAACAACACAGTGGATTCAAAATACCCTGAAAATACACCAAACACAACAGTCTAAGAGGAAAACCTAACCTCAAAACCGGCCAAGTGGCGTCCCTGCGAAATTAAGGAATTCGAAAAATTTCTTAATGCAGCAGGGTCGGGAACGCCAAATATAGTTTCAATAATGAAGCCAATCATTAATGCATCCAAAAGAAAACAAAACCCAGCCGACATCCCAAAAATAATACACTCCAAAACGATGAAACGCGAGAAAGAACGATTAGGCCCCAGAGACGACTCTCTGAAACTCACCTCACTGAATGCAGGAGACATGAAGTCAAGAGAAAACCTCCTAATGGAGGAGAACAAAAAACTGAAGGAAGAGATAGAAACTCTACAAAAAAAATGCGAGAATCTAGCAAGAGCATCTCAACATACTGAACCAGCGACAACAATAACAACACCAAATACTGAGGAAAAAACTCCTATACCAATGGAAATGGAAAAGACACAAGAGGACAGTGAAGAAGAATTTACACTAATTGAAAGAATAAAGAAGAAAAACAAAAAATCACAAGAGAGGAAGGCGATGGAGAATAAACCGTCCTCAGCCAAGGAAACCAACAACCAAACAACAAAACCAGAAGGTCAGCACCAGCAGCATCAACATCACCTACACCACCAAAAGGCACCCCACAAACATTTTCTGCAACAGCAAGCCAAATCAAAAGGCTGCCACCAATAAACATCTTCGTACAAGACCCAAAGGACACAATCAACCTAATAAAGGAAGCTACGGGTAACACAAATAATTTTTATATTAAGAGAGTAAATACACACAAACTGTACAATTAAACAGCGCAGACAACTTAGAAAATGTAAAAAACATACTAAATAGAGCAAGTACACAATACTATACATACACTCCAAAGTGGCTTAAACAACACAACCTTTTAATAAAAGGTCTACCCCCTCCTTCTCGGAGGATAAAATAATGGAAGACCTCAAAAAGGTTTCCCAAAATAAAATTACTTTTAGCAAGGTGAACTGCTTCACCACAAATAATTCAATAAGAGAACAGAGAATACTCCCAATATTGTTAGTACAACTAGAAGCCGATAGTGACTTATCATCCATTAAGGATATAAAATACATACTACACCACAAAATTAGATGGGAAAAGCTGAAAGGTCAAAGTATAAAACAATGCAAACGCTGTCAACGCTTTGATTATACAGCCACAAATTGTAACCTGAATTACAGGTGCGTAAAGTTTGACCAAGACCATGCCCCTGGGGAGTGTGCGTTGGAAAAAATTCCTCTAATCCCTCTAACATCACTCCTTTTTGCACAAACTGTAAAGCTTTTGGACATCCAGCCTCATACAGAGGTTGTCCAAAAGCAAAAGAATTTATAAAGAATAGACTCAACAGAAAAACAGATTCTAATATAAAAGTTCCACCGAAGCAATTTAATCAAACCCGCATCCAACCAGGAATTTCATACGCTGCTATGGCATCAGCCCAGAAAACAGACAAAACACCTGAGATCATACCACCCCAAATCCAGAACATAAATAAAACTGAGATTAGTTCAAAAATAGCTTTTATAGAAACTCGTACACTAAACTTAGAAAAAACACTTTCTGACCTAACAAACAAATTTGATTCACTCGGTGCACAACTAAATCACATTATCTCCTTATTTAGCAATGGCTTGTAACTCAATCATCAGAAACACAAACAAAAACAATTTAAAGATCATCTCTTTAAACACAAATTCAATTATAAGCAACTCGAAAAGAATAGCACTTATAAAATTGATAGAAGACAATGATCCGGATATTCTACTCTTAAACGAAACCCATCTGAAACCAAGATACACATTTTACCTAAAAGATTACCACGTAATTAGATCAGACAGATTAACTGGCAAAGGAGGTGGCACTGCAATCATAATTAGAAACACCATAGAGTTTAAACCAATAGAATTTAACACAAACTTTGAGACAATAGAAAAAACAACTGTACAAATTACCCTGAACAACGGTAACACCCTCCTGCTGGCGGCTATCTACTTTTCATAAGAGAACTGAATAATATATTCACAGAATTAAAATTACATTCACAAAACACCTATTACATATTAGCAGACGATTGGAATGCCAAACAGACAGCTTGGAAGAACAAAGTCAACGATGAAAGAGGAATCGCTCTTAACTCATGGATTCTTAAACATGACATAGAATACAAACTGAAACTAGTCCACACAAACACTCCCTCATTTCCAAGATATGAATCCTTTATTGATCTAATTTTAATATACTCCAAAATAGTGCTAAAGAATTCTTACACAGACCAACTAAAAACTATCAGCTTCCCCAGTAATCATGAAGGCTGTCTGACCTTGTTCGAATTCCCCGATACACAGCTATCTCTCTCAGACACACACACAATCGCCAAAAAAACTATTCAAAACTTAACGTAGAAAAATTCCAAAAGAAATTAAGTAAATTCCAAACAACTATAGACCCACACCGCAACTTATCCATAGAACAAATTAAAACAAAACTAAACAACATTAGCAACGAAATAATTAAAACAGTCGACAAAACAACCCCAAAATACAAACCCACAAACTCAACAGACAAATACATAAACCACAAAATCAAAACCTTACAACGCAAAGAACAGAAACTTATCTCACTATTGAGAAAATTACGAAAACAACTTACTACAAACTCATACATAGAACACACTATACACAACTTACAACAAATGATAGCTGCCACCAGGAAAAAACTAAAACTAGAAGTAGAAAAACAAGTTCATACGTACTGGTTGAACCGAGTCAAAGCCATATGTTGTGCCCAGACGGGTTTCAACAATGCTTCAAAGTGGATTCTTACTGTCTAGTTCCAGGATCGGGATTTGATCGGGAGTGGCGACTATTTAACCAAGCACGAAGTTACGTTTTACAGCTTTATTCAACTTTTTTCCCCCGGTCCGGGTGGTGTCCAGAGTTTTTATAACATGTGTTTTGCTGAGTTAGAATTTTTGCGGCGGTCACTGCCTCGCCATAGCGCTTACATTGATTTCGCTGATGACAACCTGTCGGAGGTTGTTGCCACGCCGAACTGCTTACAATTTATTTCGCTGATGTTACCTGTCGGAGGTTATTGCCTCGCCGTACATGCTTAATCCCGAATTCCGGACACCACACATAGACCCTAGGAAACCAGACAAAATGTTCCCCGAAATCAACCGGATATTCAGAAACAAACAACACCACACCATACCTCAATTCAAAATAAAACAAGATAAAATAGACTTGCTAAATCTTGCAAACATAAAGCCAGATCTTCTTGAAAAAGATGAAAACGATCTCATCATACGAGATAATGCTCAAAAAGATTTTTTTTCAGATTTATCTTTAAAAATATCCAACGAGATAGCAACCCAAATACCAAATACCATAAGCGATTTTACCGAAACAAACTCAGCCTTAACCCCCACACAACCTGATACTATGCCAATATATTTTACAAACTTTCTACAAGTCAAATTCAAATTTAAGTACCTCAACAACAAAAAATCCGCCGGGAACGACCAGATACCAAACTACTGAAAAAACTTCCAAACAAAATCATATGGGTATACACAATTTTATTTAACAACTTATTAAATCACAGTACATACCCCGAAGAATAGAAGACAGCCAAAGTCATCCACATTGCAAAAAAGGTAAAGACCCTTCTTCTCCAGACAGCTACCGGCCGATCAACCTGTTACCAAATATTGGCAAAGTCTATGAACGTATCATCAATGATATGATTCTAGATTTCTGCGATACTAATAATATAATCTCCGAAAACCACTATGGCTTTAGAAAACACCATTCCACAATACATGCTATCAACAAACTAACCTCCAACTTTAAACTTGCCCTGAGTAGTGGTTCCTGCGTGGGCGCCTGTCTGATAGATCTGGAGAAAGCATTCGACACCATATAGATAGACGGGTTGATATGCAAACTGAAGCGAAAAGAATTTCATTTTCTCATGCCCCTTCAAGATAACCAATGGCCTCCAACAAGGCACCATAAATTCACCAATATTGTTTAATATATTCACAAGTGACATTTTAAATCTATTTGGCCCGGAACGAACAAGCTGCTCCATAATATCCTACGCAGACGACCAAATTGTGTACCTCGCAGGGAAAAGCCCCAAAAAGATACAAACGGTACTCCAAAACGCAATCAATAGTATCTTTACATACTACATAAATAAATGCGAATTAATATTATTCAGGCCCAAATTCAATGGAAATTTAAAATCAATTGCAAAATTTGCCACCGAACAAACAGACAAACAAACAAACAAACAAGAAAGCGAGCTAATAAAAACGTGGTAAAATAGGCTACCAACTAATAAATTACAAAACATTTCAACTCACAGGCAACCAGCAATCCGGTGACAAAATCCCGCATAATGTTTCAGTAAAATACCTAGGCTTAACTTTAGACAGCAGGCTCCTACTAAATAACCACCCACAAATACAACTTCAAAAAGCTAGAAAAGCTTTCGGAGCTTGTGCAAAACTATTCCACTCCCACACATTCAGTAGAAAAGCAAAACTAATCTGTTACCAACTCCTAATTAGACCCATAATAACATATGGCTGCGAGAATTGGTACTATATTAGCGCCTCTATTATGGTAGAAATTCGCATTTTTGAAAGACGATGTCTCAGAGCTTGCCTCGGATTGTACATGTCAGCCCACTCAAACTACAAACGACACATAAACAACGAAACTATATACAACAAAGCCAATATCAGCAGAATCGATAACTTCATCATAAAAATAACACGAAACTACTTCGCCAACACACGACACGTCACAAACAATAGCCTAATATTCCCCATTGCATATCCAGATGACAACTATATCAGAGAAACACTAACTTCAGGATATATCCCTCCAGAAGCATTCGTATACTTAGACAAGTTAGGATACATTCAAAACAGAAATGGAATCCCGATATCGTACCACATCCCAGGACATAGAGGGAAAAAAGCCATAACGTACGCCCCCCAGGGGCATGATCTAATCACACCTGAGCATGGTTACCGTTAATAGCGCAGCTATCACACATAAAGATCTCGTAGAAATTAAGAATATAGATTATAAGAAATATTAGTGGTTAGCCGATAGACTGGCACCTCATTAGTTTCCTGCGAAATGAGCAAGTTCAATTGTTATTGTTAATGAACTGCCATTCCCTACAATTCCCAAAGAACCTTGTGTAATCACGAAGAGTGTGCAATCATGTCGACCTCGACGATAGTACCAAAGTACCCCTAGATCATAAGTTAGTAGATAAGACATCATCAACCTCACCTCATCCCATATCCACTCTATCCTCACATTCACAAACGCATCTTCCCCACGCGTACATAACCTAGCATAACTGTAAATAACATCACCCCATTATATCATCATCATCCCCCTCTCTCTCTCTCTCTCTCTCTCTCTCTCTCTCTCTCTCTCTCTCTCTCTCTGTCATTCATATCCATGTACATATGTATAAAAATTAGTTTTAAAATTAAAAATAATTGACGCGAGTTCCTGTTTTTGTTAAGGGCGTCTCCAGGAGCATGTGATAACCCGAAATAGTTGCGGCTGTGAACTGCATTCTATTCACTGCGAAAATGGAACTACGAGGGGTGAGCATTCGCCACTCCTCCGACTAAGAAAGAAAGACTGTATACCGCCAATGTTCCTTTATACATTAGTATTACTAAAATTGTTAGAGAAAACTTTTCGTTTATTGTTATAGTTAGTTTAAGAACTGTTAACATTGTATTGCCTTTAAATAAACAATTAAAACGAAAATAAAGAAAGAAAGCATTGAAAAAAACCGATTCTCGTCCGATCATCGAAGTTAAACAGTGCTGAGCGTGGTTAGTACTTGGATGGGTGACCGCTTGGGAACACCACCTGCTGTTGTCACTCTTTTTTTTTATTTTCTATCTTCACTATGTGTATAAGGTATATATATATATATACAATAGTGAAATAAGACGTTTTGAAGCGTTTTTGTGTTTTTAATCCCATATACTACTTTCGACCTAGAATAACTCCATACTATAATATGTCAATCTTTTTCTTTGTATAAATATGAAATTGATAAAATTAGTATAATTTAAATTAGTTGAGTAATTTATTAGGTACCAACATATTTAATAATGTAAATAATACTGTGAATAATGATACAGCAATTTTTGGTGGTGACTCTCTGAGTCGCCACTTGGGCACTAAGGGTTAATTAAACGATCAAAACATATTTATATTTTACAATATTTACAATATATTTGTATAAGAAAACAAATTTTCTTAATTGAAATTTTTTAATCTTAATTTCAGTTCGATTTAACGGAATAATATTATTGATCTTATAAGCAATGCGAATTTATTTTATTATTTTGGAAGGTAAACTGCGAAAGCGTAATCTCAACTATTAATATCATATACGTATATCCTTCCTCATTCTTTACAATCTTGAAACACAGAATTTTAAGGAGACAGAAGTTTCTGGCAGTTATAAAAAACGCAACAAAATTTTTGAAAATTTGACAAGATATAATTCTTACTAGATTAATGCAATTACCAAAGTTTGGGTTCGATTCACTGCACCGTTTAAGAAATATAGCAACTTTAAGTTTGCACATTTTAACACGTCTTCTTATGGGGAATTCATAAAATTCCACTTCAAACCCTATTTAAACCTTGAAAAAACGCAACTAGAAACTCCAGTTTTTTTATATGTAGCAAAAATTATGTAATTAATTATATTAAAAATTTATTAGTATTCACTAAACAGTTACAGAGCAAAAACTTATGAACTGTTACAAAACGTCATATTCATCGTGTTGTCTCTCACTAGCATGGAAACGCGACAAGTGTAGACCAATGAATATAGCTACAGAGGGTACAAGTATTAGCAAAAGTTTAATGCAAAACATACTCATAAATGGCTTCTATTGCCAATATACATATTGATGGATTTCGAGTTTCTTGTACTTTTGTCTACCATTGTACCTCCAGAACATTTCATATTCTGAAAATATGAAAGGGAACTCTTACTCTAAAGTATTGGTACATAAACGGAAGGAAAGATGTTAAAATATTGACAACCTTTCGAGAATCGGAAATGTTTAAATATTTTTTGAATCCACTGTATGTTCGGTCACGGTCGAAAAGGTTGAAGTAATTCACACTACGGGCGTGTGCTAATCGTTTCGTACAGTTGATGCATGCTTATTAAATATGTAGCAAGCGCCCTTTTAATTGAGCGGCCTGGTCTCGGCATAGTGGCACGTGTTTTTGGTTTCTGGCACGCGCATCGCTGGTCAACGAGTGGGGGAAGGGCCACGGGGCCCACGGGGCCCACGGGGCCCACGGGGCCCACGGGGCCCATGGGAGCTGGTCCCCATAAGAACGAAAAGGGAGGAAACTGGGATGGGGAGGAGGGAAGGAGAGGGAAGAAGAAGTTCACTTAACTTCCCCTCAGCAAGTTGTCTTACGTTTGCCAACGCTCTTGTTCAGGGCGAAAGGGCCACGATACTGTATGTAGTAAGGCGGCAGATTCTTTCGGTTATATTTTATAGCCGTCTGTTTAGGAGGAAAAAAGAGGTAAGAGGATGCGAGAGACGAAGGACGAACAATGCAGTGGCGTAGTTTGCTAGTCCCGTCGACCATTTCATCAGCGAATCAAAAAGGACATAGAGAAAAACTAGAAAAATATCTCATTTTATAAACACAGCTACATACTTTCACTGACAACTACAGTCCTTTTTGCAGCCTATTCATTATAAAAGAACCAAAATGTTATGGGAAGACTGTGAAACTTCATGCAAAATAAAAATTATCTTCATTATTTGCAAGACACACATCCACATTGAAATTTCTTCTTTAATTATTTTTAGACGTTGGAATTCAACACTTCTTACGTTCTTTTAATTCTTTATAATACGTAACTTACAAGGTAATATGTATATACCCGTTTATTTTATATTTTATGCAACAGTATTTTCCAATTCTTTAAATGTTATTTCTGTTTTGTGCTGGATCTATTAATTTTTATGTGAGATTGTAATCGACAGCGAAGCAAATTAATGTTTGCCATGTCGCTTATCTCATTGTTGGACACGTCGAGGACTCAGAGCCAGAGAAATTTCTAATCGACAATTTCGGATCAGTAATTTTCCGCAATTTTTCAAGGCAAACAACGACCTCCTATACGGGGTGTCACAAAAATGTACTTCCTTGAAAGCGTTTCGCCTTGTTTTTGTCCTTTGCGAAAACGTTCTCCGAAGCCTTGTTCAGGAGTTATAAGTACAGACCAATCAGAGAGTTGGCATTAGCCGAGAGGGACTCCGTCCACAGAAGCCGGGATCTGGTTGGTCCGTGTTTTCGTGTATAGCTCCTTAACGAATCCTCGAATAACAATTTTACAAAGGAAAAAATGATTTCAAATGTTCTTAGACATCATCCCTTTTAAGGAAGAGCAACATTTTTGGCTCACTCTGTATATGTATTACATATATTTTGTATTATAATAATAATGTTTCTACCGCTGAACTAATTTTTGCTTTCAAAGCAACTATTAAATCAAACAGGTGACGAAACTTTTCAATATTAGTAAAAAAATTAACTTCGCCCATTTCTGCTGTGAACTTTAAATCACCAATTTATATTTTGAAGATATACTAAGTTTTACACACATTACAAACATTTTACACAAACTTAATCGTACGTTTCATGAAATGTATTTAACTATCAAGAAGAAAATAGGCGAACTTCTTCCCGCAGGAATGTATAAAAGTAAAAACAGTTGAGTTTACTAAAATATTACTTGCACGCGAAACAGTCTTACAAGTGGCGTAAGTGTATACGCAATTACAATCTCCAGTTTTGAGGAAAATGCACCAACTAATTATCGAGGACTGATTGTGCATCGAGTGAATGCTGAGCGATGTCGTTTAACGAAGAGTAAAAACATCATTGATTTAGTGGCCCTTGAAGGAGCACGCGGAATATTATCGTACGCGATGCAATGTTTAGAGAACGGAGGAATCACATCTTCCTGCCGGTTAATAACTATTATTGCTTACTTTTAGGGTCCACGAATGATACGTTACTGTGGATAGACGGGATGAGGAGAGGAGAGACCGGAGAACGGGCAGGTGCGCGCGTTTCATTTCGTGTTCCGGCAAACAGCCTCGGTGGTTCCGACCAAAGGCGCGCTGCGATTCGACTGTTTGCGATTTTATCCTGAAACGTCTCGTATGCCAAAACTCTCATTCGATAGAATAAAGGGCCACACTCTGAATAGCAAGAACAGTCGTATTTCGCAGTGGGAAGTATCGCGGATCACCAGGGATTTCTGCCCCGCTAAATACGTGGCCCTCGGACCTCAAAAAATGAATACGAACACCTGATTTAACAGCGTTGTTTAGCTTATTTCAATATTTTTCTCGCATTAGCATATACATTTGTTGCTATCGCTGACACGGGACGATCCAATCATTTATTTAGTACATTTATTAGTACACAGGGAACAAGGACACACACACACAGTTTATGGTCCACAGAATTTTATTTCTAATCAAATATCTAATAAAACGAGTATTCGTCGAAGCAAATATTTAGAAATACTGTGTTAGTGCAGTGGTCGGCTATCTCATTAGTCAAAAGAGCCAAATATCAGCAGTACAACGATTTAGATTTCTTTCGAGAGCCAAAATTCTTTACAAGAAACCTGTTTTTAGAAGTCAAAACTAGGTTTAGATGTTAAAACTAGGTACGCTGAATAAAACTAGATATCATACTTTATAATAATCTTGTTTATGGATAAACAGACTGCGGATCTTTATGCATTTATAGCAAAATTGAGTAGATGAAATTCAAAATGGTTGGAAAAATTTATAAAATTGAAGATGTCAATATATGATTACTCCTCTATTCAAATCATTAAAGGAAGAAATAACGTTCAATTTAGTTCTCCTATCCCTTGCAATCGATGCAGACAATTTTTATTTTGCATAAAGATCCGCAGTATACTAATTTAGATATCGTGTAACAAAACTTCATCACACTTCTTATTCTAAAGAAGAACATGAAGCATCATTGTATAACAGAAATTACATAGTAACTATTATTATTAGCATCTGGATCATTATGCACAATAGAAAATTGAAATTAAGAAAATTTCTTCCCTTATTGATTCGAATAGGAGAGAAATCATATATTGACATCTTCAATTTGTAAAATTTTCCAACAATTTTGAATTGTATAAAGATCCGGTGTTTATTTCTAACAAAAATAAATAGGTGTAATTTAAAACAGTAGAATTCAAACTATTAGTGAGAAATATAAATTTATATTCAGCTCCTGTATCTTGCAATTGATGCATAAACATTTTATTTTGCATAATGATCCAGATGCTAATAATAACAATTACTATGTAATGTCTATTAAATAATGGTGGTTCATGTTCATCTTTAGAATAAAAAGTGTGATGTAGTTTTATTACGCGACATCTTAATGAGCAAACTGCGGATCTTTATGCAAAATAAAATTTGTCTGCATGTTGTTACTTCTTCTTTTAATGATTTTAATAAAGGAGAGATCATATATTGACATCTTCAATTTCTAAAATTTTTCAACAATTTCGAATTTTATCTCCACTCAATCTTGCTATAAATGCATAAAGATCCGCACTCTATTAATGAGTATATAGGACAATAAAAATTTAAATGAAATGTCACATCCACGTATAAATTATTAGCCAGATTAATAATCTATGACATCGAATGTATTCGGTGACATGAGGCACGAGAACATTTTCGTCTCGTTCTTTTTTAGTATGCTCAGACCCACGAAGGGTCCCCGTATGAAAAATTCGTACGCGGCCAGGTGAACACAGGTGTATGAGCTAACGAGCGTGGTTTTGCCTCTCCTGTCAGGTAGAATAAGACTACAAGAAAGAACTTATAAAAACGAACAGAGACGGCAGTAGGAAGCACGAGACTAGTAAACAGAAGAAAGACGACGAGAGAAAATGGGTAACAAGGAATAACTCGAGTGATAAGATAGCCAAAAGGACAATAGAAAAATTATGGATAAATACACACCTCAAAAGAATTAAGGGATCACTCGTGCGAACCCGAAAAATTGCTCCCACTTTACGTGATCATCACTCCGTCAAAAATTGCTTGATATCGTTAAACAATGGATTGAAAGCCTGGAACCTCTAGTTTCAGATGCTCTGTTTCAAATTGTTGCTATGTTGTTTTTTTACAAAGTTATAACGAGATGAAGACAACAAGCGAACGGTTCGTTTTTGACCCATGGTTCCTTTCAGGCTTTTGTTCCCCCTGATGAGTACTATACGACGCAATGATAAAAAAATTTGACCTTGAAATTCAAGGTCAAGGTCAACTTTGCGGCAAGTTTCTTTAACAAATCTCCACCGATCCAGAGATATAATTTTGAAACACCCTGTGCATGTGTGACTTTTGTGCATACACTTTTATTTCGAAGATATTATTTATGAAGGGAAATTGTGTATTTACTTCCTAAACGTGCAAAAGTTTTACACAGACATATTTTCTTCTATTTTTGTATTGTTTATCCCGAGAAGGAAACTTATTATATTAAATTCAAAAGTCAACAGAACATAAATATTTCTATCAAAATAATTGATATACTTTTTAAGTGAATCATTTTTTGCAATCGGTAGAAGATTAAGATAGAACACTAGAAGATTAACATAGAACACTAGAAGATTAACAGGAATAACATCTTGAATCGTTTATACTAATATAAAAATCGATTTTCAATTTGCACGGACTATCGAAGGACATAGACAAAATGCTTTGTTATATCTACTTTCAAATGTTGAATTTTACAAAAACTCTTCTCTGGTTCTCATTATTTCTTTAAGGACCATAGTATGTTAGTGTTACGTTGTAATACATACTTTACATTCTATACACTTAAAAAACATAACACATGTAAGTACCATAACACTGTTCAAATAACGCATATTGTTGAAGATAGATATAATTATTTTCGTTGGTGTTTGTGTACGCGTTGGCACGACTTTAGCGCTGTCTTATCTGTATCGTCTGTGTCTGTCAATCTACATATATGTACAGATCTAGAGTGAAAGTCTGAAACAACAATCCAAAGATTGTAGTGCAATCCAATTAGCAATCCAATTAATTATTATATTGTCCTTTCTGTATTATTCTATAATTATTAACAAGAGTTTGCTTTTATATATATTTATTAAATTCAAAGACAAACACTAACTTGCAGCACATATTCCAAAGCAAGAATACTTCTTATAGTCACAGTAACATAATTGCAGTGGTCAAGAACACGTCAATTCAAATGATTCGCATTAACTAGTTAAAAGATTGACACGTGGCGTAAATTATTTATTACTTCAATTCCTTTAAAAAGCTTCTGCTTTTCATACCTCAATATGGTGTGATAAAAGTAGTACATAACAGTAAATCTTAGTTGGGCTTTAGACATGTTTTATTCCCTGGCAACATTTAAAGGCAAAAGGCACTGCAAAGTACCATCAGGACTTAAAGTGTTAATTTTAGTTTCCTAGAAAGGAGTGCAGAGATTCAGATCAAGGAAACTATTGTCTACGAGGACACATATTTTCTCAATCTGGCAAAGATTGCACGATCGTGAAACCATATATTGTATGTAAAAATTAAAAAGATTCATTTTTAACTCTTAAATATTGATCATTTTAGTCGCTTGTGTCTTGGAGTAAATAAATGGCTCTAGCTTCTTTCAATCAAAATAAATTGAAATAATGAATTTTCCAAATTTATTAAAAGATATACGAAAGAACAGAAAAATGTCAGTTTGATATGTGTTCATATAGAAACGATTTTCACTTGACCCCCCCCCCCCCCTCACGAAGACTGTAAAGTTTCTGAATCATGCTGTTTATATTAATGTACTGTTTCTATTGCAATCGACTCATTGAAATTGTAATTTATGTTTTGCAGACTCTGATTATATTTGAAATAAATGTAACAATGAAAGCTAAAAATGATAATTCAGGATTCAACAAATTATGGTCAACGCATTCTGAAGAATTTGTAGATAATCGACTCGGCAACCTTATATACCCGTTGGAAGACGGGTTGCCATGAGTTAAGGCTCTGTTACGTATGCGGACGCTACCGTTGGTGACTCTTGACCCTTCCGGAGATATGTGTCGAAACAGAGGGCCTATTTAAGAACAAAGGGCTTACTCAAAATCGGATCATAAAGGGGCTCTTGCAAGCGATATAACTTCTAAGAATTAATTTCTAATCAGAAGTAGCACGTGGCCCCCACCATCGCTAGATCCGATTTTGGGTACTATATAAGGGCCTTCCTCTTTAGTTGGGTTGATTCAAGTGAATACGCGCAGTACGTACCGTTCCACGTCGAAAGTCAATTCGCGCTAGATCGGTTGTTGAAGTTCCTGTCTACCACTCTGTAGTAGATCGCCCCCGCATTTCTCGGTGCGTCAAAACTGAAAGAGTTTAGTCCGCGACACCGCGACAACATTACATTAAACATTTGTACGTTTTTTATAATACAAAATATATTATTGTGTGTGAACTTATTAAGGGTTCAAATATCGATTATTCATATTCCCCTTTCGAGTTCCCAGTCGCTAGTATACTACGACGATACACCTTTGCCGCTCAAGGTGTATCTATCTCAATTCGATAAGTTACGAGTCAGCGGAACCGCGACCCTATACCTTATAGGTGGCGACCCGGTGGTGAAATAGACATCGGCTAGTCCACTCCCTTGGTCACACGAGGCGACCCGGTGGTGAGATAGACATCGGCTAATCCTTGTGAATACCCTATCCTTAAAAGTGGCGACCCGGTGGTAAAATAGACATCGGCTAGTCCACTCCCTTGTTCCCTCGAGGCGACCCGGTGGTGAGATAGACATCGGCTAGTCCTCGTGTACCTTTCCTACTTTGCTCTAAAATCTCTAATTCCAAAATACCCTCGGTTTCCGCATAGCTTCCTGAACCTCGGCTCGTAACAGCTCTTTATATATTTTAATAAATTCAGTCAACTCAATAAAATCAGAATAATTTATTTAATAGCATACGAATACAAACGACAAGATTTATTGTAGCTTTTACTTTAGTATGATTAAATTGTAACAATAATTCATTTTTAAGCTTGATAAAAAAATCGTGTTAATTATAGGGTAACTGTACCGATTACTGCGGTGTCATGTTCCGATCATATTTTATTTTAATATTATTCCTAATTTACCATGAAATAATAATGTGCTTAAGCAATTTATGAAAGAATGATGTGTTCTGAATACAAAAAAATGTGGGACCCTCAGAACTTAATACAACATAAGAAAATATTTAAAAAAGATACCATTTTGTACCTATACCTAGAGAAACAAATTACGTATCTAGACACTAAATTAAATAAATCCTGAGTACAGTAACAAATAATTTTTTTGTTTATTACATTTTGAACGAATAAACTTTTTATTAATTTTAATACCGTGGTATATCAAATCGCATAAAAACCTAAATACATTCTTTTAATAAATATTTGGGTAACATTTATTACTTTAATTTGAAGCTGTTTTAAATTAAGAAGAAAAGTATTGTGAAGTTTACAACATTCCACAATTGCATTCACAATGTAAACTCGTCTGTCTTTCTCAATTAATTTTCCTTTTTATTTCTTAAAATCTCCATTCTTTCTCTGTTTCTCATGTTTTCAGTTCCATAATTAGATCTTTTTAGATACTTTGTTTTTTATTTTCGTTACTGTTTTTTTTTATTAGTTTTCGATATAATTTTTGCCATATCTTCTTATTTTATCTATAATACTCTTTATCTAGAATCGTATGCTACCTACTTACGTGTATCGAATAGGTACCTAGCCTAAAACGTTAGGCTGAAGTGAACCTAGTTTCTCATCGTAGTTGCAATTCACACCACAGTATTAGGGACATTCCTAGTGATTTTTGTGCCGCGGTAATGAGCTCCTCCTTCGTTAAGCTTTTTATTGATAATGCAAGGGAAGTTCCTTTTATAGTTTTGTTGTATGGAAGTAGGTATTTAAATAAGAATAAAACTCTTCTCTCTATGCAATCTAAAGCAATATAAAGAATGTACAATCATGTGAACAACAGTCCTTTGTTTACCTTTTATGAGGAATGTTTTTTTAAATCCTGAGATTATACAAATGTGAGAACAATTGACAATTTTGTTTGCCTAGCCAACGAGGACACAATCTCATTGAATTGTACAAATTTATTCAGGGCAAAATATATATTTTTACGTACTCTAATCTTATTGGGAAAAAATACCATAGTAAAACGTACAGCCGCAGTAATAGATACATTTATCCGATATGAGTTGGTCATTTTATCTGAAGACATTGAAATATCTCGAAAAGTATGCATGGGATCAAAACCAGTGGGTAATGATAGTTGTTCGTCGCGAAGAGGGACATCCAATGAAACCAAACTCGACCCCTCACCGCTACTCCCTGGGGGTGGGGGTGGGGGAAGATTAAAAACTTAAATGGGAACCCCCATTTTTCATTGCATATTTGGATTCTCCAAACATGGGTAAAAAATCGTTGAAAATTAGGGATATCTCGAGAAATGCACATCAGATTAGAAAAATAAAAGTAGACGTATTTGATATTTTTAAAAATGCTATTTAATAACGCTATAATTGACCCCCCCCCCCCACACCTCCTGAGGGTGGGAGAGGGAATTATTTCAAAATCTTCAATGGGAAACCCTTTTTTATAGCAAATCTTGGTTCCCCATTGATTTGATATTATTAGTGTAATCTCTTCCACAGATGTCGCTGCAATCAAAAGCAGTTGGACAAATTCATTGGTTTGTTTATTAATACATCAAAAACTACTTTTAAAACTACTTTTCTCGAGATATCCCCAAATTTTCAACGATTTTTTAGCCATTTTGATTTTTGTCCATTACAGCGCCATCTGTGAACCAAAATGCAAAATCCTAGGTCAGATTTGTGTATTTTTTTCTGAAGAATCCAAATTTGCAATGAAAAATGGGGGTTCCCATTTAAGTTTTTTATCTTCCCCCACCCCCACCCCCAGGAGGTGGCGTTGGGAGTCCAGTTTGGTATCATTCGGATGTCCCCCTTCGCGACGAGCAACTTTCATTACCCACTTGTTTTGATCCGATGCATAGTTCTCGAGATATTTCAATGTCATCAGATAAAAGTAGTTCCTGTAGAAGAATAACAAAAAATCAACATTATAATTATTTTTATCATAGTTAGAAGTAACTTAAGAAATTTTGTTCAATAATTAATGTCTCCTCGTTTAGGAATGACAACAAAAATAAATTGACTCGGTTTTACACCGGTTCCTACAAGAAACGTTTACGTGGAATGTTCTAGTATGTAGTATGTTTACATCTAGCACTTCGGTATGTTTAAAAACTATTAGTCTACGTCTCAACACTCAGTTCTTCGCAATCAGTCGAACGGAAAAGCACGCAGGTAAAATAAGAATAAATATGAAGTCAATTGCTTCAAATTGTGTAAAAAAAGTCATTTCTCTTTTGAATGACGGCTTGTCAACGCGTAAGACGGCGAGAACTTGCAGGGTTAGTCAATCGACAGTGCAGAGAATAAGAAAAAACTACTGTGGAAGTGTATCATTAAATGTTGGAGGAAGACCAAAAATATTATCACCGCAGGATGAACAAAGGATTATACGGTTTGTCACATCTGGTGAAGCTTCAAGTTCCATTATGGCTGCAAAATTATTAAAAGAAGATACGAATATACAAATAAGTCTGTGGACAGCACGAAGAACCCTCAAAGGAACTAAGTTTAGAAGCATTAAGAAAAAAAAGAGCCAATGTTGTCGAAAAAAAATATTAAACGTCGTTTGGAATTTGCTACAAAATATCAAAACTGGACAACTACTGACTGGGAACGGGTTATTTGGTAAGACGAGATCAAAATTAACAGAATTTGTTCAGATGGCATATCTTGGTGCTCGATTCGTAAAAATGAAAGGCTTAAACCACGACATGTGAAACAAACGTTAAAGCATGGAGGCGGATCCCTAATGATCTGAGGGTGCCTAACAGCATTTGATGTGGGATCACTGCACCGAATTAATGGAATCATGAATCAGTACATGTACAAGGATATTTTGCAAGATCGTCTCACAGATGCTGTTAAAAATATGCCTTTTGAAGAAAAAAAATGCAATTTTCATACATGACCGAGACCCTAAGCACACTGCTAAAAGTGTAAAAAATTGGCTCAATACTAAAACATTTTCTGTTTTGGATTGGCCTGCACAGAGCCCCGACCTCCACCCCATAGAAAATCTATGGGGTTTACTAAAAATACGACTTCGGGATTCATATGTCTCCCATCCAACTTTAATCACAGATTTGTATGATAGAATTCAAGAACAGTGGGAACAAATATCTCCGGATTATTGCAAAAAATTAGTAGAAAGTATGTCAAAGCGAATTAGTGCAATTTCACAAGCACAGGGGTTGTGGACGAAATATTAAAAATAAATAATATATTAAATATTGCCAAGTATTGGACGTGGTGCAAAACCGAGTCAATCTATTTTTGTTGTCATTGCTAAACGAGGAGATATTAATTATTGAAAAAATTTTCTTAAGTTACTTCTAACTATGATAAAAATAATTATAATGTTGATTTTTTATTATTCTTCTATATTCCTAGCAATAAATAATGATTTATACAAAACTGGTGGTTATTGGTTCAGTTTTGCTCCTTACTGTAAATACCAACTTTCCCGAAAAACCGCAAAGGTTCTAAATTAATAGTGTCATCTCGTCACGTGCAAATTATAGGTGTACTGTTGAGAGCTGACAAGAAGGACCCCGGGAGGCACAGTGGGAAGAGGGGTCTATTGTTCTGCATAGCAGTAGTAGTGTGTGTGTGACCGCTTCGGCCAATAGAAGGCGCGCACCTTCCAAGCTAACCGATCGGGCGCGCATTCCTTCCTACGTCACTGCATTCCTGCCAGGGACCTTCTTGTCAGCTCTCAGCAGTACGTGGCCGTGATGCTGTGTTAGGACATCGGGAATTGTGAACTTTCTATACCAGGAAGCACGCAGTATAGGAATTTTCTTTTTCTATGTAATCGAAGTACCGGTAATTGGCGTTGGCAAGGTTTCTACGCCTGCATACAAACCGTGCGAGCACTTTTTACGTGCAGCTGATGTTCAGTGGTTTACGTGAAATGAAAATTGCGTGATGAAAACTGTAGGTCTCACTGTTTTCAATTTATACGTTACTTACAGACGTTGTGGTCTTTTTATGAAGTTACGCGCCAAAGAAACCCAGTGGCTTTCTAGTTCGCAATTCACTGGTGTAAACAATGTGGCGTCGTTCAAAAAACGATTATGCTTCAAGGTACCCGTTACGTAGAAAAATGATCGTTGTTATCGAATCGCAACTTCCATTGCACCATTCTCGGTTACTTAAATAAATCACTGATCTTGAAACGATCGTCCAATTTGTTAATTACTATCGTCTAACAATTTGTCAATCTTCAGCTTTTTTATGAATTTTTGCTTATTTACTAGTCTACTTATCGTTATGCAAATTGTATGCATTTATAACGAAAATGGATAGAAGAAACACAAAACAATTTAACTCCTTGCCGTACCATTTTCTTTACAGTTACAATGAATAAAACGTCTTTATACCAAAAGATGTCGTAGAAGGGAAAAGAAAATTTATATTTTTTGTATGGCAACATTTATTTTAATGTGCTTAAATATTCATTACATAACATTCATATTTGTTAGACATTGTTAAAATATTCATGACGAGTCTGACTTGTTAAAATACAGCAAGGGGTTTAAGCATACTGTCACTTTACTTTCAATTTTATAAAATTATTAAGGAAAGAAACTCTATTTGGCTTTTATTCCTTATAAATAATGAAGACAATTTTTATTTTACATAAAGATCCAGAGTCTACTTATTATCAATTATTGTGCTTATTCGTGTTTTGTTTAATGCATTGGCTAAATTATCAAGCACACAATGATATTCTTGTTCATAGAAAAATAATAAGAAAATTGAGTGCATTGTTGATGGTGGAGATAATTGATAACTGCTAGGTGCCCGAAATATACTATACTATACTTAGAAGTATAATAAATCGACCTCACGTTTTTGAAATCTCGTATTAGTTTCGCAGAATGCATTATAATATAATACATCGTATTATATAACACATTATTGAAGGACGAGTTAATATACTATACTATACTATACTAAGAAGTACAGTAAGGAGCATAACTGATTCGACACACTTTAAATCAGAATAACTTTTTTATGAATGGACCAAACAACTTCAATTTCTCTGTAAGGCTAGAAGAATTGGTTTAGTAAATGACGTCTCATAAATAAGTTGAAAAAATGCATTTGGTCGGAATTGTGAAAAAAATACTAAAAATTGATTTTTACAACTTTTTTAGCTGGCCCAATAACGAAAATTTAAAAAATGTGTTTTGTCAAGTGGTATAAAGTATATACGGTCTGAAAATTTCATTAAAATTGGTTAATTTGTTTACGAATTATAAACGATCAAAAGTGTTAAAAAGGCCGGAAATTTTGAGAAATTGCAATTTTTACCACTTTTGATCGGTAATAATTCGCAAACCAATTAACTAATTTCAATGAAATTTTCAGAGCGTATATAATTTATACGAGTTGACGAAACACATCTTTTGAATTTGCGTTACTGGCCCAGTTAAAAAAGTTGTAAAACTCAATTTTTGCTATTGTTTTTCACAATTCCGTCCAAATGCATTTTTTCAACTTATTTATGGGACGTCATTTACTAAACTAATTCTTCTCGCCTTACACAGAAATTGAAGTCGTTTGGTCCATTCATAAAAAAGTTGTTCTGATTTAAAGTGTGTTGAATCAGTTATGCTCCTACTGTATAATAAATTGACCTCACGTTTTTTAAATATCGTATTATTTTCGCACAATACATTACATAATACACGGCAAAAGTGATCAAAGAAAATGTAGCAAGACTTGGAAATCCATGAGAACATACAACGCAGATAAAATCATAAATAATAGCAGTCTCCGAATATAAGACGAGATAATCTCCTTAGACAAGAATAAACAATACCTACCGACACAGAATAGGTCGTAGCTGCACAATTCGTAATTTCACGTTACAACATGCTGCATATTAACTGAACATTTATTCGAGGAAGAAACTGAGACCTGAAAGAACTGCTAACGACATCTAGGAATTTCTCATGAATTATTGAATTTCTTAAGAGGACGAAATCACTAAATACAAAACTCCAACAAAGGCAAATAACTCGTTAATAACTGGTGGTACTCCATGGAATTGTAAACACGCCAATGTAAGAATAAGTTAGTATTGCGAAATATGCTATGACCAAAGGAATGAACTCGGTGCACCGAATAGTTCGCATAACGGCAGGGTCGTTATCATTGAAATTGAAATTTACACGCTGTTGATGGCGATTCGCATTAATTTTCTTTCTTTCACAATTGAACCGACAAGACTACTCTCTTTTTCTCCATCTCACTGTGTGCGTCTTTCTCTCTTTCTCTCTCGTTTTCTTTGACTCGTACCTCCTGCGAATCGGCCGAAATCCACAGCTGTGCGACGCACCGCACCGCGGCTCCAGCAATAATTTCATTACAATCAAAGAAGTTTGGGAGACTAATGATTGCAATTTGCTCGAAAGTTCTCTGTTGGGATTCGTACGGTGGAATTTCAATCTCGGAGGTTTATAGGCCGCGAAAGTGAAGCAGCCGTGCCTGCAGTGAAATTAACGAGTGACACGTACAGGACCGCATGTTTTCGAGGATTTCGAGATTCCGTTACAAATTACAGGGGACGTTTAAGCCCACGATCAGCACCGGTACGCAATTTATCGTCCCCGCGTATTGAACTTATTATGCGCGATTTCATTCGCGGCTTTTATTGGATATAATTAGTTGGGACACCCTTGCGAAACTTTGTCGCAACTCTAGATTACATAGAATGCGCCAAGTGAGGCAACGGCGGCGAGCTGACTTGAAGATGCACACCGGTCCTAAACGAAAGTTTTAGCAAATGTGGATCGAAAAGGAATTGTTATTTAATTCAATTGTATTGCAGCGAAAAGAGCGATCAGTATATCCAGTAATTTGCTTCACAAAATCGTTGTTATACTGAATGTACGATACTTTCTCTTAAAATCAGTTGTAAAAATAGCTTTTCTATAAAATAATATTACAATCATTCTCTAATGTTTGCTCGTATGAATGGTTCGTGGTGTGTTAATTATCACTTTCGTATATGTGTAATGTTAGAATATTAGTTGGTATTGAGAATATGTATACATAGTCTGCAGATGTCGGAATCAGCTCGCGTGAATTCCATTTTCGACGGCTCCTTTCATGTAATACTCGACTCGCATTCATGGAAGTGTTTGGAAACTGACAAGTTCTGTTACATTTACCGCAATTGCATCCACCTTCCCTCGCAATTACGTCTCAGCTTCTACTGACATTGAAATGATAGTTCTTATTAACTTTCGTTTCTTGGCAAACGAATATTTCGTAGGTAGAATATATTACAAATATTTTGTTTCATAAAAGAAGTGTTCAAACATAAAAGTATTTAAGCATAGGTAATTATGACTTTAAAAATCAACTCTATAAACTTTAAATACGAGATATGAAAAATACTTTTTTTAACATTACTAACAAAGTTTCACCTGCGTCTTATTTCTACAGTATAGTATAGCTTTGATCTAAGAAAACGGAAACCATAGGATCTAAAAAAACGAATATCGACGAGCAGTGTAAAGTGTAATATAAACACGCCGCGTAATTCGATACAGGGTCGGGTATATCGGTGTGAACCACCACTAATCCTGTTACAAAACTTCTTTATTTTTCATTATTCTTTCATAGGACTTTCACTAACTTATTTGTGGCATTTTTCTGATTAAAAGGACAGACTTTAATGTATATAAATCAGTATGAATGTGGCTACGGTCTGAATATTTTCCGGCTTCGGCACGTTAAAATATGAGAAAAAGCAACGAATTAAAAAAAATTTTTGATTAGGATGATTGCAGGCTAAAATTAAAAAACTTCTTCATTTTTTTATGGGACTTTCATCAACTTATTTGTGGCATTTCTCATATTAAAATTACCAAACACGATATAATTTGAATCGTATTTGATGGATTGATTGAGGTATATATCTTTGATTTTAGTAATATGTTTCATTAATAATATCGGTGTGAACTAATGCAGTTACAAAACTTCATTATTTTTCTATGGGACTTCGCCAGCTTACAAACTAGCTAAACAAGATATAATTTCAACTGTATTTAGTGGCCTTCGGTCACGCGGTCCGTGTTTACACGCGCCGTCCTATTCTACCTTCAGCGAGGTCATAAAGAAATAGTAGAACCACAGGATCTAAGTAACAGCACGGACCCGAAGGTTCTTCTTAGATCAAGGCTTTACTGTATTTAGATATACTAACTATATATTCTGCATACAACCGAAATTGTTAAGGAAATTTTATATAATATTTGACAAATTTGAAACTTGTTCGGATCATATTTGTTTACAAATGGTAACTATAAAGATCACTTTTTCTCAATAAAACAAATATTTTTATCCTCTAAAAAGAAATAGAATTTCGTGTAAAAGTAGAAGCAAATAATCTGTTTTAAAAATCTACCTATTAAGATATATGTAGATAGGGGTGTGCGGGTACCCGAAATTTCGGGTTCGGGTCGGGTCGGGAAATTTGTTCGGGTTCGTGTCGGGATCCCGAAGGTTAGTACTTTTTTATAACGAATGTCCAGCTGCATCGATTGATGTATTAAAAAATACCTCATTCCATTTAAAAAAATAGCGATGACCTTGAAATCTTGTAACAAAAATGACCTTGAAAATTTTGTTCCCTTACACCGTTACACGTGTAATTGGGCCTCACTTTATTACCGGAACATTACATGCAGAAAAATACATTGCATTTTTACGAGAATTGTTACCAATTCTCCTGGAAAATACACCCTTGAACATTCGTGAAAATATGTGGTATCAACATGACGGATGTCCGGCCCATTCTTCCCGTGTCGTAACACAATTCTTAAATAACAAGTTTCCAAATCGTTGGATTGGACGTAACGGACCCGTATTATGGCCAGCTCGCTCACCAGACCTTACACCCCTTGATTTTTATCTATGGGGAAAACTGAAAGACGATGTTTATAGTGAACCACCAACGACTATAGATGACATGAAAGAAAGAATCGTCCAGGCTTGTGCGTCGATTTCCTCAGAAATTAATTACGCAGCAGTACGTTCTGTAACTTCACGGCTGAATGAATGTATAGCAGCTGAAGGGTATATTTTTGAACATTTGGCGTAACAGAAATACGTCAAATGAATCTTACACGTTGAATTTTATTTATACCATTTTTCTGGGTTGAAGGTCATTTGTAGCTCATATTGTGTTAGATGCATGAGTTCGTTATTTTGTCAGCTACAACATTACGTTAACGAAACTATATCATTCCATTTAAAAAAACATCGATAACCTTGAAATCTCATAAAAATGACCTTGAACTTTTTTTTCCCTTACACCGTTATATGTGGCCCTTCAAACAGTGTAACTTTGTCCTACGAAGTTTTTTTGTACAACGAAAAGTAACGGAGATATTTAGGTGTCCTGCTTTATCGAATTCACCCTGTGAAATAGTATTACTATAATAGTATTAGAAAATAGTAAACATTAGTTACTAGATGAGTCTTATTACTTTGCAAATTTCTGAGGTTTCGTATATTGTTATTATTCAGTAGTCAAATCGATGACTGATATTTCTCTAACATGAATGTTCTATATTCGATATTTAAATGAATAATATAGTTCAGTATTATTAGCAACAATCTTCGCTATTTTAGATACGCAGAACATTCGAAACAACTTTGTATTGGACTCCCACTAAAACTATTAGAATTTTGTAATTCTGTAACGTAAATAGCAACATTAAAATGTTTTATGATTTTTACATACATTTAGTGTTTTAGGTTAGGTTAAAATAAATTCCTTATTAAGTAATGAAACCTTCTTCAATTATACATGTACATATTGAGTTACTGAAGCAGCTCACTAAAATATAGAATGGTGTAGCAACAAACAGGTTCCAACATATGTATGAGAATCTAATTCAAGTTTACAGTTGCAGGTTTGGTGCAAGGTTACATGCAGTACCTGTTTTATATTGCATGTAAGACGCATAACAGATACGTAATATGTATTATATTTTATACTAGTTTGTGTGACGAACGCATCTCTGCCTATTAACACTTATCATTACAATCTTATAAATAGACTACGGATTTTTATGCAATAGAAAAATGTTCTGCATAAATTGTGGGAAACAGAAATGAAACAAAAATTGATTTCATCCCTTAATGACTTTGTTATCATTAAAAACAATATTAAAAATGTTCTTAAATTTTTCTAATCTTTTACTGTTCCATATTTCACCCAACCAATTTTTTCATAAATGCATAAAGATCCGCAGTATACAGCTTACAAGCAAATAATAGTAAACAGCAACAAATAAAAATTGTTGCAAAAGATAGATTTCAAGTATTGTCGTAAAAATAGGATAGACTGTACTACCAAACTTTGCGTTAGTAAATATTGTGTAAACCTCTTTAATAAGACATATATGTAAGTGAAATACGAATTTGAATGTCGCATGAGTGAACTAAAATGTGTATCACTACTAGACTCCGGATTTTATGCATTTATAACAAAAATGAGAAAGTGCAATTTAAAACAGTGAAAATATGAAGAATATAAATTTATATTTAGCTCCTGCGTCTTGTAATTGGTGCACAAACTTTTTATTTTGCATAAACATCCGGAGTCTAAATATCACTGTATGTAACATATTAAAAATTTGTACGTCTGATATGCAAACTGTGAATTTTTATTGCAAAATAAAAATTCGAGGCGACAAGTGCAAGGAATTAATTTCTACCACTAATCATGTTAAAAAGCTGAAAATAATATGTTGATATTTTTAAGATCTTTTAATTTTTCCACATTCTTCAATTTCACCTTCTCATTATTGCAATAAATACATGAAATCCGCAAGGTACTGTATAAAGTGCAGAAAAATAATTGCCATCATAGCATTAATATGATGAAAATAATACATTGATGTTTCATAATACATTGATATATTGATAATTTCATCTACACATCAAGTACTGGCATAAATACATAAAATCCGCAGTCTACTGGCACACATCAAGCCGAAATTGAAATGTAATCCAGAGCGAACTTAAGAATCCTCCGGTTCGTATTAAAATGTAATGACGATGTGCTCGGCGTAATTAAAGTGAAATTGTAATATTTTTTTCGTTGTGTGCTCCGTACCCGCAATTAGTCATTTGAAGAAACATTGATTGTACCCCTGGATAGGGCTCCTGGCGTGATTAATGACGGGACAACGAAGGAAAAGGGTTAAATAAAATTTCATACATCTCTCGTCAGGAGAAGATGACGAGTTGACCACGGGAATTTATTTCTCGGTGCCAATCATACGTAACGTTACGCCATTTTAATGTCGCCCCATTAAAATTGCCGAATTAGTGCCCCGAAATTTGAAATTTGATTATACCCCACGATAACTGGTTCTTGTCTTAATGGGGATATCCTGGTTTTTCATTCTTAAAACATCGTACTGTGGCATTTTCTTCAAGTATAATTGTTATAGAGTATATGTGTCGAAGAGTATGTTTGAATTCGTAAAATTAATTATTGCGACGATATCTTAAAAAATTCCGGTTGGACAATTTGTCTCAATCAAAAGTTTTTTAATCCGCCGCTTTTTCTCATTTTTTTAACATGGTGAAGGCGGACAATATTTAAAATATCAGTCATGAAAACCCACTTTGTAAATAAATAAGATTTTGAATTCAGTTCGGTTCAGGCCGTAGCCACATTCATACTGTTTAATATAGGTACATTAAAGTCTTGATCTAAGAAAAACCTTCGGGTCCGTGTTGTTTCTCAGATCCTGTGTATCCGTTACTTAAACCACTAAATATAGTTCAAAATATATCGTGTTTAGTGTCCTTCTAATCAGAAAAATGTCACAAATAAGTTTGCAAAAGTACTATAAAAGAATAATGAAAAATAAAGAAGTTTTGTAATTGGATTAGTGGTGGTTCACACCGATATACCCGACCCTGTATCGAATTACGCGGCGTGTTTACACTTCTCGGCCTCTTGCGAGGTATGCCCTCCAGTGGAGGGGATGAGCGAAGTTACTAGAATCGTACAGCTCCGTCCGACTTAGACCAAGACTTTACTGTACTTCCACCTTTTTGTGTTTTCGATGAGCGGAAGGACCGGGATCATGGCAACAATCAACGCATGTTTTTCAAAACATAATAAAAAATATATAATTCGTGTAATTCTGATTATTTTTACTTTAAAGAAATTAAGTATGTACTTGAGATACTCATGAGTAAGTGTGCAAAATTCTAACACGAAAAGTTCAACAATTCCTTCGAAAAAAATTGTGAAAATTGGTGAAAAATCAGCCTGGAAAACCAGAATACCTCTCTAATCGAGCTCTATAATCGGTACTATCTAAACTTGTAGATATAGAAAACTTTTAGGCTATCCACAGGAAGAATCATTCCCGTTCCACCATTAAGCAAAGCCGCGTGCGGAACACCACTTTCTAAACACTCGTGAAGCAATTCCACGTGCGACTTTGCACGCTCTGCATTTAAATGTACGAGTCGTAGCTTATTGAAACTCATGAAACATTATTGCTCAATAATACGCCTGTAAAAAACACATTGAAAAAGCGTATTACTATGAATCATCGATTTTTATTAACTCTTGAGTCAATAAATAAATTTTGTGCATCGCGATTTCTTACATTATTTTTCCATCAGATTTCGAAACTTTATCTTGACGGGTAAACCGCGGATTCTATAAATATATGACAAAATAAATAGATCAAATGCAAAACAGTACTACTGCACTAATACTATTGAATATAAATAAGTTTCTAATAAATAAATAACTAAATAGATTTTACTTTGTATAAAAATCCGCAGTCTGGTCATGACATATTCGAGCACATCAAATTTTATTAGTTACTTCGCGATTTGTTGACAGGAACATGAAGGATACATTTTTTATATACGGTGTCCCAAAATGTTGTGCTTCCTTGAAAGAGGACATTCCTGCTATCATTTTAAGTAACTTTTTCCTTTACGAACATGTACTCCGGAGCTTTATTAAGGAGTTATTATTTTATTAACGAAAAACACGGGCCAATCAGGTGCAGCAACAACGGAGGAGTCCGGCTCGGCCAATGCTAACGCCACAAACAAATGTAGCCGCGCACTGATTGGTCAGAGCTTCCCATTCTCCCTTGTATCTCCCCTTTCAAGGAAGAACAACATTTTAGGGACACCTTGTATTATGTGTGATGTACCTATAGACTGCGTATTTTATGGATTCCTGACATAAATGTATAGATAAAATACAAAACCATGAAGTCCTTAGAAGATTTATAAAAAGAAACAGTGAATTGTATTTTTGACTAATTAAAATTATTAATAAAAACCCCCATTCTACTTAAATGTTTTTCTTGCAATTGATTTGGAAAATGAATGTATTTACTATTATTAATTTTCTATGTATTTATATTATTCACATTTATATGACTTATATGATTCACATAAACGCACTGATATTTTTATTACCGATATGTTTTACATATAAACGTTAAAACATATGTTTTAAATACGATCTCTTATTAACATTCTAGATACTAAAAATAATACAAAAATAGATGTTCAGAAACTTGGAATTTTAAAAGCAACGTGGAAGTTTGTATTTATTTTAATTCAATTTATTTTATTATATTTTAACACAAAATGGCCAGAAATTATAGTGGAACTTTGAGAATTGTAGATTTTAATAATTTCCTAGAAGATACGGAAAATTTTCTAATTATTAAAAACATGATAGACCCTAAAATTTAATTACAGTTTTAAGTTATAACATGTACTAATTCCATATTGCATGCTTCTAAGTCTTCTACATTTTTTCATATATCTTATTTTTGTTTCCTAGTTATAAAACTAAACGTATGGAAAGCACTTGAATCACTGCATACCAGAGTTGGGCAAAAATTTAATTAACGATTTACGACTACTTCAATCGTTAATCGCAATTAACAACTAACAACTCTCCTCGTTTAGTCGTTAATTGTGGTTAACGATTAAATACTTATTAATCGTTAATTGTAGTTAACGATTAAATACTTATTAATCGTTAATTGCGGTTAACGATTAAATTTCTACTTTACGTAATCAGAACTATTGTATATGAATACTGAAAAAAATGTAAACTGACAATTAGTTAAGGTGCATTGTCATTTGGTCTACAATACAAATTCTGTTTACGTGCTTTTATGTTTGAAGTTATTATTCCTGGAAAGCTACGACCATGTTTTTGTTGAAATATATTAATATTTCTGTCAATTCTCCATCCGCTCTCTGTCTCTCTCTTCCTCCTTATTACAATTTATGGATATACCGTGAAGTGATTAACTTCAACAATTGATTAAATCATTCGATTTTTCGACAATCTATTCATTTAATCAACGATTGACGATTAACTTCATCAGTCGATTGAATCAGTCGTCGATTTCTTTTTTTAATCGTACACATTAATCAATTAATCACGATAAAATTTTTAATCGAGTAGTGCCCAACTCTGCTGCATACACGAGAGTCACCAGATCAGGGGAATCGACTCGAATCGAGGGGAAAAAGCTACCCTCTCTTTGCCAATACCGGATTAGTCGCATGATATTGTGACACATGCACGACAGAGACGAAACGCGTCACGTGATCGGATCGTGGCGAAAGTGTGGGGGCATGGCGTCGTAGAAGAGGAAGGAAGAGTGGGGAGACAAGTCTTAATCTGGCGACTCTGCGTGGAACATGTACTCATTGCCTTGACACAAAATTTGAAGGGAAAACATAACGCGTAGTTGGAGAGTGAAATCATTAAGAAAAAGTAGAGTAATGTTATCTAATAAAGGACACGCAAGAAACATATAATTTAACGTGTCTTGTACTTAAGTAGCAACTTCAACCACTTGTTTAACGCGATCTATACGCAACGTCTCAATTCGATCAAAACTTAATTGTACTTTTCGTTACAATACTTCATTACAAAAAAGTGTAACCAAAATTAAAATTTGAAGTCAAATAAAGAAAACATGTTTTTTTGAATAGATTCGGTATACATGTTAGTGTTTAACGGATTTGTAGATTCATTAAGAAAAATCTATAAATCTTCATTAAACAGTAACATGTATATTTATTTTGAAAAATCTATAAATCCATTAAACACTAACATGTATATTTATTTAAAAAATTCTACAATAAGTCCATTAAACACGCTATCATCTATATCCATTTTAAAAAATCTATAAACCCATTAAACTCTAATATCTATATTCATTTTTAAAAATCTATAAATCCATTAAACACTAACAGTATATTTATTTAAAAAATTCTACAATAAGTCCATTAAACACACTATCATGTATATTCATTTTAAAAAATCTATAAACCCATTAAACACTAACATGTATATTCATTTTTAAAAACCTTGAATCCATTAAACACTAACACGTATATTGAATCTATCTAGAAAAAAAGTGTTTTCTTTAATTGACTTCAAATTTTAATTTTGATTACACTTTATTTCTCATTGCAACATTTGATAAACATGTTGAATATTAGCGGTCGGAGAAATGTATTTCTTTTTCTGTCTTTAATCTAAGACGAAATGAAAAAAATCCTAAGGTAAGAACGATTTCACAGTAATGATCTCGAACCGGTTGTTCTACCACGCGACAATTTATTGTGGTACTTTTCATGGTTCGTGTGTTTTCTCTGTTCCGCCTACTATTGCACGCGTCTCGCATGTTTCCCACGGGACAGAATAATAACTGGTGTAAAACCGGAGAGTAATGCTTAGTTTCCTGAACAGCTTAACTTCAACAGAAGTTGAGGGTTAACAGAGAATAGACAAGGGTTAATGAGTTGAATTTTCATAAATAATATACTCTTAGGAAAAAATATTTACTATATTATTACCTTAATGTATGCTATCACTCATTCGTCCAGTTAAAAATATTTTAATCCTGAGAAGAATTTCTGTAGGTGTGTCACTTATTTATCCGGATAAATATTTTAATCCTGCTAACAATTGATAAAGTCAGTTTCTTGAAAAATGCATATATTTCATTTTATGAGCAATTGTGGTGTTTATTAATTTTCATAATTTATTTGTGTTTTCAAACAGTTTTATTATCAAAATTACCAATTTTGATACCCTTTTTTGCAAAATTCGTCGATATATTTTTGCTGGACTTCTTTGTGTTCGAAATTTCTTTACATGCTTTGCACGATTCGTATATGACTTTTTTTGTAATAGCATTTTCTATTTGAGGTAAAATAATTCTTGTATTATGTTCGCCTAATTGCTACAGTTTTGTCGCATCAATAAAGAACGAAGTATAATGATAATTGGAAAATGAATCAATTTGTAACCGTAACCTGCTATACATATAAGAATAGTTCGATAAAATTGATTTATAACTTAATGTTATATAAATAATGTTAATTCAAATATCCCTTACTAATCAGCTTTAAATAATTTTAAGTAGCTATAAACCTAAGTATACATTCCTGTAGTTGTTAATATAATAGAATTTAAGTGTATTCTGTACTGGTGGACTGTTTTTTCATAGTATTGCAATATTTGTTTAATGTTCATAATAATGACATAAAATAAAAACTACTGACAAAGCAAAGCTTATCATTATCATTATAACGATTTTTATGACAAAATGATGTTGATCATACATGACCGAGATGTGCTATTCAAAGTGTTAAAATAAATTATTTTTTAATAGATAGTCGAACAATAGAATATCGATTTCAAGAAAGGATTGAAATAAACAATTACATATCTTTCGTTGTTAAAAAAATTCTGTCTAAATATCTCACTCCTCTCTATCTCTCCTCTCTACATATATCTGACTGTCTCTTTTAAGGAAACGTTTGTACATATAAAATATTTTTAAAGTCTAATCCCATGAAACAGATATTTTTGAAACTGCATGATAAAAGCTCCTTGGAAACAAATTATTTTAAAACGTTTATTAAAAAAGTTTTCACAAACAATTATAGTTTTATAATAATTTCATAGCGTTGATTAAGAAGTTTGTCAATACTGATAAATTCTGGCCTTCTTAATGAAACACTTGATCTAAAAAATAATCCCGTGTCCGTACTGTTTCTATGGCTCTACTAATTCCTTGTGATCTCGCCGATTTATGTTATAGATTGACAAAATTCTAATAGTTTTAGTGGGTGTCCAATGCAAATTTATTTCCAATGTTTTGCTTATCTAAAAAAGCGAAGATATTGTTAATAGTAATACCGTACCATATTCTTCATTTAAATATCGAATATAGAACACTCATGTTAGAGAAATATCAGTCATCGATTTGACTACTGAATAATAACAATATACGAAACCTCAGAATGTTTACTATTTTTTAATAGTATTATACTTATATATGTACAGTGTGTTCATCTGAAAACTTTCCAGCCGAATATCTCTAAAAGTATGAAAGATATTAAAAAACTGTAAATCGCATATCCAAGCATTTCGAGGGGGAAAGAAGGCCACTTTGTTTTTGAAAAAAAAGTATCCTTCGTAAATTGCTGGTATTTTTACGTACAATAAGATCCCATAACAAAAAATATAGGTTTACATTTGAGGAAATAAAGTTGACCTTCAAATGACCTTGAAAACGTAACCCAAATAAAAAACTGATACCGCCCCCCTCTTTCCCCTCGAAATCCTTGGACGCGTGTTTTACACTTTTAATATCTTTCATACTTTTCGAGATATTCGGCTAGAAAGTTTTCAAATGAACACCCTGTATATATATATATATATATATAGTGATATATCTATAATATCTCATTAGGTATATTTTTAAAACAGATCATTTGCTTCTACTTTTACACGAAATTCTATTTCTTTTTAGAGGATAAAAAGATTTGTTTTATTAACAAAGAGTGATCTTTATAGTTACTATTTGTGAACAAATATGATTCGAACAAGTTTCAAATCTGTCAAATATATACAATTTTCTTAACGATTTTGGTTGTATACAGAATATACAATTAGTATATCTAAATACAGTAAAGCCTTGATCTAAGAAGAACCTTCCGGTCCGTGTTGTTTCTTAGATTATCACGCATAATAATATTGATATTTTAAAATAAATTGGCAATCAAACTTAACTTAAATAATAATTATTAATTCAAATATTAGATGTCCAAGTTTGGAACTGTTGTGAAATACGTGTACGTACTCCATACTGGGACGCGATGGTAGTAGCTGTCCAACTATAAGCTTATATTCGATGTGCATACGCATTAAGCCGGACACGTGTTTGCGACTAAAATTAACCCGTAGTTGCAAATTATTTAACTAAATGTACGTATAAGTAGTCTTCTATTAGCTTGTATAACGTATGTAGAAAATGTGTACCGGCTGTGACGTTAATAATACTTAAGTTTTATGTCGTAAATCTATCAATATTAATACCTAACCTCAAAAATTAATTATTCATGTCGATGTAGTTCTTAAAAAAATGTTTTTTCAGATTGTAAACTTGCATGCTTTAAAAATTAAATTTGATAGTGGCCATCACTAGAAACAAAACTTTTGATTCCAATCGAAAAAGGTAATTAATAAGTATCATGAAAAACAAATTAAAAGTAAGAGCAAGCCAAAAGTGTACATAAAATCTAAGGATGTTATTAAAACTGACAGATTGAAGGAAAATAGAAGATTGAATAAAAATAAAAAATTGAACAGAAATCAAGAATCTCATTCTGTTGAATCCTTATTCCATCGTACAAGTACAAGCTCTCAATACAGTGGGCCAGTTTAAGATTCCAAAAAGCACGCATTCCAGAATGAAAAATTTAAGTTCAGTGGATGCTAACAAAGGACCACCAACTGTACTGTCGAAGACGGAACAAAGATCTTGAAAAAAGGAGCAAGAGAAAAAATTATAGAAGAACATTTGTCAAAAAAGCAGGAAAAAGAGAGAAACAAAATTAAAAAAGAACAAGTACAAGAAATCAATAATAATTTACACGAAAGAAAAAACATAATTACACAACAAATTAAAGATATAAAGTTAAAAACCAATGATAATCTAAAAAAAATAAGGTCTGAAGCAACTAATGATGATAAAGATGAAATTATAGGAGAGAAAGCAAAGTTATGCACTCAATTAGAGAATATGGAGAAAGAAGTATTGTCCCTTGAAATGCATGCTTTGCAACAGATGAGCATTAAACAGGGCAGGATGTAATATACAATAATAATATATTCATATGTGCATTATTAAACATTTAAAAAAGTTCGATGTTATAGATCAGGCATGAGCAAATTTTTGCTCGATCGGAGGCATTCTCAAGGAATGCTCCCTCTCCTCCCGGCCGCGCGTCTCGCTCCCCGTGGCGGCCGTAGTGCTTGAAGCACTACAGTGTCTGTTGCAGATTATATGTAAATTCAATTTGTCCCGGTGTGTAGGGTTTACTTCTGTCCAGGTACTAGCTTAGATTGGATTTAATATGTCCAACCATAGATTTGAATTATTCTTGTTAATACAATTAAGATATTAACCAAAACAATGATTTTTAACTTCCCGATTTCATAGGGAAGTTATTGTAATTACCCCGAAAATCGAAAATCGATTTTTTAGCAGATCTTCACGTTTCATGGTCATTGGAGTCATTTTAGACTATTTTCAGCAAAATGTTCGTATGTGTGTGTGTGTGTGTGTGTGTGTGCGTATGGCCGTTTCTATGTAATCAAATTTTTCGTTAACGTTTTCTGAAAAAGTAACAACGCGATCAGAATGATGAATGATGCAATCGATGTGCCCCGCTGTAACTTAGAGCTGATTAGATTTTGGTCCATTTTGGTCAAGTAGTTTTTTAGTTTTTTTCGAAAGGAGTTGATTAAACATTGCAATTTATACGAAAGGCGTATCCACCGAAGAAGCAAACGTAATTATATATATATATATTTAAAAAAAATTTTTTTTATAAAATTAAAAAAAAAATTTTTTATAAAATTAAAAAAAAATTTTTCTTGTTTTTTTAATTAAAAAAAATTTTTTTTCCAATTATGCAACTAATGCTAATGTAAACGCTTACAATAATCGAAAATCATTGCAATGCAAGAGCGAGTTAACCATCGCCGAGAATACATTTTCAAAGAATATCGATGAAAGTACAAAAACATTTATATTACAATCTTTAAATAAACAATGAGTTCAAAACGAATTGTTAACTGAGATTAAATTGAAAATTAATATAAAATATATGATAATTAATAACATTGACGTTGAAGACGAATTGGTTAATGGAGCATGCGGAATATTAAAATTTATTAGTTTTCAAGAAAATACTAAAATTCCGTCTATATTGTGGTTAGATTTTCAATTGGCCATAGTAGGAGTGAAAGTAAGAACTCGTTATCGTGATTATATGAAAAATGCAAATATAAATCAAAATTTAACACCAATAATAAAAAAATATCGAATCAAGTAAATATTTCGAGTGAAGGAAAATAACAAATCACACGTAGTCAATTTCCAGTGGTACCTGCTGAAGCGATTTCGATTCATAAAAGTCAGGGACAAACATACGAGAAAGTATGTATGGATTTTAAAACATCAGAAATACGAACTTTACAAATGTTGTATGTAGCACTGAGCAGAGTTTCAAAATTGAGCGGTTTATATATTTTGAGAAAATTTAAATTAATGGTATCGAAGAAAACCAAGATCAATACTGCAAACCCGAATAATGATGAGTTGTATCGTTTGCGAAAAACTAATTAAGACAATTTATTTTGCAACATTAGTATGCTATAACAAGGAACCAAGCGAGCAACGAGCATACGATATTGGTTTAATGCGACGCCATATAGCAAACATCTTGATAAGTAGAAAACTATTGAATTTCCCTGAAAACGTATAATCTTCTTAAAACGTACACTTAATAAATAATAATAATAATATACAGCAACTAACGAATCGGGAAGTTCTTTGTGTGGCTCGTGGAGAGTCACACGCAAAATGAAAGACATTAATAGCTGTGGGCCCTACTAGCCTAGTGCGTACCACTAACATTCTCGCAAGAGCAGTCCTGCCCGCGAGCTCGCGAAGCGAGCGAGCAACAACAACCCTACTCGCGAGCGAGCGAAGCGAGCGAGCAACAATAGCCCTCTAGTTTTATTTTAAATTACTTTACAAACTCTGAGCTGTACGTTAAAACTCTTAACAAATTATTTTTGTTTATTTAAAGTGATAAAATTTAAAATAGAAAAACATGCTGTCCAGGCATAGGGCACTTCACCTTATTTCATTGTGACCTAGCCCTAGCTGAACGTAAAAAAGAACAGCGCGTGCAGTGATGCCAGATGCGGGGAGTCACGGTGAAATGATGTACCCCGTCTCTGATGACGGGGAATGAGTGGGGCGAATGGGAGACACGTTGCACGTGCGCGATGGGGACCGTGGAGTGTGCGCCTGCGCACGATGCTGGAATAGAATAGTGGAAGGGGTAAAGAGGAGAGTACATGAGCTCCGTTTGGAGCTCGTGTGAACACGGATCGCGTGACCGAAGGCGCACTACATACCGTCAATTAAACCACTAAATACAGTTCCAAGTAGATCGTGTTCAGTGTCTTTTTAATCATAAAAATGTCACAAATAAGTTGGTGAAAGTTCTATAAAAAAATAATTAAAAATAAAGAAGTTTCGTAATTGGATTAGTAGAGGTTCACACCGATATACCCGACCCTGTATCGGATTACGCGGGATGTTTACACTTTACACAGATTGGCGACCGAGGCAGTTCGAGTTTCTCGGCCTCTCGCGGGGTATGCCCCACAGTGGTGCCATACTCGTTTCACCCTTTGCAACTGCAACATAAAGTCGGCTTAATCAAAGGTTTGATAGATAGAGCTATCTTACTCTCTGATCCTGAATTTCGACCCAACAATTTGTTGTTAATAAAAAATGAATTAAAACACAACGGTTACTCAGAAAATTTTACATCAAACATCGTCAAGGAAAGTATTTTTGAATTATATCATCCTCTTTTGGTTGAAAAACGAAAGGAAGATAGATTTAAAAGAACTGGTCCAATCAATTGGAAAAATACCGTTGTTATACCTTATAGATAAGAGTAGGAATTTATACAATTTTCAGGATACCACATTATCTCGAAACTTTGTTTCCTCCTGTTAAAGACAAGCTACCACGTTTAGAAAGTTGCAATATTGTATACCCAATACCTTGCTTGGGATGTAGACAAGTATATATTGGACACTCGTCCAGAAACTTGGAAACCCGTATCACAGAACATAAGCATAATATTTTCTTACCTTCACTACAACATACTGCATTGACGAAACATTCACTTGAAATGGATCATAGATTTGATTTTGAGAACGCTAAAATTATTGACAAAGAAGAAAATGTACATCAAAGGCTACTATTGGAAACTATTCATATGATTAAACATCGCAGCGTAAATCTTCGGTATGAGACACCTAAGATACATGAATATTACGCAACATTACTAAATCATTAATGTTCTATGATGAATTTTTCCAATAAACCTTACTTTTGTCATTAACTAAAAATTTTGAACTGGCTGTTTCTCACATACAATTAACTGTATGAAACTGATTCCAATAAAAGTTGAACGTTAATAACGATTTACCATCAAGGTATATTCGTAAGAGTGGATTTAAGAACAAACTATGACCTTTCAAATTTACCGCCTTATATCGATAGATATAATCTAGATCGTTTTCAATACGTTCATACATCAATGTTTTGACAACAAGCATGTCCGACGCACGTAACACACGTGCCACACAATTATTATAAATTTATTTTCCTCAAAGCAAGTAAGTGAGTTTTCATGAACAATATACCTTATATTCAATCATTTAATAGTTTTTGAAATTATTATAACATATTTACTTTACAGACGCGATTCAAATAAATCTTGAAAAGGATCCAAACTAGGATCGAAACGTTGATTTAACTCGAAAATGTGTGTGCAACGATTCTAATAGACCTCACGTCAACCGAGTCATATAAGACTATCTCGTAAGAAAAAGGACCATAAAGACATCATGTCGGAAACGGCACCAGCTTTCCAGGCAAGCGAATGTATACTATACTTATGAACCTGAGACCAGGTGCGCATTTGTAACGAAAGACCGCGCAATGTGATCAAATAAACAGAGTCAAGAAAGTAACGGATATTTAAGAGCTTTGACGCTCAATAAAGTAATTCTGAGCACAACCTTAACACTAAACCTATCACCGCAGGTCCAATAAAAACAGTTTTATATTTAAAATTGATTTTCAAATCGCTGAAACTATAAAATAATAATTACAGGAATTATTTTATGTAATCTTTATGTAACCAACTAAAATGTATAGACTATTTAAAACCTTTTATATTAAACATATTCTCATTTTAATACTATTGTAGACTATAGATGAATATACAGTGGGTGTACAAAGTATTCGTACACCCTTTAAAAACTAATAACTTGTTTGTAATTGTACCAAACGACCTGATTTGTTATAGTCAATTAAAAGCATTTTTGTACGAAATGATATGCACAAAAAATTTTCCAAAAATTATAATTTACAAGGTTACATGCAAAAATAAAAAAAGCATATTTTAAAACTTTTTTATTTGGACCCTTAATGAAAATTTAAAATATACAGGGTGTCCCAAAATTCAGGGTGTCCCACAGGGCGGCAGCCCGGCGCCCCAACTGTCGATTGGCCGACTATGCCAACTCGCGTCTAGGTTGCGCTCTGATTGGTCCGTGTTTTTCGTTAATAACTCCTAAACAAAGCCGCGGATAACATTTTTGCAAAGGAAAATGTCGCTTCAAATGGTCTCAGAAACCTCCCATTGATTATAAAAGATCAGGTTATTTAGAATTATAAAAAAGTTATTAGTTTTTAAAAGGTGTACAAATATGTTGTACACCCACTGTATACAGGGTGAATTCGATAAAGCAGGACACCTAAATATCTCCGTTACTTTTCGTTGTACAAAAAAACTTCGTAGGACAAAGTTACACTGTTTGAAGGGCCACATATAACGGTGTAAAGGAAAAAAAAATTTCAAGGTCATTTTTATGAGATTTCAAGGTTATCGATGGTTTTTTAAATGGAATGATATATTTTCGTTAACGTAATGTTGTAGCTGACAAAATAACGAACTCATGCATGTAACACAATATGAGCTTCAAATGACCTTCAACCCAGAAAAATGGTATAAATAAAATTCAACGTGTAAGATTCATTTGATGTATTTCTGTTACGTCAAATGTTCAAAAATATTCCGTTGAGCTGCTATACATTCAAATGTATCGCAATACACAACATAATAACAGATTCGGTGTTGACAGGAGGACAATTACGATATACCTTCACCTATACGTTCGTACAGAATCGTGTTTATCCACTACTAATTACTCAGAAGACCTTCTTGCTATCAGATTTCCACAGTTTCTAAGATTTCTCGATCAGTTTATCGATAAACGTTTCACAATGCGTTACTCGAAGGAAGATAAGATTGATATGATTTTCATTTATGGAGAAAGTCGACAGTGTTTAAGAGAAGCAGTGCAGTTGTACAAGGACCGATGTCCTAATCGTAATTGTCCATCAGTTTCCGTTTACTCCAATTTGTTACATAAATTCCGTGAAACTGGTAGTGTCGAAAAGAAAAAACGTACAAAGGTGAGGACTGTAAGGAATGAAGCAAACACAATTAATGTTCTGGCAGCAATGAATACAAACCCTCATGCTAGTACAAGGCAAATCGCACGAGGAAGTGGCATTAGTCAAAAATGTGTAGTGCAAATACTCCAGGAACACAAATTTCACCCCTTACACCTATCAATTCATCAAGAACTTCATGGTAGAGACTTTGTAAATCGTGTAAACTTTTGCCAGTGGGGATTGAGACAATTGATAAACGATAGAGCATTTTTTAATCAAGTATTATTTACCGATGAAGCTTCGTTTACAAATCACGGGCAAATAAATTTAAAAAACCTGCATTATTGGTCATCTGAAAATCCGCGGTGGTTACGGACAGTCGACAAACAAAGACCATGGTCCGTCAGTGTTTGGTGCGGAATTTTAGATAACCAAATAATTGAGCCTCACTTTATTACCGGAACATTACATGCAGAAAAATACATTGCATTTTTACGAGAATTGTTACCAATTCTCCTGGAAAATACACCCTTGAACATTCGTGAAAATATGTGGTATCAACATGACGGATGTCCGGCCCATTCTTCCCGTGTCGTAACACAATTCTTAAATAACAAGTTTCCAAATCGTTGGATTGGACGTAACGGACCCGTATTATGGCCAGCTCGCTCACCAGACCTTACACCCCTTGATTTTTATCTATGGGGAAAACTGAAAGACGATGTTTATAGTGAACCACCAACGACTATAGATGACATGAAAGAAAGAATCGTCCAGGCTTGTGCGTCGATTTCCTCAGAAATTAATTACGCAGCAGTACGTTCTGTAACTTCACGGCTGAATGAATGTATAGCAGCTGAAGGGTATATTTTTGAACATTTGGCGTAACAGAAATACGTCAAATGAATCTTACACGTTGAATTTTATTTATACCATTTTTCTGGGTTGAAGGTCATTTGTAGCTCATATTGTGTTAGATGCATGAGTTCGTTATTTTGTCAGCTACAACATTACGTTAACGAAACTATATCATTCCATTTAAAAAAAACATCGATAACCTTGAAATCTCATAAAAATGACCTTGAACTTTTTTTCCCTTACACCGTTATATGTGGCCCTTCAAACAGTGTAACTATGTCCTACGAAGTTTTTTTGTACAACGAAAAGTAACGGAGATATTTAGGTGTGCTGCTTTATCGAATTCACCCTGTATACTATATATTGTACACTAACGAGCATAACTGATTCGACACACTTTAAATCAGAATAACTTTTTTATGAATGTAGCAAAAGACTTGAATCTCTCTGTAAGGCTAGAAGAATTAGTTTAGTAAATGACGTCTAAAAAATATTTTGTAAAAATGCATTTGGTCGGAATTGCGAACAAAATAGTAAAAATTGATTTTTACTACTTTTTTAGCTGGGCCAATAACGAAAATTTAAAAGATGTGTTTGGTTAGCTCGTATAAATTATATACGCTCTGAAAATTTCATTGAAATTGGTTAATTGGTTTACGAGTTATAATCGATCAAAAGTGGTAAAAATGCGAAAAATCTTGTAAAATTGCAATTTTTACCACTTTTGATCGTTTATAACTCGTAAACCAATTAACCAATTTCAATGAAATTTTCAAAGCTTATATAATTTATACAAGCTGACCAAACACATCATTTAAATTTTCGTTATTGTCCCAGCTAAAAAAGTAGTAAAAATCAATTTTTACTGTTCTTTTCGCAATTCCGAGCAAATGAATTTTTCAAAATATGTTTTACACGTCATTTGCTAAACTGATTCTTCTAGCCTTACAGAGAAATTCAAGTCGTTTGGTCCATTCATAAAAAAGTTATTCTGATTTAAAGTGTGTCGAATCAGTTGTGCTCTTTACTGTATTAGCGAGCAAAGAGTGGATGAAATAATGAGAAACAATAGTTTTCGTTGGCAGTCGTTTGTCCACCCGAGCTTCGAAACAACAAATGAAATAAATAAATGCTCAAGTGTCGTGTAAATCTGAAGCTATTGGCGATAAATGTCAGAGTTAAGATTTTGCTGTCGTCATAGTTGAGCTCCGGTATGCAAAAGCACGAGTATGATTCAATTAGGATTCCTTCGTAGTGAAATGGATTTAGTAACTGCAACGATCCCGTCAATGTCTCGGTAGATTATGTAGTAATGCTCGTATTGGCCTACCAACGGGCGCATACCTGTTATGCGCCTTTCCATAACAAATTTCGGAAAAACTCACTTTGAACTGGCCCCTTGATCAATTGGGGAGAACTAGATTTCACAGGTTTACTGTGACACGTGTACACTCCCGTGCATAAATACATAATTAAGCTAATATTCTCTAGGGTAGCGCGTCATGAAATCATTCCAACCTTCCAATGAATAATTTATATATCATTGACTAAACATTAACCCTTTGACGACGAGGATTTCTTCAAATATGCGGAAGCTAAATCTTATATTAATCTCTTCAGTTATTATAACAAAATAAAAATTCATCCTTTATTCCTCCAATAATTACAACTGCAAGAATTAAATAGATGGACCTGCTACCGCTTATACGAAATTCATTCTCAAAAGGTTAGAAAAGCTAAAACTGATGTAAATTCAACATATAATCATCAATATCAACAGAAGAAGATTGTTAATGTCATAATTTTAAACACCATAATTTAGAAATTTTATAAACAGACTGCGAATCTTTATGCAAAATTAAAAGCTTCTGAACTGCAACAAACTAGAGCGAAACAGGACATTACTTTCTTTTTTAATATGTTTAGTGAGTTGAAAATAATATAGTAATATTTTTAAATGTTTCTAATCTTTTTATAGTTTATATTACACCTGATCATTTTTGTAATAAATATATATAATCCACAGTCTAATTATAAATTACCTCGGTACTGTCCAATTTACGATAATTAAAATTAATCATAAATTTTTAAATTTCTGATCTTAGACATTCTGTAAGTTATTTTACATAATATAAAAGTCATAACTGTTTAAGTTACTTCTACACAGTATAGAATTATATCAGTCCGGTCATTATTATTAGAAAGATTATTAGGCAAAAGAAAAATATTCTACCTGAATTGCAAGAAATTGGAGCGAAACAGGAATTTATTTTCTTTTTTAACATGTTTAGTAGGCTAAAAGTAATATAACAGTACTTAAAAATTCTTCTAATATTCTTCTAATGTAAAAGCATAAAATCCGCGGTCTAATTATTATAAGGCTTATCGGTGAAATCCTAGAATTCTCCATAGCTCTTTTGCTGCCGTTTCAACAATAGAGATATTTAAACATTTAGTTTATAGGGCCATTGTATTTCCGGATATTTATGGATCGGAGTGTACCAACACAGGTTTAGACGAGTGAATGTCTATACCCGACCGGGCACGTGTCACACGAACTGAGTACATATATACCAGTGCCGTTTTGTAGGAACCAACAGTTTACTTCCACTGTTTGCCACTACCTTTCTACGAATCGTGTGTCTATTCGTCCCAAAGACGAAGTTATCAACTATCGTTACCAATTTTCGCCAAAGAGGTATATCCACGAACGCGACTGGTTTAAATAAATTATTCATGTATGAATAGTTGTGCTGCTTTCGGGTTAACAAGTGTAGAAAAATCACTTCGACAGCGAATTAGCAATAAATATAGTTTGCACCAATTTCTTCGATTAATTTCAACAACGATTTTTAATATTTTCAAAGTTTTCTATTTAATTTCATACATAGTCTTATGAAATAATTGGATAGGATCTACTATTCTGTTATTGTGATTTGTAAAAAGGTGTCGAGACGATCTGGCAGTTTAAATCTCGCGCGGGTTTCTCAGAAATTTTGTCAAACATCAGTGAACTGTGTGCAGAAATTTCATCGGTAAATAATTGTTTGAAGAAAAACTCAAATTTCTATAAAATTTTCATTATTTTCTTGGTTTTCAATCATTTTTCATATTTAATATCATATACAGTCTTATGAAATAATCGGTTCGGATCTACTATTCTGTTATTGTGACTTGTTGAAAGGTGTCGTGACGTACAGGCAAATTTTTTCAAACACCAGTGAACTATGTGCGGAAATTTCATTGAGATGCGCAGCTTTTGTTTGAATGAGAAATTGAAATAATTATTTGAAGAAGAACTCTAGTTGTCTTCTACATAAAATGATTAAATATGTTGAACAGCTTTTACGCCATATAAAACCGTTTACAATAATCAATAAAACAAACCATTTACTTGTTTCTTCGTCAGAAAAGTGCAATTTCATCCTCAGAATATTTTTGATGCTATTGTTGAAGTGTGTATGTCTATACAAATATCGAATCTTATAAACTAAGATACATATTCGAATTAAAATTGCTTTCGAAAAAGAAATATTGTTAGACTTTATTAAAATCTGTTACTATAAACCAAGTTTCAGGCAATCGCGTACAGTGTAAATACGTAAAATTTATTATTTATTTAATTGGTCTGTATTGATAAAATTTATACCTTAAATTCAAACCAGTTAAAATATTCCAAGAATTTAAAAATACTGCCCCATCATTCTCGACTTATTAAAATGATCAAGGAAAGAAATAAACGTTGTAAATATTTTCCATAAAAGTCCTAGTTATTATTACTACACAGCAAATCTATGCAAAATGAAAGTTTTCTGCCCCAATTGCAACAAACTGGAATGAAATAGAAATTAATTTTCTTTCTTAATACGTTTAATAAGTTAAAAATAATGTAACAACACTGTTAAATTCCTATAAACTCTTTACTATTTTAAATTACACCTACCCATTTTCGTCATAAATGAATAAATCCGCCGTCTAATTATTACAGTCTTAACTTACTTTCTGTTTCTTGATTAAGTTGCATCGCATCAATAAAAGACTGAGATTGAGATACCGAGATTCTTTCGATAAAATATGTTCGAATAACAATTTTTTTTTCATTACTGATTTCGAGCGAGCGAGTGGCTATCGTTGAGCACAGTTGATTGATGAAGCCTTAAATTATCCTACGCTCTTGATCGCACCGTGGCAGAATTTTTTTGGAAATAAAAAAAAACCCTACCGCTGAGTACTGGTATTAGTGCGAAAGTAAATTATTCGTTCAAAATAAAACATTATTCAGTTCGGAGAGAGGGCAGATAACTGTTCATTTTCAGTTTCCGATATTAACTTGTCAGTTACATTGTGTCAAAATTTGAAATGAATACAGTGTTTTAAGTAAATAATAACAATAATGGTTTATAAATATTACCCCAATACTATCTCATTTCTAATTAATTACGCTAGCGTGCAAAATTATAAGTGCATTCAATTTTGATCGACTACTTTTTATTTAAACTGTTATAAATAAGATTATAAGTAAGACTGCTTTTATGCATTTATGACAAAAATGGATGCATGTAATTTAGAACAGTAAAAACATTAAAACGATTTAAGGACACCCATATGTTATTTTCAATGTATTACAATTGTTGAACATAGGAATCAATTTTTATATGGTTCCTGCATCTTGTAAACGACGAAGAAAGTTTTTATTTTGCATGAAGATCCGCAGTCTAGTTATAACTTCGTGACAAATAATCATACATCAATTTCTCGAAATTGTTCACTGTGATTTTTATCCTCAGAAAAATTATGTTCCTAATATTAGCGATTAGGATATATCATAGGTGTCATTTAGTGATTTTTGGTAAATACTTCTAAAGTAGTTTATTTAAAAGTTAATTTCTAAAATTGGATGTCCGAATGCAAAAGTAAGAGACACTATGAAATATGTTTATCCCAGTTTATGTTTGTCTGATAATGCCTTCAGTTAATTGTATTCTGGTAAAACAATTTCCGAGAACTAGATCAATAACGAAAGCATACTATACAAATAAGAAATAAGCAATATACATATATCATTAGAATTATGTTCGTCTGAAAATTTCAGTTAATTGTATTCTGGTAAAACAGTTTCTGAGAACCAGATCAATGACGAAAGCATAATATACAAATAAGCAATACATATGATTAGAAAACTTAAGAAACATAATCACAAAGTTATTTAATTTAAAGCATAGAAACTTAATCCGATGAAATATAAACTTTCAAAATCGAATGTCTCTATGTCATTAATAAAATTGTTTACAGATAACTATTTGTAGTTTGAGAATTGAAAGATGCATATCTTAAAAATTTAAATTATTATCAACGTATTACTTCGGTACAGAAAGAATTTCAGATACAAACTTTCCATTTTAAAGCAAGCTGTCTAAATCATATTATTTCAAGAAAAGTTAGTGTAATTTAGTTATTCAATTTAAAGCATAGAAATTTAAACAAATGAAATAAACATTTTTTTAAATCGAATGTCTCCATGTCATTAGTAAAATTGTTTACAGATAACTATTTGTAGTTTGAGAATTGAAAGAAGCAGATGTTAAAAAGTTTTAATTATATTGATTACTATAGGTACGGAAAGAATTTCAGATACAAGCATCATTATTTCAATAAAAGTGAATGGAATTTAGTTATTCAATTTAAAGCATAGAAACTTAAGCAACTTAAGCTTTGAAATATAAACTTTCAAAATCGAATTTCTCTATGTGATTAATAAAATTGTTCACAGATAATAATTTGTAACTTGAGAATTGAACACGCCCGCGCGCAGATCTGAAAATTACATTCGTTTACATTAAATGGATCTCGTTGGTTACATATTACATTCTTCGCGAATTTTACCGAAGTGCACTTAAGTTAATCCATGATTAATTTTCTGGAGTTGTTAGGTAATTACGCGTGCGGAAAGTATCTCGGAAGCAACGTTACCGTGGTCTGGTTCACAGGATGATTGGAAAACAAACACTATCTCCTTGGTTAATTATGGACTAGGAAGCGAGTAATTGATAGTTAGATTGCAATGGCCGATGATCCGTGACGATTCATCTGTCAGGCCGTCACAGTCCGCGCCTTTCATCTACGAAATTAAACAATTTCATGAAAGATACGAATCAGTGGATTATATTTGTGAGAACGTGTTCGTTATCGTTACGCGTAATTTCCAGTACTCCCTCGGATTACTGCACACGACACGGTTCCGTGGGTTTGCGCCTGGTAGCTACAATATAATAGATAATCGCACATACCAGCTAGATATGCATCGAGCATTGTGTACGCGAATTAAGTGAAAAATGTGATTGAAGGAAATTAATCTTTCACTGCGACTTACGCAGAGGGGGTTTGAATAATATAACAGGTTTCTGATAAATCGACGACAATTCAATGGCGATATATGTACATACGTTTAGGAGTGTCGTTAACACTTTCGCTACCACTGATGCATGCATTTTGCTGGCCTTTTCGCCGGGTTCTTATTGCTGTCCTGTTTTTGCACTTAGAAAGTATCATTTCCCCGCAATTACACACACCCACTCATAGAAGCACCAGAATGTTTGCGATAATGATCGATACGTAGCTTTACTTAATCCACTTCTCTTTGAAATATCTGCTTGCATTGTACGATAGGGTGGATCTTGGTTATACCCACTGGAATTTTTTCAAGCCGACCTCTTTTGTTTCATTCAGTAAAAAAATTATTAATGCAAAAAATGACGTTAATCGGATAAGAGCAAAGTGTAGCACATTCGCGTTAAAATGGCAATAAATAGAAATCTTTATATGAAGGAAAGATTTTTTATCATAACTAAACAAATATTGCAATTAATTAATGATAGCGGTGTGCTGGAACTCGAAAATGTATAGATATCGATGGCCGAGACGGGTCTCGAAAGTCTCGGGATTCTCAACGGTTTTGGGATTCTCGACGGTTTCAGGATTCTCGAAAATGTTCGAGATTCTCAAAGGTTTTGGGATTCTCGACGGTTTTGGGATTCTCGAATATGTCGAGATTCTCGAAAGATGACGGGATTCTCGACGGTTTTGGGATTCTCGAAAGTCTCGGGATTCTCAAACATTTTGGAGTGTTCAGTACCCGATTACCGTTATGAGACGCGTTTAAAAATCGATCGCAGTATGAGATTTCCAGTAAATTTGAAGCATTTCCGAAAACCACATTATGAAATTTATTCTTTGAATTTTCTTTTTTCTTTCTTAATTCATTCGTATAGAAGAGTTGTAAATGTTGGGGTTTGGTAATGAAGTAGAAGTAATGCACCAAATACGTAATCATTATGATATTTTATATTGAATTTTCATGTAAAAAAGCCAATTTCTCAATCGTGGAGAATAGTCTTTCGCTGGTAGCTTGAATGGCAGGGATACTCATATACCGACGTGCCGCTTTTCCTAATATAGGAAATTTTGTACTATTCTTTTTCCACCAACTTATAATGTTACTATTTCTCGGTATGTTATCTTCTTCACAATAAATACGAATTTCTTCATTTTTACGTTGGGTAAATGTAGCTTCTATGCTGCTTGAGCTATCTTGTTTATTTCCAAGTTTATCATACAAAAATCGGAACAATTTTGATTTTGATTCATCTATACAGAAAATATTTAAATAAACGCATTTCGGAATTTCTAAAATTATTGATTTATGTACATTTTTAAAGACCATTATCATCATATTTTGCAGGTAATATACACTCATTACTCTTCGTATCATTGTCATTATCAAACGTAACGTTCCATTTTCTCTTTCGTTTTACGTCGCATCAACTGCTAGAGGTTATTAGTAATATTATGTAACTTGCTTTGTTTTGTAAGAAATAATTTTTCATTAAAGTTACGTTTGCACAAGATTTTCCAGTTTGAGGTCATTCAAAGTCATAATACAATACATTGTTGAATTCGTCTCGATGCGACGTCTTCAACAATCCCATGATGTCCAAAACAAGTGGTGCCATTTAAAAAAGTCAAGGTGACCTTTACTTTTTTACGTAAAAAGCATTTTTTTAGATTTAAGAATATGCGAACATGTAGCTCGCCAAGTACTGACCAACTTTTGTCTAAAACATTTTTTAATTGCACTATCGGAAATGCCTAAAAAATGGTGACATAACTTAACGGAGGTACTCTGTATATCTCATATTCTGCAATATTTCAGCTTTAATTTTTAAAAAATCATCGCTCTATCTCATTTCAATCGGAAGTTCTTTAGTTTTAACACAAAATTCATCGGTTTACCTTTACCCCACTGTGCGTCGGCGGGAAAGAAGTTCTCCGCTCTGTTCTATAAAATATATTAAATGGTTGATGATGGACACAAACCGTACCTGCAAGGTGGTTCACTTCCACTGAAAGTCGTTTTGAGATTGTTCTAGCACATAGAAATGCTTTTAAAAATATTTTATAAATTGTAATGAGCAATTCTCATGCTTTCTCTTGTAAGTAGAGGTGTGCGGACGTCCGAGATATCGGACTCGGTCGGGCTCGGACAAAGTCGGGCGGTCTCGGTCGGGCGTCCGTTAACAATCCAACGCTCTAGGGTAGTCCGATACTGTCGGACGGTCCGATATTGTAGGGCAGTTCGATACAATTGCGATTTCGGAACCCAGACCAACAATTTCGGGCAATTTAACACCTTCAAGCAGTCCGACTAATGCAAGCGGCTCATCGTGTATACGAAACTTAAAATATAATTGATTTTTAATCTACATTTAAATTTAATGAATGGTTTCTATAGTACTACAGTAATTTTTCAATCGGAGTCCTGGGTCGCCTATCTAACCGTAGTCCAGTGCCTACTCACTCCACTACCGGCCAACGCTGCGCCGCGCCGTAGGGCGGCGATGTTTGATCTCGGCTCGGGTATATCGGTGTGAACACCACACATTGACTCGACTGAATCGAAGTCTCAAACTTCTTAATTTTAATCATCGGTTTATGGGACTTTAACTAGCTTATTCCTGGCGTTTCGCTGATTAAACTGGTACCAAGAACGATATAATTGGGCCAATATTTAGTGGTTTAATCGACGATGAAAGTTTCGAATGCAACGAAGAAGAGCGTATTGAAGAGAAAGAGACGCGAACAGTAGCCGTCGCCGGCACAGTTCAAAGGCCCGCGTTGTCGCTGTTCTTCGTTGCGTTCGAAACTTTCATCGTCGATTAAACTACTAAATATTGGCCCAATTGTATCGTATTTGGTATCATTTTGCATTAGAAAAATGCCACGAATATGTTGGTGAAATTTCCATAATGATATCATAGAAAATAAAGAAGCTAAGATTTTGGTGTTTCATTGTGATGACGCACGGGCCTTTAAACTGTGCCGGCGACAGCGACACGCTTCGGCCACACGATCCTATTTCATTCTGTCCTTCTCTATGTTCGGCTCGTCGTTTGAAGTCTCGGCGCGGTCGACGGAGTCATAAAAAAATAGCCTCTCTACGCTACCCAAGTCCGTTCAACACACGGGTGTTGGGACTCCGATCGAAAAATTACTGTACCAACCGTTTAGTACTGTAAATAATGTAAATGCGTAAGGGAAACTAATTTCCATGCGAAGAGAGAAACACAAAAACTTTCGATATAGTTACATATTTTTGTATTTTATTGGCATATCAAATACACATCTTCTGTACATTTTCAGGCAACAATCTCGTACGAGTTGCCATTACTATATTTCCAGAGAGCGGAAACAATCGCTTACTTGTTACCTGGGTTGTAGGTATTGCCAGATAATATTTTGCAACTGAAATATTAATTTTTTCTAATAATACACCTTCCGAAAAATAACTCTGTATTTCTCGATTTTTGCGTGTATCAAAATTGCACGTTTCACATTGGCACATTGGACAAGAATAAACATTGAGTTAATGTCTTTTTGTGCTTTCGATAAATATTATCAACGATATTCCAAGTATCATAAGTTTTCCAATATTTTTTATTTTATTAAAAATTCTCGAGAATATAGTTTTATTTCTCATTTCTCGAGAAATGAAAAATGTTGAGAAATCAGGTACACTAACCGGAAGTCTATTAATAGAATTTCCAATAATTGTGCTGTACCAGAAGGAAGCATAGAAATTTTCCTTTACATTGCAATCTTAAATGAAACTATTAGATGACGTTATCGAGGGTGACTTGTTAGTTCACAATGAAAATTGCTGTTGCTATTGAAGGTTCCATTAAAAAGTGTTTAGCCTTGTATTATGGATTTTTCAAAATTATGCAATAATCACCGGTCGGTAATGTGTTAAATATGAAGGCATGAATATTGTTATTCCTCACAAATAGATACTTCTTGCTAGATTCTCAACCTGTTTGCACACGAATTCAATGATCTAGAACAAATGGGTCTTCCAAGATCATTCTAAGCGTTGCGAGATCATTAGGAGTGTGCGGGTTCCCGAAATTTACGGGTTCCCGACAGTCGAGTCGAGCCGGAGAAAGTCCGGTGGGCTCGAGCGAGTACTCGAGACATCTGAATATTTGGGTAGCTTGATCGCATCGGGTAGCTTGATTGCATTGGGTAGCTTGATTGCATCGGGTAGCTTGATCGCATCGTGTAGCTTGATCGCATCGGATGCTTGATCGTTCACGGGTATCCGGTCGGCAGCAGTCGGCAGCAGTCGGCATCGGCCGAACGAGTTCGATTCTCGAGATTCACTGAAGAAGTCTTATTTGAAATTCGAAATCAATTATACAATATAATTAATTGCCTTTTAATGGCCTTTTCTTTTATTAAAATTTGAACGTACATATGTATATTCTACTAATGGATTAATTAGTTTTCTCTCATTTTTAATGTATAGGAGCCATTCCACGCGAAGTGACCTAGAACTAGCAAACCGATGATAATGAGGTTTTAGTCAAATAAGAGTATCTACTGAAAATGTTGTCATTTGAAAAAATATGTTTGCCACCATTTATTTTGCAATTGTTTTAAACAAATGCAACATTTTCATAGTAGGGAATTTTTAAAAAGTTGAAAAATGAGGATATAATTTTCATGTATTATAATACATAATAGTACAAATTTTTGTAATTATTTGTTCAAAATGTTGATTTGTATAACATTTAAAAAAACCATCGAAATCATCAGAATCATAGCCGAAATCGAAATCCACAACCGAAAAATAACAGTTATATATATATATATATAAATCGCACTAATGCGGTCCTGAATTATGTTAGGTCATGAATTATACAAATAGTTTGGCTAATCTATGTAATCCCAATGTCTCCGGCTATCCGTTACGATTGACGATCGACGATCAAGCATCCGACGCGATCAAGTACTCGACGCGATCAAGCTACCCGATGCGATCAAGTACTCGACGCGATCAAGCTACCCGATGCGATCAAGCTACTCGATGCGATCACGCTACCCGACCGATCAAGCTACCCGAATATTCAGATGTCTCGAGTACTCGCCCGAGCCCGCTCGATTTTTTCCGACCCGACCCGAACCCGTATATGCGGGAACCCGCCCACTCCTAGAGATCATACGCTCACCTTGATACCATTGATACTTTCTTAGCTGAAAGAGGTCATATAATTCATGTAAATGAACTAGAAAAAATCATTACTAGGTAGCGGATTTTTATGCGTGAATGATAGCGATCAACAATATGTCATTATTTGCACATGTATTGTTTTAAAAGCATAATCAATCTTATACGTTTTCCCTGACCTTGAATGACCTTCAATAATTATAGTCACTGAATTGCTAATGAAAACAACTATCACCGCGAGTGTTTAACCCTCACCCGTCTCTCATTTCACGGACTGAATCTATCCCTCGGTGTCAAATCGACACAGTGGTAAACGATCGATGAAATAACAAGATAATCAGTTATTCTTCTATGTTTTTTAATTAAAATCCATGAGTTAACATTTACATGTTAGGTTTTTCGTTTATGTGTTTCGCATTAAAAAAATAAGTCATGCAGCTTGGGGAAAATTTATCTACAAACAACAAAACAGTATAACTTATTTCGGGAATACTGTGTCAAATTGACACAATGGAAGGATGAGGGTTAAAAAGGTAGTGTTTGAGTATTTAACATGTACCGTTTAAAACTTAAAATGACATCGATGTCTCTAACAAAGTGACATGAAAACAATAACTTTTATGACACCGTGTGAGCTCCATTGAATCGTATAACTTTGTCCTCAAGACATTTCATGTATCTTTAAAACCAACAAAGAATTAAAAGACATTACTTTATTTTATTAAATCAAATTCATATGTGTGTGTGGGTTAACTAATCTTAAAAATAAATGTACGATGTTATTGAAGAGCACCATCGAATATTTGTGGACAATAATGTACTGAAGTAACGAAATTGTTAGTACAACCGTCTGGGAATGTAAGACAACTATTGCAATTTGTAGGGAAATGAATACAACTGTTTCGTATGAACATATATCTATGAAAATCTATGAAAAAATCAGAAATATGTTTCTACTAGAATTATTTTATAGTTTGTATATTATTGATCGCATCCCTTAATGATTTTATTGCAATAAAAAAAACGTCACAATATTCTTAAATTTTTCTTATCTTTTATTGTTTTGTATTCCAACCAGCTAATTTTTTCACAAATTTTTTCGTTACTATTGTTGTGGCTTATTCTCAATTTATGTGAAATAAAATGATATAGTCCTAGAAAACAGGAATTTGTATAAAATAGTTGAACGCTGTAGTTACTAAAAATTCTTCTTTCTTAATTAGCATACTATTATATTTAAATTATTGAAATATCACAGAATCATTACTTTCTGCCATTTTGAAAATTTTCGAATTTTACAGGTACCACCAAACCATAATGAAAATATATTGGGGATTACTTTGCGTGAGTTTGTTATGTTTGGAATCCGGAAGAGTGGAAGGACTCCAAAGATGGGGCTCTCAGTTTGGGAAAGCTCCTCTCCTCGAGAGATTCTTCTGGAGAACGTTGGACTTTGCTTATCCAGACGAGTCAAGCAGACAAATGGCGATGATGAGGGGAGATTTCGTACCAGAAAATGCGTTACCCGTTGGTATCGAAATATGGCGGAATAAACTATTTGTCACCGTACCAAGATGGCGGAACGGTAAGTTCGCATTGAATATACCCTTTCTTTGCAGCTGAAGGATCTTCCATTAAGAGGTGTCATTTTAAATTTCGTGCTATTTTAGATTAGAGTTGTAAATTGTAAAAAATTATTAATTGTAAAAGAAAACAGCGTCTTTCTAGAATTTAACCCCTTAACGTATTTTAACAATTATGGTTCTAACAAATATGAATGTTACGTCTATCTTTTTAAATGAAATAAAACTTGATTCGTTTGTAATCAATATTCAAGCATTCAAATAAATATAGCCATACAAAAAATATAAATTTTCTTTTCTCTTGTACGACATTTTTGGGGATAAAGGCGTTTTAATTATTGTAACTGTAAAGAAAATGATAAGGCAAGGGGTTAAAATGACACTTCTTAATGGAAGACCCTGTACTCGTAAAGGGTGTCTGTTAACTGTACCAAGATCGATCAAATGAACGGTTTCACAATTTTTATTTCATATAAAATTGTTATATACTTCCATTAAAAGTTATTAAATAGATTTTTTCATTCAAGTATACAATGCTGCCATAAAAATTGTTAGAAATCTAAATAAATTCGCATTCCACGTATATTAATCCCATTTTGTACTCGATACGGTTCGTGTCAACACTAGAACTACCAACAGTTAACACAAAGCTATTTATACCACAATCAGTCAAAATGACCGGTCTTTAAAAAATACGTGATAATAGAATATTTTTATATTTATGGATTCATTATTACACTCCTCAAAAGAATTAAGGGATCACTTAATCAGAATTAAGGATTAGAACTCCGTCAAAAATTGCCGTGTCGTTGAACAATGGTTTGAAAGCCTGAAACCTCTAGTTTCAGATGCTCTGTTTCAAATTGTTGCTATGTTGGTTTTTTACAAAATTATAGCGAGATGAAGACAACATTGACGGTTAACAAAAATTTGGTGCAACTTTGGAACATCACACGGGGAGCAACAAATTTTTTTGATAAATCGCGTTAATATCATTTGGAAGGGCTATCTTTCCTGTGTAAATTGTGTGGTTGTTGAATATTGTCCGATCTTTTTTATTCGAGTTATTCAACATTGAAGTAAATATGGGCTTTTTAACTTTAACTGGCTCCAGAACGCGAAAAAATTATCGTAGAATCTTGTGCAAAAAAGCAATAGAAAGAGCGTTCTTTTCTCTTCAAGGCACTCCTTTTGTTTTTTCAATTTCATTAACATTTCGATATGCCAGGTGTTTCTGAAAATATGCTTAAAAAATGCACAATTTACATTTTTCCTTTAACTCGCTATATCTCGGGAAATTATATCGATCATATCTCGTTAACTATTAGATTTATGATATATGAAGGTCAATACTTTTTTACGCAGAATTTTGTGCTTCATCCAAGTTCAATAAAAAATATTGGGCATTCTATTTAATAAACTGAAGGTGACCTCTATATCTTGATAAAAAATCGAAGTAACAAAAATCATACTGTAGGTATGTCCTCCTAGAAACCATTCAACATTTGTTTGAACATTTTTGAAGTGAAACTTCTTTGCTGAGAGGGTTACAATTTTCTAGTGTAACGGAAGTGACACGGTCGAGCGTTACGGAAGTCACGAAATTTCGCGAATAACCTCGAATAGTTTGACAAGTAACATTTTCATAATTAATTTACTAACTTTAAAGACTTCATTGGTGAACTTTTAAGATTGTAGAATATAACATGAAGCCTCGACTACATTCCCATTTCAGTTTTATGCAGGTTCGATGCTTAAATTGTTAGTTATGAACAAATTTTTGAGAAGTGGTATGTTATGTATGTCTGTCCTTGTTGCACACTTCGATCCTCCTTGTCTTACGCATTATGGAAACTTCCGAAACAATCATCCCGCGCAACAATTGTTAATAACTAATTAACCAGAGTTAATTTATGAACATTTGCAATTGGATAACATAGAATCAACCTCCAGCTACTTTCACATGCAGTTTCTTATCGGTGTTTATTCCGACTGAAAGATTTATATACAATTATCCAAACCCTTGTTCTAAACTAACCTGAATAACCTGCAAAATTTTGACAGGTGTCAGGTAAGTAAAATAAAAAATATACGCGTAGAAAACCACGCGCTGTAGAAGTGAAACTTCTTGCAGTCTAGTAATGTTTAGAAGTAAATTAAGATTGGAAATGGTAAATAATCCTAATGAAGCGACAACAAGATGAGGAACAACTCTCGATGTGGTATTTGCAAGACATTTAGACAAAATTGAATCAAGAATATTTATATCATATTTTAGCTATCACAAGCGTATTGTTTCAATGATAGAATCATAGAAAATCGTAAAACATAGAAAAAAATAATGAACGATCAAAATTTTCGACGCAAACAAGGAGAGCGTATGGGAAATGCTATGAACTATGTCTCTTTACCATATGCTCTCCTTCTTTGCGTCGCAAATTTTGATCGTTCATTATTTTTTTCTATGTTTTACGATTTTCTATGATTCTATCATTGAAACAATTGGCTTGTGATAGCTAAAATATGATATAAATATTCTCGATTCAATTTTGTCTAAATGTCTTGCAAATACTGCATCGATAGTTGTTCCTGATCTTGTTGTCGCTTCATTAGGATTATTTACCATTTTCAATCTTAATTTACTTCTAAACATTACGAGACTGCAAGAAGTTTCACTTCTGCCGCGCGTTGTTTTTTTTTTGTACAACAAATAACTTATAAGTTATTTGAGATCGTCACGTTACGAGACTCACCCTTGTATAAAAAAGAATTAGGTCCTATTCCAACGACTATGGCATACAAAATGACCGCGTGAAACAACATCGATGGCTATGTTACGTTACATTGCGGCCATATTTATGATTAAGTTGTGGCGCCAGAATAAGACGTTGCGTACGATGAAATTTCAAAAAAAATTTTGATAAATCTATTTAAATATCTAATAAACGATTTTGGTTTCGGTAAACAGATTACTGGATACTTTTCCACTTCGAGAAGTACTAGTCAAAATAATTGATATTGGTATAAGTAGTCATGATAGAAAATTATTTTGATTCTGAATAAATTAAACCAAATAACATGAAGTAAGAATTTTAAAATGAAATTGTAAAACCAGCCATTTCGACTAGTGTGGTAGTTACAGTGTTAAACATATGTAGCTACAACATTCATTTCCCCACGAATTGCAATGGTTAACTAACTTTCCGAGGCAACTGTGTGTATCAATTTTTTCTTTATCCTCTGCCGAAGAGAAGCACAGATAAAAATCTCGAGTAGAAAACCGGAAACTGACACGAACACGCTGCGTAAAACTTGGAAGATCACTGTGGTCGGTGCACGCTTCGAATCTAGTCTGGCTGGCTTCCGGTTTGCGACACAAAGTGCCGACAACCGCGCGAACGATTACAATGCAGGACTTCCATTTCTCTTTACCTCCGCCTTCGCATCGACTAAAATCTAGAAGGGAACTGGCGGATGAATGAGCCTTATTCACTTTTATATTCTCGTATTTCCGATTTCTTTTCTCGGTACTCTAGGCTTATCATAAGCGACGGCGCGCGCCAAGTCATTGTGCATGGAGAACCTCAGTCGACAATGGCCCCATAATATTTCGTATTCACAAAACTTAAACCTACATATTTTTGAACATGCTTTCTAGATTTTCATTCATTTTCTATGGAAACTAATTTCATCTACATTATGAAGAATGGTAATACTGAAAAAATTCAATTAACACTCCTTAGCAGTCCAGTGGCGACTCAGAGAGCAGAGTTGGGCAGTCATTAATTACAAGAGTATTTAATTACATCTTTAATTACATCTTTTCTAATTACAATAAGAAAACGGTTAAATGGTCCAAAACATAAAAATTAGTGGTTTAAAAGAACAATTGCACTGAAGTAATTGTTAGACTCAATTACAATTACTGTAATCGTGTTAAGTAATTGCAATTACTTCTTTCACAATAACTGTAATTGTAGTTGTGGTTCCCAATTACACTTACTGGTTGAGCCAAAGTAATTGCAATTACCAATTACAATTACATGTAATTGTAATTTTATTTCTGCAATTTCAAGTAATTTTAACGTAATTACAAATAATTGTGATTGGTAGTTGCAATTACTTAACGCCAAAATGGCACTAAAAAAAGTAATTAGATACCTACTCAATGGAAATGTCTAAAGAGAACAAACAAAAAGGATATTTTATACAGGGTGTCTCAAAATTCCCCCCGGACCCGGAAATGAGAGGTTCCTGAGATCATTTCAAGCGACAGTTTGCTTTGAAAAAATGTCGTCCGCGGCTTCGTGAACGAGTTATTAACGAAAAACACGGGCCAATCAGAGCGCGAGCTAGACGCGTGCAGCCCGTCGCACAGTGGGGTATTTGGCCAGTTTAGCGCGCCAAAAGTCAATATTTTAAGTTTGTTCAAAATGACTAAAACTTTTTTCTCATAAACCTGAATATATATATGCGAGTAATCTACAATAATATTTTTCCATAGAGAGTACTATTTAGTAACATTCAGATACTTGAAAGTAACATTTCTCGTGACCAAGAGAAGTATCGAAAAACTTGTGTTAAAGAAATGATTTGTTTCACAAGTTTAGTGTATAAAATAGAGATAGGACCAAATCTAGGATGTAAAGGAAGGTGTATAGATTAATTTCATGGCTTTTTTTCATTCTCTTCTGTGGTTTTGATAGAATAAACAATCGAAAGTGATATATTTTTTCAGAAAATTAATATATATCATGTAATAACTTTTTTTCTCAGCATAACTCCTCTTTAATTTTTTGCGAGGTTAATCAGTAGACATTGCTTTATATAATCCATAAAAGTTTAGGTGCCAACAAGTGCCAATACAAAAGATATGTTAAATCAAACATATCAAATCTTTACCACAGCAACGCGTGTTTGTTTGCAATAGTAATTTCACTTAATCTGATGAAAAAATGTTGATTTGATAGTGTTATAGCTGGTGTTAAGACGAATTCAACGATATATAATATTATGACCTCCACACTATTAATAACGTCGCAATAGTTTTGGCGCGCTGAACTGGCCAAATACCAAACTGTGCAGCGCGCCGGCGCGGCATGCGGCACCCGAGTGTCGGTGCGCCGCACAGTGGCCGAAATCCGGCTGAAATGGACAAATTTCGATAACTCAGTGAATTCTGCAGTAAATTTTTAGAAAATTGGTATCTCTAGGTTGTTTTGGACGTAGATTTCAAATTTTTAATCAAAATTATCAAATTCAAAATGGTGGATTCAATATGGCGGACCGAAAAATCAAAACTGAATGGATTTTTTTGAAAATTCATATATATGAGTTATTGGGGATGCTGATTTTGAATTTGTATTCGAAATCAGGTTTTTTGTGTTTTTTAATTTTTTTGTTTTTTTGTTTTAAATTTTTATCATTTCTTTTTATTTTTATTAATGCGGGAATATTTAATTTTATGTTTTATGTAGTGAACACAATTTTATTCTGCCTCGATCTAAATAGTAATATTATGTTCTTCAAGATTTTCAAAGCAATCTTCAATATCTAAAGATTCATCAGAAATAGTGTCATTATTAACTGAATCTTCTGAAACAACATCATCATCATTTTCATTGTTAGTTATATTATTTATATCAACCCAGTTGATTAATGTTTTCGCTTCGGTTGATAATTTTTTTGTCCTTCTATCTTTCTGTAATCTATTAGCACTAATACTAGGATCCGATGAAATAAGAAGATAATTCATTACGTCTTCATTATTGCTTTTACGAGAACAAGTTCTACTATTATAGCGTCTAGCATCTTTAAATATATTATTTCCAGAATCTTGAGCTCCTTCAGAAAAATAGCCTATAGGTAGAACCAACTTCCGCATAATAATACTACCATGTAGTATCACGTTATGTACAGAAGGGGGCATCCTATACCATCCGTACAAATTAATAAATATTTCCGCAGTTTCTTTAGCATATATTTCAAATTTTTCCAAATCTATTGTAAAACCGCTTGCCATTACATGTAAGATATTTGCAACAAAAAAAACAAAACAAAATGTAAAGTTCGAATGTAAAAACGAGCACATTAAATGTCAACTTCTGTCAACGAGCACATATTAACTGGTATATTTATTTTTAAATATATTTATTTGTTAATAACAATTTGTTATTAACTTTAAAATGTTATTAACACATGAAATAAACTTAATTCAAGCTAATTTTTTTACAACAGATTCACATAAATAGCCTTTCTTGATTCTGGGTATTCGCACTTAACTGTCTACATGAAAATACATACAGTATTATATTATTAATATCTTTTCAATAGGCAAAAATCGGCAAACGGGGTTTGTTTCATAACTTTAAGGATACTTTAAGAAAAAGATTTATCCTAGTCTCGTTCGTCCGTTATGAGTGGAACATATTAAATTACACATTGGAAACTTACTTTTTTAATTCAAAATCGAGTTAATACGCTGGTCAACTAAGAAACTCGAAAATAATTATTAAACATATTCAAAAAAAATTTTTAATATTTTTTATCGATACCATGTATAAAGAGCTATATAAGCAAATTTTTTTTATTATTTTACATGCAACTGTAGCTGTGTACGAGGTGTTTGGACCGACACAAATATTATGAAATTAAAGCGATGAGCGAATAACGACGATACTTAAATATAAATATCTACTTATACTTGATAACTTTTAACTCATTTTACTTGTTTTTCATAAACTTCAGGGTATTGTTAAAGACGTAACATAATTGGTTTTGGTCATTTAAACAAACGTTAAAAATCGATTTTTGTCCAGGTTTCGGCCACTGTGCGCCGCTACGATGTTGCAACGAACAAAAGTTTCTCGATGATGTCGAATTAAAAACTCACTTATTTAACCGTAATTCCATTTGCTTATTCTGTACTCCGGTGAAACACAAAACACGAAACACCACACTTTCACACAATTTCACACAATTGCTGAACACGTAGCACACTTTTTCTAATTCGTATCGATAGCGAACGAAATTACATACTCCGACGCGGAAAGAGTTCCTTGCTCTTCGCGATTCCGCGCGAAACTATACTATGCTCTCCCAGTGCACAATGTATTCGATGAAGGCGTCGTTTAAAACAAATGAAATCGTTCTCAAGGAAATATTGATTTTTCGAGAATCATGATTCTGAATCATCATATGATTCTCGAAAAATCAATATTTCCTTGGGAACGATTTCATTTGTTTTAAACGACGCCTTCATCGAATACATTGTACGCTGGGGGAGCATTGTTTCGCGCGGAATCGCGAAGAGCAAGGAACTCTTTCCGCGTCGGAGTATGTAATTTCGTTCGCTATCGATACGAATTAGAAAAAGTGTGCTACGTGTTCAGCAATTGTGTGAAATTGTGCGAAAGTGTGGTGTTTCGTGTTTTGTGTTTCACCGGAGTACATAATAAGCAAATGGAATTACGGTTGAATAAGTGAGTTTTTAATTGGACAAACTTCTGCTTCTTCTCTCGTTCGGGTAAAGTTGCCGATGATGTGGGTTCTCACCGATTTCGATGACTTCGAAATATGTTACAAATTCAATGTTTTAAATATTTTTTTCCTATGTAATAAAGCTCATCGAAATTACAAGTTTTTACAATTATCTCGTAAACTAAAGCCGACCGACAAAAACTGTAAGGGGAAATGTCGTCCAGAATCATGATATTGACAACATATCCAAAGCTTATCGAAATTGGCGAGGATTCACATCATCGAGAAATTTTTGTTCGTTGCAACATCGTGGCGTGCCACCGACACTCGGCTGCACGCGTCTAGCTCGCGCTCTGATTGGTCCGTGTTTTTCGTTAATAACTCGTTCACGAAGCCGCGGACGACATTTTTTCAAGGGAAAATGTCGCTTGAAATGATCTCAGGAACCTCCCATTTCCAGGTCCGGGGGAAATTTTGAGACACCCTGTATATTATCCGACTCCAACTTTGAAATGAGGATCATTTTGAAAAGTAATGGTAATCGTTTTTGTGAAATATTAAATAATTAGCAACAAATAAATATTTAATGAATAATAAATATTTCCTAACATATACTCTTTGTTTGTTCTTTTTAGACATTTCCATTGAGTAGGTATCTAATTAATGTTGTAATTGCAACTACCAATTACAATTACTTGTCAAGTGTACAATGTCAGGTGTATTAAATTTACACTTTTTTAAAAATAAATCTTAAACGTTGTTCTATTCCATACGTTTTATAAGATTGCATTGAAAAATGTATTAATTGGTGAAAGGAATTGTAAGACATAATTCATGCTACGTATAGGCATTTTTTGCACGATAAATACGATTGTACTGGGCAAGTCATCGCAAGAAATTGGATAACCTATTATTCTCACTTTCATTCTAGGAAGAATGAACTATTGTTTCTTAACTACTTGTTGACAAGCCTTATCACATCAGATTTTCCTCTCGAAGATTTTTGTCTATAAATAATATCTACAAAATTCGTTTCACGAAAGAATAGCAGTAAATCATCCGAATAATAACTTGACTCGGCTAATGAAATTTAAAATAGTAATAATATTAGAAGAATTTAAATGTATTGTTATATTTTCAACTTATTAAACATATTAATGAAGATAATCAATTTCTGTTTCACTTCAGTTTGTTGTAATTCAGGTAGAAAATTTTCATTTTGCATAAAGGTCCGCTGTCTATATAACAAAAATAACAGATATATAACGATATATTGGGTTGGCAAATAAATTCGTTCGGTTTTTGTGATTTATTCCAATGTAAAAACCGAACGAACTTATTTGCCAACCCAATATAACAAAACTAGTAACGAATGCGTCGAATCTTACATAGATCGAAGAAATTGATCTCGAATCGGAGGTTTAATTATGCTGTGCAGTTTGAAATCTAAATGTTCCTTTACTCTCTCGTCTCTCTCGAATGGTTTCCACCTCACTTCCGCTGGTTCTTTTTCACGTTTTTCGCCTTGTTCCGGTTCCGATCTTCCCAGCAGTCCCCTGAAAGTTGTCCAAACGCGTCAAAGCCAGCGGAGGTCGGCATTGTTTTTACGTGAAGGTTTTATTTGCCTGTGGCTTTGTTTGGCCGAGTCTTTCTTCCGACGTCAGCGTCTCCCCAGGCAGAGGATATGAAATATTAAGAGAGAAAAGAAGAAAGAGGTTCCTGTCACACCGTCCGAGGTAGAATGGATTCGGAACGTTCAATGACTTCCTTCCTGAGCCCAGGAAACGAATTGTTTTACAATTCGGCACGCAATCAAAGCAAAAAACAACTCGATCCGACCTGGTCTGAACTCCGCATGCCATTTTCCTAGCCCCCAAAGACCATTCTACTCACTGCGGAACGTGTTAAAATATTGGTCCATCGATTCTATCTTTAAAGATTTGCTCATTTTTACTAAGCCCACTCTAACATTTTCTGTTTGCTAAAAAATTGAAGCGATCGCACGAAACTGACGTGTTCAACAATTTTTCCCATCGTTACCTTCAATTTTTGATCTCGCAAACCTTTCTGTTGACCTTTCTTCGCATCAAGATTTATTTGCCCACTCTACGATGCCCGTCACGTGACTCATTTCACCTCTGTCGTAAGCAGGGCTTGAAGACAGAGGTAGGCATTATTTGGCGAAAGAAATATTTGAAATACTATTTAATATTTTCGATTTTATTTTGCTTAAAGAAAATAGTATTTTATTCTGAACAATCTGAACCTCGAAATAAAATATTTTTATTTGAACAATCTGAACCTCAAAATAAAATACTTCTATTTTAACAATCTCATCCACAAAATAAAATAAAATATTTCTATTTTAATAATCTGAAACACAAAATATAATATTTTATTTTTTGCGTCGTTATACCTAATACTTTCAGAAATCGCATTACTTATTTAATATTTCTTATTTTAGCAATAATTTAAAGAAGAAATGGTACTCACTATAAGAAACAGTTGCCACATTTTCGTTTTATTTTGTTGTTTGATTGCTGCTATTACTGCGTATATCCACTTTAGTTCACAGCATGTGCCTACTGAGGTTTGTTGATAAACACACAGTGCATCTTATCACCAGAAAACTATTTATACTCAGAAATCTGTTGAATGCGAACCATTATTTTGAGCAATAATATTTAAAATTGAAATTGAAAATAAGGACAAAGTACAAATATTTTCAATATTCTTAAAGTAAAATACTATTTTCAAAAATTACTGCAACAAATAAAATATTTTATTGTCAAAAATTACTGCATCAAATAAAATATTTTATTTTCAAAAATTACTGCATCAAATAAAATATTTTATTTTCAAAGTTGCACAGACACTGTAAAATAATGAGATTATTTACTATTTACTATTTCAAATACTATTTTCCTCAGCTCTGCTTGAAGGAAACTTAAAATTTTCAATTAGTTCTGATACAACGGTTATTATTTGACTTTTAACATTTCTGTTCTAAGAAAACAGTTATAAATCCACTGAAACTTTTACTCCGTATAGAGGGTGAATCACCTATCGTTATCACCTCAAATATCTTTGTTGTTTTCATAGATACATAAATGTCTTGAGGACAAAGTTGAATGGTAAAATGGGGCTCGTACGATACCAAAAAAATTTGTGTTTCTATGTAATTTTTTTTAGAGGTATCAAGGTCGTTTTCATTTTAAATGGAACCACCCTTTTTTAAACATCTACAATGATAGTCCCTTTCATTACGAATTCAGTGACTATAATTACTCACGGTCGTTCAAGGTCACGGACAGAAAAGCCTGATGAATTCCTGAGTTACTGATGTGTGAAACGGATGAAATTTACTTATTCTGCTTTGAAAAAATTAAACTATTTTCAAACAAATTTACAGTTTAACATTACATAGGTTTGAGGTTGAACCTTGAATTATTCCATACGTAGCGCTCTAGTTGTGAGTAGAAACATTTGCAAGAGAGATGGAATATGTTGGTGATTCCGTCAGGACTTGAAGGAAACTGTTAACATTTTCAATTAGTTCTGATATAACAGTTAGTTTTTGACTTTTAACTTTTCTGTTCTAAGAAAACAGTTATAAATCCACTGAAACTTTTACTCCATATATGCATGCATAAATAGAAAATTTTTACTTTTATGAGGAAATGAGAAAAAGTTCCAGTTGGACAGTAACAGTTATTCTGCTTTGAAAAAGTTAGGCTTCTTTCAAACAAATTTACCGTTTAATATTACATAGGTTTGAAGTTGGAACCTTGAATCATTCTATGTATAGAGTCCTAGTTGTGTGTAGAAACATTTGCTAGTTATATGGAATATTTTGTGGATTCCGTGTTCACAAGGATCATCAATGAATCAGTAGTACTGATTCAGTCAACTCTGTGATCAGCTAAGAGTTACATTTACAAGTTTGGAACATAATGGGACTAAAATTAAATGCTGAGTACTGAATGTATACTATGTACTATGTACATAGTAGTACGTAAGAGTAGAATAAAATAATTACATGAAAATCACGACTTGCATACTCATCTATATTTAACCCGTTTTAAGTGAAAAATAGTTTGAACTTTTATACTTTACTTTAAAATATCTGTTAAGAAATAAATGTTCCTTCAAAACTTTTATTAACCAAGTATAAAATAACTGTTAAAATTGAACTTTTATAACAGAATTAAAGTGTTAAGGTACAAAGTTAATTTAATATATAAAAGAAATAATTTAAAAGTTTAAAGTTCAAAAAATAACTTTTATTTATAAAAGTTTACGGTTTCATTCAAACCCTGGTCGTGCCAGTGTCACAATGTCACTTGACTAATCCGGTACTGACAGAGAGAGGGTAACTTTTTCCCCTCGATTCGAGTCAATTTCCCTGATCTGCCAACTCTGCTTGGGCTGCCTAAATATGTACAGTGACTCCCATTAATATTTGGACGCTCTAAAAAAGAAGCGATTATATAATCCAATATTAAAACAGTTATCGTCTTTATAAGAGTGTCCGAATATTAGTGCGAGTTACTGAAATGTGCCTTTCAAAACTTTGCTTCTATTGTCAGGCAACATATTCGTAGGATCAAACGAGCCCGCCGAAGGCTCTTAATTTTTGATCAAGATTATATGAAATGTCTCGTTCGAAGATGATAGTATTGTAGTCATGCTTGTCATGCTTCACATCACAACGTTCAGCGCGTATTGAATTTGAATTTGGCGCTCTTCCATCGCCTACTTGTCCCTATTTATTCCTCTATTCTCACATTGTTTTGTGCAACGAACATGGGATTATCAATGGATTAGCACGAGTATTATTGAAGGTGATAGATAGGAATAACGTTGATTCTGAATAAACCTTAATTATTTTCTATATATATGTGTATATACTTCTTTTTTTTGCAAGGGGAATTAAAAAATGGGAGGGATACTATCATCTTCGCCCGCCTTCGGTCGGTATTCCACAGGTGGGTATTTCCAATTTCCCGGCTCTCGCGCCTTAGGTATATATTTTTGAGGAGGCTTCTCCTTGATATTCGCACAAGCCGTTTCAATCTCTTTAACATCATTGACTTTGTCGTTGAGATTATCACCATAAAGCCATTCGTCTGAAAGCATCGTGTCCACCATTGGTTTGACACTTTTATTTAACTGCGGTGTGATAAAAGATCTTCTTGCCACCGACTGTTGATGAAAAAACATCAGTTCAAATCTGACCAGCATGGCTTATATAATCCATAAATGTATCTTCATCTAAACCATCATCTGGAGGTTCTATTAACATAGAGACTGCAGCACCTAAGGTAGCTATGGCCGTGCCAACGCAATTATGCCTTTTCATAAAATGTTGAACCCTCTTTCTTGCAACTTCTGAAAGCAATGGACTTATTTCTACATTCAAATTAGGGGCTTCGGTGTAGAAGTCCCATTTCTATTATAGAATTCCAAAATTTGCTTTTTATTCTATTCTGGAAGAACTTCATTTTTGAATTTGGAGTCATTGGGATGTATCCCCAGTATCTCTCCAGAACACTACTCTTTGATATCTCAAGTTCAGAGGATTTTAATAATTCTTCTTCATCTTCGTCTAAACTCGAAGTATTCTCCTTATTTTCTACGTCTGTGAAATTAACATATTAGCGACCGGTGATTATCCCATAATTTTGAAAAATTTATGGTACATGGTTAAACACTTTTTAATAGAACCTTCATTAGCAACAGCAATTTTCATTGTGAACTAACAAGTTAACCTCAATAGCTTCATCTAATAGTTTCATTTAAGATTGCAATGTAAAAGAACATTTCTATGCTTTCTTTTGGTACCGCACAATTATTGAAAATCCTATTAATAGGCTTTCGGTAGGTAAAGTGTTAAGGAGCAGAAGAATTATTAAGTAGCACTTGTGCAATTGTGATATTAACGTTCTTGTTGAACTTAATCACAATAACATTCCTGTCAAGGTCGTATGGACCTTGGCAATCTTTTTGATTTTTGAAATCGTATGGACTGTGTGTATTTAAAGTCGTATGGACTATGGGTATTTAAAGTCGTATGGACTATGGGTATTTAAAGTCGTATGGACTATGGGTATTTAAAGACGTATGGACTATCGGTATTTAAAGTCGTATGGACCGGTAAGACCGTATGAGTATTACCTCTCAACTTTCGTGTGGAAAGATGAGAATACCGAGCAAGACAACCACATCAGTGAAAGTCGTATGGACTATCGGTATTTAAAGTTGTATGGACCGGTAAGACCGTATGGGTATTACCTCTCAACTTTCGTGTGGAAAGATGAGAATACCAAGCAAGACAACCACATCAGTGATTTTACTTACCAATAATAATATCTTTCGAAGGTAGGTTAGGCGAATTCTGCTCTTTTTGTAAATTCGCTAGAGACTCTACCACTTTTGTTAGGTTATCCAACTGTTTCCGCAGTTGATCGAATTCTCGTCAGTTCTGCGCTTAGAATGATAGACCTCTCGTGAACGAGATCTCGACCGCTTCTTCTTCTTGTAGCCAGATATTTTTCTAGATAACGCCTTGTTAGAATTTACCTTTTCTTTTGAGCACTATTCCAAAAACGTTCTCGATGCTTTGGCATAACGAAACAATATGAGAATAGAGGAATAAATAGGGACAAGTAGGCGATGGAAGAGGGCCAAATTCAAATTCAATACGCGCTGAACGTTGTGATGTGAAGCATGACAAAGATGACTACAATACTATCATTGAGAACGAGACATATAATATAATTCCGATAAAATCGGATTGCGTGCGTCCGAGTTTCGATAATGTTCCGAATGTGACCACCAATTCTTGATCTTATTCAATTTTTGATCTCGGAACCTTTCTGTTGACCTTTCTTTAGATCAGAGTCGCCAGATTAAGACCTGTCTCCCCCCTTTACGACGCTATTCCCCCCGCGCTTCAGACATCGTCCGGTCACGTGAGCGTTTCGCCTCTGTCGTACGTGTATCACAATGTCTCGTGACTAATCCGCTACTGGCAGAGAGAGGGTAACTTTTTCTCCTCAATTTCTTCTCAATTTTTCAAAACTTCGCTTCTATTGTCAGGCAACATGTTTCCGATAAAATCGGATTGCGTGTGTCCGAGTTTCGATAATATTCCGAATGCGATCACGCTATTGTAGGATTGGGTGGCGTGCAAATATTCGTTCATAATTTAGGACTTTTGCAATGCAGTTTAGTGAAGCTTGATATTAACTATTGTAGGAATTCCGGCGACTTTGAATTATATATCACTTGACACAAATCGGGGAGGATCGCCAAGACTCACACCTTATCCAAACTGGGCGCAAAACAAAGCTGGAGCGTGTGGTACTGGGATCACTACTGCTTACAGGTCAGTATGATCGAAAAATGTATAATATACTGTGATAAACAATGAGCCATCGAAGTACGAAAATTACTAGAGGGCAATTAATTTTTATATTCTTAAATTCATATTGTAGGGTAACGGTACCGATTACTGCCGTATCAGCTTCGATCGTACTTTACTTTAATATTATTCCTAATTTATCATGAAATAATAATATGTTTAAGCATTTTATGGAAAAATGAAGTGTTCTGAATACCAAAAAACGATTGGTTTCCTCAAAACCTAATACAATATAAGAGAATATTAAAAAACAATATCGATAACATTTTATACGTATTATTACGGACTGAAAGAGCCATATACCAATTACTGCGTACCCATTACTGCGGATTAGAATTCGAAATATACGAACGTACAGAAACAAACTACGTATCTAGGCATTAATTTAAATAAATCCTGAGTACAGTGACAAATAATTTTTTTGCTTATTGCATTTTAAATGAATAAACATTTTATTAATTTTAACACCGTAGTACAATATCACATAGATAGCTAAATACATTCTTTTAACAAATGTTTGAGTAATATTTATTATCTTTAGTTTGAAGCTGTTTTAAATTACGAGCATTGTCCAGTTTACAACATTTCACAATTACATTGACAATATAAACTCCTTTGACTTTTTCAATTCTTCTTCATTTTTATTTCTTAAAATCTCCATTCCTTCTGTGTTTCCTAAGTTTTCAGTTCCATCAGTAGATATTTTTCGTACACTTCACTTTAATGTGTTTTTACTTTTAATTTTTGCCATATCTTCTTATTTTATCAACATATAATACTCACAGTGGCGCGTTACCCTATGGGCAACTTGGACAAATGCCCGGGGCCCCGAAGCAAAAAGGAACCCCGAACACAAACCAAGATCCAAGATCCAAATTCTACGATTCTCTCCGGGGCACAGTGGGCCGAATCGACGTTCTAGCTGTTTATTATTCAGTAAAAAATATATAGTTATATATAAATAATCAAGGTGACCACAATTTTTTATTCAAACAAAAAATTATTGAATTTTTTTGTATTGAGATTTGTAGAAGACTGTGTACTGATTACTTTTTGTAGGAAACATTTTTAATAATATTTGAAAACTGGCTGTTCAGGCTTTCAAACAAGAGTGCGTTTAAAAGAATCAATGAATTTTATGACATTTAATTACGTAACAAAAATGTGTTTTTATTGCCTTATTTAAAGAATTACAAATATTCAAACAATAATAAGTATTATCTTTTACAAAGTTACTGACTATAATCCATTAACCATACAGAAAAATCCATACAATAATTCTTATTAACAAAGATAATAACATTTTTATTAGAAATATATTAGATATAATACATATAATACAATATATCATATATTTTTGTAAAAAACGTAACGTAACTATAGACCTACGATAGACCTACTCATGATCGAAATACATTTTTTACATATGGTTACTGGGTAAAAAACTGTAATTTACAGAAAATACAGAAAAATTAAGTTATAATTTTAGGACATAAAAAACTCTAAATTTCAGTTAATTAGTATTTCATAATTGGATATACACTACAAGAAAATACATTAATATTACAGGTAAAAAAGTGAACAGAAAGTAAGACGTCAACAGAAAGTAAAGCATATGGCATCCGCCATTTTGTTTTTGTACTTTTGACATCAAATCCATAATCAGCGACCCGAAAAACCCCAAGTACCAATTTTGAACTAAATTGTAGTACTCCTTCCTATTTTGGTCACGATTTCGATCGAACTCACCACTGTGCGCGTGTAACGCGACGCTTTAAACTATCATAACTTAGGTCTTGGGATTAGTTTGGATCTGAATTTTGCACGATCTTTTAGAGATCTTGCCCAAAAATTTCCCACTTTGTGAGAACACACGAATCGACAGGAATGACAACTTTATCCCTTGTCAAATGTGAAAAACTTTGTCGATTTTCCTTAGTTGACTAAATATTTTTTTTATAATAAATTATGAACAGTGATATTTAGTTTCTGGTGCGTTCTCAACACACTATAGATACACATACACATTCTTCATATAAAAAAAATTGGGCACTTAATCTTCAGTAGGTCTTCCAGGACATCATTATGAAAAAAAGGAATTTTTTCGGTGATAAATCGAGTCTGAGAAAGTTTGATCTTTGAACGCTTATTGTAACGAGAGTTTTTAATAACTTTAATTGATATTATCATCTTCGAATGTAATGAACATTTAAGAAACATTATATATTCGTTAAAAATCGATATGAGGACTTTGATTTTTTAGCCCGTGAACAGTTAGAACGTCGATTTGACCCACTGTGCGGGGGCCCCGAAATTCTACGTTGCCCCAGGCCCTAACTAGTTATAACGCGCTACTGAATACTCATTATCTAGAATCGTATCCTATCTGCTTACGTGTTTCGAATAGATACCTACTCTAGAACGTTAGGCTAAAGTGAAGCTCATTTCTCATCGTAGTTGAAATTCACGCCGCAGTATCAGGGATATCCTTAGTGCTTTTTATGCCGCAGTAATGAGCTCCTCCTTCACTTTAGTAATGTGAACGCTTAATGTAAATGTAACGAATGTGAACGTAATGCTGAAGGCTTAATATTTTTATTAGAAATTCAAGAGAAGTTTCGTCTTATATATTTATTGTATCGATGTAGGTATCTAAATAGTAATAGAACTTTGTTCTATGCAATGTAAAGTAACATAAAGAATGTACAATCATGTGAACAACAGGAAGGATGTTGATTAGGAAGAATGTTTTATCAAATCCTGAGATTATACAAATATGAGAATGATTGACAATTTTGTTTGTTCTTACTATATATACTAATATTTATTCTTACGTTTCTTAATCTCATTTGGAAAAATACCGCAGTAAAACGTACACTCGCAGTAATTAGTCCATTTACCGTACATGAATATTTAACACATAACATATGCACTTTTAGATTCGTCATACTTTTGTCTTAAAATGATTGGATCAAACTAGTCTAGTTATGAATGAATACCTTAAATGTCCTCTAAAATATGAAGAAAGATATTGTCATAGGAAAGCTATAAATTATGTCCAAATATTATGCAATGCGTTATAATTTTAAATACTACGTGCACAAAACTAATTTGACTTTCTTTATGTAATATAGTACATACAAAAATTTTTTTGAACCTGATGACACCACCTTTCTTCATTTGTTGTTAATGCAAAATATGATGTCAGTTTTATTATTGTAGAATACACGCAGACGCATGCGACAGATTGTGGGTGCTAGATACTGGTACTATAGGCATCGGGAACACAACGGTGCAAGCCTGTCCTTATACCTTAAATGTATTCGATTTAACAACGGATAAAATCTTAAGACAATATAGATTGAGACCTGAAGACATCAATATGGTATATCATTCTGGAGCCTTGTGCTGAAATTCAGAAAATCCGTCGGGTTCGGCTGAAATTTTTCGCATAGCCTCATTTTTCATTTAAAACATTGACTGAATCACTGTAAAACAGTGACTGAATGATCGGAAACAGACATTAGCGCTCCTAGCGAAAAATTCCGGAACTATAGTTCTACCCAACCCTCCGTCTAGGGGTGTACTTCGGCTTATATTGTTAATATATTTAATTTTGTTGCTTATTTCTTGCAAAGTTATTGTACATTATTGCAAAAACTTCGAAAAAGAAACAAAAAAAATGTCCCCGCACGGGGCGCGAACCTGGGATATCCGAGTGGTACGAATTTTTTCCAATTTCAAAATCGATTTTCTCGAAAACGGGTTCGCGTTGACGGCTAAAACCAATTGAATAATTCATAAGTGTTTGCGTAAGCTATGTCCACACAAAAACTCGTTGCGATCCGGCGTTCTCGATACGCGAGGTTTCCTCGTCAGAGTCACCACTAAAAATTGCTATATCATTATTCAAAATACAGTTTAGAGTATTAAATATGTTGGTATCTAATCAATCACTAAACATTTAAGTATTGGAGGAGGCGTTACATCCATTTTATATACAATTTAACAAATCATAGGGAATGGAAATATCCTAGGTCGGAAGAAATGTTTAATTTTCTAATTAAAATTGCTCCGAGTGCAAAGGGTTAAACAGGCCAGAATTCGCTGTGGTAAGTGTCCAATAGGGTGGAAAATGATAACTTACGCGTGTAGGAGTGGGTGCGGAGGTTCCATCCCTCCCGCCCTAAAACACGTATAAGATAGAAAATGTCGTTAAGATATACATATGCAAGACGCTAAATATCCTTTTGGGAAATATGCTTCTAATATAAAATGAGGCTATATGCAAAATTTGATCTTAATCCGATTTGAGCGATGTTCGGAACTTCAGCCGAACCTTCTTTATAACGATAGTTTTACATTCGAGAATTAATAGATATTTTATTCAGAACACATTCATCGCCAATATCGCGGTGGATTTGGGAAAAGGCGGATGCAACGATGCGTTCGCCTACATGTCCGACGAGTTAGGATATGGACTGATCGTTTACTCCTGGGAGCAAAACAAATCGTGGCGACTTACGCATAGCTATTTCATGCCGGATCCTTTAGCCGGCGATTACAATATCGGCGGTTTGAATTTCCAATGGGGAGAGGAAGGGATTTTCGGTATGACTCTGTCCCCCATCAACGTGAATGGATACAGGACTCTGTTTTTCCATCCTCTCAGCAGCAGAAGAGAGTTCGCGGTCTCTACGCGGATTCTCAGGGACGAGCAATTGTCTCAGAATAGCTACCACGAATTTCAGGTAAGGTCAAGGGTAAACTTTTCCTTCCGTAACCTGAAATTTTTTCTTTTCTTTTATAAATTTTTTCCTTTTTCCTATGTTATCCAGTTGATTTGGATGAGAAAATGTGAGAAATCCAATTTCGATCCTGGAAGATCAATGGTTCAAAAATTATAAATGTTTAAAGTTGAACGATGTCCAGCATTTTTGACAGGTTACCGCCGCCATGTTATGTGTATTGACCCCCCCCCTAACCACCAACCAAGTAATTAATTATCGGCATTACAGCGTCACTACACACAACATGGCAACGCTAACATGTCACGTGATAAATCCAGCACTGGCACATGGGCACATATATATATATATATATTTCATCCCGATATCTCTTATGGTTCAAGAGTCACCAAATTTCTCGATCGAATAATCATTCATAATTTACAAAGTGGTCAGCGGTAACAAATGATTCTTGTGGTATTATTTAAAGGAAGGTGTGCTAAAAATATTCCAATTTGTTTGAAACTTAAACTCGCTTAATCTTGAAAGATATACTCTCTTAAATATAGAAAGACCTTCGCAAATTTTTCTTACTGCAGTGAGCGTTATTTTTTAAATAGTTTAGTTACGTTGATTGATCATAGGAAATATGATTTTTTAACAAAAAAGTTCGGCTCTTGAATCTAAAAAAGCAAGAGAAAATATGAAATAGGATCGTCAGAGCATCGTATTAAAGAGAAGCAATTTTTGTCGTGAATAATACTCTTCCTGAAATGTCCAACTTTCAATGTTTATTACAACTATAATATAATCTTCATTTCCGATGTCCATGGACATTTAGAAAGCAATGTTCATGGATATTGATAACGAGAAAGTTCATTTTATGCCAAATGACACTGAATTTATCGATCCGGACCAGGGTTGCCATATACGAGTCTCGCCAGGCCCCTTACCCTTCCGCCCCTCCTCACCCAGCTGCGCAGCGAAGCGTGCCTTCGCTTCCTCCACTCTTCCGCCTGTGAGAGCAGGTAGGAGAAATAACGGGTGTTCTTTTGTTCCACGCGACGCACAGTGGAGTATTTGGCCCGAAAAGCTGGCCAAAACTATTGCAACATTATTTATGGTCTCAAGGTCATAATATTATATATCGTTGAATTCGTCTTAAGATCAGCTACAACATTATGAAATACAAAATATATTTTAACATTTAAAAAATCAAAGTGACCTTGATTAATTGTAAAAAAAATATTTTCGAAATTTTATATATCGAAGTTTGTAGATGTCAACTTTTGTTCAAACCATTTTGTTAAACAAAATTATTTTATTTGCTTTTATTACGCTAAGAGTTCTTGTGAATGAAATAATCCCATTATATTCTGCAATTCAAAGAATGTGTAGGATAGAAACTTTGCAAACAAATTTATAATTTTATATAAATATATTTTTGTTTATATTATTTTATTTTAACGTATTACATTAATCCTTACTCATCTATTTCTGAATCGTCTTCTATGTCTCTACTACTTGTATTAGATTCTTGTTCCTCTGAAATTAAAAGTTGTAATGTTTCGGGTGAAAACGGTTTTCCTTTTTTATGAAATTTTTTCGGGAGCCAGATATGAATGGGTCCGATGATAGTAAAAGTCTATTCAAAACGTCCCGATTTGCAGGCCGCACGAGAAACTGCGGCGGGCCGCGGGTTGCTCATCCTTGGTCTACATTGTATCGAGCGTTGCCACAAAAACCGTTTGGAAATTCGCTGGGGCGCGAACGGGCAGCCAATTTTTTCATGTAATAAACTAGAAACCTTGGCGCGTCTAATGACACGAAAACAAGCACTTGGACGCACTTGGAAATATACTAAAATTCTATTTGAATTTTTTGAATTCTAATGTATTTCACTGAATTATTGGTCAGTTTTTAACAGCACTAATCTCAAAAACACAAGTAAAAAAGTGCATAATTTTTAAATGAAAGTAAAGTACATGCTTACCTAAAAAAACATCTGTAAAGGGAAAAGTTGGCATTCATTTCTTTGCGGTGTATAAAAATCACACTGTTTAAACATGTTTAAACAATCATAATGTATTAATATTGGATATTTCTGTGTTCGAGAAAGTCTACAGAATCTTTTGCTGTAAAGAACAATTCAATATCTTTTATAATAACATCACAATATTTGTTTAAAGTTGAAAAATATGTTTTTTTTCAAAGCCATATTTTTCAAAAACTGTGCGTATAGGAAAAAAATTAAAAACAGTTTCGGAATCAGCGCATAAAACTCCATAAGAAGGACCCAACAGTATATTGAAAACAAATTTGCTGTTGGACAGTGTCATTAACGAGCACACAGTAATACAGAGACTCCATCTTTGATGAAGCATAACACTTCATGAGGAAATAAAATTTAAAAAAAGGTATTGCAATATCATTCTGTATATATTTAACTATCTCAAAATGCAAAAATTTTATATCGTAGACAAAATTTTTGAATTGACTTTTGGTCAGCTTTTCGGACCAAATACTCTACTCTGCGACGCCATGGACGGCTTGGCTTGGGTGAAGTAGCGAAAGCGATAGTAGTAACTGTAACTAGCAGGGCGTAAATATACATTTTTCAAACCATAGCTTGTGTTTCTTTTGTATTTATTTAACAATACACGACTGAATTTATTCCATTATAGCAGTATAGCCCAGTGATGCCAGATGAGGGGAGTCACAGTGAAATAATGTACCCCCTCTCTGATGACGGCGAATGAGTGGGGCGAATGGGAGACACGTTGCACGTGCGCGATGTGTACCGTGGAGTGTGCGCCTGCGCACGGTGCTGCAATGGAATAGTGGAAGGGGTAGGAGGAGAGTACAAGACGCCGTTCGGCGCTCATTCTGGCATCACCGGTATAGCTTACCTTTCCTAACCAAATCAGCTTACATAAGCATATGATCTTTTTGGAACACTCGTTAGCTTGCTCCACGTGGTACGCGTCAGCGTCAGTGGGAAGAGTGGGGGAAGCAAAGACGGGCTTCGCTGCGCAGCTGGGCGAGAAGCGGAATGGTAAGGGGACTGGCGAGACTAGAATATGGTAATCCTGGACCACTGTGTGGCAGAGAAAGATGGTAGTCCCCTCAATTCGAGTCAATTCCCCAGATCTGGCGATACTATTCTGAAGTGGCTATTTTGCTACAAAAAGTCTTCCAGTATTTTAAATTTCATTATTATTCTTAACACTGTTAGGTTCTCCCAGAAAGAGGAGCACTCGGGCATTGTACCTCTTCTGCAATGGACGAAAATGGCCTACAATTCTTTAATTTGATCGATCAAAACGCAGTTGGCTGTTGGAACTCTTTATTACCATATGGACCTCAGAATCATGCAGTTGTTGTAAGACATGACGATGCTTTGATATTCCCAGCGGACGTCAAGGTAAGTTTTTGGAAAATCTTTTATTCTTCATACTACTGCATTTCAATTCTAAATGCAAGGTTACCATTTAAATAGACTGCAGACTTTTCTGCAAGATTGTATTAGTTTGTAAATGAAACGACCCAGATAGCACACGACGTCTTAGTGACGCCCATTTTACGTCGATTTTAGGTCTGAAAGTCTTACGTCCTAAAAAGACGACTTTAAGACCATAAACAATGTAGTTTTTACATATTCATAATAAGGGTGTCCCAAAATTCCTTCAACAGCCGGAAATGGGAGGTTCCTGACGTTATTTAAAGCGACATTTTCCTTAGCAAAAATGTTATCCGCGGCTTTGTTTTCCTAAACAAAGTTAGTTATTAACGAAAAACACGGACCAATCAGAGTGCGACCTAGACGCGAGTTGGCACAGTCGGCCAATAGACAGTTAGCGCGCCGCACAGTGTTGCAAACCATGGACAAAAATCGAAAAAGTCACATCTTCATATCGATTCAAAACTATGTTCATACTATGTTAAAATGTCCAGATAATCATTTTTTGAAAACAAAAATGTAAAAAATGCAATAGAAAATTAGTTGCAGCGAATTTTATAAGCGAATATTAGAAAGATCAAATAGTACATCAATTCTTAGAGTAACTTGTTTACGTTGTGATATGAACAAAAGACGTTTCTAGGAAATAATTTTTTTAGGAAATAATGGCTAAAGGTTGGCTAATTGTAATTCAACTTTAAAAATTTTGTAATACTTATATGCAACATAATAATTGACCTGAAATGAAACAATAAAATTTTATAGGTTTCCCTAATCTTTACCAGAGGATAAAAAAAACGTATCAAAACGTATCGGTGATTTTGGTTATGTCTATTCTTAAGATAGTATATTTTGGTATTATATAAGTCTGATCTGCAATTTCCGGCAATCATCAGAGTTATTTAACAAAATATGTAGGAAGAACCGGTCAGCAGCCGAGTACGCGAATATCCTCTTGTTGATATATGAGATTTGACTACGGTTGTTGAATAAATAAAAGAAAATTATATTACATAACTTACAGATGTGATTAAATAAATAAAAATTAATGTTCTAATAATCATTGATAATTATTTACAAAAAGGTAACACCCTCCGATCACGCTGATTTTTTAATATGTTGTCCAGGTCAGCACCCCGAATGATGTTGTAATGGTGTTACTCGTTGGCCATTGTTTATAAAAAAAGTTATTAACAAAAAAAACATTAATCTACTTTTTATATATTTTAAAAACACTTTCACATTTTCTCCTAGGCAGATAACGTGTGTAAATTTTCCCGCAGTAAAATGAATGTATTATACGAATTATTAGATTCAGATTCTGAAAATTAGTAATGCAACTGCACCTGTAACTGTAATATAATGTAACTGAATAATTTAAGGGAAACAGTTGTTTTTTTTAATATCTATATTTTCTATTATATTTATATGTATTTATTTTTATCTATTATTTTTATGTATTTATTATTATCTATTATACTTATATTTCTATTATACTTACATATTAATAATGCTACTTAAAAATTGTAAATACCAATTACTAATAACGCGCAAAAAAATTAAATTTTGTTTATAAAAATAGTTTTTTATTGTTTAAATAAATGACTATATTTATAATAACATCATATTCAGATTGTTTTCAATATAAAGAAGAAAACCCATTTTGTTTCATGTCTCTATCATGAACAGAACGAAAGTTATTGATTTTTGTCGAAAAAACACGAATTTCGCGACACTGTGCGCCGGGCCAACTGTGCCAACTCGCGTCTAGGTCGCACTCTGATTGGTCCGTGTTTTTCATTAATAGCTCCTAAACAAAGCCGCGGATAACATTTTTGCAAAGGAAATTGTTGCTTCAAATGATCTCAGGAACATCCCATTTCCGGCTGTTGAAGGAATTTTGGGACGCCCTGTATATATAGCAGTATTAGCATTGGTATTATTTGTTCGAGTTAGTGTTTTTGCTTCAATTTCAATTCCAAGTTCAATTCCAGTTTCTATCTCCATTTCCATTTCAATTCCAATTCCAGTTTCAATTCCAGTTACAATTTTGCATTTCAATTTGAATTCCAATTTCAATTTGAATTTCAATTTTTATTATGATTTTAATTGTACTTGTAATTTTAATTTGTATTATTTTTATTGTGATTTTGATTGCAATCGTTACTTTTATTACACTTTTCATGTCAATTCCACATGCGTTCTTCTGATAAAGCTAGATGTAACTTTAAACTCGTTTTTGTAAAAATCTTATTTTACTCTTCCCTTCTTTTAATTTAATTAACATTTATGGACCTTCAAGACTTCTTAGGGACGTTTTAAACACCTACCGGATGTTCTGAACGTCTCCTGAAGATCTTTTCAGCGCCAAGCAGACGTCTTTAAGACGTTTCCTAACAAGACGTTCAGGAGACGTGCGTAGTACATTCGGGACATCTTGAAGACGTCTGAATGTCCAACTGCAGTCTTCTTAAAAACGTCTTTATGCTATCTGGGGAAGTCTTCATTTCCCCTCTTAAAAATAGTTCATAGACCGCGTATTACTTACTCGGAATACTGAAAATGTGTGGTCTAAATATAAATATATACGAATAGTTATAAGGAGGCAGCGGATCTTTATGCGAAGTAAAAATTTTCTATCTGCATTGTAACAAAGTCGAGAGATTTTGAAATTTCTTTTCTTTCAAAAATATGTTTAACAGGTTGAAAACAATATACCAGCAGCTTTGAATTCGTCTAATGTTTTTACTATTCTAATTTACACCTGCTCATTTTAGCCACAAATGCATAAAATCCGCTGTCTAGTTATAAGTAAATTGGGAATTTTTATGTATTGCACAGATTATAGAATTCTAGAAAGGAGTAAGAGAATTATCTCTTAATTACCTAATTATCTAAAAGAGAATTATCTCTCTAATTATTAAATTAGGCAGCGGATCTTTATGCAAAATAAAAATTTTGCACCTGGATTGCATCACACTGGAGTGAAACAGGAGTTTATTTTCTTTCTTAACACACGTTTAATATGGGTTGAAAAGAAACTATAATAGTATCTCAAAGAATTTAATTCTTTTTTACATGACTTTTATCCCATTGGGACTGTGAATATGGAAAACAATATTTTTGTACAAACATAAAATCTTGCATAAATATTCTAATGATACAATTAAGCCACTGCAAACAAGTGGTAAAGAAACTTTGCATTTAGAATAAAATCATACGCTTTTAGAGGTTGACGAGATTACAAAACATAGTAGAACCACAAGATCTAAGAAACAGCACAGACCCGAGGGGTTTTCTTAGATCAAGACATTACTATATCAGTATGAATGTGACTATGGTCTGAACCGAAATTGATTAAAAATCTTCATTATTTACAAAATAGCGTTTTCAACTGAAATTACTATTTTTTTAAATATTTAAAATTTTTAAAAGATTCAAAAAATTTGAATTGAGACAATAATAGAACATGCGCTGAAGATGCTGTAAAAAGGTTCGAGTTCACAAAGAATTAGTGGAATCACAGGATCTGAGGAACAGCACGGACCCGAGGGTTTTTCTTAGATCAAGACATTAGTGTACTAATGTACTTTAAGGGGGTCTTTTCCAGCAGATGACGCTCGCACGTGAACACTCACACACCGCTAGGGTACATTCACACGCCGCTAGACCACGTATACGTACGCGAGGGTTGCAAGGGTCCGGGATTCCACTTCTGATTTCTCGATAATGCAAAGACGGGGTTTTTTAGTAGTCAAAATCCTTAGATGAAAGATCAATCTAGGGCGCCGCTTGCCTCAAAAGTCCTTCTTTTACGTTTCCTGGCAATGGTTTTTTGCAATATTTGGGTCCATGTTGCCCGTCGCATGTTGCCCGTCAGATGGCGCTGCAGTCACGCCGGCGTACTAGACTCTCCGACGGGCAACATGCAGCCGAATATTGCAAAACCATTGCTCGGGAACGTAAAAGAAGGGCTTTTAAGGCAAACAGCGCCCTGGATTGATCTTTCATCTAAGGATTTTGACTACTAAAAAACCCCGTCTTTGCATTATCGAGAAATCAGAAGTGGAATCCCGGACCCTTGCAACCCTCGCGTACGTATACGTGGTCTAGCGGCGTGTGAATGTACCCTAGCGGTGTGTGAGTGTTCACGCGTGAGCGTCGTCTGCTGGAAGAAACCCCCTTAATTTCGACCGATGAGTTAAGAAAAAAGCATTAATATTATTTTTAGATAAGAGGGGGATTATTATGGATCATATCAGACAGAATGCCAGTCTTTCTGATGTCTACTCTGAATTACACAGACGTGAACTTCAGAATATTGACAGTACCTGTTAGAGAGGCGATTACAGGCACCGTTTGCGAGAACGCTCCTTGGGGATACATCAGCAACTCCATTTGGTGGGAGAAATGAGTTTCGTTAATAAATTTACCGAAAATATTTGATTTGCAATTGCGAATTAGAAGTTAGTCAAACAAACGTTCGAATTGCAAAAATGTTCTACGACTTTTGCACTATAAAAACTTTGTAAATCAAAATTTACAACAATCACGACATTCTTAGAATATAATTATACATACCGAACTACGTAGCACCATTTAATCCACTACCTCCTTCTGAGCTTCTGTAAGTTTACGTTTTCTATTTATCAATACGAAGTATACAATAGTATTAAAAAAAGGTCATTAATCGTAGTTTTCCTACTTGATTTGAATTTTTAATACAGTAGTTTGCTAATTAATTCGGCAATGTGCAAAATGGAGATGCGTAGATTCTGTTGCTTGCAAAACCAAATCTAATAATTGCATACTAACAATTCAGCACTATGTTCACGATGCCATTCACTAAAATATTGTCGAAGTAAAATAGAAATTGGCTTCGAATTCATTATTCGTAAAAGAATTGCACGAAAAGTAGCTTTGAACTTTATTAATAAATCTTCTAAAGTAGAGTAAATGCTTATTGTACACTTGTAGTAATATATCGCTTATGCTTTCTGGTAGTGACTAACGATAATGAATTCGTGACAATAATATGACTTTACGAACATCTATACAGGGTGTCCCAAAAATACTTTCTCGAAAGGGCTGACTCCTGAGGTCATTCGAAGTATCCTTTTCCTTTGCGAGAATGTTCTCCGCGGTTTCGTCAACGAGTTATTAAAGAAAAGCACGAGCCAATCAGAGCGCAGCTACCATAGCTCGCGCTGAGCCTGGCGTTGGCATTGGCCGAGTCGAAAACTGTTCGCCGTAACCGCGCTCTGATTGGTCCGTGTTCTAATAAATCCCCAACGAAGCCGCGGAGAACGTTTTCGCAAAGGAGAAAGTTACTTCAAATGACCTTAGGAATATCCTCGCTCAAGGAAGTCCAACATTTTTGGGGCAGCCTGTATAAATCTGCTAAAATGACATTCCGAAATAAATGTATATTTTTTATTCAGGAAGAAGTAAACAACGAAATTTCGTTACGGCGTCCTGCCCAACACGTCAATAGAACCGTCCGCCTTTCATGGGGCTTGCTGTAGGTATAACGAAAGCTCCAATTTTAATGTTTAATAAGCTCTAAAGCAAAATATGTTGTCTAGCATTGAAAATAAAGAAAGAATCAGGAAGCAGTAGCCCGTTCTTTCCACCTACCTTCTTCCACTTCATTAGGCTCAATCAAACATACTTGTTGCCAATTTACCGGCCGCGTAGGATAGTAATTAGTTGTTCCAGCAAATAAATTCCGATCGTGAGAGAACATGTATGTATCCACACGTGCCTACCGAGTTTCCTTGACATATACACGCCGTAATTCCAGCTCTTACGATTCTCTAAATGAGACGAGAGTCGACGGTGGCCAGTAAAAACCATTTCAGGAAGAAACTCGCCGCATTTCGCTTTCATAGCTATTCCGCGTCGTTCATAGTTTCCACAGAAACCATTACCGCGACCCATTATAGTCAACGAATCTCACGGTCATTATAGAACAGATTTATATTGCTTTTAATCGAACATATTTTCACCGGTTTGCCCATTTTTGGCGACACAATGCTTTTCCCTCGAGCAGTTCACTCTTGCTCTCTCCATTTTGTGGTTGGCTTTGCGACTCATGAAATCTGACAGTAGCTATTCTACATTCCGAGGAAGCACTGTAATCCTGTGGCAAAAAGTGACGACAAAATTGCGAATTTGTTTGGTTCGTTTTTTGGATCAGTCTACCGAAATGTCACTACGGATTACAAAATCCTTGAAAATGGTTGTAACCCCTGTTTTTCTGTCCTCGATATTGACATTAGCGATATTTATATTAAATTAATTGAACTCGATGTCAATAAAGAACCTGGCATAGATGGCATCCCTCCCTTGTTTTTCAGAATGTGCAGCTTTATTTTATCTCGGCCGCTTTGGATAATCTTCAATAAATCTTTAAAATCAGGTTTATTTCCTACACTTTCGACAACCAGTCTGGTTACACCCATTTTTAAAAAAGGCGACAAATCTAATATTGAAAATTTTAAACCTGCAAACATCAGTAGCGTTATGCCTAAGATCTTCGAAGATATTGTAACAAATAAGTTATACAGTACTATTTCTCTCCCGATATGTAAACAACAGCATGGTTTCGTAAACAAGCGATCAACAACCACTAACCTAGCGGTGTATTGCAACTTTGTCTCATCTTCTTTGAATGCTAATATCTACAGGTTGGCACAATTTTTACAGATTTTCAAAAAGCTTTTGATACGGTAAATCATTCTCTTTTAATCGAGAAGCTTGCAGCATTTGGCTTTAAGGGAAATCTATTGTCATGGCTTGAAAGTTACCTCACAAACCGTTTTCAAATTGTGCGTATACGCAGTTGCCTATCAGGTGTACCTCAAGGCTCCCACCTCGGTCCGCTACTATTTATAATTTTCATCAATGATTTGACTACTATTTTTCAATATTGTATGTACCTACTATTCGCAGACGATTTAAAAATCTTCAGCAGCATCTCGTCCTAAGATGATGCTTCCAGATTACAGGCAGACCTAGATCGTTTTCGAGTGGTGTTGCAAGAATGGTATGGAGCTCAATATTGAAAAATGACATGATATGCGGTCTTCCCCCGTCGCTCTGTACCATTCATATATCCTTACCGTCTCAATGACTGTATTCTCTCCTCAATAAGTTAGGTAAAGGACTTAGGAATTCATTTCTCTTCAACCTTGAACTTTTCCAACCATATTCATAATATTGTTAACTCCGCCTCAAGAACATTCGGGTTATACTACGCTTTTCTACTGATTTTCACTCAAGACACATAATTAGATTGTTATATATGTGGAAATAAAAGCAGCGTGTGTGTGTGCGTGACCAGAAAAGCGACGTGCGAGACGAAAATGAAAAACGCTAAGAAACGACGATCGAAAAAGTCGAAAACGCAAAAGGCAATTGAACGAGAGACGCGGCCGAAACAGCAGTCTTTGACGAGTCGTCGACGGATGCATAACGTAATCTCCTAATAAACTCGTTTTTTCGTAGTGTCGCGATTCCTGTACTCCTAATTATTTCTTCCTGATTACCCATCCTACATATATTACCCTTGTCCGTCCCCAATTGGAATTTGCTTCAGTTATATGGTCTCCGAATAGCCTAAATTACGATATCATGCTAGAGAGAGTGCAGCATCAATTTCTTAGGTTTTGTTCTCATAAGATTAATAATCCTATGTCAATCTTTGATCACGATTACTCCACAATATTAAACACAGTCAACCTGGAAACATTGTCTGCTCGCAGAAGAGTGTCCTACTAGAGCTTTATTTTTAATTTAACTAATAACCATATAGGTGTGGATCGAAACACAACAGTAATTCGAAAAGAAATGATGTATTTAACACAATAACAATTGAAGAATCAATGATGGTATAATATAAATGAAATAGTATTTCGCGACACGTGTTTTTCGCACTTGGTATTGTCTCTCTTTATCTCTCTCTCTCTCACTCTGACTCGCACGTACTCTCTCGTAAACACGTCTTCTCTCATTTGCGGTTGGCAACAAACTCCTCTCATTCGACACTCTTCCTCTCTTCACACTCAGTCATCGATAACATTGTAAACTAGTTCATCCTTCACATATATCCTTAGGCTTCATTCTCATATCACTCATTTCATAAAACCAAATCCACAATTTCCCCCCTTGGTTTTATTCACTCTCTAATGCACAAGAAATGTTTTACAATGTTCGTCAATGCGACTCCACTCAACGCTTTTGTTAAACAATCAGCCCACATTTTTTTTTTTTCGGAACATGAATCACTCTAATCATAAAGTCTCTTACGTACTCTTTTACAAAATGACATTTTCTATTCATTAATTTCGTTCTAGCCTTAAAGCTACCCCCATTCGCTAATTTCACTGCATTCAAATTATCACACTTCAACTCTTTACATACTTCATCACACATTCCGATTTCTTTCAACACTTCATTCAACCAAATCACTTCTTTCACACCATCCAGCATCGAATCTAATTCGCTTTCTGTCGTTGACAGAGCAACTGTCCCTTGTTTCTTGCTTTTCCAATGAATAAGGTCACCGTTCCTATACAAAAGCAATCCACTGAACGCTTTTGCATCCCTCGTGCTGTCCCATGACGCATCCGTCTCACATTGTATGCCCTTTATAGCACTTTTTCTTCCATATTCCAACTTATAGTTCATCGTTCCTTTCAGATACCTCAGAACGCGTTTCAGTGCACTATAATGCATATTTTTCGGATTCTGGCTGAATTGTGATAGACAACTGATACTATATGTAATATCTGGCCTCGAGCCAACACTCAGATACATTAATTTTCCAAGTAACTCTTGATAACTCTTTTGATTGCATGAATCGCTCCCCTCATCTTCTTCAAACTTCTGATTAACATCCATCGGAGTGCTCACTTTATTGCAGTCAATCATTCCATGCATTTTGAGCAAGTCTTCAATATATCCCTTCTGGCTTACCAATATTTTTCCATTTCTCTGGTCAATCTCCATCCCCAGAATTTGTTTGGCTTCACCAAGAACTTTCAGTTCCACATATTTCATTACTTCTCTCATATAATGTTCTTCGAACGAGTTTGAACTGCTCACCACAGTCATGTCATCCACATGAATCCCGCAATACAGAAATTGTTTTCCTTTACTAACAAAAAATAGGCAGGGATCGAATGTGCATTGTTTAAAACCTACTTTTACAAGTGTGTTTGTTAAGTACTCGTTCCAACAACGACTTGCTTGTTTCAAGCCATAAATGCTCCTTTTTAATTTACATACTCGTCCTACGGATTTTTCAAAACCTTCTGGCATCTCCATATAAACCTCTTCATTAAGTGACCCATGTAAGAAAGCCGTCTTAACATCATAGATTTTCAGCTTCCTTTTCATCTCGGCGCACACACTAAAAAGTAATCTTATTGTTTCCAATCGAATAGTTGGTGAAAATGTCTCTCCATAGTCTAAACCTGGTCTTTGCGTACAACCCATTGCCACCAGTCGCGCCTTGTACTCCTTTTCTCTCGTAACCGGATCTCTCTTTATGTTAAAGATCCATTTGGACTTTATTACCTTTTTTTCCTTTGGTCGATTGACTATCTCCCACACATTATGTTTATTCAATGATGCCATTTCATCTTTCATCGCATTTTTCCAATGTTCCCACTCCACCGATTGTCGAGCTTCATTCACCGTGCTCGGTATGTTATCATCAAAGCATTTCATTGCCCTTTTTGCTTCGATTCTCGCTGATTTCCTCACATTCCTTTCTTCATATTCTCTCTCTCTTTCTTGTCTCTCTAAGTGTTCTCTTACTTGTATCGCTTCTCTCGTCACATTTTTTGGTCTTCCCACTCTCGTCGTTATATTTTCTGCTTCTCTCTCCTCCTCTCTCTCTTCTCCTATTTCATCGGTATGGATTTCTTCACTCATTTCATCCAGTCTAGCATCTTCATAGTCGCTATCTTCTCTTTCATCGTTTGTTCCTTCCTCACTCTCAATTGTCTCATTTTCTTCTGTGTTTCGTAATTCTTCATCTACAAATTCCTGTTCATCCTCCTCTTCTGTATCCAGTCCTATGACAGCCAGTTTGATCTCACGGTTTCTCTGAATTCTATCTCTTTGTTTATTATTTATCAAATCTGATCCATTCTTTTCTTCAATGAATCTGACATCACACTCACATACCACCCTATCCGTTTCAGGTATGTACACACGGTAAGTTTTATTTTCGTTATATCCCACGAATATACCTCTCGTTACTTTTGACTCAAATTTGTTTGTTTTTTCTCCCTTTTTCAGCGCATATGCCAGACATCCGAACCTTTTCATATGTTTTATATTCGGCACTCTTTGATACCATATTTCGTATGGAGTTTTTCCATGTACTTGCGACTTTACTCTGTTCCTTATGTACGCCGCGGCGTTTGTCGCTTCTCCCCAGAATTTTAATTTTAGCTTCGAATCTGCTAGCATTGTTCTTACCGTTTCAATAATCGTTCTATTACATCTTTCGGCGACACCATTGCATTGTGGTGTTCGGGGAGGACTCAGCTCATGTACAATGCCTTTATCTGTCAGCCATCTGTTTAGATCGCTTCCTATAAACTCCCCACCGTTGTCAGACCTGATTCTCTTGAGTTTCATTTCTGTTTGGTTTTCCATGGTAGTGATTAGCCTCTTCATTTCTTCTGCTGCTTCACATTTTTCCTTCAGCAATCTAACAAAAATCATCCTAGAGAAATCGTCTATTACGGTCATGACATAATTTTTCTTGCCACACGTCGATGGTCTGATCGGACCTATCAAGTCCGTGTGCCATAGTTCCATAATTCTTTTTGTTCTTACTTTTTCCAGTCTTCTATGAGTTTTCTTGCACGCCTTTCCTTCTATGCACGGTTCGCATCTCGTCTTCTTCTCTTCGGTTATTCCTTTGACTAGCCCCTCTCTCCTCATTTGTTCGATGACTTCATTGTTTGCGTGGCCCATCCTCTTGTGCCAAGTATTCTCTTGTGTCGATGTCGCGGCAGCTTTCTCATTCGCTAAAAAAGTTCTCACATAATACGCGTTTTCGATTCTAACAGCGGACATTACCACCTCTCCAGGTTCCTTAAATACTATCGCTCCATATTTATTAAATGTAACATTGAATCCATTATCTGTAATCTTTGCAACAGAAAGAAGATTAGAATTTAAGTCAGGTACGCATAACACATTTTTTAATCTTATTCTTTTTTCACCGCCCGCTTGTTTCACACATACATCGCTAATACCCTTAGAAATCAATAATTTACCATTTTTATCTGCTAGACTAATTTGTCTTTTTTCATCTATAATATTCTCACATATAAATTCGTTCTGAGTCATGTGACTCGTTGAACCAGAGTCTAATAGCCATATTTGATATTTGTCATTCGCATACTCACATATTTCTCTCTCATTGTTCTCACATACATCGCATAACCTATTTGTTGACGAATTTTCTTTTACATTTAAAGCCGCTTCGTCACTCGCTCGCCTTGAATTGTCCTCTCTCTTGTAGTGTTGTCTGTTATATCTTCCTTGAGTTCCCCTACTGAAACGTCCTTCTCGCCCTCTGCTTATTGACGAGGTGTTTTGTTTCGGCTCCCGGCAATCAGCAGCAACATGGTTGAATCCCTGGCATTTGAAACAGCGTTGATTCTTGTAGCATTCTTTTGCCATGTGGCCTCTCGTTCCGCAATTGTAGCAACGGATTTCAACTTTTGTTCCCTCACGCACTTTCTGAACTGCCTCACTACCTCTAAATGGTCTTTCATCTATTTTTCTCGTTTCTCTTCTTTGTTCTTCCTTTTTTAGGGCGAATCTTATATCATTGATTGATATATCCTTCTGTATTTCTAAGACCCGAACATTTTGATCATATTCAGAACGAAGTCCTCTGAAAATATACATTTTCAGTTCATAGTCTTCAATGTTTTTTCCTAGCTCTTTACACTGGTTCACCAACGCCTCAGCTCTATTTATGTACACATCAACGGTTTCTAATTTTTTCATCCTTAGATTCGTTAGTTCGTTGAGTGACTTTGTCTTCAATTCTTCGCTTTCGGCGGCCATATCTGATTTTATTTTTGCCCATAGTCTATCTGCATTCTTCTCTCCACTATATTTCAATATGTGTGCTCTACTCATCGTATTGATCATCACCGTACGTGCCGCGTAGTTATCATCATCCCACTCGTTCCACTCTTTCATCTTCTCATCGTACTCAGTATCACCCACTGTCGGTTTGTCTTTTGGTTTTACACCAATCACTTTTTTCCATAGTTTTTTGTAACGCAGAATACCTTCCACTTTCTCTTTCCACAGGAAATAGTTTTGATCGTCAAGTAATTCGACAGCGGTTATTTTCCACGGATCCATCATGGCTGCCGAAGCGCTCGCTAGCATCTTCTCGAATTTTCTGTTTCTCTTTTCAGTAACCACGCTCTGCTACCATTTGTGGATCGAAACACAACAGTAATTCGAAAAGAAATGATGTATTTAACACAATAACAATTGAAGAATCAATGATGGTATAATATAAATGAAATAGTATTTCGCGACACGTGTTTTTCGCACTTGGTATTGTCTCTCTTTATCTCTCTCTCTCTCACTCTGACTCGCAGGTACTCTCTCGTAAACACGTCTTCTCTCATTTGCGGTTGGCAACAAACTCCTCTCATTCGACACTCTTCCTCTCTTCACACTCAGTCATCGATAACATTGTAAACTAGTTCATCCTTCACATATATCCTTAGGCTTCATTCTCATATCACTCATTTCATAAAACCAAATCCACAATAGGTTGTCCCTCTCTCCTTATACAAATCAATTTTTACGCACCTGAACGTGCTTCGAGATCTCAAGCAGGTTTTCAAACCCTCAAAGCCAGATCTACCTATGGATTAATTAATCCAATAAATCGCATTATTGCAACGGTTCGATCATATAATACCAAAAAAAGCAAATTTTGCAGGTTAAATTAAACTTTCAACGTTTCGATCCATATATGGATCATTCTCAAAAGCTTTTTTGTTATTATATGATCGAACCGTTGCGCCGAGAACACTAGTACATTATTGTTTAACAATCATACGATCGATAATTGAAGAATATTTACTCTGTATAATCGTATTGATTTTTTCATTGAGTCTTTGCACATGTTTAAAAAGCAATTACGTAGAATTATAGTTAGTACCATTAGTTTTTGTGCATATCCCTTCTATGTTATTATACGAGTAGTCCTTTATTGTTTTCTATTGTAAACATTTATGTAAGAGGGCTTCGGTCCGTTTATAATGAATAATAATAATAAAAAATAAAATAATAAAAAGTATTTTCTTAAAGTTGAATCGGATTAGTTGAGTTTTTTTGACATGCTAGAAATATTAGTTTACTAAATAAGTACAAAAGTTTTGAGAAAAGTGAAAGATACTTTCACAAACTTTTTAAATCTGAACCCGTGATGGAACTTTAATCAATGCGTTTTGTAGGTCTATGTCAATTATTGTATACTTGTGAATATTTGATCGAAATCGGTTAATGTTGCTATACAGTGTGTATCAGAAGTTTAGACGCACTTTATTATTTTATCAAAAACGTACCCTCTGATAAATCTTCGATTGATTCTTTTTATCGCATGTTTAGAACACTGAGAAATTATGATCACGAATAAAACTATTCATATATGGCACTGCAGGGACAAATTTTTAACAAAAATATTTCCTTGTTGTTTGTCACTTTATATCGCACGGGTCATTCCATGCCACATCGATCACTTTTTGCAGGCACCATCGTCGATTTTGTTATAAATGAAATATGTTGTAGTCCATGTGAAATTAGGGGGGGGGAGGGGTTTAAGTCATCATTTTTCCGGTTTTTATTTTTTTTAGAAATGGCAGGCCTTCAAAGTTTTCAATTTTTGCCCATTTCGGCGAAAACGGTCCTCGCTTACGAATTTTTATCTCGGGAACTGTTTGTCCGATTGAGCTACATTTTTTTTGTTTTATTCGGAAAGGATTGGGCTATTACAAAATAATTTTTTCAACCTCGAAAATCAACTTTATAATGTCAAAAAATTTAAACAAATTCTTTTTTTACGTTTTTTTCGATGAGGGGCTATATTATAAGAGTGAAGTTAGTAAGGTGTTAAGAGACTGAGCACGAAGATTGCCGCAGAATTGATTGTTTGAAACTTTCCCATTGTCGCGGTACCAACCACTAGTGCACAGTAACAATAATAATACCTGTAAATAATAGTAATAACAATAACAGTACTAGTAATTTTAACAATACACGAACAATAACAGTAAACAATAAGGAACAAATAATTACACACGCAGTATTCTATTTACTTCTCTTTCTTTTGTTTTCCAACAACCAATTCTGCGGCTATCTTCATGTTCAGTCTCTTAATACTTTATTAACTTCACTCTTACCTATAATGAATATAGCCACTGGTGTACGATATGAAGTTATAAACAACAGGAAAAGCAAATGCGTCTAAACTTCTGACACGGCCCTTTTTTATATTTTTTTAACATACGATTAATGAAATTAATCGCGAAGATTTATCAGAGGATACGTTTTTGTCAAAATAATACAGTGCGTCTAGACTTCTGATACGCACTGTACACACAGGGCGTCCCACAAAACTGTCGCCACGATTTTTCGGGCACTTCCGCTAGCCAGATAAAAAGATGTTTGGAACAAAATCAGAGGTGGGCATTATTTGGCGACAAAAATATTTGAAATACTATTTAACACGTTCGCTGCCAACAACGATTTATCTCGTAGGTTCAAGTTTGTGTTTAGGCTGTCATAAAACATTTTATCGCAAAAACCGACTACGATATAACTCGTATAATTAATAAAGCAATTAAAAATTATCTAAATTCAATATCTTTCCCATAAATACATGTTTTGTATTTTTATTTTACAAGTAATTAAAATTTGTTGGCGTGGTGGAACCGTTTTTGAAAATGTCGCTCGGCAGCGAACGTGTTAGTATTTTAGATTTTATTTTGCTTAAAGAAAATAGTATTTTATTTGAACAATCTGAACCCCGAAATAAAATATTTCTATTTGAACAATCTGGACCTCGAAATAAAATACTTCTACATATGTATTTGAATAATCTGAACCTCAAAATAAAATATTTCTATTTTAACAATTTCATCCACAAAATAAAATATTTCTGTTTTAATAATCTGAAACACGAAATAGAATATTTTATTTTTTGCACCGTTATACCTAATACTTTCAGAAATCGCATTACTTATTTAATATTTCTTATTTTAGCGATAATTTAAAGAAGAAATGGTACTTAATATAAGAAACTATGTCATTTGCCACATTTCCGTTTTATTTTTTTGTTTGACTGCTGCTATTACTGCACATATCCACTTCAGTTCACAGCATATGCCTACTGAGGTTTGTTGATAAACATACAGTGTATCTTATCACTAGAAAACTATTTATACTCAAAAATCTATTAAATGCGAACCATTATTTTGAGCAATAATATTTAAAATTGAAATTGAAAATAAAGACAAAGTACAAATATTTTCAATGTTCTTAAAATAAAATACTATTTTCAAAAATTACTGCATCAAATAAAATATTTTATTTTTAAATTTGTACAGGCACTGTAAAATAAATGAGATTATTTACTATTTACTATTTAAAATACTATCTTCCCCAGCTCTGAACAAAATTCATCAGTTGTTAGTCGGTTACAAAATGCGATACAAAAAAATTCAGGAAAAGAATTTGTTCATGAAAAATAAAGGTCACCTTCAGTTATTTAAGTGGCACTACATATTTATAATAATACATAATATTATTGCTTATGTCAAGACGAGTACAACAGTCCAGTATACTATGACCTTAACAGTAAGGTCTTAACAGTAAGGCAAGCTCGAGTTGTTGATATTGATTTCTCGAAAGAAATACTCCCTCTGTTCCACAATAATACATACATAGTAGCAGTTGATGAATTTAATTTGTCCAATAATAATAGTAGCAAAAGAAAATAAATATAGAACGCAATATTTATTATCGAAAAACTAGATTACATTAAACAATAAATTATCTAATTTTTACTTTAAGTGTTCAGATAGTTTCTGGATCTTTCAATAATTTCGTTACTGCATTTTAAACTTGGCTGCGAAGCTTTGCTTTTCCTATGTGCGTGAGCTTAAAATTATTGGAGCCATCGTTCTTCATTGCTTCCAGCATAACTTGTTCTTTTTTCATCTTCCTTTTACAATGAGTTGATATTCAACTGAAATGAAACAATTGATTCCGATCAGCAGATGAAATTAGAAAAATAGTTATTGGGCCTGGAAAAAAGTTCGTGGCGTTTTTCTAACTCCTAACTCTTTTCTAAAATTTTTATAACTCGGAAAACACAGATCGCAGCCATACCACTAAACGCTCGTTGGAAAGGAGACACTTCAAGCGTTACTTTGAGTGTATAAACATCGAAATTGGTGCAGTGGTTGGAAAGTTGTTAGCGTTTGAAAATGGAGAAAAGTAATGAGGAATTGCGCTATATTTTGCAATATTATTACGACAAAGGGAAGAATGCTGCACAGGCTTGTGAAAAAATTTGTGCTGTGTACGGTGAAGGTACTTTATCAAAATCTACTGCGCGGAAATGGTTCGCTCGCTTTCGTTCTGGTAATTTTGATGTGAAAGATGAGTCACGCTGTGATCGTCCAATCACTGAAAATTTGAAGAGATTCTTGAAAAAGTCCAGCAAGATAAGCATATCAGCAGTGTCGATATTGGTATGGAGCTAGGCATTGACCACAAAACTGTTTTGAACCATTTACACAAAGCTGGCTACAAAAAGAAGCTCGATGTAGGAGTTCTCCGTGAGTTAACATTGAAAAATTTAATGGATCGACATCTTTGGCGACCCGTTAAAAATTGCGAGAGCTTGGTTGGGAAGTTTTGTTATATCCACCGTATAGTCCAGATATAGCACCTTCTTACTATCACTTGTTTCGATCTCTGCAGAACTCTCTCAATGCAGAGGTGGGCAAAATGTAATTTCAATTACAATTACAATTACTTGCCAATTACTGTAATTTGAAATTGCAGAAATAAAATTACAATTACATGTAATTGGTAATTGCAATTACTTGACGAATTACTGTAATTGTAATTGGTAATTGCAATTACTTGACGAGTTACTGTAATTGTAATTGTGGTCCGCAATTACAATTACTGGTTGAGCCAAAGTAATTGCAATTACCAATTACAATTACATATAATTCTAATTTTATTTCTGCAATTTCCAAGTAATTATAATTAGTAGTTGCAATTACAAGTAATTGTAATGGGTAGTTGCAATTACTTAACGCTAAAATGGCACTAAAAAAAGGTAATTAGATACTTGCTCAATGGAAATGTCCAAAAAGAACAAACGAAAAGCATATGTTAGGAAACATTGATTATTTAATAAATTACAAATCTTAAGAAATAGGTTCACTTGCCACTTACATTGACAATGTAGTTTTCACTAGGAAATATTTATTATTTATTATACTTTTTGGAGGGCGGAAATAGCGCTCCTGTGCAATATTTGAATCTTTTTGAATTCGCGGATGGCGGAGGCAGAGCCAATGCTGAATGTGCAAAAGAAAAAAAAACTCTGTTGCCAATTAGTAATTATTTTTCGGATAAATCGATTTCTTATTCGATGCTTGAAGCCTACCCCGCCATAAAGCAAACATTTTTTTTTAACTAATACTGCTCTACCATCCTCAGCGCCAATTGAAAGACTTTTATCGTTTGCTTCCATGACAAACACTCCGAAAGTAAATCGATTATTATTATTATATATATATATATATATATATATATATATATTATATACGGACCTAGGTCCTTTTATACAAATGTATACAATTTTTTTACAGTATAACTGATAAAAACAAAAAGAAAACTTAACAAAAAAAGGTCTTAACCTAAAATTTACATAAGAATGGATCGCGCGAAACTAAACAAATATAGGTACGATTAACAAATAGTATTGCGCAAGTTTGTTTTGAATGCCTGTAACAACTTTTATCGTAACGACGATTATCCGACTCCAACTTTGAAATGAGGGTCATTTTGAAAAGCAATGGTAATCGTTTTTGTGAAATATCAAATAATTAGCTACAATAAATATTTAATAAATAATAAATATTTCCCAATATATAATGTATTTGATAAATAATAAATATTTCCTAGTGAAAACTACATTGTCAATGTAAGTGACAAGTGAACCTATTTCTTAAGATTTCCATTAGAAATAGGATTTTGTTTATTCTTAAAATTTGTCAATAAAAATGAAACATTGCACGAACGTCAGCAGTCTAATTATAACGTATCTACAAGAAGTGCCATTAAATATATGTTTTAAAAAATGGATAAATAAAGCAGTGAATGGTTCTAAACACCATCAATTCTATTGTTATGAGAATTGCCCAAGGATTAACGGAGCATTTTATTTCCGTTAGAAACCGTTTTAAACGCCGTCTAGGATGTGGAGGACGCGTTAACGGTGATGCATTTAGGTTAATTCGTCCGGTGTGAAAACGGTGAACGAGTTGGCGTGAATCAGCCAGCCCCGCGGAGCCAGATGGTCCAGCATGGCCCATTAGTTTGGCCCTTGTTTCCGATAATTTGAAGGCGACCGACCATATTTCGTGCTCTGATATACGATCGGATATCGCTTTCTCCCTCCTCTGAAAATTATCCGTTTCACGCCGACGCGACGCCCGTAAAATATGGCCACGCGCCTCCCTCGTGTCTCGGGGTAACAGCCTAGCACCGCCTGCGTCCGTAGCAATTAGTAGAATATTCTGCTAGACTCTATTCTCGATACAACGATACCCTGCTACTCAACATACGCTCCGAACGCAGCACAGTGGGGTAAACCGATGAATTTTGTCTAAAAATCAAAGAACTTTTTTTAAAATTAAACCTAAAATATTGCAGAATATGGGAAAAATAGAGAGATTATAGTACGAACGCGTTTTTTAACCTTGACAATATGTGTTGCACTTGTAGAATTTCAATACCACGCACGTTAGATTTTTTCTTGATATGCTATACATCATTTCCCATAGATTTTGTCACGCTGATTTCAAATCTGGTCGTATTTGTCTACCACCTCAGGATTTCACAAAAAATCGATTTTTGGGAAAAAACTAATGGAAACATTTTTTTGTTGAAATGATTTGATAGCCCACTGGTTTGAAGGTACAGTCGGTGTACAAAGTATTCGTACACATTAAAACGAATTACTGTTTCAAAATTGGACCCAACAGCTTGAGTTTCTTTTCAGAGGCGTTAGAAGGATTAGTTTACTAGCTAATGTGTAAATAATTTTCTTTTAATAGTTATTGGCCGCAATTGCGAAGGAAATACAGTGGACGAAATTTCTATAAGAACATCACAATTTACTGCCAAAATTCATTTATTCGGTAAAATGTTAGTATAGTTTGAAAACCTTATGAACCCCAATGCATTATTACCGTAAAGTAGCGCATGTAAACAAATTCGAATGTTCTCAGTGTTGTAAATAAAAATAATTGAATGCTGATTGTAGTAAGTAAGAAAGTATAAGAACGATAAGTTTTTCTCAGTTCTGTATCATCATTACTACAAGAAACATCGTTCATACCTCAGACAGAGTAAATATTGAAATTTAAATACAACATTTTTTAACATACATATAATAATTCTTCATTTATTAGAATGTCACGCGGAAAAGTTCCAAGTTTCGAAGAAAGGATAAAAATAGATGCATACCACGATGCAGGTTCCTCTACTCGAAAGATAGCCAAAAAAATTAATAGATCTAGTACTTGCATACATCATTTCCCATAGATTTTGTCACGCTGATTTCAAATCTGGTCGTATTTGTCTACCACCTCAGGATTTCACAAAAAATCGATTTTTGGGAAAAAACTAATGGAAACATTTTTTTGTTGAAATGATTTGATAGCCCACTGGTTTGAAGGTACAGTCGGTGTACAAAGTATTCGTACACATTAAAACGAATTACTGTTTCAAAATTGGACCCAACAGCTTGAGTTTCTTTTCAGAGGCGTTAGAAGGATTAGTTTACTAGCTAATGTGTAAATAATTTTCTTTTAATAGTTATTGGCCGCAATTGCGAAGGAAATACAGTGGACGAAATTTCTATAAGAACATCACAATTTACTGCCAAAATTCATTTATTCGTTAAAATGTTAGTATAGTTTGAAAACCTTATGAACCCCAATGCATTATTACCGTAAAGTAGCGCATGTAAACAAATTCGAATGTTCTCAGTGTTGTAAATAAAAATAATTGAATGCTGATTGTAGTAAGTAAGAAAGTATAAGAACGATAAGTTTTTCTCAGTTCTGTATCATCATTACTACAAGAAACATCGTTCATACCTCAGACAGAGTAAATATTGAAATTTAAATACAACATTTTTTAACATACATATAATAATTCTTCATTTATTAGAATGTCACGCGGAAAAGTTCCAAGTTTCGAAGAAAGGATAAAAATAGATGCATACCACGATGCAGGTTCCTCTACTCGAAAGATAGCCAAAAAAATTAATAGATCTAGTACTTGCATACATCATTTTCTAAAATTGCGTGAAAAATATGGAAAAAACCATTACACAGGTGGAAATACGAAACTTACAAGGCGTGATCGTTCTCGTATTTTTAAAGAAATATCAACTAATAATAGCACTGTCAGTGAAGTAAAAAGAGTTTTGGATCTGCCAGTAACTACACGACGTGTACAGCAACGACGTGTACAGTGTTTATAACAAAAATAGAGCAGTTTTTTTAAATTCAGAACATTGATTCCTGCTTTTTTATATTCCTTAATTATTTTCTAGCCTTCTTTTAATTATATTATCAAAAATACTTAACTTTTTTGTTCAAAATAGTAGTGTTCTTATAGAAATTACGTTCACTGTAGTAAAGGACACAATTTTTTAATTTTTTATCTGTACCTATAATGAAAATTTAGAAGGCGCCTTTGGTAGGTCTAAGTAAGTTATACTCTAAAAAACGCCTAAGTTGTTTCGTGTAAAAGGAGGTAGTGCAAGAACTTAGCTGGTGCACTGCCGTGCACCTAGATACTTGTACAAAGTTTCATCGAAATCGATCAAGGATGTTACGAAATATAATCGATTGAAAATAGCAATAATCGTAAGAATCTGCGATTTAAATGAAGCGCAAAACCGTAAATTCAAAGATTTTTACATCTTACAATGCCCATAACTTTTTTATCCGTCAACCAATTTCAATGAAACTTCGTACGTGTAATAATATAACTTACTTAGATTTACAAAACACATGTTTCAAATTTTCATGACGGGCACAGATAAAAAATTTAAAAGTCGTGGTCTTTACTGTTCCCTTTGTAATTGCGACCACTAACAATTACAAAAAAAATTATGTACACATTAGCTAGTAAACTATCCCTTCTAACGTCTGAAAAAACCTCATGATTAATATGTACCTTCATCTGGTACATATTTTAATGTCATCAACAGTTTCGGAGATATTCGACTGGGTCGATTTAAATGAGACACCCTGTAAATATTTGTTTGTTCAAGGGTATATTATAAGAAACACCGCACAACATGTAAGTAGATCCAATCGTGTCATTTTTATGAAGCATCATATATGAGTTACTATTAAAATACAATACGTTTAGTTTAGTTAAAAGAAAAGACTTTCCAAGCTTAAGATACTTTTATAACATTACAAATATTTAAACGTGTTTAGTATAAAACGTAATTAAAAGATAAGTTCCAGATTTATTTATTATTATTTATTACACTGACAATGACGTACATTATAGTGGCAATTATACATTTTTCGTATTCTATTTATTAATTTTCTAAAACAACCCAAACTTGCACACTAGAAAACGTACGTCTACGTAAAAAAGGAGAAAGTAGCAAAATAGGCGCACACGCAACATTAAATAAATCGAAGAAATTATGAAAAATATGGAGTTAGGACGACAGTTTTATTTGCTAAATTATTCAAGAGATGCGATAAACTTTCACTGCGGACAGTTACTTTCAGTACATTGACACAGGATTACTAAAAAATGTGATTAACAAATATTAAAAACTATAGAACAGCTGCACTTCAAGAGGAAGTAAGCAATTTTTATAAAAAACGTAAGAGTATGCTTACACTAATCTGATAACTTTGTCCTGCTTCAAACCGATCCCGAGATGTCTGGAAAGTAGATACCTCGTAGATTTCTTCAAACGGACAACGATCCACGAAACATAATATGTAACTAGGGGCTTGCGAGTACCTGAAATTTCGGGTCGGGTCGGGTCGGGTCGAGTTGGGCTCCCGAAGGTTTGCAATATTCGGGTACTCGAAGTTAAAGTTGGGGCAAGTCTGTGATTCAAGCAGCGATAAATAACTCTTTGCATATTAACCCTTTGCACTCCGTTTTTGCCGATAATGCGATATTTGAAATATGAAATTTAAAACCATTGTTGCTGCTACGGCGACACGACTATTTTGCTTGCTAATATAGTGCTGGAGTTGTTGGTGTACTATTTATATGAATCAGTAGGCTGTAGTGCTAACGGTTAAGATGTCCAATCATCGGTTTTAATAATATTTCGATTTGTAGTAAACATCGTTTACTAAACGCTGATTTGACCGCAGACTTGCCCCAACTTTAACTTCGGGTACCCGAATTAGAGTTGTGCAGAATTACAATTGAAATACTCCAGAATTATAATTACAAAGTAATTGAATTACATTGTAATTCAGTTATATTGTAATTTATAATTCAGATCTTCATTCAATTAAATTACAATGTAATTCGTAATTGGAATGGAGAACAATTATAAAATACTTCGTAATTAAATTACATAAAATAGCGTTACGTATTATGAACGAGGACGAGGAATAGAAACTACGCCGCACATACATTAAACAAGTATATGAAAGAAAAACATAAAAATATTGTATATCGCACTTCTTCAAAGTTCTGGGCTATAATTTGAAAAGCTGTATTTTAATTATATTGTATTTCAATTATACATTGTATTACAATTATATTGTTCAATTATATTGTATTTCAATTACACATCTGATTAAAATATTTAGTAATTGAATTACATTGTATTTCAATTATATAGTAATTGAGTTGCGACGTAATTGAATTACATTGTATTTCAATTATATAGTAATTGAGTTGCGACGTAATTGAATTACTATTAATTGAAATACAATGTAATTGAATTAGCACAACTCTGGGTACCCGAAATCGCAGGAAAAAATCCCAGGATCTCTATGACAATATAAAAGAAAAGTGAGGAATAAAATAATTTTTTTACAACAACCTTGTATTTTATTTGCATATAGTTATAGAGAAATGGATATCTACGATGTACTATAATGGAGAAAAAAAAAGTTTCAGAAATAAACAATTGTCAAGCTCGATGTGGTACGTTTTCCCGTTGTTCGATCGATCTAAAATTTTGCATACGTTATTTTTGTAGCCAGTGTTACAATCATAGGGGGTGTCCCGAAAAAGTTCGAAGATCGAAACTATGATGTACTTACGCAACGTATGCCTTTGTTGGTCGTGTTGCAGCATGTTAGGCGCATTTTTAATTGTTAATAACTTAAAAATGGAGCCGAAATCGTAATTTTGATATTCTTCATTTTCGCCCTACATATATTGACATGGAGAACTACTCCTTACATTTTCTACCACCTGCATCGTTCACCCTGCATAGAAGAGGAAGAGGTAATTAGAAACTGACGAAAACTCTCTATACATATAATCCATACTCAAGATTTCATTAACTCCAAATAGCATCCAGAGAAATGAAAGTGTCAGGTCATACTATTGGGTTGGCAAATAAGTTCGTTCGGTTTTTTAGAGTGGAATAAATCACAAAAACCGAACGAACTTATTTGCCAACCCAATACAAACAACGTCGCGGGCCATATTGTTTTTAACGTTGAAAATAACATGGGCTCATTTAAATATGTACGTATTCCGATTTAACTTTTGTGATGTTAGTCATGCGTTAAATTACCGATGAAGAAATTCGTTGCATACGTTTATATGGACATTCGTACGTTCCTGCGTTTCATTTGAAAAATCTCGCGTCTGCAGGTTGTTACGACGTTCCGATTCATTAATTGCTATGAAAAAGTGAAATAATCGCGGTAACTTGTCAGAACAGATAAGGATACAGATAGTACTCACGATTAGGACTTCCATTCTTAACCTATAAGTGAGCTATTGGGACTTAAAAACACTAGAAGGACACTAAAAACCTCCCTAAAAATATCCTGTACCGAGGTTTTTGAGGTTGCTGACAACGAGTTTAATGTTCTTTCTTATAATAGTTATATAAGTCTTATAATAGAGAATATCAACACAAATGATAAATACTGTTCTTAATCTATTATATTTATTTGTACTATGTTTCATTGTAAAAATCAGAATCAATACATTGATTTTCTATTGATACATCCATTAGTAGTGGATGGTATTCAAAACTTTTCAGAGAAATTTTTTCAAAAATTGCAATTGATCGGAATTGTTGAAAAAAATACTAAAAGTTGAATTTTTAACTTTTTTATGTCGGCCTATATTGAAAATTTAAAAAATACGTTTTGTAGATCTGTGTCAATTAAACATATTCTGAAAATTTCGTCAAAATCGGTCGACGTTGCAATGAGCTACAAACGTTTAAAGATGGTAAAAATTGCTGATTTTCAAGATTTATTGCCGAAAAAGTTGCTGAAATCGTTAAAAAGTTATCGTCTTCTTTAGAGCGGTCTTAAACTTTTGTCCGCTACTGTGAATTCGAATGTACCATTATGTATTCTGTTCTATATTTTTTAAATAATTTGTGTGACGCTTCCATCGCTTCTTCTGAATAGGCACAAATCGGTAAAATGCAGGTTTTAATTACGGATGGTCCATGCATCAAAATCTTGTGTACTGATGGTGGCATGTGGAAACAACGATATAAGTTAATAAATAATTTTGCCGCGTCGATACAATGAACTTGAGCACTTGAATTTGAGATTGATTGAGAATTTGAAATTCGTGATTGGCGACTATAAAAATTGCACAACAATGGAATGATAACATAATATAAACATAATTTTAGTAAACATATTTTATAAAACTAAGCAGAATTTTTTGGAACACCCAGTATAAAGTAGGAATTCCAAGAATGCGATCAGATAAATATTTCCGGTGTACATAGGTATGCGAAAGTGCTGTTTATTTTATGAATACATGTTTCTATGGACTGAGCCACGTGGGATTACTTAAGGAGAAAGAATTTGTTATGTAAGTACCGGCGACATTTGTAAGAGATCATGTTCTTAATCGTGTACTAAAAACACATGTACATTAATTAATACATTAATACAGTCGTACGTACGTATTGATACAATCGTGTACGAGCAGTATACGTAAAAATAAGTGCTTGTAAGTATTGTTATAAATATTGGCCGACGGTATCGATATCGAAAGATCTCGATGCATCGACAAGAGTGAATCTGTTGACGAACGTCGTCGTGGAGAGCGGGCGCAACAGACAAGTGCTCCTTCTGTGATAATAAAAGGAATACATTTGTTATAACAAAGCTGTATTTGTATGTCTAGTAGGTACGAGGTGCGTTATAATTTGGACCAGAGTTATGCACAATTACAATTGAATTACTCCAGAATTCTAATTACAATGTAATTGAATTACATTGTAATTCAGTTATATTGTAATTTATAATTCAGATCTTCATTCAATTAAATTACAATGTAATTCGTAATAATTATATTGTATTTCAATTATATTGTGTTTCAATTACACATCTGACTAAAATATTTAGTAATTGAATTATATTGTATTTCAATTACTATATAGTAATTCAGTTGCGACGTAATTGAATTACTATTAATTGAAATACAATGTAATTGAATTAAGTAATTGAATTACAATACAATTGAATTAGCACAACTTAGCGTAGAGTTCTCGCACACCCCTAATAATTTTGTATTGTACATTAGTATTAGGTGATAGAGTTAAGTAAATACTATTTATAATAAATACTTCATCCTTTATGCAGTACAGTACTCACTCCAGTACTCAATATTAAAATAAAGACATCTAGACTAATCATTTTTCGCCATAAGTAATTTAGTATTTTTGTAGTATTTTTGAGTAGTGCATTAAAAAATATACGATTCCATTTAAGAAAACAAAGTTGTTCTTCATATGACCTCTACGCGTCGCCACAGAAAAAAGACATTGACGTCGGAAAGTGTGCTCCCTGATATTTAACTGCTTAATTTTTGAGTGAAACATTTTTTAATATCATGAACAGTTTCGGAGATATTCGACTGGGTCGATTTAAATGGGACACCCTGTATAAATGTGTAAAGTGTCCTATTTTATCCTGCTTTTATCTCATTGTACACGATCTAATCCACATGCTGCACCCTGTAAATCTCCGCAACCATTCCAACGGTACACTGAATCGCGAAACTGGCGAACGTGTGTTGGCGTCTGAATTAGAAACTTGGGAATGCAAAAAGGCTGGAGTTGCAAAAGGAAATATAAACTAGGACTATGAAGCTGAAAGTAGCCACGTGTGGAACTTGTAATGAGTATATAAAATGATCTTATGTGTTCCCTTTATGAAGAATGTGTTTTCAAATTCTGAGATTATAAAAATATGAGAATGATTGACAATTTTGTTTGCCTCGTCTACGAAAATACGTTCTCATTGAATTGTACAAATTTATTCAGGACAAAATATTTATTTTCACGCATTTTAATCTCATTGGGAAAGATGCCGCAGTAAAACGTACGCCGACAGTAATTGGGGTTACCATGGGTTCGTCGACAACTCATTTGACCGACACTGTTATGATCGACACGATTTAACCGACAATAACTTTTGTCGACACTATGTTTTCCTCGATATTATGGAATCGTCGACAAATGATTTGACCGACACTATGTTTTCATAGACACGGTCAAATTGTCGAAGTCTGCTGCTTTCATCGACAGTCCGTGTTTAGCGACTGGTTTGATACGTATTTGTTAATGTTGACTAATCGTTATCCTCACTGTTATGTTCTAGACGCATTTAGTTGCTTGTGCATTTCTTCAAATAAACATACTTTATTAGCAGGTACACACAAATGAACAATTTGACAATTTGACAAATACAATTTGACCGTGTCTATGAAAACACAGTGTCGGTCAAATCATTTGTCGACGATTTCACAATGTCGACGAAAACATAGTGCCGATGAAAGTTGCTGTCGGTCAAATCGTGTCGATCAAAACAGTGTCGGTCAAATGAGTTGTCGACGAATCCATGGTAACCCCAGTAATTGATACATTTACCCAAATTTTTTCAAATGATCTCGAAACTAGCCGAAGAGAAAGAATGATATAATAACAAATCGTTCTTGTCGCTGTTGTTAATATAATAATTGTGTTTTATTCGCGATCACTTTCTCCGTTTTACAATAAAAAATTTTGAATAGTTACAATGACGCGACGCGACGCACAGTGGTCCGGACTGGAAAATCGTGTGATATTTTGTCGAAAAATGAAGTTTCTTATATTGACACGTACAAGGTTTGTATTGCATCCTAGAAATATCCATCCACCTCGAAAATAAAGAAAACAATGTTATACTGAATCACGAGACTGGCGAACGTGTGTCGGAGTGTGGATTAGAAACTTGGGAATGCAAAAAGGCTAGAGTTGCAAAAGGAAATATAAACAAGAACTACGACGAAAGTAGCCACGCGTGGAACGTGTAATGAGTATCTCGTCGATGTCGACGTAGTTCGTCTTCGAAACCCGTAATTACCGGCTTGCCGGTGAAAGAACCGGAGCTCGGTGAGTAGCCACCTTTTAAAAAGGTGCTAAAGCGTGCCGCGAGCGCTGCGATAGGTGTTAATTTAAAACAAACCAAAGGAGCACCGCTATTCCGAGAGCTAGGATGACCGCCGACTATCCCGTGGTCCTGGGGCACATATTTCAGTAACGTATCGGGCAAACAGTCCACGGAACTCTGAACAAAATGGTATAATACTTCCAGGAATAATGAATTATTCAAACATCGTTGGTTATGGCTGTTTGCGCGTAAGACAAATGCAGGTAACGTGCATAGTAACTCGATCACGAAATATTAGATCTAGAGTAAATGTACCTATTATTGCGGGTGTACGTTTTACCGCGGTATTTTTCCCCAATGAGATTAGAAAACGTAAAAATAGATATTTTGTACACTTCAACGAGAATGTATTCATGTTGGCGAGCAAACAAAATTGTCAATTATTCTCATATTTTTATACTCTCAGGATTTGAAGAAACAAACTTCCTAAAAGGTAACAATCAGACTATTCTTCTTTCTCGATCACCAAAGGACTGTTGTTTACACGATTGTAAATTCTTTATATTGCTTTAAATTCCACAGGGGAAAGTTTTATTACTATTTAGATACCTACTTTGATATAACAAAACCATGCTTAAAAATATATATATATAAAAAAGACTTTTTAAAAACCACGCTTATATTAAAATGCACTAAAAAGGAGCAAATAATTTTTTTAAACATTAGTCACTATAAATAAAAACGTGGAGCACTAAACTATATTGACGCAATCTTCCAAGGAGCTGCACGCTTTTATTTATAGTTACTAATGTCTAAAAAAATTATTTGCTCTTTTTTAGTGCATTTTAATATAAGCGTGGTTTTTAAAAAGTCTTTTTCATATATTTTTTTATTTTCTACTATTTAGTCTTCTTTAAATGGAATGCAAGATACAGTAATACTGGTATAAAATAGTAAGATATAGAAACGCAAGATATGGAAATACGCGAGATAGAATGAAGAGATGACTCCGAGGGACGACGTCTCTTGATGGAGTCTGAAATTGTCCGAAATAGAACTGAATGAACGGAACACCACACTGACTGAGTTCCTCCGGTGCGAAATAGGTCAGTGGAGTAGGGAGCGCTGGCGCGCGGAGTGGGGATCGCTGAACGCGACGAGGTGTGACGGTTAATATCAAATTTTTTTTCTCCTGAACGCACTGTTTTTTTTAAATTTGTTTTTTAATATTGCATTGTCATCTAGTTTTGAGTTATGTTTAAAGTTTCAAGTCTCTAGCTCATCGGGAAGTGGTTTAAAATTTGATTACAAGATTTGACGCATACAACAACAACGACAACGACAACTCGGCAAGCTAATATAAGCGTGGTAACGTAGTAAAAATAACATTAAGCTCTTAGCAGTACGTACATCAAAGTGAAGGAGGAGCTCATTACTGCGGCATAAAGAGCACTAGGAATGTCCCTAATACTGTGGCTAATAAAGACCTAAGAATGAATTGCAACTACAATGGGAAACGAGCTTCACTTTAGCCTAACGTTTTAGAGTAGGTACGTATTCGAAACATGTAAGCAGGTAGGATAGGATTCTAGATAAAGCGTATTATAGATAAAATAAAAAGATATGGCAAAAATTACATCGGAAAGTAATGAAAAAAAAAACAGTAGCAAAAATAAAATACAAATTAAAGTGAAGTGTACGAAAAAGATCTACTGATGGAACTGAAAACTTAAGAAACAAAGAAAGAATGGAGATTTTAAGAAATAAGAAGGATGAAGAATTGAGAAAGACCAAGGAGTTTACATTATAATGCAATTATTGTACGACATGTTGAAGTTACTAACAAATTATAAATGCAATACAAACTTTATTAGAAATTATTAATATAAAATTGAAGATCGGTATGTTAGTTTGGGATTCACATATCAATTAAAATGGAATAGTTGGTTAATCGCTCGTTATATTTCAACATAAAACATAGACACGATACAGTTGAAACATAGTTTCTGTAATCTAACCGACTGCCATATTTGACGAGGAAATTATAGCTTTACCATACCGTTAGTTAAAAATGTACGTAATTATAGTTGATAACCAGTTGAGTAAGCTCAGTACGGTACAAAAACATGACACGGCTGGATTGGAAGATTTTTATGTCTGCATATCCAAGATAAGCTGTGCAACATTGTATTATAATTACTGCTATATATGGTTATTTTTATTCGTTCTCTTTCAATCGTATTATCAGATACGAAAGTTGCGCATTTACCTATTATTAACTTTCACAATTCAAGGTTATTTTACGTTTTGAAATAAAGCAAAGGTAGTTATTAGCACTTTATGGAAAAATCTATATTAAACATAAGTAAATATCAACTATATGTTGCATAAAACGAAAAATATAAAATATGGACGACAACATTGAAAATGCTCGTATAGCAAATGAGCACAACCTTTTCGTAGTATGTATTGCATCTTTTTGGTTAACCTAGTACCTAAAATAAAATTACAAATATTTATTTATTATTACATATATTTATTTATAATACTATAATTGATAGTATTGATGAAGAAAAACAAAGTATTAACAAAAACATTATTGCAAAAATGATATAATTGTAAGTTTAAGTATAAAACAATTGTATTGATCATTTAATTTGTGTTGTACTCGCTAGAATTTTGCAATGTGGCACAAAAGTAAATTGTTGAAACAAGATAGTGGTTAAGCAACATTTTAATTGACTTCAAAATCCAAAATTAATCTTTAAAAAGCAAAATATCATTTTGCAGAAAATGCATCACTGATAATTAACAATTCAATGTAACATCGTTTACAATATTTAATTATATTGTTTTCCATTAATTTCACGTTTAACACGAAAAACTTAAACAACGACCTTGTTTTATATTAAATGGTATAGTGAAGCAGAATATATTATTTTACAAAAGTTGCTCAAATAAATTAATGTTAAACATCACGACAATTCTTATGAAAATGTTTTTGCCGTCACGGGTTACCATAAATTCTCAAGACGGCACTGCGAGTGCAGATTTCGTATCTATGTACTATGTAATCATAAAGATTTGAAGTAATTCTCTTTTAACAACCCTCTGAGGTAGGATTATGAGTCCTCCTTTCCTTTGCACCTTTGCTTTTATTTCTTATTGTTGGATGGTATTCTTACAGTGAACGAATACATTCAGTTCTTAAACTAACAAACTGTCCGAGCCCAAATCATGAGCAGAATTGTGTTGAGTTACAATTGAATTACTTCACAAGTTACAATTACAAAGTAATTCAATTACATTGTATTCAATTATTTCGTAATTCGAAATGCAGTTACTTCATTCAATTAAATTATGATGTAATTTGTAATTCTGGTCTCTTATTCAATTAAATTACAATTTCTAATTGTAGAAAAGCATGGTGACTATATAATTGATTAGTAATCAATGATTACTAAAGCTGTATTCTTTAAAATTTAACCATTGCATTTTATTTTCAAGTCGGTCACGAATTTATGCTGATCTATCATCTGATAGATAGATTTATACCAGGCCTGGCCAACCCAAATGGTTTCACGGGCCACTTTGATGACGTAACGTTACAGCGGGCCGCACTTTAGGTAAACATGCTTTTAGAAAATGTAATACAAATACAAAATGAATAAAACTTTATTGTTATACTATGATTCAATATAATTAACTCTCGAGTCGTAATGAATGAGATATTTGTTTATCCTTTATTTTACTTAATTTTGGTAAATCTATATTTATGTTCGACGTTGCACATCTTTTGTTAGCTGGTTCTCTAAATTGGCATCAGTTAATGAAGCACGTGATGAACTCTTTGCAGATTTCATCTTCGAAAAAAATGTTTCACAAACATATGTGGATCCAAAAGCAGTTACAACTTACAACTCGCTCTGCAAAATATCTTAAGTTGGAATATCTCTCGGATGTAATATAAGTATTGTAAAAGTTAAATTTTTATATGGACGTAAAAATTTGTTTCATTTCATTGTTGCACTGTAACTCAATTATATCAATGATATCAAATATAGAACTGGAGTTCATAATCGCACTTGCGCATTATAACAATGACACTTCGTTTATTTAATATTTGTTGTATGCATACAACAAGAAACAAAAGTTTCAATAGAAATATAAAATCGCCTGGCGGGCAGCACAATTTAACATGGCGGGCCGCGCTTTGGCCAGGCCTGATTTTGTCACGTCCGGTCACGTTCAGCCATCGCTAATAATTGATATAATCAAACATGTATAACATATATCTTTTGAATTTCTTTTTGTGCTTGCTCTAATAATGTTGTACGAGAAATTAAATATTAAATACTATTGTTGATAATCAATATCGAACTGTCGTACATTACACCACGTTGCGTGCGATAGAATTAGGAAACCTCATTTTGAATTTGAATCTTTATTGAACGAAATAAATGCGTAGCGAAATTTATTTCATTAAATGATTGAGTCATTTCCAAATATAAATCATGAGCGAACATGCGTTGAAGCCTGTACATCACTGAAGACTGCGAAGATTTTTTAGAAGAATCGATGACCGATGAATTGTTCCTCGATCTATGAGATGCGCAGAGTAATATGATCTAGCCAAGAGGAGGATAAAAAAATTGCAATACACACGATTAAGAAGAGAGAGACTGAGAAGAAAGCAATTAAGGAGAAATCGATCTAAGAGATACGCAAGAGGAGAATAAAAAATGCAATGAACATGATTAAGAAGAGAGTGACTGAGAAGAAAGTGATTTAAAAGAAATCGATTAAAAGGAATTGGTGATGAAGTAACTACCTTATGAAAATTAAGCTATGAACAAAGGATTGATCGATCTATAAAAGGGATGGCTCCTCATTAGGAGCTCAGTCCACAAAATACAGTACACCATTCAACAAGTTCAATTTATATTAACCACATCAGTCAGCTTGCCTTTTTATTGTGTACGTGTGTGTGTGTCGTCTCTAGTAAAGTGAAGTTTATCATCATAAGCATAGGAAAAGGCGGTGTTAAAGCCCCCGGACCACCAAAAATATCCTCCAATTGAGCACAGAAGTATTTAGCAAGAAGACTGTATCATTCAAACCCGAAATCTACTTAGCGGTCATTACTAACAATTTATAATAAGACCTCGAGAAACATTATGTATCCGTTTGGTGCTTAAAAGATACTTTTGTTTATTTCTATTTGAATTAAAATATCAAATCATTTTTAAAGAAATTACCCAACTTGGATTTCTACGTTCCAATTCCATGATCAAAGTCACATAGATTTTAAGAAATCCTCAATTACCCGAACCGAAGCCGGTGAATGCAGGTAGGTTCAAAACTGCGTTGTATCTCAATTCTAATCTTTTCAATTAAACTTCAATTAAACTATACAATCTATAATACGTCCACCTTAGGATGTAACAATTTATACAAACTCAAAATTTGCTATGTATCTCGATTATAACAAACAGTAAGTTAAATAGAAATGTGCCTAGCGTATTAACAATTATAACAGATTGAAAATAAAGTATATACCAGTATCATTAATTTTTTCTGATGTTACACTATTTTGTGTTTCACTATGTTTATTAACAATGTAGTACCTTTTTGAGAATATATCTAATTGTTATTTTCTACGAACGATTAACGGAGAACTATACTTTATTGAACAAGTTTAATTTCTTGCTATGAATGCGACTAATCTTACTTACTTAATTATCATATTAATATGAAAGTGAAACGCAATAGAATAATAGAATGTACTACATAATAGAATATGATTGATTTATTTTGATCACTATCAAAAGGTCAGATTCTTTTATTTTCATTGTTTGTTACGCGTTAAGCATGAAGTAGCTCGCTTGCGGACATATATGCGTCACATTTGCATGAACGATAGTGATCAACAATATGTCATTATTTGCACAATAAACTATTAAGAGTAATGTATTGTTTTCAATCTCATACGTGTTCTCCGACCTTGAATGATCTTCAATAATTATAGTCACTGAATTGCTAATGAAAACAACTATCACCGTGAGTGTTTAACCCTCATCCGTCTCTCATTTCACGGACTGAATCTGTCCCTCGGTGTCAAATCAATTTGACATGTCAATGTGTCAACACAGTGGTAAAAGATCGATGACGTAACAAGATAAACAATTATTCTTTGATGTTTTTTAATTAAAATTGAAGAGTTAACATTTACATCTTAGGTTTTTCGGTTATGTGTTTCGCATTAAAAAAATAAAAGTCACGAAGTTTGGGGTTTATCTACAAACAACAGAAGAGTATAACTTATTTCGGGAAAACTGTGTCAAATTGACACAAGGGGAGGATGAGGGTTAAAAAGGTAGTGTTTGAGTGTTTAAAATGTACCGTTTGAAAAAATTAAAATGACCTCAATGTCTAACAAAATGACATGAAAACAATACATTTTATGACACCGTGTGAGCTCCATTAAATCGTATAACTTTGTCCTCAAGACATTTAATGTATCTTTAAAAACAACAAAGAACTAAAAGACATTACTTAATTTTGTTAAATAAAATTCTTATGGATTAACTAATCTTAAAAAGAAAGGTACGATGCTACTGTATGTAGCGCACCATCGAATATTTGTCTACAATAATTCATTGAAACAACCAAATTGTTAGTACAACCATCTGGGAAAGTAAGTTAACTATTACGATTTATGGGGAAATGAATACAACTGTGTCGTATGAACATATAAACAAACCTGTGAGACTACATTTGAAATTACGAATATGGAAAACACAGAAATATCTTTCTACAATATTCGAGTCAAATACCCAGATAGCACAGCCTGACACAGCCTACCACCTGACCCAGTGTGCAGGGACCCTGACCTACAGGTTACGGGCCAACACAACGCTTGGAGCGTTTCGAGGCCCAGGCAGGTTGATTCAGGCCGGGTTTTTGTGCACGCATAGGCGCGGATGGATCACCTGCATGGGGCTCGAGCCCAGGGCCTGACGGCCGGGCCGGGATTCAGCCTGTTTTTGAGAGGGCAGCACGGTCACACTAATGTGGCCAATCAGTGCTTCGATTGAGCCCAACTTTTCTCGCGCATGCGCGACACAGTGCGGGTCGCATGGAAATGAGGATTGCAAGGGTGCGGGAATCGCGTTCTCATTTCTCAATAATACAAAAATTTGATTTTTCAGTAGTCAATAACGCTAGATAAAAGATCAATCTAGTCCGTGATCGCCCTTGAAAGTCCTATTTTTACATTTACGAGTCGTAATTTGCATCATACGGAAGCATACAACTGCGCATGTAGCTATTTTCATAACATATATCCTGCCGAATAATTCAAATTACGCCTCGTATAGGAAAAAAATAAGACTTTTGAGGGCGATTGCTGCCTAGATTGATCTTTTATCTGGCGTTTTTGACTACTGAAAAAAACCGTGTTTGTATTATCACGAAATGAGAACGCAAACCCCGCACCCTTGCAATCTTGTAAACGAGCTGAATCCCGGCCCGGCCGTCAGGCCCTGAGCTCGAGCCCCCTACAGGTAATATCCGCGCCAATGCGCGCACAAAAACCCGGCCAAAATCGAGCCAGTGTGCTGTCTGGGTATATTTCATAATTATATATATATATATATATATATATATATATATTATTTATTTCACATTAATTATCATTAGACTGCCGATCATTATGCAAAATAGAAATAGTCTGACGATATTCTTAAATTTTCCTAATCCTTTATTGTTTTATATTTCACCCAACCAACTTCATAAATGCATAAAGATCCGCAGTCTAATTATCATGTTAGTATTTATTTCATATTATTTATCATTAGACTGCGAATCTTTATGCAAAATAAAAATATTCAGCATTGATTCTGTGAAACAGGAATAAAATAAAAATTGATTTCATCCCTTGATGACTTTGTTACATTTAAAACAACATTACGATATTCTGAAATTTTTCTAATCCTTTACAGTCTTACATTTAACCCTTATCAATTTCTTCATAAGTGTCAAATCAAACCAAATTCTTAACAAATCAAATTCTTCATAGTTTACCGATTCTTAATGTATTTCAAACATCTAAATTGCTCGATTAACTCTGCTTCGTGACAAAACAAAAGTGTGAAATCATTTCTAATCTTCACCACAATCTTCGCACGTAATTTGACCGTTAACAAGACAGCTCTTAAGCTCATTAAAGATTTGCTTTATCACGATCGATACAATGCGCCAAGAGGTCTGTTTTCCAAATTGAAAACAACGGCGGTATCGAGACCACCGATCTTCTGCTCGCCCTTTAATCGCCACTAAGGCGCGAACCATCGCGATCTACGATCTATCGATCGGTAGAATTAGCATTCTAGGCATGAATCTTTTCTTGAATCTGCGCCATCGACATCTTTTCAAGTAATTTGCGGTCTATGCTAAAAGCCTGATGCAATCTACCGTGATATACGATCACGCGCTAATTTTTAGGCCAGAATACGATACCATCGTTATTCTAAAGAATTTCTGTTCCCGTGACTTATGGAATTCTAAAGTAGGTAACTGTACCGATTTTTTTACTGCAATCTCATGCTACGATTGTACTTTATGTTAATATTATTCCTAATTTTTCCTGAAATAATAATACACGTAAACATTTTATGTAAGAATAAGATGTGTTCTAAACGTAATACAACATAAGCACCAATGAGAAAACTAAGCACGTGCTTATGGCATCAGAAGAAGGGGGGCACCATTGAAATTTTCTGAATCAGCTTCGACATATTAATAATATTTCAAAGTGTTTATGTTTATGTGCACGTGTGTGCGAGTAGGAAGAACGAGAAAATTGTAAACTTTTATAAAAGTCACTTTTCGGTTAAATTATCGAAAATGCTCAAGAAAACGTAGGTACAAGTCTATTTTGCATTGCGTTGGATCTGCATCGCCAGATTAACCACGAAAGCTATGCAAATGACTTTCAATGTACAGTGGCCCACAAAAGTATTCGTACACCCTTTAAAACAGAATAACTTTTTATAATTGTACCAAACGACCTGATTTTTTATAATCAATTAGAAGCATTGGATATGATGTGCAAAAAATATTTCCGAACATTATAATTTACAAGGTTACATGCAAAAATAGAAAAAGTATTTTTTTAAACTTTTTTGTTTGAGCCCTTAATGAAAATTCAAAATATACGTTTTGTAGATCTATGTTGGTTATACACGTACTGAAAATTTCATCGAAATCGGTTGACGCGGGAAAAAACGACAGGCATCGAAAGATGTACGATTCTGTGGATTTGTAAAACTACGATTTTCACCAATTTGTGTGTTAATCAATTTTTATGAAATTTTCAGCATCTGTATAACTAACATAGATCTACAAAACATATATTTTAAATTTTCATGATGGGCCCAAATAAAAAAGTTTGAAAAAATGCCTTTTCTATTTTTGCATGTAACCTTGTAAATTATAATTTTTGCTTGCAATGCTTCTAACTGCTTACAACATTAGGTCGTTTGGTAGAATTATAAAAAAGTTATTCTGTTTTAAACGACATACGAACACTTTTGTGGGCCACTGTAAAACGATTCTACACTAAGGAAAGTCAAAATGCAGGGAAATGCAAACGATACTCCAACTGCGTTATCGTCCACGCCATAAAATCACAATAAAATGATTTTCCGGGAAATATGAAGTATTTTACGTCGCCTCAAGCCACAAAACCTATGCGAAAGACTTTTAATGTAAAACGATTCTACACTAATTCTACATTAAGACTTATGTCCCCACTCTACCTTCCCCTTCTACGAGTTTAGCGATTAGTGAGAGAGTTAACCCTTAGCACTCGAGTGGTGACTCATTGCCGTACCATTATTCACAATACATATTGTTTACACTATTAGATATACGTTGCTATTTAATCAATTACTAAACATTTAAATATTCGCGGTATTATATCATGTTCATATTCATAAAGTGGAAATAATGATATGCTATGAAATTATTCTAGATCTAGATTCTAGATTAAAATAGCTCCGAGTGCAAATAGTACATACAATGGTATGTGGGGATGTATGAGCGGAAAAAGATATCAATGAAACCCGTCATGTGAATAGCGTTGAAGAAGGGGAATGTAGAGTAGGGACACAAGTCTTAATCTGCAATTCCGGTTTAAACTAGCTACGAACGGCGAAAAATAAGGAAGGGGCAGGATGACTAGCCTGAAGCAGAGTTGGCCAAAAATTTAATCAACGATTGACGACTAAATTTCAACTTCAATCGTTAATCACAATTAACAATTAATCTCCTCGTTTAGTCATTAATTGTGGTTAACGATTAAATACTTATTAATCGTTAATTGCGATTAACGATCATTAATCGTCAATCGGAAAGTTGATTAATGATTAACTGCTGAAATTTTGAAATGAAATACGTAATCAGAACTGTATGAATACTGAAAAAAATGTAAACTGAGTTTAGGTGTATTTTCATTTGATCTATAACGCAATCTCTGTTTACGTGCTTTTATGTTTTAAGTTATTATTCCTGGAAAGCTACCACCATGTTTTTGTTGAAATATATAATATTATTTCTGTCAATTCTCCATCCGCTCTCTGCTCTCCCTCTCTCTGTCTCTCTCTCCCTCCTTATTACAATTTATGGATAGACCGTGAGGCGATTAACTTCAACAATTGATTAAATCATCCGATTTTTCGACGATTTCTTCATTTAATCAACGATTGACGATTAACTTCATCAATCGATTGAATCAATCGCCGATTTTTCGACGATTTCTTCATTTAATCACCGATTGACGATTAACTTCATCAATCGATTGAATCAATCGTCGATTTTTCGACGATTTCTTCATTTAATCACCGATTGACGATTAACTTCATCAATCGATTGGATCAATCGTCGATTTTTCGACGATTTCTTTTTTTAATCGTACACGTTAATCAATCAATCATGATTAAAATTTTAATCGATTAATGCCCAACTCTGTCCTGAAGTTGTTTTATCCAGAGTGTCTCATCATTGTGGAAATGAGGCAACCCTTGATAGTTGGCCATCCGACACTGGTCAATATTTCTAGTTAAAAGATGAATAACTAGTTACAGCTGTGCAACTTTTTGCAAATTCAATCCTTTGTAAAGTTATTATACGAATATAAATACAGTTAATTCAGTTGGAAATTCCTTTATTCTTTCTAAAGTTCTCATACGAACATTGAACATAAATTCTTTCAATTTAGTTAAAACAACGTTTAAAACCCTTATCACTCGATTGTGAGCCAAATTAAAAATTGTTGTACCATTATTCAAAATATTGTTTACATTATTAAAAGATATGTTGGTATCTAATCAATTACTAAACAGTTAAGTATTTTATGAGGTATTATATCAATGTCATATCCATCAAAAGAAAAAAATCATATAGAATGAAATTATACCAGGGTGGAAGAAATGTTTAATTTTCAGAGTGCAAAGGGTTATTATATTATAGCTTGCTTTCGAAATAAAGGTATTTAGATATGTATGCAACTAAAATGAATGACACAATAAAAATTGACGTCTACAATTTTCATTTGAAAAATTCCTTTCATCTGTATCCAAACAGGTTCTCGTTTCTTGAATTGAATGGAACAAATAACTGTATAAATGGTGCAAGTTTGTGACTTTGCATGTGCATAATATATCATTATAAAATATGTATTCGCACTCACTTACTTTCCCTTGCCACACGATTGCAAACTGGAGTAGTAGAACTCGTCTGATTTTATGCACGATAGCTTGCAGGTTAAAACGTTTTTCTCATTTTGGTTCTCAAACGGTTTTCTCGTTTCGAAGTGGGTGAAATGAAAGTTGTCACAGACGTACATAATTCAGGAAGTAGAAAACAGAGAATAATAAACGCACATCATTAATTTATTGGGTTGGTAAATAAGTTCGTTCGGTTTTTGTGATTTATTCCAATGTAAAAAACCGAATGAACTTATTTGCCAACCCAATACATCGATTTTACATCAACAAATTTTAACAGAGCAACAATCGTTTCTATTCAGTTCATATAGTGTACACAAATATATAAAATGTGTACAATTCCAGTTAACCCAAAACACTATTTTAATAAGAATTTTCTGTAAATACATTCGTTTAATTTCAATACCCTAGTAGCATTTACGGATGGCCAACGGTGGCCAACGGTTGGGAGTTTGTTGAGGAATGGTGGGGCATGATTAGTGGTTTTGCCGACAAATCCCAAACGTAGGGCCAACGACGAAAAATTATGTCAATTTACCGACGAATACCCAACGTAGGGCCAACGACGATAAAATGATGTCAACTTGCCAACGAATACCTAACGTTGGGCCTACAGATATTATAGTCGGTTAAGTAACGTGGAATTTACAACGATTATACTACATTGGCTCAACGAAAATCTGCCAACATTTACATATTTCGTCTAACAGACACCAGAAATGTTGCTGCAAATATAAAATTATATATATATATATATATATATATATATATATAAAATATATAATATATATATAAAATATATATAAAATATATATAAAATATATATATATTTATTTATAATTGGTCATATATATTTATTATACAGAAAGAATCCTTTTGTTGGCTTTTCGTATTATAGTAATGTACGCTCTACGTGTGCGCGATCGTTGGCCCTACGTTGGATATTACCGTTGGCCCGACATTGGACGTGATCCTTGGCCCTACGTTGGGTATTACCTTTGGTCCGACGTTGGCGCAACGTTGGCTAAACGTTGGCCCAACTGCAAAAAAGAGCGACATCTCTAACGGTTGCCCAACGCATACCCCCAACGTAGGCCCAACAAAACGCCAACCATAAATGATACTAGGGTAACGTCCAAAAAAATGTAATGCGTATGATTATCTGGAAAACATAGATACATATGTATCACAAAATGTAAAAGTAAATGTAGACTTACAATTTATTATTATTATTTATTGCTTGCAGTTATTCTGTGAACATACCAATGTTAATACTGCTGTACTTGTAAGTAGACTGCGGATCTTTATGCAGGGCACAGGAGCCAAATAAAAATTGTATTCTTCTTTTAATTATCCTATCAAGCTGAAACTAATACATTAATTGATGTCCTTAAATATTTGTAACTTGTCCACTGCTTTAAATTGTAATGTTTTGCAAACATTATGTCAACCAAATCTGGTCGCTAATGGCCCTGAGCTTATTGCTACTTTTATAAAGAAATAAATTAAAACAAACAAGAATTAATATTAATTTATAACTAGAGGGCTATTGTTGCTCGCTCGCTTCGCTCGCTCGCGAGTAGGGTTGTTTTTGCCAGGGACTTAATACCGGTAAAATTTGTATACCGGTATCACGACAGGGACTCAATACCGGTAAAATTTTTATACCGGTATTATGAATACCGGTATTACGTCACACGGCGTAATACCGGTATAATCTTGGTAACGGTATTGGGCCAACAGAATATACCGGTAACCGATATGAAATACCGGTATTTTTCGGTTATTTTGGGAAGGGGAAACAGGACGAGAGGGATATTCCGCACGCTTCGCCCGATCCCCACTTTTCGACTCACGCGTAGCTCCTGCCGTTCATAGGAGTAGGAACAGATGTCGCTACTACATACAATGTATTTCTACGCCGACTACGCCAATGGATTCCCGTTCACCGCATCGCTCGCTCTGTCTTGCTTGTTTTTATATAATAATAAAATATATTTATCAAATGTAAGTTTTTATATGAATTTTATAATATGAATTTGGTAAAATTTTAGATAATGTTAACGAGATTTCCCGCTTACAGTCGCGAAATAATTAAGATTTATAGCTGACACTGGAAAACTGCACATAAACCAATAAAACTAGTAATATATTAATTATACATTTACCGGTAATTTTTTTCGGTTCCGTATTTCATTATTTACAACATTTAAGTATCTAATTTATATTTCTAATTGTAAGATATTCTTATTTGCATTATCCAGTGCCGTAACGAGGGTATGAAGCGTCTGTGGCAAGTGTCTAACTTGCGCCCCCCGTAACCCAATAATGACAAAAAATAAAAAATTTTAATGTAACAAGTTCAATTTTACTAAATGCAATATATTAAATACTATTAACCTCATCAAAATCAGTTGCCCTGTATATATAATAATGTATTTGTCAAGGTATTTGTATGAATAAACAATCTATAATCTGAATAAGAACAAATTTTTGTTCATATTCAATGACGACAAAATAAAGGAAATACAAAACATAGGTATATGTTAAAATAATATAATAGAAATATAAAACAATTCAGCATATTTTATCAAGTAATTGTTCTCGTTCTTTCATTTGCAAACGCATCTATTATATCGTCATAATTTAATGTTTTGGCAACATCTTTATCAATTGTTATTATAGACATGTTTGTTAATCATTCTTGTCCAATAGAATAACGTAGGTACGATTTTACAATTTTTAATTTGCTAAACGAACGTTTGCAGGAAGCTGTTGTTACAGGCATTGTTATGAAAATCCTTAATTCTACGTCTAGATTTGGATACGTGTTTTGTAATGAGAGTTCATAATTTTTTTGCAAGATTTGAAAAGCATCCAAGCGACCCTCAACCGGGTCGGTATTCTTTGTTTTGCGCCCCAAACCTAGTTGCGCCCGTGCCGGGCGCCTCTTTCGCCACGCCCTCGTTACGGCACTGGATAATGCAAATAAGGATATCTTACAATTAGAAATATAAATTAGATACTTAAATGTTGTAAATAATGAAATACGGAACCGAAAAAAATTACCGGTAAATGTATAATTAATATATTACTAGTTTTATTGGTTTATGTGCAGTTTTCCAGTGTCAGCTATAAATCTTAATTATTTCGCGACTGTAAGCGGGAAATCTCGTTAACATTATCTAAAATTTTACCAAATTCATATTATAAAATTCATATAAAAACTTACATTTGATAAATATATTTTATTATTATATAAAAACAAGCGAGACAGAGCGAGCGATGCGGTGAACGGGAATCCATTGGCGTAGTCGGCGTAGAAATACATTGTATGTAGTAGCGACATCTGTTCCTACTCCTATGAACGGCAGGAGCTACGCGTGAGTCGAAAAGTGGGGATCGGGCGAAGCATGCGGAATATCCCTCTTGTCCCTTTTCCCCTTCCCAAATAACCGAAAAATACCGGTATTACACCGGCATCGTACCGGTATTTTACGTACCGGTATTGTACGTACCGGTATGAATTCGAGAATGCAACTATACCGGTATACGTCATACCGGTATATGAAAATACCGGTATGACGTCATACCGGTATTCCGATATTTCGGTTCTATAACGGTTAGGAAGAAATAACCGAAAAATACCGGTATCATACCGGTATTTTACGTACCGGTATAAGTCCCTGGTTTTTGCTCGCTCGCTTCGCGAGCTCGCGGGTAGGACTGCTCTTGCGAGAGGGTTAGTGATACGCATGGCTAGTAGGGCCTACTGATATTAATGTTTTTTATTTGGTGTGTGACTCTCCAAGAGTCACACAAAGAACTTCCCGATTCGTTACTCCTTCGCCGACATCGCTAACATCGTTTTTTTTTGTACTTTCATCGATATTCTCCCAAAATGTATTCTTGGGAGTAGAGATGATAAATTCACTGTTGCATTGGAATAACTTTCGATTATTCCAAGCGGTAACATTAGCATCAGTTAAAAAAAAAATTTTTTTAAATCTAAAAAAAAATTTTTTTTAAATCTAAAAAAAAATTAGGAAAAAAATTTTTTTTATGTAATTACGTTTGGTTCTTTGGTGGAAAATTTTCGTCCTCCCTTATAAATTGCAGTGTAGAATCAACTCTTTTCGAAAAAAAACTAAAAATCTAAAAAACTACTTGACCAATATGGACCAAAATCTAATCAGCTCTAAGTTACGACGGGGCACTTCGATTGCATCATTCATCATCCTGATCGCGTTGTTACTTTATCACAAAACGTTAAGGAAAAATTTGATACCATAGAAACAGACATACGCACACACACACGCACACATACCGACATTTTGATAAAAATAGTCTAAAATGACTCCAATGACCATGAAACGTGAAGATCTGCTAAAAAATCGATTTTCGATTTTCGGGGTAATTACAATAACTTCCCTATAAAATCGGGAAGTTAAAAATGTAAAACAGTTAAAAAAATATATAATGTGTTTTAACAGGAAGATTGAGATCAAAGTTTCTTTTGCCAATTGGCATATTAATTAAATTTATTTTATTATATTATTAAATTTATTTTATTATTCTCGTTTATTTTGCAGTTTCAACCATTATAAAATGCTTATTGCTGCCATCTGTGATGATCTTATGCAACTAACGATCGTGCCGCTCACAGACTTAAAATACGTATCTTACGTCTGTGTGCCGCTCCAACTACCAACGAGATACTGTTCTCGTCGGTGTACGGGGGAAACAATGGCTGCGAGTAATCAGGGGCAGCCACACCGGCTGCGAGTACTCAGGGGCAGTCGTATCAGGGTGCAGTGCGGCAATTCAGGCAAGATTTTCTACCACTTGCATCTTGGGAAACGTCTACATTAAATCGATTCGATTTTTCGAATTCTGGCAGTATATGCGAGGAAGGGATTATACTTAGCGACCTCGAATATTATTACAGAATCAGACATTGCGAAAACTAGTTTTGCATGACATGGCGCGATGAACACTACATTCCATCGATAAAGCTACTGTACTTCACATAAAGATACCTCGTCTTTTACCTTGCGGGCCGACGAGGCATTCGATACACTTTACATACACATCGTGTATGTCTACTAACGCGATCGAACCACTACGTTGTGGAGGGTTAGTCCAAAAAATATACATACTCATGAAACGCAGTGATACGCTTCCTGCGTTTAGCGCTCACACACCATCAAATGGCCCAAGGCACACGTTGCTACGTTCATATAAACTACAATGATTTCCGCCATCGTAAGTCACGCCCGAACACCATGGCTCGCATTAGATGGGTAGTACGACAGGGGAAACTCTTGTTCCACTGCTGGAACAGCAAACGAATCGTATGTTATGGCACACCGCGGGGAATTGAACGTAGTAACATGCACCGTGATTTTGCGCTAACTGCTTACGGCAACCTGGCCTCAGAACGTACCAATACGTTTCTTCTCTACGTAGTGGTCCGGTGGGCGTATGCTCCACATTTTGACGATATCAAAAACTCTAAAGTATTATAAAGTGTCTCCGAAATGTAATGGTCATATGCTCCGAGCGCGACTGGTTCTCCAATGTCAATCCTCTACTCTAATACGAGGTCGCGACTCTTATAATTAAATCCTAATCAAAATCGCGAATGCCTACACCACACCCGGCAGCCGTATCAACTGCATGGACCACTTTCTCAGTGGTTCGTTGCAGCTGGAGCATGGGCAACATGCAGCCGAATATTGCAAAACCATTGCTCGGAAACGTAAAAGAAGGTTTTTTGAGGCAAACAGCGTGGAAGATTGATCTTTCATCTAGCGATTTTGACTACTAAAAACCCCGTCTTTGTATTATCGAGAAATCAGAAATGGAATCCTGGACCCTTGCAATCCTCGCGTACGCATACGTGTGTGAGTGTACTCTAGCGATGTTTGAGTGTTCACGCGGCAGCGTCGTCTGCTGGAACAGACCCCCTTAATGCAACACGCGAAGTCTTTTTAGCAACGCTACTGCAAATCGCGAACATGTCCATCTCCGCTATTCGTTGGGACGGCGAGGCCTGCCCATGTAGACAACTAACTACTTCAACTATTACTACGTCTACAGACGAGTACAGTGACAAGGTAAAATGAATGAAATGACTTCGCATCCGAAGATGCGAGGCCATTGTAGTTGTCCTCTTGAGCGACAGTTTGTCGGGGTCACTTCGGCAAATAGCCTCTTCTTTTTCTTCGGCGGTCCACCAAACATCTGAAACGATAAACGTGCTCGCAGTGAAAACGATCGACGAATACCGGTGCACACAATCACAAGTTTCGCGAGAAGCCGATCGTTCCGCTGCGCGATCGAGCAGGTGCGCAACGTTTACGTTGCAGGTGCGAAACCCTAATTCGCGCGCGTTCGCGTCTGCGTCCGCAAAAAGCTACACGAGCAGGAAGAATACAGCACGAAGCATCAATTCGAGCGTCATGCCTTGTTCGATTTAGCTTCGAGACGAAACTTCCAGCTCTTCCGGTGACTGACTACCGAGCGAATTAGGTCTACCCGAAGAAGAAAGCGGTAGCCAGTGCCGGCTCCTACCTACTTAGAATAAACAGTCATACCAAGTAAGGTAAGCTACCTACCTACCTATATTTAATAAATGGCAAAAGACACAAGCTCTCCAACACATTCGCAACACGATCTCCACACAGACGCCAGGGTGCATTAGCCTAACACCTAGAGAGAACGTTCCGGGACGCCTCCGACACCCTAACGTTTGAATCACAAGCACACTCTAATGTACGTACCAAATTTCCTGAAATCGACTGACAATGGCAGTGATCACTGCGAAATAAATCAATAAATCGAAAAAACATCTGAATTGACACTGAATTAAATTACGCGTTATTCTGAATTAGAGCTAGTACCTTTACCCGAGTATATGAGATACCCGGGTACTCGGGTACCCATGAGACACCCGGGTAGAGCAAAAATACCCGGGTATCTCATAAGACAGCCGAGTACCCGGGTACCCGGGTGCCCAAGCATCTCATAAGACAGCCTAGTACCCGGGTACCCGGGTGCCCAAGCATCTCATAAGACAGCCTAGTACCCGGGTACCCGGGTGCCCAAGCATCTCATGAGATCTCAGAACTGGCTACTAAAATTATTACTACCCGAGCTGAATTTCGGTTATGATTCGGTCCTGTTATTCTGTATTCTGTTCGGCCCAAGAACGTACAATGTATGCAAGCAGACAGAGTGACCGTAAATTAACACATATATGATTAAAAAACACAAAAATTGTTCGGCATAATCGGGCAATTATTGATATCTCGACCACTACACTGATTTCGATGAATTTTTATTATGGTATATAAATCGACATTTTGAACAAATAGTGTTTGTTATTTAAACAATTATTTAAATACATTTTTATGCTGCACATATAATGTATACAAATTTGTTTATATACCAATTATTTAAATTATTATTTATTATTATTAATTTTTTAACAATTTTTTAAATAAATAGTTTCTTATAATGCTTACAATTTTATTTGTATATTCACTATTTAAATACGTATTTATTATTAAACAATTATTAAATACATTTTTATGCTGCACAAATAATGTATACACATTTGTTTAGATAATAATTATTTAAATAGTTTTTAATTATTATTTATTGTTTAAACAATTTATAAATTAATTAATTTTTATAATGTATAGAAACTTGTTTTATTTGTTATTTTCATTATTATTCCAATAATAATTTATTGTTAAAATAATTGTTTAAATAAATAACTTTTTGAATGGATGAATAAAGAAATAAATTGTAAAAATTTATTCATTTAGAATTTAAACAATTATTGTAACAATAAATTATATTATTGTTACGGATAGAGAATAGATTCCGTTCGTTTTCTCATTGGAATCTCTTCCAGATCGTCTCTGGCAGGAAGCGTCCTAGATAACCTTTCATATCGTAGTTGAACCCTTTGATTTAGTACCGAGTTTTTAGCCCGATCTAATTAGAGGCGACAAAATAAAAGTCTGGCCCTATGCCCTAATCTCTAAGCGCGATTAGATTATGAACAGAGTATTCTATTCATTGTAGGGGTATATAAACCCTTAGATTCTCACTCCCTGGGGTTAGTACTTCAGTAGACACGTATCGCGTCACGTCGTGCTGTAATTTTGGAAAAGCAACTATAGTGAGATCGGGCTAAAGTACCTTTCGGATCAAAGTTGTTAAAGTTGTTTCCGAATCCCCCGCATTGCCAGTGCGTCAAAAAACGAACATCGTTTTAGGTAAATTCCTTTTTCTATATCTTTCTTTAAATTCCAACCGCGACAGTTACACACCTGTACCACAGATTTTTATAGTTACAATATATTTGTGTTGTTTGGAAATTAGATTGAGATTATTAAACCCATTATTATCGTCCAAAAATCCTAATATAATAATTGAACGTTCTCACTCGATACAATCCTACCGCTCGGGTTGTATCAATTAGATTATATTAGTTACGAGGCCTACTAACTATCCTAGCGACTCCCTGATTTCGCATCAGGTTCGTTCGCTATTTACCAATTATTCAAATAGAGATTTTTCCTACCTAGAGGCTCCCCAATTTCGCATTGGGTTCGTCCACGAAACCTATACCATCCTAGCGGCTCCCTGATTTCGCATCAGGTTCGTCCGTATCCTAACAGCTCCCTGATTTCGCATCAGGTTCGTCTGTGCTTTTATCCAACTTCCCAGCGGCTCCCCAATTTCGCATTGGGTTCGTCCGCGCTGATTCTACAACCTCCTAGCAGCTCCCCGGTTTCGCATCGGGTTCGTCTGCGCGTCGTTCCTAGTGACTCCCCAATTTCGCATTGGGTTCGTTCACGAAGTTTCACCTTCCTAGCAGCTCCCTGATTTCGCATCAGGTTCGTCTGTGTTTGACTCCATTCCTAGAGGCTCCCTGACTTCGCGTCAGGTTCGTCCTCGTCGTCTATAATCCTAGCGGCTCCCCAATTTCGCATTGGGTTCGTCCGCGTGCCTTTATTAACAAACTGATACCATATTCCCTGGGTTTATAATCCTTCGCCGGCCACTCGTGCTGCTCGCGGCCCTGGCTCGTAACATTATTGAAATAATAATTCAAATATTGAATATAGAAACAAGTTATAAAAATTTATATGTTTAAACAATTATTTCGACGATAAATTATTATTGCAATAATAATTAAAATAATGAATATAAAAATAAATTATAAAAATTTATATGTTTAAACCAGTGGTGAGCAACCCGCGGCGTATTGTGGGTCAAAAGTGGAAAGACTACGCGCGGGCCTCAACCGGCAAAGCAAGCAATAGTAAATACAGTAAATTCTCTATAAACGCGAACGCCTCGGGGGGATTTCTTCGCATTTTTCGATCGTGGTCCTACGTTTTTCAAGCTTCAAAGGCCGAGCCGAACGTAGAGAAGGACAGCGCGTGTAAAGCGAGACCACGCGCGGGCCTTTGAATTGTGGCGGCGACTCCGACTCTCCGCATCTCTTTCTTTTCTATACGCGCTATCCTTCCTTGCGCCCAAAACGTTCATCGTCATTTAAACCACTACAGTTTAAATACCATCAAAGGAAAACTATCGAATTGAAGCGTTTACATCCGTCAGGAAAAGACACACTTTTTGTAGTTTTTGAACTGTTTTACGTAATATACTTAAGATTTATTTAAGATTTATTAACTTCCCGATTTTATAGGGAGTTATTGTAATTACCCCGAAAATCGAAAATCGATTTTTTAGCAGATCTTCACGTTTCATGGTCATTGGAGTCATTTTAGACTATTTTTATCAAAATGTTCGTATGTGTGTGTGTGTGTGTGTGTGTGTGTCTGTGTGTGTGCGTATGGCCGTTTCTATGTAATCAAATTTTTCGTTAACGTTTTCAGAAAAAGTAACAACGCGATCAGGATGATGAATGATGCAATCGATGTGCCCCGTCGTAACTTAGGGCTGATTAGATTTTGGTCCATATTGGTCAAGTAGTTTTTTAGATTTTTACTTTTTTTTCGAAAAGAGTTGATTCTATAATGCAATTTATAAGGGAGGACGAAAATTTTCCACCAAAGAACCAAACGCAATTACATAAAAAAATTTTTTCTTAATTTTTTTTTTAGATTCAAAAAAAATTTTTTTTTTAAGTGATGCTAATGTTACCGCTTCGAATAATCGAAAGTTATTCCAATGCAAGAGTGAATTTATCATCTCTATTCCCAAGAATACATTTTGGGAGAATATCGATGAAAGTACAAAAAAAAACGATGTTAGCGATGTTGGCGAAGGAGTAACGAATCGGGAAGTTCTTTGTGTGACTCTTGGAGAGTCACACACCAAATAAAAAACATTAATATCAGTAGGCCCTACTAGCCATGCGTATCACTAACCCTCTCGCAAGAGCAGTCCTACCCGCGAGCTCTTCGCGGTCCTTTGCATTTTGTATTCCCAGTAGACTCATAGCACAGGCAGAGGGAATAGCCCTAGGGGAGGGTGTGGGTAAGTTTCTGGACTATCCGGAAACAGTGTAGGGACGGGCTCAACACTTGACACATTCGACATGAAAATATGGTAAAGAGGGGGGGAGTCTAAAAGGGCAGGCGAGACACCCTGCAGGTCTGAAGGTGAGGGGGCCCGACGTTCACACCGAGCCGTAAAACAGCTCAAAAACTCAAAAAATTGGGTAGCATGGCCCGCTCATCAATGACGACCGACCCGTCTAGTAAGTCGACGACTCTGAAAATGGCCCGGGCCGAATAAAACAGAGGGGACGTCTGAAAAACGAGGATAATTGCAACCCGTTAAAGGGCGGAGTGCCGGCAGCGCCAATTGTGAAACTGGTGTTTAAAAACCGGTGTGCCCTAAGGAAGCGAGGGGCGGCCGAACCGCTCCTCCCCGGCAGTAAACACGACTACTAGTACTACTACTACTACCCGCGAGCTCGCGGAGCGAGCGAGCAAAAACAACCCTACTCGCGAGCGAGCGAAGCGAGCGAACAACAATAGCCCTCTAGTTTAATTTTGTTTCTTATCAAAAAATTGTAATGGAGCGAGCGACGCGCGTGACTTGACACGGTGTTCGGTTTTGCGTATATACCATCAATTAAACCACTAAATTCAGTTCAAATTAGGTCGTGTTTGGTATCATTTTCATCAGAAAAATGCCAGAAATAAGGTAGTGAAAGTCACATAACAGTATCATGGAAAATAAAGAAGATAGACTGTTGATGTAACGTTATGATGACTCACGGGCGTTTGAACTGTGCCGACGACTGCGACTCTCCGCGTCGCGTTAGTAGTGGTTCACACCGATATACCGAGTCGACATCTGTGTGCTAAGTTGGAGGGGATATTTCTTTCGCGTTTATCGTGAAGAGATTTTCGCGTTTATAGAGAACTAGCTACAGTAATTCTCCGATCGGAGTCCCAACACCCGTGTTTTGAACGGACTTGGGTAGCGTAGAGAGGCTATTTTTTTATGACTCCGTCGACCGCGCCGAGACTTCAAACGACGAGCCGAACATAGAGAAGGACAGAATGAAATAGGATCGCGTGGCCGAAGCGTGTCGCTGTCGCCGGCACAGTTTAAAGGCCCGTGCGTCATCACAATGAAACACCAAAATCTTAACTTCTTTATTTTCTATGATATCATGATGGAACTTTAACTAGCTTATTCCTGACGTTTTTCTGATTAAAATGGTACCAAAAACGATATAATTGGGCCAACATTTAGTGGTTTAATCGACGATGATAGTTTCGAACGCAACGAAGATCAGCAACAACGCGGGCCTTTGAACTGTGCCGACGGCGGCTACTGTTCGCGTCTCTTTCTCTCCAATATGTTCTTCTTCGTTGCGTTCGAAACTTTCATCGTCGATTAAAGCACTAAATATTGGCCCAATTATATCGTTCCTGGTACCATTTTAATCAGAGAAACGCCAGGAATAAGCTGGTTAAAGTCCCATAAACCGATCATTAAAATTAAGAAGTTTGAGACTTCGATTCAGTCGAGTCAATGTGTGGTGTTCACACCGATATACCCGAGCCGAGATCAAACATCGCCGCCCTACGGCGCGGCGCAGCGTTGGCCGGCAGTGGAGTGAGTAGGCACTGGACTACGGTTAGATAGGCGACCCAGGACTCCGATTGAAGAATTACTGTACTCGTGGCGTGCCTGCGGCACGCCCTCGCAGCCAGGCCCTCCGGGCGGGTTGCCCTTGCGGGCGGCGCACCAATGACGTCACAACTTTTGAACGACTGGACTTTCGCATGGACAGAATTTCATGTCAACCAAATGATTTATTTTCTTGTATTAACTTTGAAATCACAATAAATCTCGGTGTTTTATTTACATTTCGATTTCGATTGCAAAATCGATGTTAATGTACACAATTAAAACAAAGAAATGTTTTATTTCAATTGGTTTTCTGTGATATGAAAATTTTTTCATCACGGCCCTCTCGCGGCGGAAGATGGATGTATCTCTAGAACGGTTAGCTCGCGCAACACTGCTTGCGAGAAACTCGCTACGTCGTCACGGCCCTCTCGCGGCGGAAAATGGCTGTATCTCGGGAACGGTGTATCTATCGCAAAAAGGCTCAACCGAAAGTATGTAGGGTAGACACACATTTCGAAGCAGCAAATGGATTTACGGCTGAATAAGTGAGTTTTTAAAACAATCAGTTTCTGCCTCTTTTCTCGTTCGGGTAAAGTTGCCGTAAGTCGGGTAAGGATGATCCGGGTCTTCATCGATTTCAATGACCTTGAAATAATGTTGTAAAACTCGATGTTTTAAATATCTTTTTCCTTTGAAATAGTTGGCGGTCGGCTTTAGTTTCGGAGATATTAACACGCCGTGCCCGCTATCAAGAACACCCATATGAATTTACAAGTAATGTTTTTTACAATTATCTCGTAAACTAAAGCCGATCACCAAAAAGTCTAAAGAGAAATGTTGTTCAGAATCATGGTCTTGGCAACATATCCAAAGCTCATCGATATCGGAGAGGAGATAGTACATCGATCGATTTACAATTACAAGTTTTTACAATTCTCTCGTAAACTAAAGCCGATCGCTAAAAAGTCTAAAGAGAAATGTTGTTCAGAATCATGGTCTTGACAACATATCCAAAGCTCATCGAAATCGGAGAGGATTCACATTATCGAGAAACTCTTGCTCGTTGCGATGTCGCGGCGTACCACCGACACTCGCTTGCTAGCGCAGCGTGGCGCGCCGGGCCAGGACGCGCTCTGATTTTTTTTTTTTTTTTTTATGTTATTTAACGTCGCTTTTCGAACTCCTTTCCGGAATTATTTCACGACGGGACCTACAGTTTTTATAAGGTGGGTTCCGAACCACCTTGGGCACCACAGTCTACAGAGCACATGGAGTATTCCAGAGGTGCCGGCGTCGGGGATCGAACCCGCGACCACGGAGTCCGTAGGCGCGCGCTCTACCCACTGAGCCACTGCGTGCCCGGACGCGCTCTGATTGGTCCGTGTTTTTCGTTAATAACTCCTAAACAAAGCCGAATTTGACTTTTGTGCAAAGGAAAATGTCTCTTAGAATGGTCTCAGGAACCACCCCCTTTCGGGTTCTTCACGAGTTTTGGGACACCCTGTATAGAGATTTACTGTATATAGATTCTAATTTTTTAAATAATTTTTTCTTAAATTTGAAGATTTTGTACGTCTGAAAAAAGATGCATAAAAGATGTCCAAAAAGGCAACTTTTTTTGCGTCTTTACGTACATCTTAAAGACATCGAAAAGACCTGTGAGAGACGACTTTAAGTCGCACAGTTTTGTAACAAAGACCTGTTAAAGTCGTACACAGTACGTGAAAAAGACGTGAAAACGACGTGCCACAGACGTAACGTACGACTTAAAGACGTACGTTACGTCTTGCGTCAGGCAACTTTTAGACGTACTTTAAGATGTCTTTGTGCTATCTGGGATGTATATTTACCTACAGGTGGGAGAAAATTTAAGGGGTGGTTCTCGACGATAATATAAGACGAAATGAAGAATAAAAAAATTGCGATTTCGGCCTCTTTATTAAGTTATTAACAGTTAAAAATCTGCCCAAAAAGCGGCAACTTGTCAGCAGCGGTGCACGTTGCGTACATCACACAGGCGCGCGACAGTCTCGTATCAAGTGACAAACGCATGGATACCTTGGTTCTAAATTTGGGGCCCCAGCGAGGTGAAAATGTTTAAAAAATCGTTGGACGACATTGAACCTACCTACCGATTCTTTTACTCACGCTCACGTCCTCTCCTGCTTGAAGAAATTGCGCCATGACGCTACGACAGCGACACGCTTTCGATTATCGAAAGAATTGAGTAGTATCGAACTGGGCAATTTCGATCGATGGATTTTTTTCCCGCGGAATCTGTAACAGGAAGACAAATTCATTCATTACAATTGACAAACAGTCAGAAACTAAATCAGAATTAATAATAAATAAACAATTCAATTTGAATAGAAAATCAAAATTAATTTACGGAAATTAAACTAACTCGATTTCTATGGAACGACACGAATTCAAATACAAATGATCGTCGCGATCTACAAGAGTAGATTAACGCGAGAAGGCAACACGATTCAAGAATAAGTTTAAATCAGTAAAAACTAAATACATAGTTTTCTTGAATACAGAATTAATTTTTTTTAAATTATGGTAAATCGTGATTTCTACCTTTGCTTTGCGTCGTTGACGCAACACGTTGACGTCGTTGCACGGTTGACAAGGTCAGGAGGGTGGTTCGGAGACGAGGGTGATTCGAGCACGTATATTATAAAAATTGTGAAAAATCTAAATAAATTCATTTTGTACCCGGTACGGTTAGTGTTAAGGTATGTAAAACTATTGCTATATACTTTCTTTAATGATTCGAGTAATAAACCAAAATTGATTTTACTGTATTTCGTATTTTTGTAATTAATTCTTCATGAATACTATTTCCACCGCTCAAAAATACGCGCCATATACATGTGTATCATTCTGTGCTTGTGGCGCTGCGATCTGTATCATGGAAAATTATAATTTAGACAGGTGTCTCACTATAATCAATGCTGTTCATGTTGAAAGTGTAAGGTGCAACGGTGCACGGTGCAACAGCAATTTTAGTTGAAGATTATTCTTGTGTACACGTAAATGTCATATGTTTGTATTGACGTCTGATCTGTGACAAGAAAAAAGCAATCACCTAACATGACTTCGCCTGCAGCACCAAAGGTATTTGAAATTAGAAAGATCATGCTTTTATTATACGAAAATATGTTAGGTGTTCCATCAACTTTTCTATTATGGTCTTATGAACCGTGATACATGTTGAATTATATTTTAAATAGAGTATTATTCGTTGTATTAACATTTAACTGTTAAGGTTTTATATACTTTAATGCTGTTGAATCGAATTGAATTGAATAATTATATTACATATTTTATTTTCAGGCTGCAGTTGTGCAATCTATACAAGAATATAGTATACGAGTACCAAAGTATGCAATACTGTTTATTAAAAATCTTAATAGGGCTTGAATGAAACTATAAACTTTTATAAATAAATGTTAGTTTGTAAACTTTAAACTTTTAAATTATTTCTTGTCTGTTTTAAGTTAACTTTGTACATTAACGCTTTAATTCTGTTATAAAAGATCAATTTTAACAGGTATTTTATACTCGGTTAATAAAAGTTTCAAAGGAACATTTATTTCTTAACATATATTTTGAAGTAAAGTATAAAAGTTTAAACTATTTTTCCCTTACTTTGCATTATTTAAGGAATTGAAAACGGGTTAAATATATTTAGATGAGTATGCAAGTCGTGATTTTCATGTAATTATTTTATTCTACTCGTACGTACCCTTACATACTCTTATATACATAGTATACATTCAGTGTTCAGCATTTAGTTTTAGAATTTAGAATCAAGAAGGTATTTGCTTTTTGTCCTATTATGTTTACAATTATATGTTCCTTGTGAACGCGGAATCCCTAACATATTCCATCTCACTTTTAAAAGTTTATAATACAACTAGAACTCTATAGAATGATTCAAGGGTTCAACCTCAAACCAATGTAATACTAAACGGTAAATTTAAAGTACTTTCACTTTCTGCCACTTCAGAAAAAATAAAAATTTTATATTTTTGCATACATACATACAGGGTGTCCCAGTTTTTTCCGGCCAAACTTTGCCAGTGTGTTCTACACGCAAAAGTAAGAAAAAAATGTTATATGAACATATGCTCTTAAATGTTTTATTAAGGAGTTATAACTAATAATATAAAATGATAATGAACTGGCATTTCGTCGACACAGCGTACGAACGTATTATGAATATTTCTATTTGTGTTTACATAAACTCTTATGTTTACTTGCTGGAGTAGTTGATATTGACATTGATTTCTACTGAGCTAATAATGTTCATCAGGAAATCGAAGAAAATCAATTTTATGGATCAGTAGTACATAATCAAAATCGCTGTCGAAGAAGTTTAAATATCTTTGACAATAACCCGAGGGAAAGTATTCGAAATGCATCGCATCAACTAAAAATTCCAAGATCTACAATCTGGCAAACATTACATGGTGATGGTAGATATCCATATCATTATACACTTGTACAGGAACTTTTGCCTGAAGATTATGAAAGGTGGATACGTTTTTGTGAGTAGTACGTGCGTGTAATTCGTAATAATAATGATTTTCAATTACAAATTCTCTAGACCGATAAAGCAACCTTTACAAAATCCAGTATTTCAAATACGCGTAATAGTCACCAGTGGAGATATGAAAACCCACACTGTGTTCGAGTGAGAGGATTTCAATATCAATCCAAGTGCAACATCTGGGCAGGAATATGCAATGGCAGGATATTCGGATCTCACTTTTTACCGGATAGATTAACGGCACAATCTTTTTTGGATTCCTTAGAAAACGAATTTGAGGCAGAAGTAGCAGGAGATATTCCATTATTACTTCGACAAAACTTATAGATTCAATTAGACAGTTGTCCAATACATTACGCAGTACCAGTACAGCAATGGATAAATGACCATTATCCACAACGATGGATAGGTTGAGGAGGACCAATCTCATGCCCTCCAAGATCACCAGATCTCACATCAATGAATTTTTATGTGTGGGGAGTTGTGAAAGCAAAAATTTATATAGCACAAATTAATACTCGTGAGCAGTTAGTACAGAGGATTACAGACGCATTTGCTGCGATTAGAGAAAATGAAGAAGAAATTAGTAATGCTAATAATTATTAGTAATAATTGCTAATAATTATTACTAATAATTATTAGTAATAATAATGGGTCAATTTTTGTTAGTGCCAATCCTGTATTCGTAATAACGGATGTCATTTTGAAATGTTAACTCGTTAATAAAACATTTAAGAGCTTATGTTCATATATAACATTTTTTTCTTACTTTTGATTGTAGAACACGCTGGCAAAGTTTGGCCGGAAAAAACTGGGACTCCCTGTATATGAAGTAAAAGTTTCAGTGGATTTATAACCGTTTTCTTAGAACAGAAAAGTTAAAAGTCAAAAAATATCTGTTATATCAGAACGAATTGAAAATTTTAACAGTTTCCTTCAAGCCCTGATTAAAATATCTTCTTAAGATCATTGAATAACATCATGTTTTTGTAGAAATAACAAAAAGAAGCACAATGTCATGCGTTTTAATGCGACGTTGAATGTTGACTTCTCAAAATGGTCACAAGTGAAGATGGAACGTGAGAACAACATGAAAGAATATAAAGGAGTAGAAGAGGAAATGCCAAAATTTGGAGCAGGATCAGAATTTGGACGAGACGCAAGAGAAGAAGCAAGAAGAAAAAAGTTTGGTATCACTAGTAGGAAATACAAGCCAGAAGATCAACCATGGATCCTTAAATCTGGTGGAAAAACTGGAAAAAAATTTAAAGGCATAAGAGAGGGAGGTGTAAGCGAAAATGCTGCTTACTATGTTTTCACACATGCGGCTGATGGAGCCATAGAAGCTTTTCCATTGCACGAGTGGTAAGATAATTTTTATTTTGCAACGGCAGTTGTTCGGTAGTGCAATATGTAGAACAGAGATCCCTATTTTATGTGTATCTAAATACATGGGTACACGTGTAGTGAACGAATCCGGATCTCATTCCATATAATTCTTAATACTCGTGTATTTCTGTTTCATGGGTTTATCTTGTCAAATCTAGCTTTGCGGCTGAATGTCCCCCGTAAGGGGAAATGACCCCGCTGCGCAATGGTAAATAGGTGGAACTTCACAACGATAGAGAGCTGATCGTCACCTGTCAAACGATGCACGTGGCGACAGTTCAGTTAAAAAATAAAGTGACACAAGTGTATTCACACAAACATATAAACAGTTGTTTTGTATGTTTACTGCTGTAAGAAATAATGGACAGTACGCACTTTTGACGAGGTGTGTACCTTACCGTTCATATGTTGCATCCTTCTCTCGTCGAGTGCGGTCTTTGTTTTTGTCTGCGCATTCCTACGTTTTGGTCAACTGCACAGCTAGATTTGACAAGCTGTACACTTGGCTCGTGAAAACGGATTATTTCAGACAGATTAATCCTTTATCTAGCGCTTATGACTACTGAAAAACCCCACCTTTGCATTATTGAGAACTGAGAAGGCGCATTGCGCACTCTTGCAACCCTGGAAAAACGAGTCTACCTTTTAATTCCTTACTACATACATGGTTCACGTGAAACGTGTACACATGTACTTTAGTACCCGTTTAAAACCGCGATCTCTAATGTAGAATGAAAAATTCCTTTTAGGTATAACTTCCAACCTATTCAGAGGTATAAGGCATTGAGTGCAGAAGAAGCAGAACAAGAATTTAGTCGCAGAAATAAAGTAATGAATTATTTTCAACTGATGTTGCGAAAAAGACTTAGAAATGACGAAGAAGGTGCAGACGATGACGAAATAATGGAAGGTGGTAAGGGTAAGAAACCAGGTAAAAAGGAGAAAGATTTGAAAATATCTGAAATGGATGAATGGATGGACACTGATGACGATGACTCTCTTAGTGATGATGAAGAAACTAAGAAAAAGTCTGATGACGAAGAAGATAACAAGAAGAAGAAAAAAGGCAAGGGTAAGAGTAAGTATCAAATACGTACTTCTTAAATATCCACACAAAAATCGTATACAGGTTGCTCACTCTATTACTAGCCAGCGTTTTTCTTGCAAATAAAAAATATTAGACAAAGAAAATAAAAGAGGAAAAAGTAATATTAATTAAAATAAAAATATAAATTTTCTTTTCCTTTCTATGATATTCTTGGGGATAAAGATGTTTTAATCACTGTAACTGTAAAGAAAATGGTATGGCAAGGGGTTAACACTAAATATACCGAGCTATAAACGTAACAGGCCTGGTTGCCTTATAAAAATTACAAGATTTAATTTATTTTTACTTTACACGGTTCTTATTGTAATACGTGCTGTAGTAAAGATATTTATTGAATCATTTCTTATGAAAGCATCTTTATAATCTCAATAATTGCAAAATAAAAATCTAAAACCAGTCATTTGACTGGTTGTGGTAGGTTTAGTGTTAAAAATTTTAAAAATATATATAACATTCCATTTTAAAAGTTGAAGGTCATCTTCATTTCTAAAACAATATTGTAAACACGAAAAAATTACATACGTCATTGCGTTTGAACAGCCTGTATAATTTTGTTCAGAAAGGTATAACTGTAATTTAAGACAAATGATTTGTAATGCTGATATTTATTACTATAAACAAATTATAAACACTACACATTCCAGTTTGAACAAGTTACTGTATTACTATATAAGTGTGTATATTAGTTGTGTCCCAGAAAAAGAAACGAAAACAAAAAGCATCAGATTCAGAAGCGTTCGAAGAAAGTGATGACGGCGATGAAGAAGGCAGAGAGTGTGATTACATCTCTGATTCCTCAGATTCTGGATCAGAATTGGAACAGCAAAAAGAAATTAAGTCTGTTGCAGAAGAAGATGCATTAAGGAAATTACTTGCATCCGACGAAGAAGAAGATGATGAAGAGCAGGCAGACAAAAAAGAGGGCGATGAAGATAAAGATGAGGAGGATGAACACAAAGAAAAAGAGGATAAGGTAAATATATATATATATATATATATTATTTGTATTATTAATTATTACATGAAAGTATTGTTTCTTTATTTTTAATATTTTAGGATAAGGATAAGAATAGTAAAGATTCCGAGAAGAAAAAAGATAAGAAGAAGAAGAAAAAGCTTTCTAAGAAAAAAGACCTGAAGAAGGCATCAGGAAAGGATTCGTCTAGTGACTTTTCTAGTGATTCAGGTTCGGAATCTGATACAGCTAAAGAAAAAGACAATAAGAAATCGAATAGTGCACACAGCTCGAGGTCCGCAACACCCACTCCTGTAGTGGCAGGAATGTCTGACCCTTTAAAGAGAAAGCAATCTGGTTCTCCAGATTTGTCGCAATCGAAAAAATTGAAATTGGATAATTTCAATCTGGTACCAGTGAGTTCTTATATACCAGGAGCTAGGTATGTGTTCTATTTATTTTGCTACTTACGTTAAGTTATGAGTAGACTAAGGATCTTTATGCAAAATAAAGATTTTCTTCGTCAATTACAAGACACGGGAACCGTCTAAAAATTTTTTCCTGTCTTTAACAATTTTAGTAAATTGAAAATAGCATATGGACGTTCTTAAATCGTCTTAATGTTCTTACTGTTTTAAATTAAATCCACCTATTTTTGTCATAAATGCATAAAATCCACAGTCTAGTTATGAACAAGAAACTATGATCATGAGGCATAAGACGAATACATCTCAAAAGAGATGTACTACTACACACCTCAAAAGAATTAAGGGATCACTTGAAATCGATTTCTTGCAAAATCTTGAGGTCGTAGACAAATTTTGACATGAAATCAGCGTGAAAAAATCTACGGGAAATGATATGTAGCATGTTAAAAAAAAATTTTCCGCGCGTGGTACTGAAGAAACCACATTTTCTTGAAATTCTACATGTTTAACGAATTTTCTCAACGTTAAAAAACGTTCGTACCATGATCTCCCTATTTTTCCCATATTCTCCAAAGTTTCAGCTTTAATTAACTTCCCGATTTTATAGGGAAGTTATTGTAATTACCCCGAAAATCGAAAATCGATTTTTTAGCAGATCTTCACGTTTCATGGTCATTCGAGTCATTTTAGACTATTTTTATCAAAATGTCAGTATGTGTGCGTGTGTGTGTGCGTATGTCTGTTTCTATGGTATCAAATTTTTCCTTAACGTTTTGTGATAAAGTAACAACGCGATCAGAATGATGAATGATGCAATCGATGTGCCCCGTCGTAACTTAGAGCTGATTAGATTTTGGTCCATATTGGTCAAGTAGATTTTTAGTTTTTTTCGAAAAGAGTTGATTCTACAATGCAATTTATAAGGGAGGACGAAAATTTTCTACCAAAGAACCAAACGCAATTACATAAAAAATTTTTTTCTTAATTTTTTTTTAGATTAAAAAAAATTTTTTTTTTAACTGATGCTAATGTTACCGCTTGGAATAATCGAAAGTTATTCCAATGCAAGAGTGAATTTATCATCTCTACTCCCAAGAATACATTTTGGGAGAATATCGATGAAAGTACAAGAAAAAACGATGTTAGCGATGTTGGCGAAGGAGTAACGAATCGGGAAGTTCTTTGTGTGACTCTTGGAGAGTCACACATCAAATAAAAAACATTAATAGCAGTAGGCCCTACTAGCCATGCGTATCACTAACCCTCTCGCAAGAGCAGTCCTACCCGCGAGCGAGCGAAGCGATCGAGCAACAATAGCCTTCTAGTTTTTAAAAAATTTCATCGCTCTACCTCATTTTTATCGAAAGTTCTTTGACTTTGAATCGAGTTTGGTCCAACTTTTCCACTGTGGGCCGACGCGGTGCACAGTGGTCCCAAATCCCCAAAAGCTGGCCAAAACCCCTAAACGTACTTCAATTTCTCAAAAAATTGGTATCCCATGGTTTTCGGGTCCGCTGATTACAAATCTGAACTCAAAATTTTGAAAAACAAAATGGCGGATCCAATATGGCGAACGCATACGTTAAAAAATTGTTAGTTCTGTTCAAAAATTAGTATACTATTGTTTTTGGGTCCGCTGATTACAAATCTGATCTCAAAATTTTAAAAAACAAAATGGCAGATCCAATATGGCGAACGCATACGTTAAAAAATTGTCAGTTCTGTTCAAAAATTAGTATACTACTGTTTTCGGGTCCGCTGATTACAAATCTGAACTCAAAATTTTAAAAAACAAAATGGCGGATCCAATATGGCGAACGCATACGTTAAAAAATTGTTAATTCTGTTCAAAAATTGGTATTCCGAGGTGTATCGTACGTATTGTGACCATAAAGCTCAAGAACCGATTGGGAAAATTAAAAATTGACCAAATCTCGTGCCACCACTTCTTCCAATGCGCTCGTAGCGCGCTAGGCTCATGACGGGGTTGACGAGGCTGGTCGTCAATGGAGGGTGCTTGTCGGGATCGCGGAATTCCCGGCAGGTCAAACCCATTCAAGCCACGCACTATGGTCTGGAAACCCGTTTTTCGTGGCCAAAAGTCAATTTTTCAAGATAAAGATTTAAAAAAATTTTTTTTTGGAACAGAGTAAGAACCATCCAAAGCTCCCAAATCCAAATTATTAATCCTTTCCGATTATTCATTGCTGAGATATAACGTTTTGAAGACAAACTTCGTAAAATTCAGATTAAAAAAAACGTTTAAAATAGACATCATAGACTATCAAAATACAATTTTAAATGATAATTTCGAATGTGTCAGCAGGTATATTTTAGGTGTGTAATACTGTTGTTAGCATCTTTTTATCCATAAACAAATAGTGACAAGTTTAAACAATATAAACTTTGGGAAAGGTTTTAAAAAAACGGCACAAATCGGCATAAATGGAACCTTTTGCATATGAAATTATAGACATTTCTGAATATAGTGTATAACGTTTCATTTACCCGTTTCTGCCCGTTTTAGTTGTACAACGTTTGTAATAAATAGTAACCGGGGTTTTCAGGCGCTCCGACCGCGTTTGCTTGCAGCTGCATGACAAACTTTGAGAACGGTTTTACGAAAACGGCACAAATCGGCATAAATGGAACCTTTTGCATATGAAATTATAGACATTTCTGAATATATTGTATAAAGTTTCATTTACCCGTTTCTGCCCGTTTTAGTTGTACAACGTTTTTAATAAATAGTAACTGGGATTTTCAGGCGCTCCGAATGCGTTCGCTTGCAGCTGCTTGACAAACTTTGAGAACGGTTTTACAAAAACGGCACAAATCGGTATAAATGGAACCTTTTGCATATGCAATTGTAGACATTTCTGATTTTTTTAAGTAGCTCGCATTTTTCCGAACAAGTAACTCGGATTCGTACCACGAATCGTGACCAGTAGAAATTACTCTGCTATTAGCACTCCGATCGAAAATGTTTTTATCGGGTATAGCATGGTTTCAAGAGAGATTTCACGTGATTATAGCAAATTTTTTGTCAACTCTTTTTTTCATGATTTTTCAAGATCTATTTGTACGCCTATTTGTTAGAGAATTTCAAGGCGAATTCGGTAAGTATCATAACATAAGAATATTGCAAAAATTGTTTTTTTTAATTTTTGTACAAAAAGTTTGCTATAATCGTGTGAAAGTTCTTTTGAAACCATGTTATATGTTATAGAAACATTTTTTATCGGACTGCTAATAACAGAGTAATCTCTACTGCTTACAATTCGTGGTTCACCCTGTATATACAGTTATTGTATGTAGTTTTTCATCGTTACCCGTTACTGCACAACCATTTTGCGGCATAACAATGCAGAACAATTGCCACGGGTTTGGCTTGTTTTCAATTTTGTTTAGCCTCATCTCCGTTCGATTGTTTACCGATCGTCTTTTTTATAGTTTATGCACATTTCATAGACATATAGAGATAGACTGCGCGGCCTGTACGAAGCGCTGAAGACCACAATGGCGGCGCGCGAGGGAGAGAGAGCATTAGCCTGGGTCCATAGCGCTGTCTTTCTAAGTGATGTGTCGGTGGGGAAAGATTCCCCTATTTGCTTGCTAGATAATGTAGATTTCTACATAGTATTGATTAATTTTTTAATATTTATTTGGTTTTTGACATTTATTTGTTTTTTGGTTACCTACCATCGAATTGTAAAATATTAACAGGAGAACGTTCCTCCACATAGGGCCGTTTCTAGGTGTACAGCCGCCTCCGTGCTGAGCAATTTTTCGCCGCCCCCACCCTCACCTTGACAATGAGAAAAAATGTTTAAACCAGTATACATAAGTGCTTTATTCAAATTTATAATGAGAAATTCAGAATACAATGAATTTGTTGTATTAACACATTTTATAATCTAATAATATATCGCATTCGCAATTCTTAATATAAAATTTTATTTTATTTCGGTTGCGTTGTTCTATTTTCGACCGCAGTCGACCGCCCCCTAAAATCAGCCGCCTGCGTGCGGGCACGCACTGCACGCCTGGTAGGAACGGCCCTGCCTCCACACTCTGTGCTGCTCTGTGCTTACAGGAAAAAAACACGTGCCACGTGCGCAATTAACGTAATTAAGTGAAACCATACTTATTTTCAAAATGGTAAAATAATTAATTATGTCGTTTATTTTACTTACTTATGAAAAGTAACGTCAGGAGCATATTGAAGCTTGCAGATGCAGCACTTTTTTACCATTCTTAAAATAAATATGGTTTCACTTAATAAATGTCAAAAACCAAATAAATATTAACAAATTAATCAATACTATGTAGAAATCTACATTATCTAGCAAGCAAGTAGTGGAATTGGCAGAATCTCTGCTTCAATCTGACATTCGGATCATGGTATTACGATCATTTCACGCCCAGATATAGCGACTTAAAGGAAAAATGGAAATTGTGCATTTTTTAAGCATATTTTCAGAAACACCTGGTATATCGAAATGTTAATGAAATTGAAAAAACAAAAGGAGTGCCTTGAAGAGAAAAAACGCTCTTTCTATTGCTTTTTTTGCCCAAGATTCCACAATAATTTTTTCGCTTTCTGGAGCCAATTAAAGTTAAAAAGCCCATATTTACTTCAATGTTGAATAACTAGAATAAAAAAAATCGCACAATATTCAACAACCACACAATTTACACAGGAAAGATAGCCCTTTCGAATGATATTAACGCGATTTGTCAAAAAAATTTGTTGCTCCCCGTGTGATGTTCCAAAATTGCACAAAATTTTTGTTAACCGTCTGAATATTGTCTTCATCTCGCTATAACTTTGTAAAAAACCAACATAGCAACAATTTGAAACAGAGCATCTGAAACTAGAGGTTTCAGGCTTTCAAACCATTGTTCAAACGATATCGATACGGCAATTTTTGACGGAGTTATGATCACGTAAAGTGGGACCAATTTTTCGAGTTCGCACAAGTGATCCCTTAGTTCTTTTGAGGAGTGTAGTTAAAAATAAATCCATTCAGTCGAAATGGTTTTCGAAAAATCTATTTTTCTTCTATTAAAGAATGTAATTTGAATACAATTTTGCTTTTGTTCGTTAGTGTTTTAGTACGTGAAAAATATGATAAACATTACATGTGACCGTACAGTATTAAATTTGTATAAATTTGACAGTAATCTAATTTTTTACATATTTAGATAAAAGTACAAATTTCATATCTTTGTTTACAGCGAATCTGGAATAACAGAAGATGCTGTCAGACGTTATCTAATGCGTAAACCAATGACAACAACAGAACTTTTGCAGAAATTCAAATCGAAAAAGACTGGTCTTACATCTGAACAATTAGTTAACGTGATGACTCAAATATTAAAGAAAATTAATCCTACCAAACAGACAATAAAGAATAAAATGTATTTATCTATCAAAACACAGTCGAATTGATATTAGTGAAATTGTTTAGTATTTTACTTCAATAGTTATTTTATCAGAGACGAAATAAATATTGAAGTATACGATAAAAGACTTTGTAACTTGTAAAATAATAAAATAATTTGTTTAACAATCCAATTGTAATTATTTTATATACTTTATTCTGTATACGATATTTTCATGTATATTGTCTTGTTGAGTTCCTGTAAATCTATGAATACAAAAACCATAAATAGACAGCAGATCTTTATGCTAAATAAACATTTTCTACCCAAATGGCAACAATCTGGAGTGAAATAGAAATTTATTTTGTCTCTTAATACGTTCAATAGGTTGAAAATAATATAACAGTATATTTAAATTCTTCTAATTTGTTTACAGTTTTAAAAGACATCCACTCATTTTTGTTATAACTGCATAAAATCCGCTGTCTAACCATTAAATACACTAATAAAAATTGTATAAAACATGTGACGTATCTTGTATGTGTAATAAAAAAGAATATAAAATGCCACAAATGAAATATGCAATACGTTCTAGTTAACAAATTAAAGATGCAAAATGTTTTTAAATTGAACGTAAATAGTACAAGGAATGAAATTTTCTAAAGAAGAATTTATATTATTGGTTCAAGAAAAAATTTTTTAAATGGAACTATATAATTAATAGAAAATTGTCTACATCTTAGATTCAACAATTGTCAATTGTTTATATCGATTTATAATGAAATGTTTTTGAATATCTACGTTTTATAAATTAGAAGGAATTGTCTTTGAAATTGATACTTGAAATTGAGTTTACGGTCTTAATCGTTTGATAAATACACGATCAAATGAAACGATATTTAAAATAACTTGTAATTACACTAATTGTAATAGATAGAATTTGTGGAAGTATAGAACATACACCTACCCAGATAGCACAGCCTGGCATAGCTACCAGCTGACCCAGCCTGTAGAGCCCCTGACGTGCAGGTTACGGGCAAACACCACGCTTGGAACTTGGAGCTGCTCGAGGCCCAGGTAGGTCGATTTTGTTCGGTCCCCTGTGCGCACCAATGTGTCGCATATCACCTGCAAAAGCTGGAGCCCAGGGCCTGCAGGCCGGGCCTGTTTTTGAAAGGGCAGCACGGTCACACTAATGTGGCCAATCAGGCCGATGCCAGTATACAGAACACAAAGCGGGTCGCATGAATGTGGCAGAAGTCGTTAAAGTAAAAAAATAAGACTTTTGAGAGCGATTTGCCTAGGTTGATCTTTTATCTGCCGTTGTTGACTACTGACAAAACCCCGTGTTTGTATTATCACGAAATGAGAACTCGAATCGCGCACCCTTGCAATTTTGCAAATGGGCCGAATACCGGCTCGGCCTGCAGGCCCTGGGCTCGAGCCCCTGCAGATGGCATACGCGTATTGGCGCGCAAAAATCGAGCCGGTGTGCTATCTGGGTACTTTTTTCGAAACAATAAATGTAAATAGAAAAGTTGTTACTTAGATTTGAATTTATATTTAGAAAGAATTTTTTCTATTTCTATTAAATACACATTTCTTTTTCTTTTCTTTCCTCGCACTACCTCCTTTTACACGAAACAACTTATATAGTCGTTTTTTAGAGGCTTATAACTCGGCACTGGAGGCAGATGGAGAGATGTAATTTCGTACACTTGTCAAATGCTATCATGTCTCAATATTGACAAAACATTAATCTTCCAACATTAGTAGGTTCCGAGATGTAGGACCTCAAAAATCGCTTTTGTCACTGACTGACAGATCATCAAAACCTTTTGGGTACTTCCCATTGACCTACAAGCTTGAAATTTGGTACATAGGTCCACCATAACAAACACTCAAAGGAATAATTATCAAAGTTTGAAATTTTACACCTTAAAGAGGTTGTATTAAAAAAACATTACGAAATAGGTTATATATGGAGAAAATGAAATATGCCGCTTTTCCCATAAGGAACCGTGTAAATTCCGGAAATAATCATTTGCTCTCTTTTTTTTTTATTATTAATCTGCTCTCTTCTTTTTTTTTTTTTTTTTTTTATTTAAGCTTTAGGCCTAACTTAGCCCATAAGCTGGCTTGTATACAGTACATATACAATATATTAACATAACATTTACATTAACATGTCAGTAAACTATAAACTATAACCAAATATATATTCATTTATATAACCAGGTATAACTAAATCTCTTATTTTCTATATATGTGTTTGGTATCCGTTTTCTCGTTTGGTACACAGTTTGAACATATCACAGTTTGTTCTTTACTTCATATTGTATCTTACTTACTATTTGTTCTTATTATCTAAACTCTTATATACATCTATTCAGTCTCCAGTATTGCACTTGTACAATATCGTCTTGCTAATTCATACTTTTATGGGACTTTATACTTATGGGAATTTGGGTTGTTAGAAAAACATGTTGTTTGCCATGCAGAAGTCGTTGATGGTGCTTAGGGCTCTGATGCTAATGTTTTTCAGGAATGTATCTATTTTAAATGGTGGTTTCCATTTGTCTATTAGCAATTTGTTAATCATTAGATTCCTTTTCTTAGCTCGGAGAGGACAGTGCCACAGTAAATGATCTATGTCTTGCGAGGGGTGATTGCATTCACATGTGGAGTGTTCGATTATCTTGAGTCTGGCTAGGGATTCATGTGTGTTGACGTGATTGGTCCTCATCCTACCAAATCTTACAATAAGTTCTCTGGGGAGATCATGCTCTCTGTACCAAGGTTTTTTCCGTGGCTTAAAGAATTGTTGATGGTACTTATTACCTTTGTTGTGAAACCGAGCTCCGAGGAGAGATTGGAATTCGTTCCACGATTCGTCTTTGAAGGACTCTTTAAAATCTGTGTAGGGAATTTTATATTGGGGGGATGGATGTTTTCTAGTGGCTTCTTTTGCGAGATTGTCGGCGAGTTCATTCCCTTGAATGCCACAATGGGCAGGGATCCAAATGAATGTAACTTGATTTGGATTGTGGGATATGCTTGTTAGATTTAATGTTTTCCTTTTGATATCGATAATATGAAAGTTGGTTCGGGTGTTAATGTTGGAACTGTTAAGTGCAGTGAGGGCACTGAGAGAGTCCGAACAAATTAGTAGGGGTTTGTCGGGGTTGTTGAAATGATCTAGAGCAAGCGATATGGCAGCACATTCTGCTGTAAACACCGATGCTGTGGGGTTTATATTGATGGAGATTGCGATCTTTCTCTCAGGGCAGACTATGGCTGCACCTGTTGATAGCCCGTCTTTAGTCTTGGATCCGTCAGTGAAGATGTGTAGGTGATTAGGATAATGAGTCATAATGTGGTCTGTGAATTCTGCATTAGGGTGAGGGGAGTCTTGTAGGTGAAATCCTGTTTTAAGGTCGCAGGAAATTGGAGTTTTGAGAACTGAGTATGGTGTGGCAATACAAGGGAAATGAACATCTTTGTGACAGATATCGGAGATCCTTTGCACATTGTTGATGCAATGCATGAGAACGTTGGAGGCATTGTTGAGCATAATGCTTGGGTTTATGCGGATTATTTGGTGTAGTTCGTTTAGGTTATTGTTTGATGTGTGATTTATGTTGGAGGTGATCTTGATGAGATGGGTTTTGCCTAGAAAGGATGCTCTGTTCTGGAGGTAGGGGATTCCTGCTTCAGCCAGGACTACGTTGGTGGGGGTGGATGTTCTGAGACCGAGGGCCAGTTTCAGGGCACGCACTTGGATAGACTCGAGTTTGATTATTAGAGTTTGCTGTTTGGGAAAGTATATATGGGAGGCATAATCTAATCTGGATCTGATAAGGGATTTGTAAATTAGGATTAGTGTGTCTGGATGAGCTCCCCACCAGACTCCTCTGAGGAATTTGATAATGTTCATAGTGCGAGAGCATCGGTTGTGTAGAGAGAGGATGTGAGCTTTGAAATTTAGTCTGTTGTCGAATAGAATTCCAAGAAATTTTGCAGTGTCTACGTCTGTCTTTACAGTCGAGTCTAATTGAAATTGAGTGCGTCCAGCTGTTAGTCTTTGGTTGTTAAAAATTACTATGTTGGTCTTTTCTGAAGAGAGTTCAAGACCTAATGCAAAGAGATTGGATCTTATCTTTATAAACGACTTTTCTATGTTACCTTTGGCTATGTTCAGGAGAGAGCTTCTTATGTATATTGCTATGTCGTCTGCGTATTGGGAGATTTGAACTTGGTTGGGAAGATCTTGAAAGATGTTGGCAACATATAGGTTGTATAGGAGTGGGCTGAGGACTCCGCCTTGCGGCAGGCCCTTGTATATGATCCTCATGCCATGGAAACTGGGGGACCAGGCAAAGCGGCAGTATGACCAATTTGCTATAAATTGTAGGATGCTGTGCGAGATACCCATCTTGGCTAGAATTTTCAAAAGGATGTGACATTGTACATTGTCGAAAGCTGCACTGACGTCTAGGAAGGCTGCAATTGTGTATTGATTATGTGCAAAACCGGAACGTATGTAGGTAGCAAGGTTTAGGATATTATCTGTCGAGGAGCGGCCTTTTCTGAATCCTGCTTGAGATGAGGGGATGAGACCTTCAGTTTCGCACCACCAGAGTAATCTATTGTTGATTAGTCTCTCCATGATTTTACTCATGCAAGACGTGAGTGAGATGGGTCTAAAGTTTTGGTTATCGGGCTTTTTTATGAAAATCACCTGGGTTTGGTTCCAGTCTTCTGGTATGCAGTGGTTTGTGAATAAATCGTTGTATATATCAAGCAGAAGGAGTCTGGATTTGAGTGATAAATTTTTGATCATTTTGTAGTCGATTCCGTCGAGTCCGGGGGAGGAGTTAGGATTGGATCCATCGATGGCTGTGTTGAACTCTATGAGGTCGAACGGGGAATCTAGGAATGCATTTGGAGTTACTTCTATGTTCATGATAGGGTTATTCGGAACCCAGGGAGGGGAGAGTTTATCTGAAGCTAATTTAACATTTTCCTTGAGTATATTGGAGTTTGTGCTTTCTTTTTTCTTCGTTGATGTCCACTTGTTTTTGAGGATCCTGATGTGATTCCAGATATAAGTCAGTGAAGTTTTGTGGGAGAGGTTGGCGGCGAAGTTGCGAAAGTTTTCTCTTTTTTTCTTTTTTAGCAATTTTTTCGTCAGAGCTACTTGTCTTTTGTAAAGAAACCAATTGCTGGTGGTTGACTGATGTTGCCATGTCTTAAAATAAGCTTTTCTAAGTCTGATAGCTCTGTCACACTCGTGATCCCACCATGGTACTGGATTTCTGTGGACATGTGTTTGTACTGAATTTCTCTTCGGAGTACTCTCAAAGACTGCTTGAGTCATAGCCTGGACGAAGTGGATGTACTTTTCTGTAGCGGAAGTGTTAGGTAACAGAGTGTAAGTGTCTAAGTGGTTATCCATCATGTTTGTGTATCGTTCCCAATCGGTTCTCTGTGATGATAGCCTGTTGTTCTTTGGTCTGTAGATATTTTTTGATACGTTGATAGAGATGTGTAGCGGGAAATGGTCTGAGCCAGAAGGATCTTCTTCCTGTAATACTGTAGTTTCTTCTCCCAATCTGCCATATGTCAGTACGAGATCAAGATTGTTGTATGATCCATTCCTTGCGTCAACATGGGATGATGTGTTGTAGTTTATTATATCTATTTCGTTCCTATCTATTATTTGTAGTAATGTTCTTCCCTGAACGTCTGTTTGGTGGCAGTTCCATTCTGTATGATGGGCATTACAATCTCCCATAATAACGAACGGTCCAATGTCCTTTAGAGATTGGATAAAGGTGTCCCAGTGTGATTCCATTATTTTATTGGATGGAGGTCGGTAACATGCTGCTATTGTGGTTTTTACTGAAATCTTTGTTATTTGAATGCAGCAAGTTTCTGTATGCCCGTCTGCTATTACAAGATTATGGAGAGGAATGTATTTTAGATATTTGGCGATGAAGATTGCTATCCCGCCGCCTTTTCGTTGTTGTCGATCAATTCTTAAACAGTGGAATCCTGATAGTTGAAACTCTATTTCTGGTCTAAGCCAGGTTTCAACACAGATAACGATGTCAGCCTCTTTAGCCAGATGGTTTACTTCTATTTTTTTCTTTTGAATGCTCCTGCAGTTCCAGAATATGATACGCAGATAGTTGTTCATTTTTTTTTATTTTTTTTAAATTTTTTTTTTAATTTGCTTTGTTTAGGGTTTTGAGGATGTGGAAGGGGCTGGTTTATACTGTTTGATTGATGGAGCTGGTTTTGTGATGGGAGGAGAGTGGATGAGGGTTACCATATTAGGGTTGCTGGATGAAGATTTTTCTATTGTTGTTGTGCGTATGATGGTCGGTGTGGAATTGTGCCTAGTTTTTGGATTGTCTTCAGTTGGGTTATTTCCAGTTTTGTGTTGTTGTATAGGTGCAGTGGAGGTTACTTTAGGTGTACCGCTGTTTCCTGAGGATGCTTTTATCCATGCTTTGGTGGGAGTTGAGGATGAGGTAGGTGCCTGTTGTCCTCCGATAGCCTTGAGTTGTAGAATTTGATATTGAGATTGTGGTCGAAGAGGAGGAAAGTTTTCCTTATTATCTTGTAAGATTTTTGGCTTGTTGTCTGTACTATTTTTAATGACGATTTGCTTTGCTTCGTAAAAGCTAACGTTAAGTAAGGACATTTGTCTATTTATTTCTTTCCTCGTTTGAAGAGAAGAGCAGCTAGGGTGCAGAGTCTGGTGTGATTCTTTGCAATGTGCACACGTTGGTGTGTCTATTGTAGGGCAGTCAGAGAGTTTGTGTCCTGGTTTTCCACAGTTTTTACATATATTTTCACTGCGACAGAATTTTGCTGTATGTCCTGTCTTGAAGCAATTGAAGCACACTTTTAGGGGTTCGATATATAACTCTACAGGCGTGTGGATCAGTTTATATAATTTGATGTAGTCTGGAAGAATTGTGCCCTCAAAGGTAATGACTACAGATTCGCTAGGAATCCATTCCCACGAGCCTGTTTGTAGATTTCTTGTTTTTCGGTTTAGTCTCCTGGCATCTAGAATAGGAACTGGGGTGTCTGTGTATTTTTTAATGTCTTCCATTTCGCAATCAGTGGAGAAGCCCTTGATGATGCCTTTTCTTGTTGTACGGAATTTCGGAATAAATACGAATATTTCATGTAGGTCTTTGTTTTCTGACTTGACAAATTTGTTGGCATGGATACCTGATTTAAATTTTATATTAAATTTTCCAAATCCTTCTTTTTTAATTTCCTCGACGCCTTCATAGTTCTTGCTCAATATTTTCGCTAGCATAAGAGCGTTTTGAGAGTTTCTGGTTTTCTCATGTCTATTATTGAAAATGGCCGAGACGTACGCAGGGCCCTTGTGGGAGGATGGATACTGATTGATTACGTACTCGCGTTTTCTTTTGGAGGAGACTGTGTCTTCATCCTCGTTTTTTTTCGAATCTCTTACCTCTGTAACTGTTCTTTGTCTTTTGATGGTTGTTGATGTCTCCATGTTTATCTTGGTAGCCATGGCGGCTTCACTTTTGCCAAAGGCCCCGGGGGCCCAGGCTTTGGGTTTCTCTATATCCTCGAACACTTTGATGAGATCCCGAGATTCCAAAGCAAATTTCCTTGTCCAATAAATAAAGTATCTGCAAAGGGTGACGGTTTATATTTTAAAACTTTCAAATGTATTAACTCTTCCCAAGTAGCCACGGTCGTTCGATCATTTGCTCCTCCCGAACTCTCTGCTCTCTTCAAACGTCCGTACAGTGCCATTCGAGGTAGTGGCAATAAGCTCAAACTGTTAAATAACGACAAGGTAGAAAATGACGCTAAAATTATAACAAAAAATATCTAGGTAAAGTTGGGTTCTAATTCGCCGGCAGAGTGTTAATCTTTGATACCTACTTGATAATTGATGAAAGGCTATAGCCGGGTTTGATAGTGAAATTCGCCCCCGGCGGGATTTTAATCGTGCTTGGACCATTCGATAGCTTACCCAAAAAAAACCCCTCTCTGCCAAGTTTCAGCCCCCTATCTCATCTGTAAGGGTAGTTATTGAGAAAAAACGAAAAATCAGTTTTTGGCCCATTTTCCCTATTTATTGACAATTAAAAATTCTGAAAAAAATCTGACACATTTCGGATACCGAGCCACATATTAGGTATCATTTCCAGATTTTTCTGCTGCAAGCTCTGCTTGTGAAAAATGAAAAACACGAAAAAAATCGAAAAAATGCAGGTTTTATATAGAAATCTAAAAGGTGCTACTCCAGATTTAATTTAGCAATGAGGTATTACCGTAAGTATTATGCTCAATTTTTTTCAGATTTTTGTGAGTGGTGCGTCATAGTTAAAAAAAATAAAAACCGCTTTTTACGGCGTTTTTCCTAAGTTATACTTATATTTCCTGAATCATAAAAATATATTATGTGATATTAAACGTTCCTACGTTCAGAAAAACATCTCCCAGACTTTAAAACTTGCCTAATACGAAATATGAAAATAATACCATGTATATATATTCGAATATTTCGAAGAGAATTTCAACAGTATCAAACCCGGCTATAGCCTTTCAACAAAAATTGATGAAATCCCAACAAAAACATCCTGTAAACACTAGCCAAGTTCCTATGGTCGTAAAAAGAGGTATTGCTAAACTAACGAACTTGGCTGTACTTTGTTTGATCTCACAACTTTTTACGGTCATGGGAACTTGGCTCCTGTTTACAGGATGTTTTTGTTGGTACAACTTATTTGAATGATAACGGAATAACACATCTGTAGCAGAACGAATTACTGAAATATGTGTAAATATGTGTTATTGTGCAAGTTATTTGTAATGTTTAGACTCTTTTTAACTTATCTATTGAAGCTTGACAAAAATATATGGGAATTGATAGTTCTGATATAGATAAATTGTTCAGTGTCACTTTGAATTCTTGGAAAGCTTGCTATGAATGATACTTACCATTCTATCTTGTTCATCCTGTATGTATAGTTTCTTATCCTTGTCGGATATATATATATACATACAAGACGTGTGTGATAGGGCAAGAAATAAAAAATGATAATCATCCGATGCAAACCGTTTTTAAGCCTTAAAATTCTCTTTAATACGAATAAATTTTTCGAGTTTCAAAGCAATCCTACATGTATTTAATAATAAATTCGATTTCGTTGCGAAGCGATCGATATTCAATCGATTGCTTGTTATGTAGACCCACAATATGAGATTTGAATATGAATCAGAGCGATTGTGTCTGTTAAGTCACGTGTCTTAGGAAAGTTGAAGCCTGTAGATATAATTAAATGGCTACGAGTTTATCAGTGGTGTAGTAATACTTTTGCATTGACCCCTTTGACCTGTGTAACATCAAAACAGCAATATAGGAGCATCACATTCAAAGTAAAAGTCAACGCGCCGCATCATCGGAAGCCAGTTTCTTGCTACGTTACTGTGTATTTCTTGTAAAATCGTGAATACAACAAGTTCTACACCACCACTATACCCTTTAAAACATTGTTTATTCTACTTAATGAAGATACTATGAGGATTTTGCGATTACGCAAGTGTGAATTTAGTACACGCGCTTTGTCAACAGTATGTACAATTACGTTCGTTAATATAAATACTAGAAAAAAGAAACATTCGAAAGTTTACTAAAATAAAATTAGAAACACTGAAATTTCGAGTTACATAAAAACTTCAACAACCAGATTGACATTTTAACACTAAACCTACCATTACCGGTCAAATGGCCGGTCTTACATTTTTAATTTAATAATTATTGAAATTATGACGTTGCTTACATGGAAAATGATTCGATACACTTCTTTATCCAAGCACATATTGCAATAAAAATTGCACGAAATCTAAATAAATAGAGCCTTGTCATTTTTATCAGTTAAAACATTTTAATCGCTTTCAGTGCTCGGTAGTTTTAGTGTTAATTATACTTACATTTTACCAATCAGATGTAACACTAAATATGAATTTCAATGTCCACATCAGAATTCAAATTGCATGTATGCAAATCGAGTCAGACTAATAATTATACGGTAAAGTGTTAATATAACAAAGAAGTTAACATTTCGTCAATCATATTTAACCCTGTGCACTCGGAGATATTTTAACTCAAAAATTAAACATTTCTTCCGACCTAGAATATTTCCATTCCCCATGATCTTTTAAATTTTATGGATATGAATTGGTATAATACCTCATACAATGCCTAAATGTTTAGTAATTGTAAAGTGTAAACAATATTTTGAACGCACCATTCGAATGCTCAGGGTTAAATTTTAATAAAAAGTGGTTATAATTAATCCACTTTAATATTGTCCTAGTAATTGCTTCTCTAATATCGATTGTCCCGTTCGTATCTTTCACGATAAAAAAATGTACATTATCTTTTAAACGATAACGAAAGAGAAATTTAAATTGAAACGACGATTTAAAATTTTTTAAGCAATTCTATAGAAGTTTATTTCAGTAAATAGCTTGCACAGTGTTACAGAATTACGATTAATTTGAAGTTATTCTTGCAGGACCTTAAGGGTAAAATAATCGCGATCAGAAGGGAGGATCAGTCAGTATGGGAACGAAGAGCACCATTGGCCCCTGCAAATGTTCGTCGATTAATTAGAGCAGGAGTGAAAGTGATCGTGCAGCCGAGCAACAGAAGGGCTTACCCTGCGCAATCGTATCAAGCAGCAGGTGCTATATTACAAGAAGACATTAGCTCTGCCTCTGTGATATTCGGAGTGAAACAGGTCCCTGTGGATCAGCTTATATCCAACAAAACTTATTGCTTCTTTTCCCACACGATCAAAGCGCAGGAGAGTAACATGCCTCTCCTGGATGCGATCTTGGAAAAGAATATACGTTTGTTGGATTATGAAAAGTTAACGGATGTCAATGGACAAAGGGTGGTCGCTTTTGGGAAGTATGCTGGCGTGGCCGGCATGGTGAACATATTACATGGACTTGGATTGAGATTGCTGGCTCTTGGACACCACACACCATTCATGGTATGTATAGTCTCGATGTACAGAGTGTCCTGCTAACTCTGTTACAAATATCACAAGATAAATTACACCCATCCCTCAATTTACGCGGCACTTTTTTATGCGAGTATTTGCTTTACGCGGGCAAATTTACCTCAATTTACGTAATTAGTAATTTTACCTAAAACCTTTTACGCGGAAAGGAAGGGAAACATTAGGAGTAGTGTGCAGTGTACCCAGATGAGGGGAGTCACGGTGAAATGATGTACCCTCTCTCTGATGACGGGGAATGAGAGGCGAATGGGAGACACGTTGCACGTGCGTGATGGGGACCGTGGAGTGTGCGCGTGCGCACGGTGCTGGAATAGAATAGTGGAAGAGGTAAGGAGGAGAGTACTGGAGCTTCGTTTGGAGTTCATTCTGGCTTCACTACTAGTGTGACCTCTGGAACCTTATCAAGTTCATGGAACCTTATCAATACAGATTCAATTTACACGTTTTTTTATTCGCGTAAATCAAATCCACGTGGAACGGATATTCGCGTAAATCAAATCCACGTGGAACGGATGTTCGCGTAAATTGAAGGACGTGTGTATTTGATTCGAGGGGATATATTATCGGTCGAAAATCATTTTTTCCTCAAGACCTCCTTCGAAATTTCGAGGCCATTCATGTTGTTTTTGTATGTGACCACATATTTTTATTACAACGATGCGATAGCCGAGGTCTAGACGAAGCAACGACCTACAATGCCATGACCTTCGGGCGATCTTGAGTATGAAAGATTTACAGAAATCACCAGAGCTGATCGAATTTACAAATGTTTAGAAGTTAACGGAAATAATATTGAACATTTATTATTAGACTGCAGATCTTTATGCATTTATAGCACATTGAGTAGAAGAAATTCAAGAATGTTGGAAAATTTAAAACATTGAAGATGTAAATATACCTGTATGATTTTTCCTATATTAAATTCAATTTAATTTCTATTTCTTGCAACCGATGCAGACAATTTTTATTTTGCATGAAGATCCGCAATCTATTTATTATAATAAATCCTTATTATTTCATAATATTAAATATTTGTGTATAGTCGCATGTAAAAATAACACCAATCACCTTGGAATTTCTAAAAGAGGGGATTGAGGTAAAAATTATTCTCACCATACGGTGTGTCCCCTATAACCAAATGTCCTTTTGATATTTTCGTAGCATAGAAAATAGCGGAGATATATCACCTTATAACAGAGTTAGTGGGACACCCTGTATGTGAAAGAAATGTACGTCATATTTGTGAAAAATTTACCCCCATTATAGCAGAGTGTACACCTTCAGAGACCCAGAAGTTTCATTGCCGAGAAGTGTAACCTGATACATTCTCAATTATATCGTCGCATAAGTTCGTGCCGCTTATTGTTGTACTATTTAAATTAGTATATGAAGCATACCTTTAAAGTTTACGAAAAAATGTGATCACCCTCTCGTTCCACAACCTCTTCCTATATTTTTGGTAAAGACATTATACCGTCACTCTAGCGTTTTTTTTTGTTATTCGTTAAAATATTGTTCAATGTTTGTTTTTATGGCTTCGACGTTATCAAATTTTTTCCGGTTAAAAAATATTGCATTACTCGTAATAGGTGGAAATTCGATGCAGCAATGTCTGGAGAATATGGTGAGTGTAATAAAAGTTGCCAACCAAGTTCACGTAATTTTTTTCAAGGAAAGATATGCACTGGTGTGGCACCCATACATCCAGCTTTGTGATCATTCCCAGTTTCTTTAAAGCCGTCCATACACACGGGTCGATTGTAATCGCGTAACCCAGAAAAATGGAATAAATAAAATTCAACGTGTAAGATTCATTTGTTTTATTTCTGTTACGCAAAATGTTCAAAAATATTCCCTCGAGCTGCTATACATTCATTTAGCCGTGAAGTTACACAACGTACTGCTGTGTAATTCATTTCTGAGGGAATCGACGCACAAGTCCTGACGATTCTTTCTTTCATGTCGTCTACAGTGGTTGGCGGTTCATGATAAACATCGTATTTCAGTTTTCCCCATTAGTACAGTCATTTGGTAGTTTTACCTGGAAAGTTTTTCGGGAGTTTTGAAAATGGGTAATTTTATAGATTTCGATGTGCTCTTTCCGAATTTCAACTTTGCCACCTCGTATCTTTGCCGCTCGCGCCGCCATATTGGAAAAATGGCGCCTAATAGCAGGTTTTTGACAAAATCTCCTTTCCGACTCATTTTACAATAAAAACATTTATATACAAAATTAAACTAGAGAAAATTTCCTACAATTTATGTAATAACAATTTTTTTTGTAAAATCAATAGATTTGGCGTAGGAGCGCCGCAAACTATTATTCATCTACACCAACACGTGTTTTTCGTATATTTACGAAAAATATTTTACTGTACGTAAAAACAAAATAAATAATTACATTACACATGGAAACATTTTAAAAAATGTTAATTTCTCATTTTAAACGTGGAGAAATGTTAAAAATGTACATAAATGTACATAATTCAATACATATACAGGTTGTCCTGCTGAAATGAGATCAGCAGGATATCTCAGAAGACGTTGTCGTTATTAAAAAAGTGTTCCTACAAAAGTTGTTTGGTATGATGGGCTACATAATAAAAAATAAAAAAAATTTTTTTTTTAATTTTTGATTTTTGCTTTTTTTAGCAAAGCGAAGAAGATTGCGCTAAATTTCGGAATTGTGCATTGCATGTGGATTAGGCCTACTGGGGACACCACGATAAAGAAAAACGCGCCGCTTACTCTACCTCCTGGTGGTAAAATGAAATGAGTTTTTTAGCCAAAACGCATGTTGAAGTACAATTTGCGGTACTCGTACGCCAAAACTATTGATTTTAGAAAAAAATGGTTATTACATAAATTGTACGAAATTTTCTCTAGTTTAACTTTGTATATAAATGTTTTTATTGAGATATTGTCAAAAAACTGTTATTAGGCGCCGTTTTTCCAATATGGCGGCGCGAGCGGCAAAGATACGAGGTGGCAAAGTTGAAATTCGGAAAGAGCACATCGAAATCTATAAAATTACCCATTTTCAAAACCTCTTTTTTTCGAACCAAATGACTGTACTACATAAATAGAAATCAAGGGATGTAAGATCTGGTGAGCGAGCTGGCCATAATACGGGTCCGTTGCTTCCAATCCAACGATTTGGAAACTTGTTATTCAAGAATTGTTTTACGACACGGGAAGAATGGCTGGACATCCGTCATGTTGATAGCATATATCTTCCCGAATGTCCAAGAGTGTATTTTCCAGGAGAATTGGTAACGATTCTCGTAAAAATGCAATGTGTTTTTCTGGATTTAATGTTCCGGTGATAAAGTGAGGCCTAATTATTTGGTTGTTTAAAATTCCACCAAACATTGACGGACCATGGTCTTTGTTTGTTTGTCGACTGTCCGTAACCACCGCGGATTTTCAGATGACCAATAATGCATGTTTTTTTAAATTTATCTGTCCGTGATTCATAAATGAAGCTTCATCGGTAAATAATACTTTATTAAAAAATACTCTATCGTTTATCAATTGTCTCAATCCCCACTGGCAAAAGTTTACACGATTTACAAAATCTCTACCATGAAGTTCTTGGTGAATTGATAGGTGAAAGGGGTGAAATTTTTGTTCACGGAGTATTTGCACTACACATTTTTGACTAATGCCACTTCCTCGTGCGATTTGCCTCGTACTAGCATGAGGGTTTTTGTATCCACTGCTGCCAGAACATTAATTGTGTTTGCTTCATTCCTTACAGTCCTCACCTTCATACATTTTTTATTTTCAACACTACCAGTTTCACGGAATTTATTTATCAAATTGGAGTAAACGGAAACTGGATGGACAATTACGATTAAGAAATCGGTCCTTGTACAACCGCACTGCTTCTCTTAAACACTGTCGACTTTCTCCATAAATGAAAATCATATCAATCTTATCTTCCTTCGAGTAACGCATTGTGAAACGTTCATCCATAAACTGATAGATTCGAAATCTTAGAAACAGTGGAAATCTAATAGTAAGAAGGTCTTCAGAGTAATTAGTAGTTGATAAACACGATTCTGTACGAACGCATAGGCGAAGGTATATCATAAATGTCTTCCTGTCAACACCGAATCTGTTATTATGTTGTGTATTGTGATACATTTGAATGTATAGCAGCTCAAGGGAATATTTTTGAACATTTTGCGTAACAGAAATAAAGCAAATGAATCTTACACGTTGAATTTTATTTATTCCATTTTTCTGGGTTGAAGGTCATTTATAGGTCATATTGTGTTACATGGATGAATTCGTTATTTTGTTAGCTACAACATTACGTTAACGAAGATATATCATTCCATTTAGAAAAACATCGATAACCTTGAAATCTTATTAAAAAATGATCTTGAACATTTTTTCTCTTACACCATTACATGTGGTCCTTCGAACAGTGTAACTTTGTCCGAAGAAGTTTTTTTGTACAACGAAAAGTAACGGAGGTATGTAGGTGTTCTGTTTCTTCGGACTCACCCTGTATAAGAAAAAGTTGAAAATCTCCAATTTAAATCTATGTATGTATATGGTCGGAAAGGTCGAATATGAAGAATTTATTTTGAACTTAATCATTCAAATCTAAATTAGTACTTTAATCAACCCGATGCAATCTAATGTTGACACTTCAATTGTACAGCAATGTCTCGATATATGTGAAAACTTTGGGACCGAAATGTCACCAACCGTTTCAATCAAAGTTTCAATCTTAGGAATCCACTGGTTCAAAAATTATGCGTGTTTAATCCTTTGTCGTATCATTTTCTTTACAGTTACAGTGATTAGAACGTCTGTATCCCCTAAAATGTCGTAGAAAAGAAAAGAAAATCTATATTTTCTGTATGGCTACCTTTATTTTAATGCTTAAATATTGATTACAAGCGAATCGAATTTTATTTTATTTAAAAAGAAACGCGTAACATTGAAGAGCGATGCCCTTACCTGTCTTTAAACACGCACAACTTTTGAACCAGTGGAATCCTAAGATTAAAACATGGATTTTCGGCGTTTGTTACTTTTTTTATTTTATTTACGTATGCATATACTTTTCATTTACAAGTTACACGAGCTACCATAGCTTTCACTAAATCCCTTTAAATGTTTTATGCGTTGCGAGTGACAAATCATCATAAGTAAAATCATTATACTTCATTGAAAAATATGAAATGAAAGAGAAATTGATGAAAGATGAAAGAGAAATAGTATATGAAATTTCTATAATTACGATCGAATTGAAATTATGAAAAATTTCAATTTCAAGGATTTGGATTTATAGTTCGTTTTAAGTTCCAGTCAATCTTAAATTCAATTACAAATGTTAATACTTCTTCAGCACATTGGACCAGCGCATAACTATAGGGATTCGGCAATGGCACGTCAGTCAATACGAGATGCAGGCTATGAAATAGCATTAGGTGCCATGCCCAGATCAATTGGACCTCTGACTTTCATTTTTACTGGTAGCGGTAATGTTAGTCAAGGTGGTCAGGAGGTTTTCCAGGAACTTCCACACGAATACGTACCACCAGAAATGTTGAAGAAAGTCGCTGAACATGGCGGTAAGTAAATTTAAAATTAAAACAACTCTTTATGAAACTACATATCTTTGGACAGTTGGAAATAAGAGAAATTCAACCATTCTTTCTGTATATAAAATGATGTTTCAAAGCTAGTTTTGCAAAATACCGTTTGCGGTACCAGAGACATCTTTGTGGGGTTTTATCTAATGCACATTGTTTTATATTAAAGTACACAAAACAGCTACTCTTTAAAATAAATGCAGTTACTTGAACTTAAATAAATAATTCTTGACTTCAATCTTCAGTTTCTTTTGTGGATAAAAAAATAAGAAAAAGTACGAAAACTGTGCGTCATCAAAGAGTAGATAATAGTTTCAAGAATGTCACGGCAAAATTTTATCGAAATTGGTCAATTCTTTCAGATATTTCTAACACTGATTTTAAAAACTTTCAAATGTTTGAAGCTTATACTATTTTTATAAAATTAATTTTTTTCATTTTATCAAAGGTATGTAGACCCGTAAAAAAGGTTCCGTTAACATTATAAATATGTTAGTTTTATCAGGGTTCGCAATGATTAATCATGAATCTTTTACCGAAGATAAACGATAAATAATTTAACATATTCTTCAATAAAAATTTGTCGAAATTGTACCTGTTAAATATTTCAACCATAACTATTTTCTATTGCAAAAAGTGTATATTGTCATTGTGTCATTTTTGATTCCTCGTACAGAGATAAAAAATGTGACCGAAAAGATTTCAGACTACGTGTACACAACACCATGTTACATGCAAGATTCCCAGGTAGCACAGCCTGTCCGAGCCCACCACCCGACCAAACCTGCAAGGCTCCTGACCTACAGGCAGTGATGGGATATTCGTGGGCCGTGGGCCGCTCCCCTGACGTGCTGGTTTCCCCTTCCCTGACGTACCGTCGTATCCGTGTCGACCGCGCATGCCTGTTTTGGTGCCTGCTCGATTGCACGCGCGCTACACACACCAGCGTACCTCTACTCTGTCCGTGTAAACTACCTGCTCGGCTGATCGACGCTGAAGCGACCCTTCGGTTTTCACGTTTCCGAAGTTTCGAAAGCATGAGACGAAAAGTCGGAATCTGGAGACGTCGCATATTTAAATCCCGGCACAGCGCGGCGGTACGCGGCGCACATTTTGCTATAACTTTTGATCTAAAAGAGATACCGAAGAGAAATTTGGACTAAATTTTTGTTGAAAAATTGGGTTTAATGATGTAAAGAGAATAATATTTTCTATTTTTTAAATAATGTTTTCGTTGATTCTTAAGGTATATCCGGATAAGATGGTCAAAAGTATCCATCCAAATTGATTTTTAGTCACGTCATGTTCAACAGAAAATTATGAAAAAAATCATGAATATTCTACCTAATAGCATACGCAACTGAGATTTTTTTCAAAATTTTTGGTTGCAAAATCGATTTGTAAACAAATCGGAAAACATAAAATTGCCGATTTTATATCAGTCTTTAGTTGACCACATTTATATTATTACGTTAGTTGTGTCTCATCATGATTATTAATGTGTATTTTTTTCAGATTTTTCGGATTATGGAAACATGTTTTAAAAAATTGAAAACCTCCAAACATTCGGAGAAAATGCATATTTTGTATTGAAGTTTTAGAGACACCAGTTTTATAAAAATTCAGTACTTACAAGGAGAGTGCAAGGCCTCCGGGTCACCGATTCAGTTGAGATTGTGTATACTTATAGATCTAGATCTCCCTTTTACGAATATATACCATTATAGGAGCAAACACTCAATATTTGTTGAAATATTTATAAACAAAGTTTTTTCATAACCATTACTATAAATATGCTATTGTAGAGGAAGTATACAACGAATAATTTCCTGGTGTAGTGGCAACATGCTAGACTTACAACTCGGTAGTCTAGGGTTCGATTCCCGTTCGGGAAAAAACATTTTTTTACTTATTTATTTATATTATCTATTCGCTGTGTAACATTGACTTGCTCATAAGAGATTACAAATTCATTACAAATCAAGGAACAAAAGCTTTAATAAATTATAAATAAATTAACCGAAATGAATAAAATAGTTAATTACCCTCTCATGTCTGGATACAGAAGAAATAAAATAAACATAGGAAGAGAAAATATGGTATACGATAAATTTAATAATATTGTACTTACAATTACATATTTTTAATTATAACAGTGGTACATGTCGTAAAAGCATACGAAACAGCTTGCACATCGAATAAGTGCAGTATTATTGCATTGGCACCTGCTTCCTTGTACATTTATGGGAAAACAGATATGATTGCCGTTTTTAAACATTTATCTCTGCTGTAAATCCGGCTACATACCGTGCATGTTCCAGCATAGATTGAAAAATTAGTGCACATAATTGTTTGTATTTTATTAATTTCGGTTAATTTATTAAAAATGGTAATCTCTTATGAACAAGTCAATGTTACACAGCGAATAGATAATATAAATAAATAAGTAACAAAATATTTTCGTCGGACAGGAATCGAACCCTAGCCCAGCGGGTTGTAAGTCTAGCATGTTGCTACTACACCAGGATATTATTCGTTGTACAATTTCTCTACAATAGCATATTTATACTAATGTTTATGAAAAAACTTTGTTTATTAATATCTCAATAAGAGAGAAAAGTTATAGAGGATAGCTATACATTTGTGGTTGTTTAACGAAATAGCGTACCCGCCAAAATAAGAAATAAAGATTAAACGATCTACAATACTACAAATTTTGCGTACGCGACGAACTTGCATACAAATTGCTTGATGTCATTAGAGATAAATGTCTATCGTCGATAGACATGGTGTGACTATACTAGAATTAGACTAGAATGGGTTATTTTATTCCTTTTTTTCGTCTTGATATCGGGAGTCAATGAGAATATCCTTTCGGCCTCGGCATTTGAATGCGGCAAACGTCTGACAATGCTGCACAGCCGACGCAAGTTCGTGAAACGAAGAACTTGTTCCGCGTTTTCTTGTCTATCCACATATTGTCGAATGATAAATTCGACCATTGGTTTTTGATATAATATAAGGCATTTATTTTGCTCAAGAATTAATCTCATCGATGAATAGATGAGATAAGTATACGTTGTGTTAATATTGTGTTCTATAATATTGCAATTAGAATTATGATTCTAATTATGTTTGTTTCTTCTTCGAATATAGGAACACAGGGGACCACCTGTAGCGGAATTTTCGAATACATACCGCGAAACCATTCTGCACTTCGCAATCATAACTTAAATTGTTTCTTTTTTTTCAATTACAGAAAGTGGACAGCGAAAGTCGACAGCGCGAACTGCATCAATCTTTTAAGTTGAAAATAAATGTAGACAATTAAAAAATGGATTTTTGGTTAAACTTTTCATTAAAACTCAAAGCAATAAGTATTTAATGAAAAAAAAATTATTAGGTGCGGGATTCGATTCGGGGCCAGAAGATTCCCGGCCGTATGACTGTTCTTTGAACGATTATGCAATCTCTTAATAATTATAAAAAACTTAAGAACAATTACTTCAATAATATCTAAGTACTGAATTTTTATAAAACTGGTGTCTCTAAAACTTCAATACAAAATATGCATTTTCTCCGAATGTTTGGAGGTTTTCAATTTTTTAAAACATGTTTCCATAATCCGAAAAATCTGAAAAAAATACACATTAATAATCATGATGAGACACAACTAACGTAATAATATAAATGTGGTCAACTAAAGACTGATATAAAATCGGCAATTTTATGTTTTCCGATTTGTTTACAAATCGATTTTGCAACCAAAAATTTTGAAAAAAATCTCAGTTGCGTATGCTATTAGGTAGAATATTCATGATTTTTTTCATAATTTTCTGTTGAACATGACGTGACTAAAAATCAATTTGGATGGATACTTTTGACCATCTTATCCGGATATACCTTAAGAATCAACGAAAACATTATTTAAAAAATAGAAAATATTATTCTCTTTACATCATTAAACCCAATTTTTCAACAAAAATTTAGTCCAAATTTCTCTTCGGTATCTCTTTTAGATCAAAAGTTATAGCAAAATGTGCGCCGCGTACCGCCGCGCTGTGCCGGGATTTAAATATGCGACGTCTCCAGATTCCGACTTTTCGTCTCATGCTTTCGAAACTTCGGAAACGTGAAAACCGAAGGGTCGCTTCAGCGTCGATCAGCCGAGCAGGTAGTTTACACGGACAGAGTAGAGGTACGCTGGTGTGTGTAGCGCGCGTGCAATCGAGCAGGCACCAAAACAGGCATGCGCGGTCGACACGGATACGACGGTACGTCAGGGAAGGGGAAACCAGCACGTCAGGGGAGCGGCCCACGGCCCACGAATATCCCATCACTGCCTACAGGTTACTAGCTAACACAATGCTTGGATCGGCTCGAGGCCCAAACCGGTTGATTCGTGCCTGGATTTTATGCGCGCATTGGCCCGGAAATAGCCAGGCATGGGCTCGAGCCCAGGGCCTGCCGGCCGTGCCAGATTTCAGCCAGATTTTGAGAAGGCAGCACGGTCACACTAATGTGGCCAATCAGTGCTTCGATTGAGCCCAACTTTTCTCGCGACATCTTCTCTCTCCACATCATGTTTAGCCTGGAACAGCTCCTACATCATCTTTAGCATGGAACAGAACCTACACCATCTTTAGCAGGAAACAGACAGAACTCACTTTACTGTTATTAAATCTGTCTTAAATAAGACTTTTGAGGGCGTTTGCTGCCTAGATTGATCTTTATCTGGCGTTTTTGACTACTGAAAAAACCCATGTTTGTATTATCACGAAATGAGAACGCAAATGCCGCACCCTTGCAATCTTGTAAATGGGCTGAAATCTCGCTGAAATCTGGCACGGCCGGCAGGCCCTGTGCTCGAGCCCATGCCTGGCTATTTCCGGGCCAATGCGCGCATAAAAACCAGGCCCAAATCGAGCCGGTGTGCTGTCTGGGTTATTTTAAATAATCTACATTTATAAATACAAGTGTTTTATCTCTTTTAACTGATGAAGATATTGTACATATGGTTACATTTCCTCCTTCGTCTGCTTCGTCTGCTTAATTTGTAAAGATATGTTCATTAAATTTGTATTTTTAATTAAATTGACTAAATTTGTTTAGAGATAATATGGACAGTTATACTTGTACAGTAAATCCTCTACTGACGCAAAAGCCTCGGAGAGGTTTGTTTGCATCGATCGTAGAGGGACACTATTTGTTTGAGCTTCAAAGGCCGAGCCGAACATAGAGAAAGACAGCGCGTGTAAAGAGAGACCGCGCGCGGCCGAAGCGACTGCGATTCATTGCTTCGATTGTGCACATCTTTTCTCGCACATGCGCGGCGATTTTAGCTCAGTAACGTAAGCTTTTCGATAAAATGGGGTTCCATGAGCATCCCGCAGAATTTTAAAAAATTTATATGGTTTGATTCTGAAAAATTACTGTATAACAAGTGTATTTGTGTATATTTTGTAACTCGTAGGACACGTCCTAGAGTCTTTTTGTCCAGTAAGATTATTTCGGTACATTCCCGCCAATATAACTGCCATAGGGCTCTGGCCGCTCTGCTACCCAATAGTAGATACGTTACTGTTTTCTCGCGCATGCGCGAGAAAAGGTGTGTACAATCGAAGCACTGCTGCGTCTGTCCACGCAGTAATGACAGTGATGGTATTGTTGACGCTTTTCGAGCGCATGCGCGACGATTCTAGCCGCGGACGGCCTCAGTCAAGTACGAAGATCGGGTACCTTGGTCGCCCTGCTAATTTCGCGAAATGTACTATGATTTAATTTTAAAAAATGAATGTAAAATGTTTACATGTATATATATTAAAATTTAATATATACATACGTACACAATATACAATATATAAATATATATAATATTTATGTATGTATGCACAATATAATATAATTTACTTTTTTTTATTTATTTTGGGAATAAGGAAGGGTAGGGTACTAAAATAACTTTTAACAAAATTAAGTATTTTATTTGGCAGAAACAATTAAAGAATACTAGCATTTGCTATCAAGATAAGGGAAACTGCCAAAAAATCTTATCAGTATTCATACAAAAACATTATAATATAATTACATTAAACATATTGTTACGGGTCTACCGACATACTAATGTTACGCGTCAGTCGGTATACCCGTTGTATAGAATTGTTAGAAGATTCAGGTTGGTTACAGCGTTGTGAGGACAACGACGCTGGAACGAATGAGAGTCGGGAGACAGACTTGAGAGAAAGCGGACGTACGAGACGTCAAAGGCGATAAAGGCGATATAGCTAAAGATAGTTGCCTTCCTCCAGAAAATAGCGTGTTACAGTTATTGAAAGTGTATTCATTTATTTAGTGAAATAGAGATTTCGTTACAATATAATATAATATATACAATTATTCTACAACTAAATATGTTATTTTATGAACATATTTAATAATAATAAAATTTTAAAATATAACAAAAACCATCGTTTAAAATAATGAAAATAAATAATTGTTACACGCATCTTCGGACCTAAAATAATGAAAATAAATAATTATTGCACATCTTCGGACCTAAAATAATGAAAATAAATAATTATTGCACATCTTCGGACCTATAAAAATAATATAAATAATTATTGCACATTAAATAAAATAAAATGATTTACCAAAATTTTATGCATGTATCAGACTATGAGATGTGCATTTTTCTTTATATAAATTTCGTGTATTATGCAATTCGAGATGACGCGAATCAACTTCAAAATTAGTACAATTAATATTTTTTGATTGAAACATGGACCGAACTCGACAAATTGAAGACACCGTATCGTTAGATAATTGGTTTCTTTTTTTATTTTTAACATTTGTAACAATAGAAAACATACGTTCAGCCTCTGCGTTTGAATGAGGCAAAGAAAAAACTATTTCAACTAACGATTCTAAATTTGGAAACATTTTTGCCCCATCGAAATTCGCAAATTTTAAAATTTCATTCCACATTACATCAGTTTCTAAAGAAGCTAATTTTTTCTTCTTCTCGTCATTGAAACAAGATGGCAAAATTCGCCATTCATAAGCTAATTGAGTTAAATTTACAACTCCTACCCGGTTGGCAATACAAGTTAAATCTCTAATTTTTTGTCTACCTTCGTTATATAATGCTACTTCAGGATCTAAAAAAGTTAATTGTTGAAAAAATGTATCGTTTAAAGGTAGACGTGCAAGCATCTCTCGAAATGCAGTGGTATAGAAATTCATACAATGCAACCGAACATTACCAGCTAATTCTAAACCTAAACGTTCCAACAGCCATTCACATTCTGGACCAAGATATATGATTTTTATGTCAAGTAAACTATCTTTATCATCAATATTTACTTAAATTGGCAACATTTTTTACAGCTTCAGGCTTGATAAAATTTTGCCCTATTTGATCAACTAAATGCCGGCTGTACTCAAAAAATTTATGAATTGAAATTTTACGCGATTGAAGCAGGGCATTGAAATTATTAAAAAAGTTTAACGAATATTTTAAAAATAATATATATGCTTTAATACTGTCGTCATGTAAATATTCTGAAATAATTTCGGCTGATTTTAATTTGTCTTCGACAACTGAAATGAAAAAATGTTTCAAAACATCCCAATTTTCAATGAGTCTAATAATACAATCGTGCATACAGAGCCACCTCGTTTTTGATAATTTCAAAATTTTTTTGCGTTCCACGCCAAAAAAATCTTGAAATTCTTTCAAAATTGCGCATCTCTTTGCACTGCCCGAAACGTAAGTGGCTACGTCTCTAATTAAATTTTCACAAGACGAGGGTAACATGTCAAACGCTTTACTACATACAAGCGCGGAGGTGTGACATACAATTCATCAATATTAAATTTGGAATTTCAGTTTTCAAACGTGAAGCGAAAGAATTATTACAACCGATCATTACTGACGCATTGTCACACGCCAATCCAACTATATTCTTAATGGGAATACCGTTTTGTTCAAAATAGCTTTTAAAAGTTTTAAAAATTTTACTCGCGGAACAATCGGTGCCATCTAATGATAATAGATCCAATAATTGAGTAACTACTCTTTTGTCGGATGGTGAAACATATTTCACGAGAATGCACATTAATTTCGTATCCGAAATATCTGTGCTCTCATCAATTAAAATTGAAAATCGCGTTGTTCTTAAACATTTAACAATTGTCTCGAATTCGCGTTTCGCAATTACATTTTTAACTATTTCGCTACACTTTCTCCGAGCAAGCGAAAGATCCTGCACAACTTTTGATTCGATACATATATCTTTTAAAACGGGAATTAAATGCTTTTACAAAAAGCTACATTGTGTTCTGAAAAAAAGGCAGACAATTTTATTTCAGCGCGTTTTATTCTATCATTATGTAATAAATGAGTTGAACTACTGGTATTATCATTCTCGGTGGCTTTGTTATTGCACTCCATCATATTTAGTATATGTTTCTAACTAAATCTCGTTTATGACATCTCACAGTCTGATTACATGCAATGCAATATACTCTATCTTCTATTGGAGAAGGAGTTATCCACAATTTAAATTTATCATCCTCCAGCCAAGAATGTTGAAAAGCTCTAAGCCTCTTTCTAGCTCCATTTCCAATATTAGCTGCCATTATTTCATTAAATATTAAAAACAACTTACCTGATATTCTCGCAGCCCGCTCTTCTATCACACCTCGTGTCGTAACGGTCGTAACGGACTCTAGACGTTCCCGCCAAGTCTCCCACTACTTTCTCCCCAATAGTTCCCCACTTTCGGACGTAGACGTAGATACGGCCCTGACGAAACTCGCGCATGCGCGCGAAAAGCGCCAACAATACCATCACTGAGTGATGCCAGAATCGTGGACGCGAGGACCTTTTCCCTCCGACGGCTCGGCCGGCTGGGCCCAGTGATGGGATATTCGTGGGTCGTGGGCCGTTCCCCTGACGCACTGGTTTCCCCTTCCCTGACGTACCGTCGTATCCGTGTCGACCGCGCATGCCCGTGTTGGTGCCTGCTCGATTGCACGCGCGCTACACACACCAGCGTACCTCTACTGTGTTCGTGTAAACTACCTGCTCGACTGATCGACGCTGAAGCGATCCTTCGGTTTTCACGTTTCCGAAGTTTCGAATGCATGAGGCGAAAAGGCGAATCTGGAGACGGCGCGCATTTTAATCCCGGCACAGCGCGGCGCACATTTTGCTATAACTTTTGATCTAAAAGAGATATCGAAGAGAAATTTTGTAATTTTTAAATAATGTTTTCGTTGATTCTTAAGGTATATTCGGATAAGATGGTCAAAAGTATCCATCCAAATTGATTTTTAGTCACGTCATGTTCAACAGAAAATTATGAAAAAATTCATGAATATTCTACCTAATAGCATACGCGACTGAGATTTTTTTCAAAGATTTTGGTTGCAAAATCGATTTTTAAACAAATCGGGAAACATAAAATTGCCGATTTTATATCAGTCTTTAGTTGACCACATTTATATTATTACGTTAGTTGTGTCTCATCCTGATTATTAATGTGTATTTTTTTTTAGATTTTTCGGATTTAGGATACATAAAAAAATTGAAAACCTCCAAACATTCGGAGAAGTGCATATTTTGTATTGAAGTTTTAGAGACAGCAGTTTTATAAAAATTCAGTACTTAGATATTACTGAAGCAATTGTTCTTAATTTTTTTAGAATTATTTAGAGATTGCATAATCGTTAAAAGAACAGCTATACGGCCGGGAATCTTCTAGCCCCGAATCGAATCCCGCACCTAATAATTTTTTTTTCATTCAATACTTATTGCTTCGAGTTTTAATGAAAAGTTTAACCAAAAACATTTTTTAATTGTCTACATTTATTTTCAACTTAAAGGATTGATGCAGTTCGCGCTGTCGACTTTCGCTGTCCACTTTCTGTAATTGAAAAAAAAAAGAAACAATTTAAGTTATGATTGCGAAGTGCAGAATGGTTTCGAGGTATGTATTTGAAAATTCCGCTACAGGTGGTCCCCTGTGTCCCTATATTCGAAGAAGAAACAAATGTTTTGTAATTTATTAGTTGGTACCCTATTTTTTCATTAAGTTTGGGCCTGAATAATATTGATTCGCATTTATTTATGTTTACCTTTAGTTTCCAGGATGTGTAGTATGTAAAGATACTATTGATTGCGTTTTGGAGTACCGTTTGTATCTTTTTAGGGTTTTTTCCTGTATGGTACACAATTTGGTCGTCTGCGTAGGATATTATGGAGCAGCAGTGTGGCCAGAATGAAGTTGGTTTCAACTTCATTTCCCGCTATCCGCCTTTATCCCCTTCCACTATCATATTCCACCATTCAGTCCCTATCGCGCACGCGCAACGTGTATCCCATTCGCCTCACTCTATTCTAGTCGCGCAGTCGCGCAACGTGTCACATATTTCTCTGGTCATCAGAGAGGGGGTACTTGTATTCCCCTCGATTCCTTTTCGATTACCCCTGTCTGGACACACTGTGGAGCAGCTTGTTCGTTCCGGGCCAAATAGATTTAAAATGTCACTGGTGAATATATTAAATAATATTGGTGAATTTATGGTGCCTTATTGCAGGCCATTGGTTATCTTGAAGGGGCATGAGCAAATGTCGTTAGATATGCAAACTCTGAAAGATCTGTCACTTATTATGTTTTTAATTAGTTTAATTCGGATGAGGGGAAATTCTTTTCGCTTCAGTTTGCATATCAACCCGTCTATCCATACGGTGTCGAATGCTTTCTCCAGATCTATCAGACAGGCGCCCACGCAGGAACCACTACTCAGGGCAAGTTTAATGTCGGAGGTTAGTTTGTTGATAGCATGTATTGTGGAATGGTGTTTTCTAAAGCCATAGTGGTTTTCGGGAATTATATTATTAGTATCGCAGAAATCTAGAATCATATCGTTGATGATACGTTCATAGACTTTGCCAATATTTGGTAACAGGTTGATCGGCCGGTAGCTGTCTGGGGAAGAAGGGTCTTTACCTTTTTTGCAATGTGGATGACTTTGGCTGTCTTCCATTCTTCGGGGTATGTACTGTGATTTAATAAGTTGTTAAATAAAATTGTGTACACCCATATGATTTTGTTTGGAAGTTTTTTCAGTAGTTTGGTATCTGGTCGTCCCCGGCGGATTTTTTGTAGTTGAGGTACTTAAATTTGTATTTGACTTGCAGAAAGTTTGTAAAATATGTTGGCATAGTGTCAGGTTGTGTGGGGTTTAAGGCTGAATTTGTTTCGGTAAAATCGCTTCTGGTATTTGGTATTTGGATTGCTATCTCGTTGGATATTTTTTCTGATTCAGTGTTAATCAGGTTTCTGAAGCTGGAGTGGTTTAGGTGTTCATTTTTATTTTTATTCAGCTTTTTGAGCATTACCTTGTATGATGAGGAGATCGTTTTCATCTTATTCAAGAAGGTCTGGCTTTATGGTTGCAAGATTTAGCAAGTCTATTGTATCTTGTTTTATTTTGAATTGAGGTATGGTGTGGTGTTGTTTGTTTCTGAATATCCGGTTAATTTCGGGGAACATTTTGTCTGGTTTCCTAGGGTCTATGGCTTTAACTCGGTTCAACCAGTACGTATGAACTTGTTTTTCTACTTCTAGTTTTAGTTTTTTCCTGGTGGCAGCTATCATTTGTTATAAGTTATGTATAGTGTGTTCTATGTATGAATTTGTAGTAAGTTGTTTGCGTAATTTTCTCAATAGTGAGATGTGTTTCTGTTCTTTGCGTTGCACAGTGTGTCGACCAATGGAAAAAAGTCCGAAAATCAAAGTGTAAGATCAGCAAATTTATGTATCCTAAAATGTTCGTAACAAAACATAGTTTCTAAAACTGCCTTCAATTTTAACTGAATAAATCAATTTGTTGTTAAACTGAGGCTGAAACTTCACTGTCAAGTTTCGTGCATTTTTTAAAACATGCGTCCCTCGCAAGCTATTTGTTTTTTTAATTTGATTTTTACAGGGTGTGTTTAGCATTATTAGACATTCAATCTCCCAAAAATTTTTTTTTAAATAATCGCAATTTGTCCTAATTTTTTATGTTTAACATTTATCAACTTTGATTAGAGTTTTAAAAAAAGTACCCCGCGGTAACCCCGTGAATTTTTTTACAGTAATTGGTGGCATATTTAATTTCAATTTCGCGTTGGTTTAAATCTGCTCACGTTTGCTCAAGCGGAGAAAATAATAAAAAACCATATTAAGACGCTCGCGCTCGGCGGCTTTCTGCGTAGTCTTTCGAAGAAATTTGTTGCAATTATTTTTAGACGCATGCCATTTGATAAGTACTTACATATGTGATCAATTTTATTCTTATAAATTATATATTTAGTTTCAAAATTGTTTGAATATTTACAATCTTTCAATTCAGTATTAAAGAAAGTACCAAAAGGTTCCTTTGAGACTTTGTATTATATTAATTTAAAGCACATTAGACTTGATATGACGGTCGATCTTAAGTGCATAAATATACACAAATGTTAAAAATAGTAAAAAATGTTGACGTTGAGACGCGTGCGTTCGCCGTCCACGCCTTTAACGTAGTCTATCGAGTTCCCACTTGAGTCCGCGCGAAACGATAAGACACTATGTTTACTCATTATGCTATTCTAAATATACAGTCCCTTATTTTCAATTGTTTATACGATATCTGTCGAACATAATACCCGCAAGACATCAAGAGAAAATTCAAATAAAGACCTCAAACAAATCATCTTCTACTAGAGTCGGATCCAATTATTGCCTATTATAAAAAAAAACATACGAAAAAAGAAAAAAAGGATTTCGCAGATATAAGAGACTATTTATTATTAAATGAAACATCCGACTTATCAGATTCCAACCCAGACACTTGTTCTGATGATAGTGAAGCTGAAGTAGTATAGTACGTACACATATTATTTAATAACATATTATCTATGTTAATTGATTAATTACTTAATTTATTCATTTTATTTATTTGTAGGTAAAATAAAGGAATTTTCTTAAAGATTCCTAATTTTTAATTCTTCTTTGTGAAGATTTAAATAAGTAATGTATACAGTACTGTATACAGTAATGTGTACAGTTTAGTACTTTTTTTTAAATTTTCGTTAAAATTGTAAACTACTACTTTTTATGCAATAAAAAATCATAAGAAACAAGGTCATCATAATTAAAAAAAAATTTTTTTTTAATAATAAAAGAAATTTTTTTTATACCAATCGATTTGTCTTTGCATTTTATTTCAAAAAGTATTAAGGTACTTTACTCGAAAATTGCATAGTTTAAGTTAAGTTGCAGTGTGGGTTTATAGTTGTTTGGAATTTACTTAATTTCTTTTGGAATTTTTCTACGTTAACTTTTGAATAGTTTTTTTTGTGATTGTAAGTGTGTCTGAGAGAGATAGCTGTGTATCGGGGAATTCAAACAAGGCCAGACAGCCTTCATGATCACTGGGGAAGCTGATAGTTTTTAGTTGGCTGTGTAAGAATTCTTTCGCCCTATCCTGGAGTCTATTAAAATTAGATCAATAAAGGATTCATATTTTGGAAATGAGGGAGTGTCTGTGTGGAGTAGTTTCAGTTTGTATTCTATGTCATGTTCAAGAATCCATGAGTTAAGAGCGATTCCTCTTTCATCATTGAGTTTGTTCTTCCAAGCTGTGTGTTTGGCATTCCAATCGCCTGCTAATATGTAATAGGTGTTTTGTGAATGTACCCAAGTAGCACAGCCTGACCGAGCCTACCACCTGACCAAACCTGCAAGGCCCCTGACCTACAGGTTACAAGCTAACACAATGCTTGGATCGGCTTGAGGCCCAAACCGGTTGATTCGTGCCTGGATTTTATGCGCGCATTGGCCCGGATATAGCCAGGCATTTGCTCGAGCACAGGGCCTGCCGGCCGTGCCAGAATTTAGTCTGTTCTTGAGAGGGCAGCACGGTTACACTAATGTGGCCAATCAGTGCTTCGATTGAGCCCAACTTTTCTCGCGACATCTTCTCTCTCCACATCATGTTTAGTCTGGAACAGCTCCTACATCATCTTTAGCATGGAACAGAACCTACACCATCTTTAGCAGGAAACAGAACCCACTTTACTGTTATTAAATCTGTCTTAAATAAGACTTTTGAGGGCGTTTGCTGTCTAGATTGATCTTTTATTTGGCGTTTTCGACTACTGAAAAAACCCGTGTTTGTATTATCACGAAATGAGAACGCAAATCCCGCACCCTTGCGACCGTGCTGCCCTCTAAAAAACAGGCTGAATTCTGGCACGGCTGGCAGGCCCTGTGCTCGAGCCCATGCCTGGCCATATCCGGGCCAATGCGCGCATAAAATCCAGGCCCAAATCGAGCCGGTGTGCTGTCTGGGTAATTTTAATTCTGTGAATATAATATTCAGTTCTTTTATGAAAAGTGTGGATTTTCTTTTTCTTCCATAGATAGCCGCCAGTAGGAGGGTGTTACCGATGTTCAGGGTAATTTGTACAGTCGTTTTTTCTATTGTCTCAAAGTTTGTGTTAAATTCTATTGGTTTAAACTCTATGGTGTTTCTAATTATGATTGCAGTGCCACCTCCTTTGCCAGTTAATCTGTCAGATCTAATTACGTGGTAATCTTTTAGGTAAAATGTGTGTCTTGGTTTCAGATGGGTTTCGTTTAGGAGTAGAATATCCGAATCATTGTCCTCTATCAATTTTATAAGTGCTATTCTTTTCGAGTTGCTTATAATTGAATTTGTGTTTAAAGAGATGATCTTTAAATTGTTTGTGTTTCTGATGATAGAGTTACAAGCCATTGCTAAATAAGGATATAATGTGATTTAGTTATGCACCGAGTGATTCCAATTTGTTTGTTAGGTCAGAAAGTGTTTTCTCTAAGTTTAGTGTACGGGTTTCTATAAAAGCTATTTTTGAACTAATCTCAGTTTCATTTGTGTTCTGGATTTGGGGTGGTATGGTCTCAGGTGTATGAAATTCCTGGTTGGATGCGGGTTTGATTAAATTCCTTCGGTGGAACTTTTGTATTAGAATCTGTTTTTCTGTTGAGTCTATTCTTTATAAATTCTTTTGCTTTTGGACAACCTCTGTATGAGGCTGGATGTCCAAAAGCTTTACAGTCTATGCAAAAAGGAGTGATGTTAGAGGGGTTAGAGGAATTTTTTCCCAATGCACACTCCCCAGGGGCATGGTCTTGGTCACACTTTACGCACCTGTAATTCAGGTTACAATTTGTGGCTGTATGATCAAAGCGTTGACAGCGTTTGCATTGTTTTATACTTTGGCCTTTCAGCTTTTCCCATCTAATTTTGTGGTGTAGTATGTATTTTATATCCTTAATGGATGATAAGTCACTATCGGCTTCTAGCTGTACTAAAAATATTGGGAGTATTCTCTGTTCTCTTATTGAACTATTTGTGGTGAAGCGGCTCACCTTGCTAAAAGTAATTTTATTTTGGGAAACCTTTTTGAGGTCTTCCATTATTTCAACCTCTGAGAAGGAAGGGGGTAGACTTTTTATTAGAAGGTTGTGTTGTTTAAGCCACTTTGGAGTGTATGTATAGTATTGTGTACTGGCTCTATTTAGTATGTCTTTTACATTTTCTAAGTTGTCTGCGCTGTTTAATTGTACAGTGTGTTTGTGTGTATTTACTCTCTTAATATAAAAATTATTTGTGTTACCTGTAGCTTCCTTTATTAGCTTGATTGTGTCCTTCGGGTCTTGTACGAGGATATTTATTGGTGGTAGCTTTTTGCTTTGGCTTGTTGTCGCAGAATATGTTTGTGGGATGCTTTTTGGTGGTGTAGGTGATGTTGATAGTGCTGGTGCTGACCTTCTGGTTTCGTTGTTTGGTTGTTGGTTTCCTCGGCTAAGGGTGGTGGTGTTTTTATTCTTCATCGCCTTCCTCTCTTGTGATTTTTGGTTTTTCTTCTTTATTCTTTCAACTAGTGTAAATTCTTCTTCACTGTCCTCTTGTGTCTTTTCTATTTCCATTAGTGTAGGAGTTTTTTCCTTAGTATTTGGTGTTGTTATTATTGTCGCTGGTTCAGTATGTTGAGATGCTCTTGCTAGATTCTCGCATATTTTTTGTAGAGTTTCTATCTTTTCCTTCAGTTTTTTGTTCTCCTGCATTCAGTGAGGTGAGTTTCAGAGAGTCATCTCTGGGGCCTAATCGTTCTTTCTCGCGTTTCATCGTTTTGGAGTGTATTATTTTTGTGATGTCGGCTGGGTTTTGTTTTCTTTTGGATGCACTAATGATTGGCTTCATTATTGAAACTATATTTGGTGTTCCCGACCCTGCTGCATTACGGAATTTTTCGAATTCCTTAATTTCGAAGAGCGCCACTTGGCCGGTTTTGAGGTTAGGTTTCCCTCTTGGACTGTTGTGTTTGGTGTGTTTTCAGGGTATTTTGAATCCACTGTGTTATTTTGATCGTTTGGGTGATCCGTCTTGAAGTGTTATGCACTTCTACTGTATTTGGAGTATATGAATGTTCTATTTTCTTCGAAAATTGCACCAGACACTCTATCGTTGCGCCGTGACTCGGCCACGAGCGCACACCAGTGTCGCCAGAAAATAACCGAACGGTTACTCGAGGGGAATACAAGGTACCCCTTCTCTGATGACCAGAGCGGCAGAGGAGTTCAGGAGTAGAGTAATATGTGACACGTTGCGCGTGCGCGACGGGGATTCAGTGATGGTATTGTTGGCGCTTTTCACGCGCATGCACGACGATTCTAGCCTCAGACGGCCTCAGTCAAGTACGAAGATCGGATACCTTGGTCGCCCTGCTAATTTCCCGCCATATAGTCTCCCACTACTTTCCCCCCAATAGTAGAATTTCCCACTTTCAGACGTAGACGTAGATACGGTCCTGATGAAACTCGCGCATGCGCGCGAAAAGCGCGAACAATACCATCACTGCGGGGATTTAGTGGGGCGAATGGAAGACACGTTGCGCGTGCGTGATGAGGACGCAACAATGACATGACATTTCGCAGGTTTTAGGTTATTGCAGCGTATCGTAGTTATGAAATGAATCATACGAATCGTTCTGCAAATTATGAACTTTCTTTATTATAAATGAAATTAATTTCTAACATGTGGTAGTTTCAGTTGTAGATTATGGACATTGAAAAAAATGTTGAAATCTATAGTACTATATATTAAAAATTTTGGTATAGGGAAGATGAAAGAAATTGTAGAACTGAATACTGAATGTAATAAATATATTATAGGTACATAATACAATAAAATTGTAGGAAAATATAGTCTATCAGCTATACAGGGTGAATTCGATAAAGCAGGACACCTAAATATCTCCGATACTTTTCGTTGTACAAAAAAACTTTGTAGGACGAAGTTACACTGTTTGAAGGGCCACATATAACGGTGTAAGGGAAAAAAATTTCAAGGCCATTTTTATGAGATTTCAAGGTTATCGATGTTTTTTTAAATGGAATGAGGTATTTTTTAATACATCAATCGATGCAGCTGGGCATTCGTTATAAAAAAGTACTAACCTATGTATGTCGAAAAGTTAGTAGTTCAGAAGATATTTCAATTTAAATAACTCTAAAATACCATTACTCATGTTAAAGGGGAAACTTAAAGGAATATTACCATATTTTTTTCAAAAGTTAAATTACTGAGCCCCATCATTAAAAGAAACGCAAAAGGAGAATTTGTTTAAATTTTTCGACATTATAAAGTTGATTTTCGAGGTTGAAAAAATTATTTTGTAATAGCTCAATCCTTTCCGAATAAAACAGAAAAAAGTTTAGCTCAATCGGAGAAACAGTTCTTGAGATAAAAATTCGTAAGTGAGGCCGGTTTTCGCCGAAATGGGCAAAAATTGAAAAATTTGAAAGCCTGCCATTTCTAAAAAAATTCGAAACTGGCAAAATGAACTTAACCCCCCCCCCCTAATTTCACATGGACTACAACATATTTCATTGAGAACAAAATCGGCGATGGTGCCTGCAAAAAGTGATCGATTCGGCATGGAATGACCCTAATACTTTTACAAGTCCGTTTTAAAAGTCTGCGGGGTGGTCAAGCTACCCGATTTCAGCGAAATGGTTACGTTACTGAGGCAAAAATCGCAGCGCATGCGCGCAAAACGGTGGGTTCAATCGGAACACTGGCGCACACTGCCTACGCCAACCGGAAGTGTTCGAAGCTATGCTCATATATTAAAATTTAATGTAAATAAAATGTTTTGTATTGCATTTTCAAGTCTGTACATTATTTTTCTGAATATAAAAATATTCAATAATATATAATACATTTACAAAAAAGTAAAGAAGTATCGAAAAAATTGATTTGGATTTTTTTAACACCGATACAATTTATAAAAAATTCTTAAAAAAAATTAAGGACAATTGTTTCAATAATATCTGACTACTGAATTTTTATAAAACTGGTATCTCGAAAATTTCAATACGAAATATGCATTTCCTTCGAATGTTTGGAGATTTTCAATTTTTTTAAACATGTTTGCAAATCTGAAAAATCTAAAAAAAATCTCAGTCATGTGTACTATTAGGTAGAATATTTATAAATTTTTTCGTAATTGGTTATTGAGCATGGTTCGACTAAAAATCAATTTGTGTTGGTGGCCCTCTGGTCCATCTTAACTTTAAAAATCAACGGAAAAAATTATTTAAGAAATACAAAACATATTTTAGTTTATTTAAAAAAAAAATTTAATCCAAATTTCGCTTCGACATCTTTTTTAGATCAAAAGTTATAGCAAAATGTGCACCGCGCCGCGCTGTGCCGGGATTCAAATGCGCGCTGTCTTCAGATTCTGACTTTCCGACTCATGCTTCCGAAACTTCAGTAACGTCGATTAGTCGAGCAGGTAGTTCTCACGGACAGGGTAGAGGTACGCTTGTTTGTGTAGCGCGCGTGCAATCGAACAGGCACTCACACGGGCAGAGTAGAAATACGTTCGTGTGGCGAGGACGTCCACGGTACGTCCACGGTACGTCAGAGTGGGTGGCCCAGCCGGCCAAGCCGCCGCACAGTGGAACTTTTCGTCCATTTCGGAGACAAAATCAAAGAACTTCCGATAGAAATGAGATAGAGAGCTGAAATTTTTTTTAATTACAGTTGAGACTTCACAGAATATGGGAAATAATTATTTAAATAAAAATTAATTTTTTAAAAATACCACGTTTTTAAAACGCACTAAAAAGTATAAAATAAAATTTTTAAAAACGCCACGTTTAAAAAATGGACTAAAAAGTATAAAATAATTTTTTCTAGCCCCATACAGATTCCTTTCCCCTTAAAATTTGTGTTTGTGAATTTTTAATAGCTAAGAAAATACTTGTAAGATTTAAAACGAAAACGCGGGGTGCATGCAATAGATAATTGATGCATGAACACTAAATCACTAACAACTTTATTGCACTGCAAATGTTATGAAGTGTTGTACGAGATTTCTCAGCGGCAGCTACTCTCTACACTCCTTACTATGTATTATCTTGCGCCCCACGTTTTTCGTTTTAAATCTTACAAGTATTTTCTTAGCTATTAAAAATTCGCAATCACAAATTTTAAGGGGTTAGGAATCTGTATGGGGCTAGAAAAAATTATTTTATACTTTTTAGTCCTTTTTTAAACGTGGCGTTTTTTAAAATTTTATTTTATACTTTTTAGTCCGTTTTTTAAACGTGGCGTTTTTAAAAATTTTATTTTATACTTTTTAGTGCGTTTTAAAAACGTGGTATTTTTAAAAAATTTATTTTTATTTAAATAATTATTTTCTGCTTTTTAGTCTTGTATGTGTGAAATTTTACAATCGATTTTGAACATTTTGATGAGATTATAACAGAGACATGTAGTCAATTTCAGACGGTATTGCGACGCGTCATATCGAAAACGAACGCCGTGATAAAATGTCAAAGATAAAGGTTCGACGGAGAATTTCGGTGTAACTGTTCTTTCGCTTGGTAAACAAACATTATAGTATACTAATTCGTAGTAACTTTGTAAACACCGCACGGAGCTTCGAACGCACACTGAGTTCCTTCGGTGCGAAGCAGGTCAGTGGAGTGGGGATGAGTCAGAGTGGGAACCGAGTGGGCACTACCGGTCGTCGCGCGGGGACGTGTAACGGTTAAATTTTTAATAGTTTATATTTCCTAAACGCGTAGGCTGTTGTAAATTAAAAAAATTTTTTTTTAAATATTGCATTGTCATATAGTACTGAGCTATGTTTAAAATTTCAAGTCTCTAGCTCATCGAGAAGTTAGTTTAAAATCAGTTGTAAAATTTGTACCGAACAGACAGACAGACATACAAGAAAGCGACCTAATAAAAACGTGGTAAAATATTTAATGGCATACCTGGTGATTTGGCGACTTCTCTGTGAAAATCATCATTAACGAACTGCTCCTTTGTTGTAGACATTATTTCGAGATTATAACAGAGACATGTAGTAAATTTCAGACGGTATTGGGACCGCATCATATCGAAACGCCGTGGTAATATGTCAAAGATAAAGGTTCGACCGATAATCTCGGTGTAACTGTCCCTTCGATTGGTAAACAAACATTGTAGTATAATAATACGTAGTGACTTTGTAAACACCGCACGGAACTCAAACGCACACTGACGCACACTGAGCTCCTTCGGTGCGAATCGGGTCAGTGGAGTGGGGATGAGTTAGAGAGGGAACGGGTAGTGGAGTAGGGAGCGCTGTCGCGCGGCGTGGCGACCGCTGAACGCGATGACGTAGGTTTCGCGGGGGGATGAAAAGGTAAATATTTAATTGTTATTTCTCCGAAACGGATAGACTTTTAAAAAATTTTTTTTTAATAATGCATTGTCATCCAGTTCTGAGCCATGTAACCGATTTCAAGTCTCTAGCTCATCAGGAAGTTTGTTTAAAATCAATTGCAAAATTTGCCACCGAACAAACAGACAAACAAACAAACAAGAAAGCGAGCTAATAAAAACGTGGTAAAAAACGTGGTAAAATAGGGAGATTATGGTACGAACATTTTTTAACCTTGAAAAAAATCGTCAAACTTGCACAATGTCACGAAAATTGTGGATTTTGCAATACCACGGGTAGAAAAACATTTTTTTGTAACATGCCATACATCATTCCCTGTAGATTTTTTCATGCTGAATTCAAATCTGGTCTCAAAATTTGTCTACGACTTCAGGATTTTAGAAGAAATCGATTTTTGTGAACGAATTGTTTAACGAATTTTCTCAAGGTTATAAAACGTTCGTACCATCATCTTCCTATTTTCCCATATTCTGCCAAGTTTCAGCTTTAATTTAAAAAAAATTTCATCGCTCTACCTCATTTCTATCGAAAGTTCTTTGATTTTGTCTTCGATTTGGACGAAAAGTTCCACTGTGCGCCGGAGGGGAAAGGCCCTCGCGTCCACGATTCTGGCATCACCGTATCCGCGTCACATTAGTAGTGGTTCACACCGTAATACCCGAGCCAAGATCAGATTATGTACTACAGTGGAGGGCAGAGTTGGGCAGTAATTAATTACATGAGTATTTAATTACATCTTCAATTACATGTGTAAAAGTGGACTATAATTACAATAAGAAAACGGTTAAATCGTCCAAAACATAAAAATTAGTGGTTTAAAAGAACAATTACACTGCAGTAATTGTTAGACTCAATCAGAATAATCACTGTAATTACTGTAATCGTGTTATGTAATTGCAATTACTCCTTTCACAATTACTGGTTGAGCCAAAGTAATTGCAATTACCAATTACAATGACATGTAATTGTAATTTTATTTCTGCAATTTCAAGTAATTTTAATGCAATTACAAGTAATTGTAATTGGCAGTTGCAATTACTTAACGCCAAAATGGCACTAAAAAAGGAATTGGATACCTACTCAATGGAAATGTCTAGAGAGAACAAACAAAAAGCATATGTTATATATTATCCGACTCCAACCTTGAAATGAGGGTCATTTTGAAAAGTAATGGTAAACGTTTTCGTGCAATATCAAATAATTAGCTACAAATAAATATATAATGAATAATAAATATTTCCTAGTGAAAACTACATTGCCAATGTAAGTGACAAGTAAACCTATTTCTTAAGAGTTGTAATTTAATAAATAATAAATATTTGCTAACATATGGTTTTTGTTTGTTCTTTTTAGACATTCCCATTGAGTAGGTATCTAATTACCTTTTTTAGTGCCATTTTAGTGTTAAGTAATTGCAACTATCCATTACAATTACTTGTAATTGCAACTACTAATTACAATTACTTGTAATTGCATTAAAATTACTTGGAAATAGCAGAAATAAAATTACAATTACATGTAATTGTAATTGGTAATTGCAATTCTTAACACGATTACAGTAATTGTAATTGAGTGTAACAATTACTTCAGTGTAATTGTTCTTTTAAACTACTAATTTTTATGTTTTGGACCATTTAACTGTTTTCTTATTGTAATTATAGTCCACTTTTGCACATCTAATTGAAGATGTAATTAAATACTCATGTAATTAATTACTGCCGAACTCTGCTCGGTAGGAAGTGTACCGAACGAATAATTTTAATTTGATTTGTTTTTGAAGTGGAGCTTTGTGGGAAAAGTTCCATTGCGAATTTCGACTTGTTTCTGCACGAGGAATCACCACTTTTTGTCTGTACCACGAGTTTTAATACACCTTGTATCATAATCGGAATTCTATTTATAAAATGCTTGAATGTATCCAACATTTTAGATACAACAAAGATATATGGGTGCGAGGTAAGACGAAGACATCATCTAGAAAGGAAAGATGGAGGTGGTTTTGATTCCGATGAATATGATAAGCACCCTGAGAGATATATTTCCACTTTCAGCAAAAAGATTGCACCATATGCGTCAGTCATTATTAACGGTATATATTGGGCAATTGATTCACCAAAGTTACTGACTTTACCAGACGCTAAATATTTACTTAGGCCAGCTTGTACTCCTTGGTTACCCACAAGTGTTGGCGCACCTGCCTTACCTCATAGAATGTTAGCCATCTGTGATATATCTGCCGACCCTGGAGGCAGTATTGAGTAAGATTAATACTTATTATTAGACTGCGGATCTTTATGCATTTATAGCCATTAAAAATTAAAAACAAAATGCCGGAATATAAAGTTTCACAGAATTTAGTACGATTTTTATTTATTCCAGAACTACAAAGACTACTACCACTGAAAATAAGATTCTACATGATTCCATTTTCTTAAAATTTTCCTACAAAAATTAGAAATTGCATAAATATCCGCAGTCTACCTATTATCACTACACTGTACCTTGGGTAACCAGAAATCTTTGCCTTTTTTATGTAATCCTGTCGATTTTGGCGAGAAAATGCCAAAAATTCAGGTTCAATCCTAGGAGATTAGTGGTTCAAAAGTTAATAAACATACATACCAAATTTTAGATACGCAACAGTACGGCACGTACATGTCAGACACTACGCATTCATCGAGCCCGATCAGTCTTGTCTGGTTCTCGAGTAAGCAAGATTCGTTACCGAAACCGTTTGCCATAAAATTTTTGGCTGTGTTTCCGTTTACGTCCATCGTCAGAATTGGATAAAATTTTGCAAATAGGTTCTTTTTGACGAAAATGATAATTGTGAGAAAGATTTTTGGCGACTCGAAAAAAATTTTTTTACCATTTTAATGTCAGTCCTTACCTTACCGATAAATTTTTTTACTATTTTAGTGTCAATCTAGAGACTAAGTAGAGGTGGCATTAAGGGGGTCTTTTCCAGCAAACGACGCTCGCGCGTGAACACTCACACACCGCTAGGGTACACTCACACACCGCTAGACCATGTATACGTACGCGAGGATTGCTAGGGTCCGGGATTCCATTTCTGATTTCTCGATAATGCAAAGACGGAGTTTTTGGAAATTATTTAGAAAGAGGGTTTCCTCTCAGATTTTGATCATCTTGAAATATGTTGTCAAAGTCATCATTCTGAACAACTTTTTCCTATACATGTTACCGCCGCTCGATTTTAGTTTTCGAGATATTCGCAAAAAACTGTCGCTAATACTGTATTGAATTTTTCGTATTTCTACACGCTCTGCGGAAACGTAAGCTTGTCCTGGCGCGGCGTTGTTTCCATTTTGCTTCTAAACACGCTGCGGAGATGAGAGGGAAACAGGGTCTCACTCTGGTCATACATATATAGGGTGAGCTTTCAATTTTGGAAGACTACTCCTATATTTTCGTATGCGTGGTCGGGCCGGCCTAACGGCCGTCCCTCACCGCCCCCACCACCGAACCCTAACTAATTCTTTTTTTTTTTGTTATTTTACGTCGCTTTGTGAATTCCTATTCCGGAATAATTTCACGACGGGACCTACAGTTTTTATAAGGTGGATTCCGAACCACCTTTTGGGCACCACAGTTTACAGAGCACATGGAGTATTTCCAGAGGTGCCGGCGTCGGGGATCGAACCCGCGACCACGGACGGAGTCCGTAGACGCGCGCTCTACCCACTGAGCCACTGCGTGCCCCCTAACTAATTCTGATCGCATGATTTTCATTACTAGTTCAAATTTTGTATGGCGGCTATATAGAATGCAAAAATTCTGCGATCAGAATTAGTTAGGGTTAGGTGGTGGGGGCGGAGAGCACGCATACGAAAATCCAGAAGTAGTTTTTCAAAATTGAAAGCTCACCCTATATATGTATGACTAGAATGACACCGTGTTTTCTTTCCCCACGTTTTTCGTTTTAAATCTTACAAGTATTTTCATAGCTATTCAAAATTCACAATCACAAATTTTCAGGACAATATGTACGGGTTTAGGAATCTGTATGGGGCTTGAAAAAATTATTTTATACTTTTTAGTCCTTTTTTAAACGTGGCGTTTTTTAAAATTTCATTTTATACTTTTTAGTCCGTATTAAAAACGTGGTATTTTTTTAAAATTTATTTTTATGTAATTACCAACGAATGTGGCCGATCACATGCAAAGGGACATTTCAGATTTTATATCTGTTACACCAACCCACAACACAAGAGAGGAGGCACGCGGTCGCAAAGCGGAGGCGCAAGGGCGGCGGCATGTGCGCGGATGCGACAGCGGAGGTGCCTGAGCGTAAGAGCGCACAAGTATAGGCCCGAGAGCGCAAGCGCGGAGACGCAGGATCGCAAAGCTGAGGCGCAGGAGCGGTTGGTTCCTTGATCCGCGTGCGACTGGGATGTCGAGCGAGTGCATTGTGGCTTGGCAGGCACTTTGAGAGGAGTTGCGGGGACTCCGAGCTGTGAGCGTTAGCTCGAAGTTCGTGCATTCGCTGAGGTATGCATGTGGATCGGAGTTGCCAGGACTCCGTGAACTGAGCGGAAGTTCGCACGTCGTGCATGAGCGTCGGCATACACGTGAAGATGAAATGCAAACACTCATAGAGATGAGCGAGAGTTCGAAAGACGTGTATGGGCTTCGGCATGCACGTTGCGAGGAGTTGAAAGAACTACGAAGAGTGAGCGAGAGCTCGAAAGTCGTGCATGTACTTCGGCATGCATGTGGGGATGAGTTGCAAGAACTCATAGAGATGAGCGTGAGATGTGCATGCGCGTCGGCATGCATGTTGGGTCAAGTTGCACAAACTCAGGGAGACGAGCGAGAGCTCGTGAGACGTACATGCGCGTCGGCAAGCACGTTGAGAGATGTTGTAAGATCTCCGAAGAAGGAGCGGAAGCTCGTGAGTTGTGCATGCGCTGAGGTATGCACGTGGATAGAAGTTGCCAGAACTCATAAAGATGAGTGAGAGCTCGAATGTCGTGCATGCGCTTTAACATGCACGCGGAGACGAGAGGCACCCACGCGTTGGTCAGCATGTCTCCTGACCTCGGGTCCGCGAGGGTGAGTGCGAGGTGCGAAGTGACCTCGGTTAACGGCACCGGTGACGAAGTAGAGAACTCCGGAGACGGAGACGATGTTCCTACGGTAGGAGCAGCGAGAGCAGGCTCAAGGAGCGTACTGACCTCGGAGGACGAAACCGCGGAAGAGGTAGAAGACTCCAGAGACGGAGGCTTCGTTCCTAGACTCGGAGCCGCGAGGATTTCCTCAAGGTGTGAACCGACCTTGGAGGACGGAGCCGCGGAAGAGTTAGAAGCCTCCAGAGACGGAGGCTTCATAACTGAATTCGGAGTCGCACGGGTGGACGCGAGATGCAAACTGACCTCTGAGGTCGGAATCTCTGACGCGGTAGAGGAACGGTTTGGCGGACATGCTGGGAACGCCGTGGAGGAACTTGCCGCAGGGGGTAAGATGCGGAGGGGTAGCCGAGCCATCTGATCCTTGAGATAGGACCAGCCCTCGAGGTACGCGTCCTCCATCCTGTCCATCTCGTTGTTCCTGATGTAGGGAAGGTCCTGCTTCGACTTGTCCGCCTTTCGGTACGATTGGAGGTACCCGTTGGTGTAGGTGATCTGCGCCCAGGTCTCCTGGTACATCGTTAACCTGGTGTCCAGATATTCCACCGTGAAGTTGTCGACCCGTTTGTGTTTGGTGTACGCCAATATTTTCGTGAGCTGTGCGAACGCTTGGGTTTGCCGCTCAAGAAACGCCTCGAAGGTCTCCATGGCACTTGTATTCGTTTTCAAAAGTGTTTATGGTGTGAAAGTCACGACACCTGACACACGCGTTTGAAAGCGACGGTTGATTTCAACTGTTCCACCGATTCCGAACAACCACTGTCTTTTTCCGCGATCCGGCTCGAAGGACCAAACTGTTACACCGACCCATTCGTGATTGAGGGTCCGCGAACTAAAAATTGCAGGATCGAGTCCGGAAAAGGGAGAGAGGGAATGCTCCGGAATCAGGTGTAGAACACTTGTAGAATCACCGAACTGAGTCTTCAACCGATTTGTTTCAGTTTCATTATTTGCATTTATTTGTTTTACAACGTGCGCGTGGTACTGGTCGCGTCACGAATCACTCTCGCAGGGGAGAGGTTCTTAATTAAACCCGCGGTTATCTCGCAGGGGAGACTAAGATTACTCTCGCAGGGGAGAGGTTCTTTATAAAACTCGCGGTTATCTCGCAGGGGAGACTATGAACGCCGGTTTAAAGGTTCGCTTGGACTAGTATATTCGCGTGTGTACTCGCAGAGGAGGTTACAACGGAATTCGGCTGGGCAACGTATTTTGGCTGGGGGTCCTATTTACCGGAATCGATGGATGTCCTCACCATAAACATACACGGGAGCTCGCTTCGAGGTGTCTAATTGTCGCGTCAGCGGCGAGGCGTCAAGGGGGGGTATTCACGACACCGAGTATAACGAAATGCCGTTATACGTGTCTAACATACCGGACGAAAGTCGAAAATGTTTTAGTAGATTTAATATATCGACAGAATTTTTAAATAAAGATCCAGTTTGGCAAGATGAAGATTCTTACAAACTAGGTTTAGATATAGTTAAGGCTTTACCTGTGATCAATGATTCGGCAGAAAGAGCCGTTAAGCTAATACAGTTCTGCTTCCGACCGAGAATGTTCCGATCGCGACGTCGTGTTCGTACGGCGGCGAGAAGACCGACTGAAGCTGAAATGGTGAACGAGGTGCGCGGGACGTGAAATAACGACGACGTGTATGTATTTTACGCGCCTTGCAACTTGCAAGTTCGCGGTCACGTAACTTCCCGGAGACGATTTCTGGTACGCGACTTTCCGGAGACGTTTTCTGGTACGCGGCTATCCGGAGACGTTTTCTGGTACGCGGCTATCCGGAGACGCTTACTGGTACGCGGCTATCATTCGCGGCGACGCGACGCGGTTTCGCGGACCTGGTGCACGGCGGTGACTTGGTTCAAGGAACGGACGGGTAACCCTGCCACGGGTTGGGAAGTTCCCCGTGGCGGTTCTACGATAGACGAAGGGGTAGCTGTCCCTTCATCTAAGCGTCTCCGGTAGCTGTCGGAGTTCTCAGGATGCTGCCCAAGAGAGATGTCCAGGATGCTGCCTGGACGAACAGAGAGGGATGCTGTCCCCTCTGCTTGGTGTGTATGCTGTCACACCGGCGGGAACTGGATTGCCAGCGATGTCGAGGAGGTCGTAAGCTGCGGACAACTCGACGTCGAGAGCGTGGGAAAATAAGTTAGCGTGAGAAAAGATATTTACTGGGATTCTGGAGAGGAAGGTGCTCCTAGGTTGCTGCCCAGGCTGGAAGAGAGACCCGTGCCTCATTTGCATCGCCTTTTATAGGCACAGGTTGGTGGTAGAGGGGAGTAGTGTGGGAAGTGGAAGGGTGACGTCGAGTTTCCGTATCCGCCAGGAATGGCCGAACCTCGACATCCGGTTCCCGCCAAATGCAGTTTCTACGTGCGGGGGTAGCGCGGAGGGATGTGTAGACACGCGTAGACGGATCACGGCGGGTTCGCTTCGCGGCTAGTTACCGACGCGTTCGGCGATCCTCGGTGATGATCGACGGCGTTCGGCGCGTGTCTAGCGGTAACAGGCCTGCTCGGTACAGGTTTATACAGGATTACAATCAAATTTTAGCTCGCAATGAGGAAGAAAAGCAGTTGGTACTGCAAATGGTAAAATATTACCGCCAGCAATATCCTGACGCAACGAAAACTACAATAGTGAAAAACGTGTAAATATAAAATAGAGTTCTTTAGTGTAAGAAAAATCGAACGTCGAGAGTCCGCAAGACAGGCGGACCATACAGCTACAGTAAATGCTCGTTCGTTGTGAAAAGGCTAGGGAATTGAGGTCGCAACGAGCGAATAGTGAAGCTATTTTTGATTTATGACTGCGTCTAGATATCGCGCCGAGCGCGCTGAGCGAGACTTCAATAGAGAGCCGAACATAGAGAAGGACAGAGTGAAATACGGATCGCGTGACCGAAGCGTGCCGCCGTCGCCGGCACAGTTTAAAGGCCCGCGAGTTCTCACAATGTATGTAATGGCAATGATGGAATTGTTAATTTTCCATTAGGCTTATGAGACTTTCACTAATACATTTCTGGCATTTTTCTGATTAAAATGATACCAAACACGATATAATTTGACCCATATTTACTCTACATGTGAAGCATAATTAATAATTTATCATACATTTAACACATACTATATATAGCATATGTTTAAATAAACAACTTAACATATTGAAAATATGTTCTTAGCATCGAATTGGTATTTTAAACATTACAGTTTCTCTTTCTTTTCACTTACTATCCTCTTCCATGTCCTACAGTACTCCGTAACCGTCAATGAGACCATTAAATAAAGTTGAAATTACATGATCGTGTTTGGTATCATTTTAATCAAAAAAATGCCAGAAATAAGTTAGTGAAAGTCCCATAAAAGCCTAATTGAAATTAAGAAGTTTGAGTACTCGATTCACTCGAGTCAATGTTGTGGTGTTCACACCGATATACCCGAGCCGACATCAATCATTGCCTCCGTGCGGAGCGACTCGGCCGACTCGACGTTGACAGGCAGTGGAGTGAGTAGGCACGTCGCAACGACCGCATAGACGATTTTTCACAACGAACGAGCATTTACTGTACCTCCCTCTCAGGAAGAACCCAGAGGGGTAGCGTCATAAAATACGTTGACAACGCGGGTCCTTACAGCCGCTTCGGGCATGAGGACCCACTCTTCCAGGTGATCGCGAATGGTGCAACATCGCTCTTCCAGTGACTGTTGTCAAGTTTGGATTCTCTCTCTAAGTTTTGTATTGATTGTCTGTTCATTTAATAAAACGCATTCTTGGCGAGCGGCTTCACCGTCGATCGGCGTATGATTGGTGACCCGCTCTGTCCTTCCCATCCTAAAAGCGGATAGTCTTACATTAGAATATAACAAATAGTTCCTTATTACTATTCTGTAGAATATATTCATTCACATATATAGTACAATACAAAATTAAATATCTCTGTTATTTGTGGTTATACGAAAAAATGTCAGAGGAGAAAGTTGCACTGATCAATATGGTAAATATAATGGCAAAAAAAAATTTTTTTTTAAATCAAATTTTCGAAATTTCAAGGTCATCGTTATTTTAAAAAAATTAAGGTCATATAATTTATCCATATTCTTATTTAGAAAAAAATTACAAATCCAACGATATATAATACTTCATAGTTACGATGAATTTCAAAATCTTCAATTTAAATGCGCCACGTGATCCTTTTTTCCGATCGATCTCAAACTTTGCACAAATTTTTTTTTCACCAAAAGGAACCATTCTGGGGGGCGTCGTGCTTCGTATCTCTATAAAAATTTTTCGCTAAGTATAGCTTAGGTCCATCCTAATATGCATATTCTGGTAATTAATATAAAATGTTTTGAAAATTTCAATTGTTAAACCAGTTAATTGAATATTTATAATGGGAAGATTATGCGATCAGAATTAGTTAGGATTAAGTGGTAGGTCGGCCTGTCCACGCATACGAAAATAGGAGTGGTGTCGGTAAGGTAGGAACATGGGACATTTACATTGACATGGTGAACATTTTTTTTTCAGGTCGCCAAAAATCCTTCTATTCCCAAAATTTCATCCAATTCTGAGGTTTGACGTAAACGGAGATCTCGCCAAATTTTTCAATATTAATAAATAAATAACAAATTTTGTTGTCAAAATCATCTTTCTCGAATATCTTCTAAACTATTTACCGCTTTGAAAAATATGTTAGGCAAAACCTGTAGATCTGGACAGGCTACGTCTTCTTGTGGTATGGTTTCACTATACTTTATGCATTAGGGAAAAGTGTGTTCTTTTTTTAACTTACGGAACTTATTTCTTTTTAATTGTAGATTATTTTGCAGGATATTCCATATACAGGGTGAGTCACCTAACGTTATCACCTCAAATCTCTTTGTTGGATTCAAAGATACATTAAATGTCTTGAGGACAAAGTTGAATGGTAAAATGGGGCTCATACGATACCAAAGAAATGTTTGTTTTTATGTAATTTTTTTTAGAGATATCAAGGTCACCTTAATTTTTTTAAATGGAACCACCCTTTTTGTAAGGGAGCTCTAGAGCCCCCCGAACGTGAAACAGAAAAATACATTAGGTGATTGGTCTACTCTTATACCTCGTCTGTGTTTAAATACGCATAACTTTTGAACTACTGAATTCCTAAGATTCAAACTTGGATTTTCGGTATTTTCTCATCAAAATGTATAGAATTGTATAAAAAGAGTGCAAAGTTTGTGGCCCCCTACACTGAACAGGCCCATTTTCGTTTTACCAAAATGAGTACATTAGTATTAGGCCCTCCACACACGGGTCGATTGAAATCGCGTCGTGAAGTTCGTACGTCTTGCTCGTAAAATACGATTCATGCGACGGACGCGATTGCCGTCCACACACGGGTCGATTGTAATCGCGTCGTGCAGTTTTTACGTCTTGAACGTCGTACGATTCATGCAACAGGCGCGATTGCCGTCCACACACGAGTCGATTGTAATCGCGTCGTGAAGTTCGTACGTCTTGATCGTCATATACGATTCATGTGACGGACGCGATTGCCATTTGCACACGGGTCGATTGTAGTCAATTTGTGTTTTTCAAACATCAAGAATCGCGTTTTCACGTTTTCACTTTCAAAAAATTGTATAAAAAAATTAAACCGACTTCGAAAAACGCACTAAAAAATATGAAATAATTATAAGTATAAATAATTATGTGAATACACACGAACTTAAATACAATAAAATCTTTTCGGAGGCGGCGTAAAATTGAAAATTTTCCAAATGACAGATATTGCTGATTATGATTTCATTAGAATATGGTGAATCTGAAAATCAGTAGGTCGTAAGAGAATATACATTAATATGTGAAAGCATGTAGAAGAATTTAAGGAATTTAAGGAAAATTTTCAATTTTGCGTCGCCTCCGAAAACATTGTATTGCATTTAAATTCGTGTGTGTATTCACATAATTATTTATACTTATAATTATACTTATAATTTTTATTTATTATATAAAATTTTTTATTTCACACTTTTTAGTGGTACGAGTAAAAGGGCCTAGCCTTTTAAGATGGTCAAAACTGCCCTGAGAGGTTTTTCAATGGCTCTTGAACCATTCGAAAGCTGACCAATAAAAACCCATCTGAGTAAAACCCTATAACTATCACGGGCAAGCTAGAGGGCTGAAAGTTTACTCGGATGGGTTTTTATTGGTCAGCTTTCGAATGGTTCAAGAGCCATTGAAAAACCTCTAACGTCGAAAAATGAAGATTTCTCAAAAATATGAAAACATGCTATTAATAGTGCCCGAATAAGCTACCATCAAAAGCGGTGTCCTCGATTTTTTTCAGATTTTTTGTTGTGGGAGATCATTGTCAAAAACAATAAAAACCAAACTGCTTCGACGTTTTTGCTGCTAGAAGGAAAGCTAGACTTGCAGGTTTTACCGTGGCGGTATATTAAGCTCTAATTAGTGATACTACATCGAATTAAGCAATTTTTTTACCTGAGAAATGCGATTTAAGAGAGTAAAAAAATCGTCTCCTGTGGAGTCGCGCGAATCGTACGATCCACGCGATTTTCCAACTTCGCTTCCGATCGCACGGGATTAGAATCGCGACGATTTCAGTCGACCATGAATCGACCCGTGTGTGGCTCTACATTCATTTGCATTGGAAGTCACGTGGAGGGAGAAATCGCATGCGACTGGAATCGCGTCGACCGAATCGCCGATCGACCCGTGTGTGGACGAACTTCGCTTCCGATCGCACGCGATTACAACCGCGGCGATTTCAGTCGACCACGAATCGACCCGTGTGTGGCTCTCCATTCATTTGCATTGGAAGTCACGTGGAGGGAGGAATCGCATGCGACTGGAATCGCATCGACCGAATCGCCGATCGACCCGTGTGTGGAGGGCCTTACTCTCAGCTCATTCAAATTCTTGAAAAAACAAATAAATATCCATAGAGCTGTTTGGTCTCGCAATTAATGCAGACGATTTCCATTTTGCATAAAATCTGCAGTCTAATTATTGTTATTAACTTCGAGGATTTTCTACACATGGCCATTACTGTTACAAGTCTAATATGATTGCGAGTCAACAACGTTTAACGAATATTTTCTTGTATAATTTGGAATGTTAATAGATTTATGAACGAGTGTACAACAATCGACACGCCATTTTGTTTATATGACGCCGATCGCAACAAGGACACGAAATCATTCAAAGGTCCCGGTGTTCTGGTGTGTTCGATAGACAATATGCCAACTCAGCTTCCAAAAGAATCCACGGATTTCTTTGGTAATCTTTTGTATCCATACATATTGGACATTATCCAATCGGATGCAAAACTGCCATTGGGAGAACACAACTTTAGTCCAGCAGTGCATGACGCAATAATTGCATCTAATGGACGTCTGACGCCTAATTTTGAATATATTCAAGACCTGAGGTTACTGAATCAACGTAGCAAGCACAAAGCCGACAACAAAGAAGCACAGAACAAAACGGTATAAAAATATTTTTTATTTAGTTTTGCATATGAAAAGTTCTATATTGGTAAAATTAGATTTACGCTCATTCTTTTATCAATATTTTTGTCTCGGAAGGCACAGTTTAAAAAGCTATCTTATAACTTAAGCTATCTTAGAAAAACAATTTAAAAATTATTGTTTATCACTTCTGGATAACATGTATCTTTGCATAATTTATCACAATTTAAAAATAACATGTACTTGACAATATTGATATTGACTAACAACAACGCGTTCTTTTCAACGCTTATATTTTTATTTCTTCCATATTTTATATTAAATCACTCACTGCTTTTAATTAGTACATAAGCAATCACATTTGCTATTTTGTAACAATGCTACAGCGCTAATAGTAATAGGGAGTAGAATCGTCTTTCCTGCATTGCAAGGGTACAGGATTCGCATTCTCATTTCTCGACAATACAAAAATGGGGGTTTCCAGTAGACAAAAACTCTAGATAGAAGATCGATCTAGGCCGCTATCACCCTCAAAAGTCCTACTTTTTCGTTACGGGGCGTAATTTGTATTATTCGGCATCATTTGCATTAAATTTAATGTAAATGACGTAATTAATTAGCAAAAATTAAGTAATTTCCAGCATAAGTAGATATTTTCTAAGCTACATGCTGCCGAATAATGCAAATTACGCCTCCTAAACGAAAAGATAAGACTTTTAAGGGCGATAGTCCCCTAGATCGATATTTTATCTAGCGTCTTTGACTACTGAAAACCCCCATTTTTGTATTATTGAGAAATGAGAAGACGCATCCCGCATTCTTGCAATCCTGGAAACGAGTCTACCACCTTCAGTAGTAGTGAAACGATATTGTCATACACAACACCTAAATAGCTCCGTTAAGCTTGAAGATAGTTGTACTGTTAAAGAAGGGAAATATGGTGATATAAGAAAATGTTCTGATCTTTGTCGTTTTCAAGGTCTTTTGAAGGTGATCGATGATTTTTAAATGGCACCATATAGTTTTAACTTCATAGTGTTGTAGCTGATATCAAGCCGAGTTCAATGATGTGTACATTATGACCTTCAAATGACCTTGAACTACAAAAATTTATGATAATGCAATGATAACTTCAAAATATGCAATCATTTTATTTGAATTAAATTGAATGTTCGAAATTATGGTCTTGAGCAGTAACACAAACATTTAAATGTTTTGTAAGGCAATCGATTGTGCTTGCAATTGTTTCTGTTGAAATTCATTTACGAGATCTAATTATCCATTCTTGCATTTTTGTATAAACAGGTGGTTGTACTTGGTGCAGGATTTGTTTCCGGACCATTAGTCGAATATTTACATAGACTCAGCAACGTACGCTTAATTGTTGCATCTCAGTTGAAGGAAGAGGCCGATGTATTAGCGAATAAATTTCCGGGGGTGGAACCAGTGTTTCTGAATGTGTTAGAACGACCAGACACTTTGATGGACATTGTAGAGTCCGCGGATGTTGTGGTTTCATTACTGCCTTATTCTTTGCACCATGTTATTGCAAAAGCGTGTATAAGCGCTAAAACCCATTTGGTAACAGCGAGCTATATGAACGACGAAGTAAAAGCTTTACACGATGAGTAAGTATACATTTTTCTTATTATATACAGGGTGTTTAGCTACAGTAAGACGAAAATGAAGAATAAAAAAATTGGGATTTCGGCTTCGTCATTTAGTTATTAATAGTTACAAATCTGCCCAAAATGCGGCAACTTTTCAACAGAGGTGCACGTTGCGTACGTCACACAGGCGCGCGACAATCTCGTATCAAGTGACAAATGCATGCATACCTTGGTTCTCATCTGGGGCTCCAGCGAGGTGAAAATGTTTAAAAAATCGTTGGACGACATTGAACCTACCTACTCGTTAAAATCTACAAGGGCATTTCTAATATCCGCCCTATGGAATTATCGAGTAGAAGGGGTGAATGTCCTTTCACTTTTAAATTGTTCTCACACATATCCACAAATCGTTATCCTGCACTATAATTGTTCATAACACCATACTTAATACACTGGAATAAACGCTCTAGCACTATTTACAATATCATACACACGCACTACGAGTTTACAGAGAGTACAAGATTACTGAGGGGAATGAAGAGAATGTAAAGAACTGGTAATCCTTTAATGTTGAAACACTGCACTTTATTAAACTTGATTTATGTCGCGAGACTCGCTCACAGGCGGAACGGACATCTTGAGGTCGTGTGATTTCTGCGAACGGAAATCTTCGACGCGTGCGAGAAGAATCGTCCATACAAGCTAGCAACCGAATGCACTACTATGCACACTGATTCAAGACAGCTGACGAGGTCGATGCCAGATCGATAAAACAAATAAAGATCTACACCAAACTACCGCACAAACATCGCGCGTTGCTTATACTGTGGGAGCTAATATTATGTTGATAATTATAAAGGAGCTCGACCAGTATGAAAGTGAGGAGGAAAAAGGAAGGAGCGTTTCGTCCTAGGCCCGCTAGAGGACTCATCAGTAAGGCTATTGTAGGTTTTATCCCTATGGTGACCTGATAGAGAAGGCGACCTACTACGCGTTTAGTCCCAATAGATTGCAATTGAATCGAAATCACTGCTGCTAGTAATATTAACAATGAAAACTTTATTACTTGTTACAATGGCACGTGTTGCCCACGAGGCAATAATGGAAGTTATATATATATATAGCTAACGCTTAGCAACGGCTAAGGAACGAGCACGTCTGCCTAGTAAAACGACTGAGAGCAGAATCTGCTAGCATGGCGCCTAGGCGGAAAACGCTCTAGCAGTGATGTGATCAGACCCACCGAAACTCGCGCATGCGCGGCCAAGACAGTAGCGTATCTACAATGACGCAGCCGAGCGGCCAGGGCCCTGACGCATTGAGGCAGTTATTCTGGCGGGAATGTACCAGTGTTATTTCCTTGTTTTATTATGTATTCTTTTGCGTAGTTATTGCAGTGCTCTTTCCCTATCCCATCCTCAAAATAAAGAATAAGTTTCAATTATAAAAGTCTGCGTGGTGCTCAAGCTACCCGATTCCATCGAAATAGTTACGTTACTGAGGCTGAAATTGCCGCGCATGCGCGAGTTACGGTGGGTCTGATCACATCACTGCGCTCTAGGCAGCGGACGAACGATCGTCAAGAGGGGCGGGACTCGCTATGCAGCTCGCATGCTGCTATTGCCAGGCGACACTAGCGCCGTGGCAATGCACGGAAGCGCATGTTGCCCCTACACTATCTAGCGGGCCCTGCCTTAGACGTGTTGGGATGTCGGAAGGCGGTTGAGGACTGTATATATACAAATGATTGAGGAACCGAGTACTTGCGGGAAAGGTCTTCAACTACCTGTCCCTCTTGTGGTGCATGTAGGAAGTTAGGCCGCCACAATACCAATACATTGTATATACTGTTTTCACGAATTTCGCAATTCTTTCTCATTCCGTCCGTGACCGCGAATATCGCACGCGTCGAAGATTTCCGTTCGTAGAAATCACATGACCTCAAGATGTTATATTACACTGTTCAACAAATTCAAACTTTTTTTTTACTTTTCGATTCTCACTATGCGATTCTGATAGAGTTTTTCGCGCTGATTCCGAATCTGTTTTTAATTTTTTTCCAGACGCATAGTTTTTGAGAAATTTGAGTTTGAAAAAATGACCTATTTTTCAACTTTGAACAAAGATTGTGATGTTATTATAAAAGATATTGCATTGTTCTTTACATAAAAAGATTCTCTAGACTTTCCCGAATCCAGTGATATCCAATATTAATGCATTATGATTGTTTAAACATGTTTAAACAATGATTAAAGACGGAGAGACACCACTTTTGTACCAATTTTTGCGGATATTTCTCAATTTATCTCAAAAAATAAGGGTCTAGCGGAAAATCGAACTACACCACGCGCTAGAGCAGACTTTTATCTTGAGAAACCACCCTTTCAACTTTCCAAAGTCGACGTTTTTACCGAACCAGAAAGCAAAATATTTTGGCCCGACACGAGCTGCCGCCAGTGGCGCTTACCGCTAGAATAGGCGTTCCACGGGATACGCCGCACAGTGGGCTCGATTGAAGAAGTACGCGACATTTTGCGAAAAAATCAACTTTCTAATTTTGATATTTTTTCAATTGATATCGATTTCTAAATGTCCACCGACCACGAAAATGATAAAATTAATCAAATACAATAGCAGTTCTAGTTGTGATACACGCATGAAGTTAGACAGTTTAAGAATATCGATTTTCCCTACATAATTTGGCTGTCCATTCTTAAAGTGTCCTGATAACTGTGATCAACTTCTTGCCCTGAATTTTTTTCTACATCAAAATGCACACTTTATTGATAAGAAATTATACTTTTCATTGACAGTTATGATATATAACATATTTAAAAAGAATAATGAGCAAAATTAAAATAATCGTTGAAAATTTTTATCTTTGACATGCGCGATCTTTCAGGTCCCAGGAGATCCCAGTTTTTAACAAGTAAGGATCTTTTCAGTGAACCTTCCTCTATGTAATCTGACAAAAATGATTTCCTCCTTCGAGTCCTTTTTCAAGATATTATTGTCTGAAGACATCCGCGTCGCGTTATCTTGTCCGCGCTCGGACGCGCGCTACGCGCTAAATTCGTCAACTATGCAGCCTCTGAAAGTCTGACAGAACTGTGTTGAACATTTATATTTATATTATATTTTTATTTAATATTAATGTATATTTTACAGTAAATAAGTCAGTCTTTCATCTCTGATATTTTGACTGCGTTCAGTTTGACGAATTCTTTTCGACAGTGCATAAGTTACGTTGTAATTGTTTACGAAATCGATCTTCAAATCTTTTGAAATTTCTTTTCAAACGTTTTGTTTTGTCGACACAAATTGTGGATTGAAACAGAATTATTGTCAGTCAGAGCAGAACTATCAGCCTGAGCAGTACTGTGATTCCGATATTATTTTCAGTTTTATACGTTTTCTATTCATATTATTTAATATAATACATCAAGTAAGTTAATATATACATATCAATTATATTTTATTTTTAGAACTTCATATACAATAAGGAACATAACTGATTCCACACACTTTAAATCAGAATAACTTTTATATGAATGGACCACACGATTTGAATTTCTCTGTAAGGCTAGAAGAATTAGTTTAGTAAATGACGTCTATTAAATAAGTTGAAAAAATGCATTTGGTCGGAAATGTGAAAAACAATACTAAAAATTGATTTTTACAATTTTTTTAGCTGGGCCAATAACGAAAATTTAAAAAATGTGTTTTGTCAACTGTTATAAATTATATACGCTCTGAAAATTTCATTAAAATTGGTTAATTGGTTTACGAATTATAAACGATCAAAAGTGGTAAAAATTGCAATTTTTCAATATTTTCGGCCTCAACAAATTTTTCTCAAGAATGTAAAACTTAAACATTGTATCTATTTGCATTAAATAGCGAAAATATGAAATACATTATAGAATAAATCATTTATAAAGCTGTTTTAAATGAATAAAAACGGTTAAACAAATGTGAAATATATTAAGTTAAAAATCATTGAAAAGGAATGATTTTTTTATATATTCAGTTCAAATTTCATTGCAATATCTTTAGTGGTTTAAGAGTTATTAAAAAATGTCGTGTACTTTTTCAATCGAGCCCACTGTGCGCCGCGGCGAACGCCCGTTGTAGTGGTGAGCGCCACTGGCGGCAGCTCGTGTCGGGCGAAGATATTTTGCTTTCTGTTTCGGTAAAAACGTCGACTTTGGAAAGTTGAAAGGGTGGTTTCTCAAGATAAAAGTCTGCTCTAGTGCCTGGTGTAGTTCGATTTTCCGCTAGACCCTTATTTTTTGAGATAAATTGAGAAATATCCGCAAAAATTGGCACAAAAGTGGTGTCTCTCCGTCTTTAATCATTGTTTAAACATGTTTAAACAATCATAATGCATTAATATTGGATATCACTGGATTCGGGAAAGTCTAGAGAATCTTTTTATGTAAAGAACAATGCAATATCTTTTATAATAACATCACAATCTTTGTTCAAAGTTGAAAAATAGGTCATTTTTTCAAACTCAAATTTCTCAAAAACTATGCGTCTGGAAAAAAATTAAAAACAGATTCGGAATCAGCGCGAAAAACTCTATCAGAATCGCATAGTGAGAATCGAAAAGATTTTTGCCTGTTGGACAGTGTTATCGTCAAGAACCACCCCTTAAATTTTCTCCCACCTATAGCTAAACAACCTGTATACAGGGTGCCCCAAAAATGTTCGAAGATCTTGAAAGGGACATTTCCTGAGGTCATTTGAAGAGGTATTAGTAAGAACTGAATATGTATTCTATACACTTCAATTTTACTACGGATTCTTAAAGGGGGAATTTCTGTTTTCTTGGTCAAAAACATCGGTACTTTAGGATTTTCTATAAACGAAAATGTAACATCAGTTAATTTGAAACTTTGTATATGTGTTTGTTATACTTTCATCACGTTACATACATTTTTTCAATTCAATTCACCTAAAAATACAGTTTGAATTACCCGTGAGTTTGGACGATCCGCACAATTGCTTCATTAACGGTTGACATGATATCTGCCCAAAAATTTCAAGTTGATAGATCCAATGCTTTTTTTTAAATCATGTCAACCAGCTACGAAAAAGTTGTTTCGAGGAAAACGCGTTTAAAGTTTGTAGTTACTGAACAAATATCAGGTACTTACAACTAATCAGCTATTCCAGGTCCGTATATTATTCCTTCCTCTTGCTCGTCGAATTGATTTTTTTTCTAAATTTGCTTAGCTATTAGAAAACTACGACTCCAATAACATAAACGTTTTATAACAGTACCATGGATTTTGGGAGTATCGATCGCTCGATCACTTACCGCCAAATATATACCTTGCTTCAAAAGTACATAACTTTGAAAATGTTATGAATTTTAACTTATAATTCTGTAGAGACATTCCTACAAAGTTAAACTACAAGATTCTATAAAAAACAAAAAGTCGTTTTTTTTTTTACAAAAAAAATGCGGTATGCGCTTTCTCATTTCCCGATAATGCAAAGATGGGGTTTTTCAGTAATCAAAAGTGGTAGATAAAAGATCAATCTAGGCTGCAATCGCCCTCACAAGTTTTATTTTTACGTTTACGAGGCGTAATTTGCATTATTTGGAAAATTGGAAGCAGGAAGCTGCGCATGTAGCTGTTTTCATAAAGCTGTGTTTGAAAAAGTGGACCTTCTTGAAAATTTATAATTCTTTAGTTGTTCTAGTGCTATTATTTACCATTTATTGTTACAATGTTTAAAATTGTAAACAATATAATGCATAAATGACAATCATGACAGTACAATCGATAATATCCGATAAAAAGAATAATTAAAAAACGAACTAGAGGGTATTGTTGTTCGCTCGCTTCGCTTGCTCACGAGTAGGGTTGTTTTTGCTCGCTCGCTTCGCGAACTCGCGGGTAGGACTCGTCTTGCGAAAGGGTTAGTGGTACGCATGGCTAGTACGGACTACAGCTATTAATGTTTTTTATTTGGTGTGTGACTCTCCAAGAGCCACACAAAGAACTTCCCGATTCGTTAGTTGCAGTATATTATTATCATTATTAAGTGTACGTTTTAAGAAGATTATACGTTTTCAGGGAAATTCAACAGTTTTCTACATATAAACCAAAATCGTATGCTCGTTGCTCGCTTGGTTCCTTGTTATAGCAGAGTAATGTTGCAAAATAAGTTGCAAATACTCCACAAGCCTTCCCACTGTCACGTTGATCTCTTTTCGACGAACGGAAGGTTCGTAAAAAGGGTCAAACTCGGGCTTTGCAGGTACAGAGACCGGGCCGCGTTTAGCCGAGTACACGCGGTCCGCCCGGGACAACGGAAATCGAGAGTCCGACGGTTCGAAATTGAGTTGTTCGGGCGCCAGGCACCTTGAGGGTGCCACGCGAGACGCGATGCGATTCTCGGCCTCGGGGAAGCCGAGGCCGACGGTCGAACTCCCGAGATACGCGGACGGAAATTATGCCTCGAAACGGGCCAAAGGATTCGAACACGGGAACGTTCGGATGACCCTCTCGGCAGGGCGGATCTCACAGGAATACTCAAATGATTAACGACAACGTAGGCTCGAGATGTTTAATCGGTCGTCGGAAGGTACAAAATTACGGCCTCGTGGCCGCGACCCGAGAGCTCGCGCTCTTTGTACAGCTTGGCGATAGATGAAAGTTCGCAGCGCGGTTGTCTGGTACAATGGAACGCGTGTCGGAACCGTCGTACAAAATCGCGATCTTCCAGGAACGCTGGACAACGAAATTCGCACGCAACGCAGGTGGACGGCGCAATATGGGACTGTCGCGGCGGCCGTCGCTCGCGATTCGATTTTACGCACGCGGTATCGATGCTACGTTTCGATCATCGGCGCGACACAGGATTCGAGACAACTGGAGATTATTCTCACGACACGCGACTCCTCCGAGGAATCTTCCGAAATCACGACACACGGGGAAAACTCTCGGAAATCTAACCTCAAAACGCCCTCGGAACGGGCGTGAGATATTGGCACGAGCCGTCCTGCGCCTCGGCACACGCGAAAATTCGAGGACAGAACGAGAAGCGTTCGTCCTCGCGCGATTAAAGTCGAGCCACCTCGCAAAGAAATACCGAATTGATCACTGGCTGACTCACCGTTTTTCCGTGCTTTCGTTTCTCGTATTGTGGAAGCCACGATCTTTGTTGCTTCCGGGAAGCGGTCCTAACAGGCTGCACGGCTCGTGGACCCTCTAATCCCGTACGGGACACTCTCACGAGCACGACCGAATTTTGAGATAACTCGCGGGACTAATGACAACGTATTACTCGCCCGCAGTGACAATTGCTGTTGACGTGATTTCGCTACGGGAGCCAGCGCGACAGTATCGCATTGATTTTCGATCGCGCGGTGGCTCGATCCTTTCCCCCTTCTCTCGACTCGTTGCCGAATTTTTCCGATTGGCGCGTGCCACGTGCGCGACATCCTAGCTATCAGAATCGTCCCTGCTAAGGTTCTTGGGCCCCAGACCAACGCGATACGGAATTTCGGTCACTTCTTGACCGTGAGAGGTTCGTCCTCCCTCTGGGCACGATCGCACCACCTACGCCGGAGCTTAGCGTGGTGAGGCGGCGTCGGGACCACGAAAGGTCGGGGTGACCGGTTGTTCGGTAGAGGCTCCTGTCCCTTCGACGCCTCCGGGAGGATTTCCCGAGTGCTCTCGGTCCAAGTCGTCCTTGCCCGTGCACGGGGCTTCCGCAATATCGGCCAGTTGTTTTCTGCGGAGTCGTCTGGTGCTGTGTCTCCTTCTCGGGAGAACTTCGGTCGGTCTGGGTACTTTTTCCGCGTCCCTGTCACGGCCCTGTAAACTGGCCGTTCTCGGCGCGTACGACAGATGTCAGTCATCGGTAATCGGTCGGTACGGAATTTCCTCGGGGAACGCTCTCGAATCCTGCGATGCCGTGTCGAGAAAGTGACGTCGCAAGATTTGCAACGTCACACCACATATCATCAATCGATGCAGCTGGACATTCGTTATAAAAAAGTACTAACCTATGTATGTCGAAAAATTAGTAGTTCAGGAGATATTTCTATTTAAATAACTCCAAAATACCATTACTGTCGTACTAAGGCGTTAGTGTTTACTTACTTGTGTAACGCCTTAGTACGACAGTAATGGTATTTTGGAGTTATTTAAATTGAAATATCTCCTGAACTACTAACTTTTCGACATACATAGGTTAGTACTTTTTTATAAAGAATGTCCATCTGCATCGATTGATATACAGGGTGTCTCAAAATTCCTCCAGGACCCGAAAATGGGAGGTTCCTGAGATCATTTTAAGCGACATTTTCCTTTGAAAAAATGTCGTCCACGGCTTCGTTAACGAGTTATTAACGAAAAACACGGACCAATGAGAGCGCGAGCTAGACGCGTGCAGCCCGGCGCGCCGGCAGCCGAGTGTCGGTGGCACGCCGCGATGTCACAACGAACAAAAGTTTCTCGATGATGTGAATCCTCGCCAATTTCGATAAGCTTTAGATATGTTGTCAATACCGTCATTCTGAACAATATTTCTCTTTACAGTCTTTGTCGATCGGCTTTAGTTTACGAGATAATTGTAAAAACATGTAATTGAAAATCGATCGATGTATTATTTCTTGGCCAATCGTGATGAGCTTTGGATATGTTGTCAAAACCATAATTCTGAACAACATTTCCCTTTACAGTTTTTGTCGGCCGGCTTTAGTTTACGAGATAATTGTAAGAACTTGTAATTGTAAATCGATCTCCTCGCCGATTTCGATGAGCTTTATTCCATAGGAAAAAGATATTTAAAACATCGAATAAATAACATATTTCAAAGTCATCGAAATCGGGGAGGACCCACATCATCGGCAACTTTACCCGAACGAGAGAAGAAGCAGTTTATCGAATTAAAAACTCACTTATTCAGCCGTTAATCCATTTGCTTATTACTCCGGTGAAACACAAAACACGGACCACCACATTTTCACACAATTTCACACAATTGCTGAGCACTTAGCACACTTTTCTAATTCGTATCGATAGCGAACGAAATTACATACTCCGACGCGGAAAGAGTTCCATGCTCTTCGCGATTCCGCGCGAAACTATGCTCTCGCAGCCTACAATGTATTCGATGAAGGCGTCGTTTAAAACAAATGAAATCGTTCCCAAGGAAATATTGATTTTTCGAGAATCATATGGTATCGATTTTTCGAGAATCATATGGTATTGATTTTTCGAGAATCATATGGTATTGATTTTTCGAGAATCATATGATTCTCGAAAACATCGATTCTTGACGAACGAACGATGCTATGGACAAAATATCTCGTGTATCTTTATTACTGATGTAACGTGCTATTATCCATTCACAGCATCGTTTCTTCGACATCGCGGAAACGAGATATCTCGTCGATTGTAGTTTCTGTGCGCCTCTGAAAAGGACTAATTAAAAATGTTATAAAAAAAAATTAAACCGACTTTGAAGAAACGCACACATGAACTTAAATACAATACAATCTTTTCGAAGGCGGCACAAAATTGAAAATTTCGAAAATTTCGACAGTGGAAATTACGAAAATCCTTATTTAAGTTCGTGTGTGCGTTTCTTCAAAGTCGGTTTAATTTTTTTTTATAACATTTTTAATTAGTCCTTCTCAGAGGCGCACAGAAACTACAATCGACGAGATATCTCGTTTCCGCGATGTCGAAGAAACGATGCTGTGAATGGATAATAGCACGTTACATCAGTAATAAAGATACACGAGATATTTTGTCCATAGCATCGTTCGTTCGTCAAGAATCGATGTTTTCGAGAATCATATGATTCTCGAAAAATCAATACCATATGATTCTCGAAAAATCAATATTTCCTTGGGAACGATTTCATTTGTTTTAAACGACGCCTTCATCGAATACATTGTAGGCTGCGAGAGCATAGTTTCGCGCGGAATCGCGAAGAGCATGGAACTCTTTCCGCGTCGGAGTATGTAATTTCGTTCGCTATCGATACGAATTAGAAAAGTGTGCTAAGTGCTCAGCAATTGTGTGAAATTGTGTGAAAATGTGGTGGTCCGTGTTTTGTGTTTCACCGGAGTAATAAGCAAATGGATTAACGGCTGAATAAGTGAGTTTTTAATTCGATAAACTGCTTCTTCTCTCGTTCGGGTAAAGTTGCCGATGATGTGGGTCCTCCCCGATTTCGATGACTTTGAAATATGTTATTTATTCGATGTTTTAAATATCTTTTTCCTATGGAATAAAGCTCATCGAAATCGGCGAGGAGATCGATTTACAATTACAAGTTCTTACAATTATCTCGTAAACTAAAGCCGGCCGACAAAAACTGTAAAGGGAAATGTTGTTCAGAATCATGGTTTTGACAACATATCCAAAGCTCATCACGATTGGCCAAGAAATAATACATCGATCGATTTTCAATTACATGTTTTTACAATTATCTCGTAAACTAAAGCCGATCGACAAAGACTGTAAAGAGAAATATTGTTCAGAATGACGGTATTGACAACATATCCAAAGCTTATCGAAATTGGCGAGGATTCACATCATCGAGAAACTTTTGTTCGTTGTGACATCGCGGCGTGCCACCGACACTCGGCTGCCGGCGCGCCGGGCTGCACGCGTCTAGCTCGCGCTCTCATTGGTCCGTGTTTTTCGTTAATAACTCGTTAACGAAGCCGTGGACGACATTTTTTCAAAGGAAAATGTCGCTTGAAATGATCTCAGGAACCTCCCATTTTCGGGTCCTGGAGGAATTTTGAGACACCCTGTATTAAACTAGAGGGCTATTGTTGCTCGCTCGCTTCGCTCGCTCGCGAGTAGGGTTGTTTTTGCTCGCTCGCTTCGCGAGCTCGCGTGCAGGACTGCTCTTGCGAGAATGTTAGTGGTACGCATGGCTAGTAGGGCCCACAGCTATTAATGTCTTCCTTTTTGTGTGTGACTCTCCACGAGCCACACAAAGAACTTCCCGATCCGTTAGTTGCTGTATATTATTATTATTATTTATTAAGTGTACGTTTTAAGAAGATTATACGTTTTCAGGGAAATTCAATAGTTTTCTACTTATCAAAATGTTTGCTATATGACGTCGCATTAAACCAATATCGTATGCTCGTTGCTCGCTTGGTTCCTTGTTATAGCATACTAATGTTGCAAAATAAATTGTCTTAATTAGTTTTTCGCAAACGATACAACTTATCATTATCCGGGTTTGCACTATTGATCTTGGTTTTCTTCGATACTATTAATTTAAATTTTCTCAAAATATATAAACCGCTCAATTTTGAAACTCTGCTCAGTGCTACATACAACATTTGTAAAGTTCGTATTTCTGATGTTTTAAAATCCATATGTACTTTCTCGTATGTTTGTCCCTGACTTTTATGAATCGTAATCGCTTCAGCAGGAACCACTGGAAATTGACTACGTGTCATCTGTTATTTTTCTTCACTCGAAATATTTACTTGATTCGATATTTTGTTATTATTGGTGTTAAATTTTGATTTATATTTGCGTTTTTCATATAATCACGATAACGAGTTCTTACTTTCACTCCTACTATGGCCAATTGAAAATCTAACCACAATATAGATGGAATTTTAGTATTTTCTTGAAAAGTAATAAATTTTAATATTCCGCATGCTCCATTAACCAATCCGTCTTCAACATCAATGTTATTAATTATCATATATTTTATATTAATTTTCAATTTAATCTCAGTTAACAATTCGTTTTGAACTGATTGTTTATTTAAAGATTGTAATATAAATGTTTTTGTACTTTCATCGATATGCTTTGAAAATGTATTCTCGGGAGTAGAGATGATTAACTCACTCTTGCATTGGGATAATTTTCGATTATTGTAAGCGGAAACATCATCTTAAGGTATAAAAAAAGATTTAAAAAAAAAAAATTTTTTTTTCTAATTTTAAAAAAATCGAAAAAAAAATTTTTTGTGTAATTACGTTTGTTTCTTCGGTGGAAACTTTCCGTTCTCTCGTATAAATTGCATTGTTGAATGAACTTCTTTCGAAAAAAACTAAAAAAACTAAAAATCTACTTGACCAATATGGACCAAAATCTAATCAGCTCTAAGTTACAGTGGGGCACATCGATTGCATCATTCATCATCCTGATCGCGTTGTTACTTTTTCTGAAAACGTTAACGAAAAATTTGATACCATAGAAACGGACATACGCACACACACACACACACACCGACATTTTGATAAAAATAGTCTAAAATGACTCCAATGACCATGAAACGTGAAGATCTGCTAAAAAATCGATTTTCGATTTTCGGGGTAATTACAATAACTTGCCTATAAAATCGGGAAGTTAAAAATACCTCATTCCATTTAAAAAACATCGCTAACCTTGAATCTCATAAAAATGACCTTGAAATTTTTTTCCCTTACACCGTTATATGTGGCCCTTCAAACAGTGTAACTTTGTCCTACGAAGTTTTTTTGTACAACGAAAAGTAACGGAGATATTGAGCTGTTCAGAGTTATGTGGGCCACCCTGTATATTGTCACGTTAAGCTTTTTCCGACGGGCGGTTTGACCCGCGGAAGCCGGTTAACTTCGGGCCTTGCAGGCGCTGAGGCCAGGCCGCGTGCAGGCCGAGTACACGCGGTCCGCCCGAGACGAAACGAGATTCGAAGATTCGACGATTTCCTCACGAAAAGCGAAAAGTTCGGGCGCCAGGCACCGCAAGGATGCCACACGACACGCGGAATAGTCCTCGAGCTCGGAGAAGCCGAGGTCGAGAATCGAATCTTCGAATTACGCGGATCGAGGGTGACGTCACGACGAGACCAGAAGGTTCGGGCACGGGGAAACTAGGGCAGTCCTCTCGGCAGGACAGATCTCACAGGGAACGTAATGATTCGACGACGATATGGTCTCGAACTATTTATTGTAGCAGTCGTTAGAATACAAAAATCTGCGACCACATGGCCGCGACCCGAGAGCCCGCGCTCTTCATACAAGCAAGCGAGAGATGTTAATTCGCAGCGCGGTTGTCGTATCGTTTTTCCCTCGCGACGATACCGCTGAAATTTATCGTCGTTTCGTTCGATACGAACTTTCGAAACGCGAGGCGCAGATGACCGGCGAACTACGAGACTGCCGCGATGACTTCCGCACGCGAGTCGCTACAACGCGTACGCTAACGATTACGCGATCGCACGCGCGGCGAGAAACACAGGATTCGAGAATACGCGAAGAGACTACCGCAGAGATTACTATCACGAAACGCGACTCCTCTAGGACGCTCTTTCGCACGCAATTTAAGAAGGAAAACTCTCTCGAAATGACACGAAAAACTCAAAGTACTCCCGAAACGAGTACGAGCGAATTACCGAGGACGGAACGGGGAGCGTTCGTCCTCTCGCGACAAAGGTCGAGCCGTCGCGCTACGAAATACCGAAATGGATCACTGGGCGACTTACCGTCTCTCGTTTTCGATCCGTCGATTATTAGCACGGCTCCCGATAGCCAGTAGGGCACGGCTGGACGTGGGTGGACGTCGTCCTAGGCGCTCGAGACCCTCCGACAGGCACTTCCTGATTCTACCCGACTTCACTTACGGACGTTTTCGCAACGCGATTACAATTACGATTCTTTAGATGCGTGTTAAGCGAGTGATAGCCAGCGCGACAGTGATCCATCGATTTTCGGCCGCCTAGCGGATCGAACTCGGTTTCTCCCCACTCGACCATTGCTCCGAATTTCCAATAGCGCGTTTTCCGCGCGAACTCTCGGCTCAGGAGCGTCCTATAGCGTCCTAGGGCCCCGGACTACCCGAAACTGTCAAGGAGCCTTTCGCTCTCTTGACTGGTGGAGGCGCTTCCTCTCCTTGGTTACGATGGCACCGACCCCGTGTAGCTCTCTTTGACAGGGTGAGGCGTCGTCAGGATTTTCCTACGTCGTACGCGACGAGATGTCCGTTGGAGCTTCTGTCCCCGCGGCGCCTCCGGTTGGTTCGCCGGGGGCCATCGTACCAAGCTTTATTCCCGAAACGTTGGCCAGTTGCTCTGAAATCGGTCGCTGTACCCTGAGCTGCGGGGCGCTGTTTGGTTCCCGTGATAATTCGGAGGATCGGTGGTTCCATCTGCGCGTCCCATCTACGGCCCTGAAACTTGCCGTTCTCGGCACGCGCGACTGATGTCATTACGTGATCCTCGATAATATCGGAATTTCCTAGAGGAGCGCCCTCGAATCCTGTATCTTCGGTGTCGTGCCTGTTAGAGGGCGGTCCGGTCCTTTATCGCTCTCAAACGTACGCGGAATTGACGGAGAAGTGACGTCGCAAAATTTGCAACGTCACAATATATATATATAATTTTTGATTAAAAATATATCTAATATATCTATATATATACAGTTAAAACAAAACTGTTATGCGCGGCTTTGTTTAGGACTTATTAACGAAAAACACCGGCCAATCACAGCGCGACCTAGACGCGAGTTGGCACAGTCGGCTCGGCCGCAATCGACAGTTGGCGCGCTTGGCCGACTGTGCCAACTCGCGTCTAGGTCGCGCTGTGATTGGTCCGTGTTTTTCGTTAATAACTCCTAAACATAGCCACGCATAACATTTTTGCAAAGGAAAATGTCGTTTCAAATGGTCTCAGGATCCTCCCATTTCCGGGATGTTCAGGAATTTTGGGAGAGCCTGTATATAATTACGTTTGTTTCTTCGGTGGAAAATTTCCGTCCTCTCGTACAAATTGCACTGTTGAATCAACTTCTTTCGAAGAAAATGAAAAAACTACTGGACCAAAATCTAATCAGCTCTAAGTTACAGCGGGACAGATCGATTGCATCATTCATCATTCTGATCGCGTTGCTACTTTCTCAGAATACGTTAACGACAAATTTGATACCATATGCACGGACATACATACGCGCGCGCGCACACACACACACACACACACACACACACACACACACACACACACACACACACACACACACACACACATTTTGCTGAAAATAGTCCAAAATGACTCCAATGACCTTGAAACGTGAAGATCTGCTAAAAAATCGATTTTCGATTTTCGGGGTCATTTCAATAACTTCCCTATAAATCGGGAAGTTAATTAATTATCTTGTAAATTAATAATTCTAGGGCTGTGGAAGCAGACGTAACAATACTTAATGAGGTAGGGTTAGATCCTGGAATCGATCACCTGTTGGCTTTAGAGTGTTTTGACAATGTAAAACAAGCTGGTGGAAAAATCGAGTCTTTCGTTTCTTGGTGCGGTGGTCTACCTGCTCCAGAGTGTTCTGACAATCCATTACGTTACAAATTTAGTTGGTCACCACGAGGAGTATTATTAAACACTTTGGGAGCAGCGAAATATTATTATGATAAAAAGGTAAGTATATATTTTGTACGTTTTATTTGCTTGAAACGTGCCCTCGTTTAAGAGGACAGCACGGTCGCTCTAATATGGCGGATGTCGATTATAAATAGCCAAAAAGTATTTCGATTCCCTCTATACGATTCTTATAGAGTTTTTCGCGTTAATTCCAAATCTGTCCTTAATTTTTCTCCTAAACGTACAGTTTTTCAGAAAATTGAGTTTTAAAAGGAGACATTTTTCAACTTTGAACAAGTATTGTGATGTTATTATAAAAGCTTTGAATTGTTCTTTGTAGAAAAAGATTCTGTAGACTTTCCCGAACACAGTGATATCCAATATTAATACAGTATGATTGTTTAACCATGTTTTATAATAAACATCTTTTATAATAACATCACAATATTTATTTAAAGTTGAAAAATACGTTTGTTTTTAAAGTCATGTTTCGCAAAAACTGTGCAACTAGGAGAAAAACTAGAGGGCTATTGTTGCTCGCTCGCTCGCGAGTAGGATTGTTTTTGCTCGCTCGCTTCGCGAGCTCGCGGGTAGGACTGCTCTTGCGAGAGGGTTAGTGATACGCATGGCTAGTAGGGCCTACTGCTATTAATGTTTTTTATTTGGTGTGTGACTCTCCAAGAGTCACACAAAGAACTTCCCGATTCGTTACTCCTTCGCCAACATCGCTAACATCGTTTTTTTTTTGTACTTTCATCGATATTCTCCCAAAACGTATTCTTGGGAGTAGAGATGATAAATTCACTCTTGCATTGGAATAACTTTCGATTATTCCAAGCGGTAACATTAGCATCAGTTAAAAAAAAAATTTTTTTAAATCTAAAAAAAAATTTTTTTTAATCTAAAAAAAAATTAAGAAAAAAAAATTTTTTTATGTAATTGCGTTTGGTTCTTTGGTGGAAAATTTTCATCCTCCCTTATAAGTTGCATTGTAGAATCAACTCTTTTCCAAAAAAAACTAAAAATCTAAAAAACTACTTGACCAATATGGACCAAAATCTAATCAGCTCTAAGTTACGACGGGGCACATCGATTGCATCATTCATCATTCTGATCGCGTTGTTACTTTTTCAGAAAACGTTAACGAAAAATTTGATACCATACAAACGGACATACGCACACACACACACACACACACACACACACATACAAACATTTTGATAAAAATAGTCTAAAATGACTCCAATGACCATGAAACGTGAAGATCTGCTAAAAAATCGATTTTCGATTTTCGGGGTAAATACAAACGATACAATTCATCATTATCCGGGTTTGCAGTATTGATCTTGGTTTTCTTCGATACTATTAATTTAAATTTTCTCAAAATATATAAACCGCTCAATTTTGAAACTCTGCTCAGTGCTACATACAACATTTGTGAAGTTCGTATTTCTGATGTTTTAAAATCCATACATACTTTCTCGTATGTTTGTCCCTGACTTTTATGAATCGCAATCGCTTCAGCAGGAACCACTGGAAATTGACTACGTGTAATTTGTTATTTTCCTTCACTCGAAATATTTACTTGATTCGATAATTTTTTATTATTGGTGTTAAATTTTGATTTATATTTGCATTTTTTATGTAATCACGATAACGAGTTCTTACGTTCACTCCTACCCTGGCCAATTGAAAATCTAACCACAATATAGACGGAATTTTAGTATTTTCTTGAAAAGTAATAAATTTTAATATTCCGCATGCTCCATTAACCAATTCGTCTTCAACGTCAATGTTATTAATTATCATATATTTTATATTAATTTTCAATTTAATCTCAGTTAACAATTCGTTTTGAACTCATTGTTTATTTAAAGATTGTAATATAAATGTTCCGTCGATTACTTGACGGGAAATTGCCGGTGAGGACGAACGGGACGATTACGAGAAACTTTAGACGAATTGCACAACGACTCTTGACACGTATATTTACACACATAAATATATACACGAAACTATTTACAATATATACATATACACTCGACGCGTGGGCGAGGTATGAAAATTCCCGCAGGGCGTGAATTTGTATCTCGTGATAATCGCGGTGAGGTATCGCGATTCGTGAATAAAGATAGCCGCTCAATCGTCTCAATACGCTCGCTTTCTCCAAATCTACTCTCCGCATCGGGGCGCGGTTTGTATATATCACCGCCTTCCTGACGCGGGGAAGGGGTGTCGCAGTGAACGCGTTGCCGAGCGGTTCGGCAACGATCGGCGTGTTTGATTCGAAAACGCCCGGTGCGTGCGACCGTTTTTGTCGACCGCGCGAGTTTGTTTGGAACTGTGGCGGTCCTTTCGGGCGCTCGGTCGATGCTCCCGCTTGTTGTCGGGCGCAGCCGACGGTTGAGCCCGAACAATAAATGTTTTTGTACTTTCATCGATATTCTTTGAAAATGTATTCTCGGCGATGATTAACTCACTCTTGCATTGGAATAATTTTCGATTATTGTAAGCGGTTACATTAGCATTAGTTGCATAATTGGAAAAAACCTTTTTTTTAATTAAAAAAAAACAAGAAAAATTTTTTTTTTAATTTTATAAAAAATTTTTTTTTTAATTTTTAATTTTATAAAAAAAATTTTTTTTTAAATATGTCTAAATATATATATTTAGTTACGTTTACTTCTTCGGTGGATACGCCTTTCGTATAAATTGCAATGTTTAATCAACTCCTGTCGAAAAAAACTAAAAAACTACTTGACCAATATGGACCAAAATCTAATCAGCTCTAAGTTACAGCGAGGCACATCGATTGCATCATTCATCATTCCGATCGCGTTGTTACTTTTTCTGAAAACGTTAACGAAAAATTTGATACCATAGAAACGGACATACGTACACACACACACACACACACACACACACACACACATACCGACATTTTGATAAAAATAGTCTAAAATGACTCCAATGACCATGAAACGTGAAGACCTGCTAAAAATTCGATTTTCGATTTTCGGGGTAATCACAATAACTTCCCTATAAAATCGGGAAGTTAAAAATACTTAACCTAAAAAGCAAAAAAGAAATCCAATAAAAGAAAGAAATAAAGAATATACAAATCCAACTTTTTAACTCAAAGATAAAGAATTACTATGACTTGAGATAAAAACGTTAGGATCACAGTCATGATCGTGAAATAATCACGGCCTACGAATTATCATTATTGCCTGGTATTGAAATTTAAATAAGAAATTGTCTATACCTTTCCTCTAATTACATAAATAATACAATTTATTAACTCAAAGATGAAGAATTACTATGACTCGAGATAAAAAAGTTAAGATCACAGTCGTGATCGTGACAAAATCATGACCGTGACCGTGATTTTGCAATCACTGTGATAAATCACCGTGAGTGATTTTGGTCGCCATCTCTAAATGTGACTATGGTCTGAACCGAAATTTATTAAAAATTTGATTATTTACAAAATTACATTTACAACTGAAATTACTGTTTTTCTTTTAAGTATTTTCCGCCTTTAGCACGTTAAAAAGATGAGAACAATCGGTGGATTTAAAACATTTAAACAGACTATGTGCTGAAGATTCCGTAAAAAGGTTCGAGGTCACAAAGAATTAGTGGAACCACGTGATCTAAGAAACAGTACGGACCCGAAGGTTTCTCTTATTAGATCAAAGCATTACTATATTGTTCATGTGACGCCATGTTACCTACACTATGGTTAAATACATATAATAATAATGATAATATTATTTATTTCGAAGGTGATTGAAATACCAGCTGGCGGAGATTTAATGTCGGCTACTGAAGAATTAGACTTTCTGCCAGGATTCGCTTTAGAGGGCTATCCAAATCGAGACAGCACAATGTATAAAGGACTGTATGGAATAAATACTGCTAACAAAGTGTTACGGGGCACGTTAAGGTTCAAAGGTTTTTGCGACACTGTACGAGCATTGCAATACCTTGGACTCATCGATCCCAATCCTCATCCATGTTTACATCCAAATGGACCAGATATAACATGGGTATGCAAACATGGCTTGCTCCATTTATTTTTTGCTTCGTTCGTGCATACTCGTGTTTAAATCTTTAAATATCAATTAGAAGTGCCTACATATATTTCTGTTACTGATAAAACGAAATTATTAACGGCAGCATTCATTTTTATTCTATAAATCCAATTTTTTCATAGAAGAATTCTGAAATAGGTTTTGAAGAAACTAATGTGAAATATATTTTTTTGTTTCCAGAGAGTGCTGATTTGTAATTTATTAGGTTTGGCGAACGATAACATCTTTTACGAAAATCTCAAAAGAAAATTAGGAGATGTATTGAATTCAGATGCTGCTGTGCATGCTGTTGAGGATTTGGGGCTTCTTAAAGAGGATTTGGTTTTGAAATTAAATACTCCACTCGATACACTAACACATTATTTATCGAAAAAATTATGCTTCGAAAAGAACGAAAGAGACCTTGTAATTTTGAGGCACGATATTGGTATCCTCTGGCCAGATAACAGACGAGAAACTAAAGGAATTAATTTAGTGTTGTATGGAGACGTGGACGGACATTCTGCAATGGCGCGCACGGTTGGATATCCGACCGCCATTGCTGCCAAAATGGTTCTTGATGGTAGATACAATCTTCCTTTATTTATACATGACATACAAAGTATGTTACTACTCCGTAATAAAACACAAACTGTGCGAAACTAGTAAAACAAACAATTACACAAAAAGATGGAAGATTATAAACTAGACTGCGGATTTTTATGTATTTAAGAAGAAATTAATTGGGTGAAATATAAAACAGTGAAAAATATAAAAAATCTAAGAATATTGTCATGTTGTTTTCAACGTAAAAAGACTATTAAGAATTAATTTTTACTTAAATACTGCTTCCTCCAATCGATGCAGAATATTCTTATTTTCTATTAAAATAGCAGTCTAATTATAACAATTATAATTACAAATCATTATGCATGTATGATTGAAAAAGGCTTTTGCTTACACCTAATCTATTGTAATTGCTAGACTGCAGATCTTTACGCAATTATGGCTTTTGAGAATGTTTAAAAATTGGTAGTATATAAAATACGACAGAATTTAGTACGAATTTAGTTTATTTCATATCTAAAAATGCTAATGCCACGAAAGTAAGATTTTGTTTAAAACGAGTTTCTTAAAATTCGTCTACAAAAATTGCAAATTGAAGAAACATCCGCAGTCTAGTGTGTAATTACTATTAATAAGTGTGTCATTCGAATGTGTATTTCAGGTGAAATTCAACAAAGAGGCGTAGTACTTCCATTCACAGCCGATATTTATCGACCTATATTGAATCGCCTAAAAGCAGAAGGAATGGAGTTTTTGGAAACATCAAGATGGCACTAATTCCTTTCGATTAATGGTTTATAATATGTTGTACGAATAAAATTGAACAAATATAGGATTTTGTATATAAGTTATTTGAATCAATTTCTTGGATATGTTTTGTGACGTGGCAGGCTTTGCCGACGTCTATCCGAACCCTTCAACACAGACCGGTTCACTTCCGGGCAGAGCCGAAACAAAACGGCCGTTGCGATCGATCTCCCTGGAGACGTCCGAGTCCCAGCGGAAGAGAAATTATCGCGTTTGAATATCACGCCGCTGTCCTGGGCGTGACACGAAGTTTCAGGGCCAGCCAGATTCCTCAAGAGGACCGGTACCTATCTCCCGCCGCTATTTGGCGATGAACTTTGGGAAGAAGCGCTCGGAGAACCTATCGCGAGACGGCGCTCTCGGAGAAGACAGCTGTGATTGGACCGAGCCCGGATCCATTAACCCGGAGACATCGACGAGGCTATTACGAATAAGGGATGACCAACCACTCACCCTCGTCGACTTCTCGTCTGGGAACAGACAATGAGAATCGCCCCGGAGAATCGAGAAATTGCCGGAGGCCCGGGACCGATGTCACCAGATTCGTCCCTGCTGCGAGGAACCACGCGATAGGCCCGAGCGTCGCGGTAGTGGAGATAGTTGAGGGAGTATGGGGACGCCGCGCTCCCAATCCGGCACGAATGGGACGACTAGGAGACAGGACGTTGTAAAGTAAAGTCGCGTCCGTTGTCGTTATAACCGGGTTTCAAATAACCGAGTATCTTTGCGTCGGCCGCCTTTGGAAATTCGAAGTTCTACCGTTTGGTAAGTGCTGGTCAGATTATCGCTCTTTCGATTTTCTGTAACTGTTCGTGTTGGCTCGGGGCGTATTCGACGGGTCCGTACTTCGTGTCGCGTTCCACGTGTCCGTGGCTTGTCCCACGACCGGGACGAGCTCCCCCGAGAGGAACGCCAGGCCGTAAGTCGTAGCGCCGCCGATTACAGCGAATATACGTAGCGTACGATTTTTCGATTCTTCCTAATATTACCGGCTATCCTCGAGACGTTCCACGGTGGGACGACGCGACGCGCCCGTTTCGTTCTTGTCGCGACCTTGTCCGTCCTCGCCTAGTCCGATTGTATAGCGACGCGTATTCTACCGGAGCTCGACAGAAATCGTGCCTTCATATTTGCCAAACTGATCGTAGCTTATTTCACCTGTGAGAATCGTTCCCGTCACGGGGAATGCCCCGTCCTTTTTCCCACCGTGGAATCCTGGGCCGATCCGTGGCTATCCTTGGCTATCGCGCATTCCTCATGGATTCGGAGTAGTTCGACGGTTTTCTGTAAGAATTCGAGAGTTTTCGCGTGGCACGGGTAACGTGCCTGGCGCCTGAATTTCGATTTATCGATCTTTTGAAAGGAATCAATTCCGAGTCTACGAGTGATTGTTTGTCCCGGGAGGACCACGTTTCGCGCGACCGAGCGTGGCCCGGTCTACAAACCATAATTTCCCGTGTACGCTTATCTATCCGTTCGCGAAAAGGTAACCGCCGTGACAGTTTATAAATCTGTAAGAAATTATACGAGTAAGTGCAATAGAAGGTACAAGTAATTTGAGACTGGGTAGATAGAAGACAGCATTGAATTACCCTCACCCATCTCGAACTAGCATAAGGGGGTAGACTCGTTTCTAATGTTGCAAAGGTGCGGGATGCGCCTTCTCATTTCTCGATAATGCAAAGATGGTGGTTTTCAGCAGTCAAAAGCTGTTTGGGATTGGCTGAATGAGTCGGCAGTGTCAACGCGCCGAATTACTACGCCGCCCCGCTATCGGCGGACCCGCACGTAACCGCGAGATTGAGAGTCGATAAGTAGCTTAGACCAGCACCGTCGAACGTCGATTAATATCGATTATCGACCCCAAAAGGGAGATTACTATTGGCGGATCGCTCTATCGATCTGCTAATCAATAGTTCGACGGTGACGGTAAACTGCCAGCTGTTCGTCTCCGATCTCAACGTTCTTCAATCGTTGCTTACCTCGCTCACGATAAACGTCGCGCGTCGACTTTGACCGGTTTTTCGCGAGTGAGTTGATTCACGCTATCTGGATTCACGGACGCTACTCGTGAATATCTCTAACGCTCTACAAAAGATAATACACTTGTTCTTATCTATATCTCTTTATTACAAGTTTCAAACCAAAACGAGCTTGTGTTTTGGTTTGTCACACCTCTCTACTGTACATAGTTCGTTGACATAATTTGAACGAACCCCAGTTGGGGAAATAAAGTTAGTTCGACGTGAAGTGACTTGCTCTACCCCTTCTAATCCGAAACATTTGGTCCTTCGAGCCGGAGCTCGCGCTGAAGTCCATCTAAAAGACAATAGTGCAGTTCATCGAACAGTTCTGTGCTTCTACCTCGTGCTACTAACAATGGATGACCTTGTCGACACTCAACGGCTTTGCGCTCATCGAATCTCTCGTTGTTTGGTTTACGTCAAGAAGAGAGAAAAGGCTGAAATTTATCCGGAATATCTTCAGGCTGTTCGCGATGTCCTCGACCAGTATTGGGATGAATTCTGCAAGGGCGATTCGGACAATAGAACCGCCTCTGAAACAGACGCCCAATTAAAGGAGAATCCTTATCTCAAGGACGATGAGTTCGGCAAGACCCGCAGGAATTACCTCGAGCAGGTCGAATCCTTACTCGGCAGGATCGCCGAACTCGAAGCTGCGACGACCGTTTCAAATTCAACGGTCGCCGAGACTAGCTCCACAAGGTCACGCGCGGCATTGACAACATCGCCTCTACCAACGTTCGAGGGTCACTACAAAGTCCGGCCAGCCTTTCGCGACTTGTTTACGTCGCGTGCTCTGGAACGTCTTCATCCTTTGAAGAGTTGTTTACAAAGCGACGCCGTTACCATCTTCAAGATCGTTGAGGTGAACACGACCGACTGCCAAGTGGTTTGGCAGAAACGGAATCATCTCGAGCACAATCTTCTGCTTTGGGCACAAGCCCTCTCTAATCCATGGATCGACAGGATGCTCCCGCCGCTGCTCGGACATCCTGATCCACAAAACTGGCAGCTGATCGGATGGAGACCTGCAAAGGAGAAAAAATTATTGAATAACGAACTGAGTACAGTAATTCTTCAATCGGAGTCCTGGGTCGCCTATCTAACCGTAGTCCAGTGCCTACTCCCTCCACTGCCGGCCAACGCTGCGCCGCGCCGTAGGGCGGCGATGTTTGATCTCGGCTCGGGTATATCGGTGTGAACACCACACATTGACTCGACTGAATCGAAGTCTCAAACTTCTTAATTTTAATGATCGGTTTATAGGACTTTAACTAGCTTATTCCTGGCGTTTCGCTGATTAAAATGGTACCAAGAACGATATAATTGGGCCCATATTTAGTGGTTTAATCGACGATGAAAGTTTCGAATGCAACGAAGAAGAGCGTATTGAAGAGAAAGAGACGCGAACAGTAGCCGTCGCCGGCACAGTTCGAAGGCCCGCGTTGTCACTGTTCTTCGTTGCGTTCGAAACTTTCATCGTCGATTAAATCACTAAATATTGGCCCAATTATATCGTTTTTGGTACCATTTTAATCAGCGAAACGCCAGGAATAAGCTAGTTAAAGTCCCATCATGATATCATAGAAAATAAAGAAGTTAAGATTTTGGTGTTTCATTGTGATGACGCACGGGCCTTTAAACTGTGCCGGCGACAGCGACACGCTTCGGCCACGCGATCCTATTTCTTTCTGTCCTTCTCTATGTTCAGCTCGTCGTTTGAAGTTTCGGCGCGGTCGACGGACTCATAAAAAAATAGCCTTTCTACGCTACCCAAGTCCGTTCAAAACACGGGTGTTGGGACTCCGATCGAAGAATTACTGTACCGTCACTTACGGTCGAGCTCGAACTCAGAATCCGATGTCATCGCGCCAAGGTGAAGGAGCCTCACTACCCACTGGACCCTCGCATCAGGGGAGTCAGCTGCATTGCTGATCATCTTCCCGGAGCGTACTCTCATCCTGAGGCTGTACCTAGGCAGCAGGACCTCCGAGAGCTCCTCATGGCGCACAGTGATCGATTCCTCGATTCTAGGTGGACAAAATTCAAATTTTTGTGTTTTCTTGTAGTAATATAGCTTTATTTCTCAGAAATCATGACAAGTGTATAAAAACAACATGAACTTTAACGATTTATATAATTTCTTTATAATGGACAAATAAAACAATTAATTGTAACATTTGTAAAAATAACATACATTAAATATTTTATAGTTTTTGTTTAAATACGTGAATACACAATACACAAAATGAAAAGAATTAATCTTAACTTATATTTAAAAATTAGATAAAGTTGTACGAAAATATAATACAAAATTACAAAATTATAATAAGGAATGTGCATGACAAAGGTGCATATCCTAAATTATTATAAATTATAATTGTCATATGTAAATCTCGTACCTTTTTTAAGGTGATTTGAGTAAACTTTTTGCCTCTGCTGCTAATTCTTTAGAACATTTTTTAGTAATTTTCCTCTTACTACTTATAAGTGGATCGGACGTTAGAAGTAACATATGAAATATGTGTTCTACATTTTTTTTCTATTTTCTTTTAAAAAGCGGTCGATAGTGCGATGGCATTTCTGCCATTTTTCTTGGACTCTTTTGCAAAAACTTGTAATGTTTGTATGCAAAATATTTTTTGCTGAATCATTAATAGCTTCGATGTTAAAAAAGTTTAGAATCAGCCCTATTATTGCATCAACTTTGGATTTGATATCTTTAGAACTTGTTGAATACCAGGTTTCATACATCAGTCTTCGTGGCATACTCCATGTCTTTTCTAAAAAATGATATAAATGACTAACGGGCCAAAACGGGCAAGCGATATTTAGTATCATTATTTTGAAATAAGTATTCTTCAAAACTATCAAAGAACGAAGTCCGGCCGAGTCCGGGGAAAGAAGTTATACAATTTGACCTCTTCTTAAATAATATTATTAGTTAACCTGTTGTATATGATATACACGGCAAGATAAAATTATACCGATATGTAAAAATACTTACCTTCGCTTACACGCTCCATTTTTTAGATAATAATTTAAACAACAAACAAACAAGTTATACGATGGAGAAGAATTAGCTTATTTATAGAATTTCGCAAAAACAAAACTTTAACGTCGTATTACGTCGTAATAACCACGTGCAATCGAAATATTAGGTTATATATCGAATAAATAAATGTTCGTAAACAATATAGAACGCCAGCGAAGATATCTGATGTTAATCAAATTTACCATTTTGTCCGCCTAGAATCAAGGAATCGATCACTGTGAGACGGTGCCACGGTCGATACAAGATGTTACCGACTGAAGACCGCTGAGGATCCAGTACTTCTGGCATAGCGCTGCTAGAGGAAGTTGTGTCCCCCCATGCAGGCATCGGTTGTGGGCAGCTTCGACCCACAACTTGACCAGAGGGGTTAAGTACAGAAGAGATGTTCCGCCGAGCGTAGCGAGCTCGGAGAACCCAGTGTTCCGGAGCGAGTTAGCCGAGATGTTCTGACAGCGGTCAGAGAGAGAGAGAGAGGGAGAGAGAGAGAGAGCCAGATGATGCCGAATAAGCAGTGGAGGACGAGCGAGTCCCCTCCGCCGATTCCTTTCAGCTCGGAGGTGGAGTAACCATACAGGAGACTCCTGGGGTTGGAGGCCCACGAGCAACGTGGAAACCCGCCAGTCATGCGGATCAAGCAATCCGATAGACGACCGCTGCGGAGCCAGAGATCATGGAATAGCGTAGCAAGAGGAGTTTGTGTCCCCCCGTGCAGGCATCGGTTGTGGGCAGCGTCGACCCACAACTTAGTCTGAGGGGATACATAAAGCCGAGATGTTCCGCCGAGCGTAGCAGGCTCGGGAAACCCAGTGTTCCAGAGAGGTGTAGAAACAGCGATCTGACAGGCGTCTAAGGCAGGGAGCCCGTTGTTGCAGACGACGCAGTGCATGGGAAAGTCCTATACGCCGACTCGCTTCAGCTCGGAGGTGGAGTAACCATAAAGAAGACCTCTGAACTTGAATTCCCACGAGCTACGTGGAAACCCGCCATCTTGTGGATCGAGCACTCCGATGGAAGACCGCTGAGGGTCCCGCGATCCTGTGATGGAGTTAAAAGAGAAAGTTTTGTCCCCCCATGCAGGCATCGATTGTGGGCAGCTTCGACCCACAACTTAGCCGGAGGGGATACAGTAGAGATGTTCCGTCGAGCAAAGTGAGCTCGGGGAACCCAGAGTTCCAGCGAGATGAAGAAGTGGTGATCTGACAGCAGTCAGCGAAGGAGAGCCCGTTGTTGCCGACGACGCAGTGAATGGGAGAGTCCCATTCACCCGCCCCTTTCAGCGAGGAGCTGGTGAGATCATCAAGAAGGCTCCTGCAGGTGGATGTCCCCGTGCGATGTAGAAACCCGGCCGCCACACAGTGATCGATTCCTTGATTCTAGGCGGACAAAATGGTAAATTTGATTAACATCAGATATCTTCGCTGGCGTTCTATATTGTTTACGAACATTTATTTATTCGATATATAACCTAATATTTCGATTGCACGTGGTTATTACGACGTAATACGACGTTAAAGTTTTGTTTTTGCGAAATTCTATAAATAAGCTAATTCTTCTCCATCGTATAACTTGTTTGTTTGTTGTTTAAATTATTATCTAAAAAATGGAGCGTGTAAGCGAAGGTAAGTATTTTTACATATCGGTATAATTTTATCTTGCCGTGTATATCATATACAACAGGTTAACTAATAATATTATTTAAGAAGAGGTCAAATTGTATAACTTCTTTCCCCGGACTCGGCCGGACTTCGTTCTTTGATAGTTTTGAAGAATACTTATTTCAAAATAATGATACTAAATATCGCTTGCCCGTTTTGGCCCGTTAGTCATTTATATCATTTTTTAGAAAAGACATGGAGTATGCCACGAAGACTGATGTATGAAACCTGGTATTCAACAAGTTCTAAAGATATCAAATCCAAAGTTGATGCAATAATAGGGCTGATTCTAAACTTTTTTAACATCGAAGCTATTAATGATTCAGCAAAAAATATTTTGCATACAAACATTACAAGTTTTTGCAAAAGAGTCCAAGAAAAATGGCAGAAATGCCATCGCACTATCGACCGCTTTTTAAAAGAAAATAGAAAAAAAATGTAGAACACATATTTCATATGTTACTTCTAACGTCCGATCCACTTATAAGTAGTAAGAGGAAAATTACTAAAAAATGTTCTAAAGAATTAGCAGCAGAGGCAAAAAGTTTACTCAAATCACCTTAAAAAAGGTACGAGATTTACATATGACAATTATAATTTATAATAATTTAGGATATGCACCTTTGTCATGCACATTCCTTATTATAATTTTGTAATTTTGTATTATATTTTCGTACAACTTTATCTAATTTTTAAATATAAGTTAAGATTAATTCTTTTCATTTTGTGTATTGTGTATTCACGTATTTAAACAAAAACTATAAAATATTTAATGTATGTTATTTTTACAAATGTTACAATTAATTGTTTTATTTGTCCATTATAAAGAAATTATATAAATCGTTAAAGTTCATGTTGTTTTTATACACTTGTCATGATTTCTGAGAAATAAAGCTATATTACTACAAGAAAACACAAAAATTTGAATTTTGTCCACCTAGAATCGAGGAATCGATCACTGTGCAGTGGTCAGATATTACAAAATGCGCTGCCACGTGGCCGAAACCCGAGAGCCCGCGCTCTTCATACAATTTTTGCGAAAGATGTTCGGTCGGAGCGCGGTTGTCGAATTAAAAGATCGCGCGACGATACGGATGGTCGGTACCGCAAATAACCAAATTCCGGACAATGGAATTAAGCGCGGCGCAGATGTACGGCGCAAGACGGGACTGTCGCAAAAACTTTCGCACGCGGTTCGTTCCGACGCGTACGGTAACGTTTACGCGTCTGAATTTCAGCGTAACACAGGATTCGAGACTGTACAAAATCAACGCAGAGATTATTTGCACGGAACGCGACTCCTTCGAGGAAACTTCCGAATACGCGACGCGATCAGGAATGCTCTCGAAAGGTGCTCAAAGTGCCCCCGAAATGGACACGAGCCGACGCACAGTGGAGTATTTGGCCCGAAAAGTTGGCCAAAACTATTGCAACGTTATTTATGGTCTCAAGGTCATAATATTATATATCGTTGAATTCGTCTTAAGATCAGCTACAACATTATGAAATACAAAATACATTTTAACATTTAAAAAATCAAAGTGACCTTGATTAATTGTTGTAAAAAAATATTTTCGAAATTTTATATATCGAAGTTTGTAGATGTCGGAACACTGTTCAACTTTTGTTCAAACCATTTTTTTAAACAAAATTATTTTATTTGCTTTTATTACGCTAAGAGTTCTTGTGAATGAAATAATGCCATTATACATATTCTGCAATTCAAAGAATGTGTAGGATAGAAACTTTGCAAACAAATTTATAATTCTATATAAATATATTTTTGTTTATATTATTTTATTTTAACGTATTACATTAATCCTTACTCATCTATTTCTGAATCGTCTTCTATGTCTCTACTACTCTACTCTACTACTACTTTATTAAAAGTTGTAATGTTTCGGGTGAAAACGGTTTTCCTTTCTTATGAAATTTTTTTAAGGAGCCAGATACGAATGGGTCCGATGATAGTAAAAGTCTATTCAAAACGTCTCGATTTGCAGGCCGCACGAGAAAGTGCGGCGGGCCGCGGGTTGCTCATTCTTGGTCTACATTGTATCGAGCGTTGCCACAAAAACCGTTTGGAAATTCGTTGGGGCGCGAACGGGTAACCAATTTTTTTTCATGTAATGAACTAGAAATCTTGGCGCGTCTGACATCAAAACAAGCATTTGGACGCACTTGGAAGCATACTAAAATTCTATTTGAATTCTTTGAATTCTAATGTACTTCACTGAATTATTGGTCAGTTGTTGACAACACTAATCTCAAAAACACAAGTAAAAAAGCGCATAATTTTTAAATGAAAGTAAAGTACACATTTACATAAAAAAACATCTGTAAAGGGAAAAGTTGGCATTCATTTCTTTGCGGTGTAGAAAAATCATTAAGGGGGATCTGTACCCTCGGATTTTGGGGTATTTATCAATGTTATCAACCTCTGTGCAGAAAAAAAGTTTGGTAACATTGATAAACACGCAACTGCATAATGAACACGAGATGGAGTTGCTTGCTATTTCCATATTCTATTCATCTCGTCGCGAATGCCGTTATACAGGGCAGGTCGCACTAATATTAGTGCCACCGATGAGAATATGTACCTCGTCTGTGTCAGTTTTGCTATGATTCCACATTGACAGCAGTGCAGCAGTGAAATGTTGCACAATATCGCAGCACTGATTGACAGTCCTTCTGACTAGGCACCATCTCGTGTAAACTAACTGAAATGAAATTGGCTCTAGATTGGCTCTACATCAGAGATAACCTCTGTCTTCATGAACGTAATATGGGGAAATCTCTGCTAATGTGAATGAAATCACGCGCGGCGATTTTTTGTCCTTATACGAGCATATTTTGAGCTACACAAAGGCTCATTTGATAGAGGAAGGTTCATCACGGCGCGCTCTGCTCATCATATCAGTCAGAAAAATCTCTTTGAGACAGGAAAATACATTGAAATCTGCGGTTATTTTTCTAGATTTTTTCTCTACTTTGGGCACTCATATTATTAGATATAAACATAATCTCGTTAAATCAATAGCAGAGCGCGCCGGATTTAACCTTCCTCTATAGAATGAGTCCTCACCCAGTCCAAAATCCGCTCAAATAAGGACAAAAAATCGCCGCGCGTAAACCCATGTTTCGACCCAAAATCTAGTAAGATTCTAGTTCCTTTCTAGTTACTTCATTGGGTATAGATCCCCCTTAACGAGCGCACAGTAATACAGAGACTAGTGAGAGAAACAGGACTACTAAAACTCTCCATCTTTGATGAAGCATAATACTTCACGAGGGAATAAAATTTGAAAAAAGGTGTTGCAATATCATTGTTTTGATTCTCGTGTTGCAAATGATTATTCCGTTGAATTTCACGCAAATCTTTATTTACAATATTTACAACACGGTCACCGGCGGAATTAACATTGGGTGACTGATTACTTCCGAAGCAATGGACAGCGGTAGATGGCGGGAAAACGGCGCGTTTACCGATTTTCGAAGTGAGCCTTCACGTAGATTTAGTAATCTCTCCGAAGATATGCTGATGTACTAGGCTACTTTGAGTTCCGACCGTGTTCGTTTCTGCGTTGATTCTGCCCTTTTGACTAGCTCCTAACCTCGATGGTGACGCGGGACGCTCGGCCTCTGGGCCTGTTTTTGGGGGAAAAATTATCCCTATTTGCTGGCGGACTTGAGGGAGGATCTTCCGGTACAGCCCTCACCGGTGGAGGAGGAAGTCCCAACCTCAAGTCAAACCGACGGAAAATTCCCAAGACACGTATTTATCTGCGCGAACGGTTATTGCACGTGCGGCACAAGGGATGCAACCTTGGCCGCCGCTTTTGGGGACCATAAGACCCGCTGCGTACGAATCCGGGATCCTCAAGTGGTTCAAGAACGTTCCACGAGTGAAAGTCGCACTGATTTATTTACGACCGTTTTCCGGTGCCTTAAGCTTGAAACCTCGAGTGCCTTCTGTGCGGCAACTCGAGAATCAGCGTTTTTTTGGCATTCGAAGGAAGGTCATATCGGAGAAAGGGGCTCGGATGTACAATGTCCTCCAAACTTGTATTTTAAAAACAGACCTTTTATGGCTGTTTGCCTCATGACAGGCACTTCGAAGAGACTAAATTCTAGGAAGGAAATATTCTACGCTTTGGGGAAATACAGGTCTTTGTGCGGAATCAAACAATCATCTGTATATATTTAACTATCTCAAAATGCAAAAATTTTATATTATAGACAAAATTTTTTAATTGACTTTTGGTCAGCTGGTCGCGGCAAATACTCCACTGTGCAACGGCATAAGGCGCCCTGCGCCTCGGCACACGCGAAGGTTCGAGGACGGAACGAGACGCGTTCGTCCTCCGGCAACGAAGATCGAGCCAACTCGCACCGAAATTATGCACGATGAATCACTGCGCCACTTACCGTTCCTGCTTTCATTACTATCCGCCGTATCAAGGAAACTGGCTGGAGCTGCTTCCGGGTAGCCATTTCCTCGCGCTGAGCGGCTCGAGGATTCACAATTCTATCCCGCACGGGAACCTCTAACGGACGCACAATTACATGAGGACTTTATGACGCCGCACAGTGTGCCGAATGGCCTTTTTAGCTGGACAAAATTAACTTTCAAATAAACAAAAACTAACTGTGCCAATATTATCTAAAATAACCATGTATTAAGACAATTGAATATTAAAACTTAAAATTCTTTTGTTGTATGTTTACAGAGCGTGTAAACTTCACCTAAAAGGCGGTCGCCTAACCTATAAGTGAATGGGCACATTGTCATACGCGCTAGAAATATGTTAAAATGCACGAAGGAGTATTTAAATTTCCTATGTGTGATGAATATAGCATCTCAAAACATGTATTTTCACTTTAGTAATTCCAAATTATCGATAACATTCCTCTGTTTTTGTAAATTAAGTGTCAAAGACGGTACTTATTGTATTTTTCCACAGAAACGCCTATGTTACTCCTCGTCGTCAATGAATTAGTATATGCGCCACGTCGCGCCACGCGATGATTTTTACATTATTATAAAGTAGAGATTCTCTACTTTATTGTTGTACCAAAATAAAATTGCTATACGTTGCTATAGCATACTAATTTTTACAATGAAGTTACGTCGTTTTACGTTCACGCTCGTGACAATCACAGCCCGGGCTGGGCGCGCGTTTAGTGTACTCGTTGAAACCTATGGATTGGTTTCGTTCATTGTATATTTAAGGAATATACAATGATACTATCGTCAAGTTTTCCTCCGAACTTTCTTCCTATGAAAATTCGTTTCTTCAGTCTCAGAGCGATCAGCGTGCAGTCTACATCTCCCTTGCGTTTTTCATATATCTTCCAGTTTCGTTATTTTCATTGTTGTTGTTGTTTTTTATTGTTATTGTTATTATTACTGTGTTTGTTGTTATTGTTTTATTGGTTACGTTATCACTATAAAGTGATCACGTATAAACGTGATAACGTTACACCAAAATCTTCCTTGGATATAATCAGGTACGTTGAATCAAAACATTTCATGCTTTATAAAAATTATGAAAAGTTTGAACAGGAAATACAAATTTTTAGATTAATCTAAACAAATTGGTATAAACAACGTAAGACAATCTCCTGTTATAACAGTGAAAAATATTTACTGCCTGTTATGTATTTTGATTTTTATTTTTATTTTGCTGTAAACCCAAAGATTTGTCGTAACACAAATACGTTTAGATATATTTCATTTACATTTGTTTATAAGTTATTAGTTTCCGTTATTAGTTTATAAGTTATTAGTTTCTAGCAACCGAACGCTCCTATTTAATACTTTTTTGACTCATTTGACTCTGTTATTGTGATCTCTGTTATTTCTTTTGTTTTATTTATATTTTTGTTATTATATTTTTAATTTTTTATTATATTAAAATAATAAACAATAATATGCTGCAGATTATTTATAGATTGAAACCTTATACTAAACCAAAGAATAATTCTTTCCCGTATGTATGAATCTCCAAAAAGTAAATTAGTAAATTATATTAACATTCTTTTTGTCCATAATTAAAAATGACGTCTTCTCTTTGATAATATCTACTACTTGTTAAATCATTCTGTGTTACATAGATCCATTACTAACTTCGTTGTACATTACATTTAATTATAAATCACTTAAAATATATTGTTTAATTAACAAAAACCAACTAAATGTTGTGAAAAGTTAATAATTATTCATATTTTATACGACTGTAAACATATCAATTGATAAATATAGAAAAATAGGCGATTTAGAATTTTGTCCAGCTAAAAAGGCCATTCGGCACACTGTGCGCCGGAAAGACGAATAGCGACGCCGGAAAAACAAATACCGAGGCCGAAAAAGAATAACGACCACGGTAAGTTGACTCTGTGATTCTTCGATTTCGTAATCGTGGTGGCTCGTAGAATTCTCGCGAGGACAACACGTGTTCGTCTCGTCCTCGCGGATCTTGCAAGTGCCGAGGCGCGGGGCGCCTCGTGCCATCGTTCGCGTCCATTTCGAGGACGCTGTGAACGTTCGCGAAAATAGTTTCCCTAATCTCGGAAATCGGAAGTCTTCCTCAGGAGTCGCGTCGGATTGAGATAGTCTAACGTCCGAGCGTCGGTTGCGCGAGAAACGATTCGGTCGAGCGGCGGAAATTACTCGTGAACCCGCGAAGGTCTACTCGTCTCGTCGAACGCGTACGGCCGCGGATTGTTCGCCGCACGTAGTAAATTTCGTCTGTTATTCGGGTCTCGCGACAGTCTCAGGATTTACGCCGTTCATCCGCGTCTCGCGGAATCTAGTTTCGATACGAATCGAATATTGTACCGTAATACCGTACTTCTGCGATAAAATTAGGAGCGCGGGCTCCCGGTTCGCGGCCTCGTGGCCGCTCACCTGTAACTTTTATTTGACGACCATTAAATGAATAGAGCCGATTCCGTCTAGTTGATTCTTAACCTGCGAGATCCGCCCTGCCGTGAGGGCTGTCCCCGTTACCTCCTGTGCTCGAACCACCTGGCCGTTCGCGTAATCATTTCACCTCGCGTTTCGAGGAGACTCGATACTCGGGCTCGGCATCACCGAGCACGAGAAGTTTATCGTGTTTCGCGTGGTATTTTCTAATACCTGGTGCCCGAACTCGTGTCGCGTAGTCAATTCAAGCCTCCTACGAAAATTGCCTTTGCACCGGGAGGACCGTGTCCGCACGGCCGCGCACGGCCCGGCCTCAGAGCCTGTTAAATCCCGGGGTTGACCATTTTTCGTCGGCTATAAAACCGTTCGAAAAAGGGACGACGTCGCACTTTATAATATTCAATTGAGATATTTTGATCAGTTATGTTTGAAACACTTAATAAATTATGTCTCATGCTTGGTACATAGTAAACTTCGTTTACATCAATTATATTACATTTTCCATCCATGAAGTGAATGTCCATCGCCTACTTTTACATTTATTGGATTCTCAATATTCTCGCAACTGGCAAAATATTTATCAGAATTTACAATGGTGTGAACAACCACTGTCCAAAAGCCAAGTTAATGTTTTATCCCAATTTGACCAGTCTTTTGCGTCCACAGTCATCACTTCTGCGCTGAATGTATAGTCTCCCTCGGGTTTCTCCATTTTCGATACATCAGCCACCATTTGTGTACCGTTCTTTTCCCTTGTATAATAATTTCCCGCACTGCAATGTTGTTGGATATGTCCAATGCGGTTGCATTTGAAGCATCTTGGCTGCCTTTCGTAGTTATTTCTTTCTTGGCCTCGACCTCTTCCTTGGTTACCTTGTTTGTATGTATTTCTGCCAGTCGAACCTGGCCGTATCCATTTATTTCTACCATTGTATGACTGGGAGGATTGAAACGTGCGGTTCGCACCACTATATCTCCCGCGAGCATGAGTTTGAAAGGCTCGAAACGTACGATTTGCTTCAGTAATGGTATTCCAACGTGAGCTTTGTTTTGACATATTCAATTTTGTTTTCATCTGTAGGCAGATCATCAACTATATCCACAATATGCGACTGACTTTCTAGTATCGCTAATAGGAGGTAATTCAACTTATCTTCTCCTATGACGTTTTCTCCAGCATTTTTCAGCTCGTTCACCAACTTTTCAAAATCATTAAAGAAATGCACAGGACTCTCCGAGTCTTTCATTTTTAAATCCAGTAATTTTCGTTTGCACAGGAGCTTTATTGTACTATTCTTTACTAAGTACGTTTCATCTAATCTTTTAACCATATCTCTTGCCGTAGATGCAGAGATTATTAATTCCAGCTGTGTATTGTTGACACTATTAACCAAATAGTTTTTAGCCTTTATTTCCTTCTTTGTCCAAAGTGCCTCAGTGATTTCAGCTGGCCTTGTTTCTTTCAAAATCACTTCATTGCATTCTTTCCTGTCCAGGAACAACATTAACCTGTATCTCCATTTATCATAACCTTTTCCATCAAAGATCAGCAATCTAAATTCATCCTTACTCTCAGACATTTCAAGTCCTACTTTTAATCAAACACAGGGTATTTCCAAACGCTAATTAATTTCTATTGCGTCTTAACTTGAATTTTGCGGCTTCACGCGCTCGTGTTTCTTTAACCTCACTTTTAGCACGTGTTACATAACCTTACTTCCTCTCTCACCAATTTGTCTCGCACTTTCTAGTTTTCGTGCCACATATATTTTCCAAAACAATTTAATTTAGTAACCACGCTCTGCTACCATGTTAAAACTCTGAACTAGCGTGGAGGTGAGAGGTAAAAAACCACGTGCGTAGCTTCACACTCTATATTTACCAGTTGTACATTTACACATTTGTTTAACTGTATCCTACAGCATTTCTCACACAAAATACTTTTGGTTGAAAATATACAGGGTGGCCCACATAACTCTGAACAGCTCAATATCTCGAAAACTATGCCATCGATTTTAAAGTTCTTAGTCTTAAATTGCATGGAACTGAAGGGCCTTTCTGACTACATAAACGTGAAGTGGCCTCCCTTCCCCTTTAACGGGGGAGGGGAGGTACCTTTGTAATTTTAAATAGAACCCCCTATAAAATGTTACATATTTAGATTCTACCGGAAAAAACAAGTCAATTATGTCTGAAACATTTTTTTGTCAGATACTTCCATGATGAGATATAACAGTTTGAAGTTTCGAGTTGTAGGTACTTGAAGCTCTCGGAAATAGCGTTATGGAATTGTACATACGCGCTTGAATCCTTTGCTTATTCGTGAAAAAATAAAATGTACTTTAAATTAAATGTTCAAAATGTCCACCACGGGCTTGTAAACATTTATTTACTCGAAACATCGAAGTTGTTCTAACATTTTTTAACATTTCGGGAGTCACTGAAGCGCAAGCGTCACGTATTCTTTGTTTCATATCCTCTTTTGTCGTCGGTGGTTCGAACATAACTTTGTCCTTTACATATCCCCATAAGAAAAAAATCTAATGGTGTTAGATCGGGGGATGATGGCGGGTCAGTGGCTCAGGTGGTAGAGTGTCTGATTCGTAGCAGGAAGGCCAGGGTTCGATTCCCGGGGTGGCATAAATTTCCAAGGTGGTTTTTTCTCCTGCTACGGACTCAGTGCCTACTGTCGGTCGGGGTCATGGGGCAACCAATGGCAACGATATTCCCCCTTTATCCAGGGAATCGGTAAACTATTGAGAGCCCAAGTTGGCCATCCCGCCTCATAAAGGTACCTGCCGGCTCTATCTCCTCTGTTTGGGGGATAAGAGTAAGGAAGGGGGTGGTCAGCGAACAAATGGTACTACTGAGGAAACTGAGCATGGACCCTACCAAAAAACGGAATCAAAAACGCAAACGGAAATCAATTAGAAACCTTTAAGGGAAAGACCGGGTGGACGGAGCTAATAGCTGAACACCGACCAGAACCGAGGATGGTGGTCACATCCGAACAATCAGCCATATTTTCTAGGATGTGTCAAGCCCACCAAAGAAGGAAGATCCCGATGAACCTGATATCAAATCTCTGAGGAGACAGATTTCGGTGAAGTTGGTGAACCCTTCCTTCTCAACCCCATCGCGAAGTAGGTCGGCAGGTGAATTCCGAATGGAATTGATATCTCGGCCCAGCCGAGATTTCGATAAAGTCGGATTGGATCCGAAGTAGCAGTAACTTCTTCCCAATGGTCAAAAACAATACGCGGTCCCTTGCATTTATACTCCCAATAGACTCACAGCATAGGCGGGGAGGGATTAGCCCTAGGGGAGGATGTGGAATTGCCCTAGGGGAGGGTGTGGGTAAGTTTCTGGACTATCCGGAAACAGTGTAGGGACGGGCTCAAAACTTGACACATTCGACATGAAAATATGGTGAAGGGTGGGGAGTCTAAAAGGGCAGGCGAGACACCCTGCAGGTCTGAAGGTGAGGGGGCCCGACGTTCACACCGAGCCGTAAAACAGCTCAAAAACTCAAAAAATTAGGTAGCATGGCCCGCTCATCAATGACGACCGACCCGTCTAGTAAGTCGACGACTCTGAAAATGGCCCGGGCCGAATAAAACAGAGGGGACGGCTGAAAAACGAGGACAATTGCAACCCGCTAAAGGACCGAGTGCCGGCAGCGCCAATTGTGAAACTGGTGTTTAAAAACCGGTGTGCCCTAAGGAAGCGAGGGGCGGCCGAACCGCCTCTCCCCGGCAATAAACACGACTACTACTACTACTACTACTACTACTACTACTAGATCGGGGGATCGAGGAGGCCATTGACGAGGTCCCCCACGACCTATCCATTTGTTCCCAAATTTTTCGTTCAAAAATTGCCTGGTGATGATTGCAAAATGTGGAAGAGCGCCGTCTTGTTGGAACCACATTTCTCTTCTAACGTGCAGGGGCACATCTTCCAAAAGCGCAGGCAAATGATTTTTTAAGAAATCACAATAACTTGCAGATGTTACAGTTTCTTGAAAAAATAAGGTCCAATCACAAAATCTCCTATTAGGCCACACCAAACATTTAAAGACCATCGATGTTGAAAGGGAACACATCGCATCCAATTTGAGTTTTCCACGGCCCAATAATGCAGATTATGTCTATTTACATGCCCTGAATTCATAAAAGTGGCCTCTGTTGAGAAAAGTCAATGCATACAGTGAACACGGTATGTGTGAGGTGTGTGAATGGTACGTAAATGAGCACCACTGTATCGTGCGTTTGAGATGAGCGTCGCGCGTTTTACCGTGATGGTCGTCGTTTGGTCACTTGGTTGTGCTGCGTATGAGAGAGCGGTTGCGTGCCACGTGTTGTTTCAGAAACAGTTAATATAATATTGTATATATTATATAGTATTGCATTAAGTTGCAGTTTCACCAGTGTCAGCCTGTCTTTCTGCCCTTCCTCCCATACTGGTTTCTAACAGCCTCATCGGAAAAAAGTATTTTGCACAAAAAGTCATTTTTCACAACACCCTGCAGCCACTCACAAAATCTTACGCGGTGATCGTAATCTGCTATCGAAATCTCTTGTGATAAAACCATGTGATATGGATGATACTTTTGCCGTTTCAAAATTCGTTGAATTGATGAACGACTAATATGTGATGTTTGTGCAAGTGTACGTTGACTAATATGAGGATTTAATGTAATTGCAGCAAGAATACTGGCACTATTATGTTCATTAGTGACAGCTTTAGGTTTATTGCGAGTTTTTTTACACAATTCACCGTGCTCCCGAAGCCGCTTTTCTAAATTATGAAATGTTGCATGACATTTTTTGATACCATAACGTTCAAAAAACATCACTGCTGCACGCCGATAATTTTTTTGGCATTCACCTAACGTTAATAACATATTCACTTCTGTGTCAAAAGTAGCCATAACCACAATGTTACTGCTTGAATAACAGCTCTAAACTGAAAACGTTTTCATAGATAAGTGAGTCAAACTCAAGAATTGTAAATATTATTGTTTGTGTTTCTTCATGAACAAGCAAGGACTCAAGCGCGTATGTACAATTCCATAACGCTATTTCCGAGAGCTTCAAGTACCTACAACTCGAAACTTCAAACTGTTATATCTCATCATGGAAGTATCTGACAAAAAAATGTTTCAGACATAATTGACTTGTTTTTTCCGGTAGAATCTAAATATGTAACATTTTATAGGGGGTTCTATTTAAAATTACAAAGGTACCTCCCCTCCCCCGTTAAAGGGGAAGGGAGGCCACTTCACGTTTATGTAGTCAGAAAGGCCCTTCAGTTCCATGCAATTTAAGACTAAGAACTTTAAAATCGATGGCATAGTTTTCGAGATATTGAGCTGTTCAGAGTTATGTGGGCCACCCTGTATATAATAAGTCGTTTCTCCTTGATTTATAAGCTTCCTTATTTTTTAAATCTTTGGTCACGGTTATGTTCTTGTACATAGGGCGTCTTGAACGAAAGAGTGACTGGTTTTACAATTGAACGACGACTGGTGGATTTTCAACGGCTCATTCGCGACCGCTGATTGGCCACTTTTCAACTTTCAGAACGACAGGCCTGCCACACATAAAATCACTGTTTCCTTTTTATTTTTTAACACGGTTGCTTTTCAATTCTCAGAAAAGTAGCCGGCGTGGTAATATATTGCGACGTTGCAAATTTTCCGTTGGACTTCTCCGTTAATTTCGGTTACGTTGCAAACGTAAGAAAGGACCGGACCGCCCTCTAACGGGCCAGGATACCGAAAAACAGGATTCGAGAGCGCTCCCCAAGGAGATTCCGTATTTATCACAAATTACGTAATGACATCTGTCGTGCGTGCCGAGAACGGCAAGTTACAGGGCGGTATTGGGAACGAGCCAACGGACCCACCGACCTTCCGAAGTCCTCAGGAAAAGCACCCCGCGTGACAGGAATCGTCCACCGAGGAGAAATGGCCAACGTTGCGTAGTCCCGTGCACGGACAACAACGGTGACCTGGAACGACAGCACACGCAACCAACACGGCAACCAACACGGAGGCGCCGAAGGGACATGGACCATTTTTGAACACCTTGTCGTTTCGCAGTCCTGACGCCGCCTCATCCCGTCATGGTCCGGAGAGGGTGGTGCGATCGGATCCAGGGGAGGAAACGCCTCCACCGGTCGAAGGATGGACCGGGATTTACGATTTCGATATTACGGTTTGGGGCCTAGGACACTCGTAGGGACGATCCTGCTAATTAGGAGGTCGCGCGCGTGTCGCGCGCAAAGGAGGAATTCGGCTAGGAGGTCCGGTAGATAGTTAGTTAGTAGAGTATGTCACGGCAATAGAACGGTTTCAATTGCAAGAGTGTGATAGGGCAAATGTATGTCCCTTTTCTACCCTTGGTAGGGCGACGCATTACCGGGCAAATATCTACCTCCTTGCGTCGGTTCGAGCTTTTTAGTCGCGCGGGCCGACATGCTATGGAAACCGACGTAGGAAGGGATGTCACTCTTCACGGACCGGGCCATGCTACCTAAGGTTTGTGCTGTATGGGGTATGTCGTCGGGCCAACCGGTCCCCTCATGACATTGACGCAGTGGCTATCCTGCTTACATTGCCTGCCCTTCTCTCCAGTGCTCAAGCAGTGAACAAGCTCAGCTAACGTGTGATTGTGCGCGCACCTATTTCCGGCTGTCCGGAGAGTACCCCCAGATCTAAATGTTTGCCCCATCGTCCCTGTGTCGGTGTGTGTGAAGTCGCGGGTGTGATGATACTACACCTGAAGTAGCAGGTCCTACCGCCGATTGCGATTCCTGGAACGGTGCCTGTGTGTAGGTGTGTATTGCGCATCCCACATGTCGATCCTCGATGGGATCGGCGTCCGAGCCGCCATGCCCGTTCTCACGAGTCAAACCTAGCTCGGGGAATGTGCGTAGCTTCTTTGTCGTACGATACGGCAGGACTTGACCCACGAGCGTTGTGCAAGTGGTCTGGGTTGGGGCACCACACTCCATCCTCGATCGACATTTGTGGGGATACGCCACCGCAGTCTCCCGAAAAGTGGAGAGGATCACGGCTATTTTTGTCCTATACCATCAGTAGGTATGTTGGAACATTTTACCCTGTTACCATGGGTTTATGTGGGGCTGTTGGACGGTGCGATGGGGTTTGCGGTTTTTTGGTCCGCTTGTTGACTCGTTGTCGCGCAGGGACGTGTACCACCCTGTCGATCGGCTCTTTTGTGTCAGCGCCATTCGTGGACCTCCACCGGTGTGCCCGCCCAGACCCGTCCATGTTCTCGGATCGTGAGTCGAGGGCAGTTCCGGCAGAGTGGTCTGCGTGTTCGCTTGTAGGACGTCACGGACTATGGCCGTCGTCCTCAGCCAGTAGTAGGCTGTCGCAGAACTTTTTCCACCTTTTCCAGGGTGTTTATTTGCTTGGTTGACTTATGTCTGAGGTTTTACGGTTTTTTGACACACTGGTTGGCTCGTGACTGGCACTTGCCGCATAGGGTCGTATACCACCTCGTTTTTCGACTCCTATGAGTCAGCGCCGCTCGCGGACGTCTACCGGTGAGCCTGCCCAGCTCCGTCCATGTTCTTGGATCGTGAGTCGAGGGCAGCTCCGGTAGAGTGATCCGCGCCACTGGCTACGGCCGTCGTCCTCAGCCAGTAGTAGGCTGTCGTAGAACTTTTTCCACCTTTTCCAGGGTGTTTATTCGCGTGATTGGTTCACGTCTGAGGTTTTGCGGATTTGAAACACTGGTTGGCTCGTGACTAGCACTTGCCACACAGGGTCGTATACCACCTTAGTTTTTGACTCTTACAAGACGGCCCGCTTGCGGTCCCCACCGGTGACCTATCCAGCTCTGTCCATGCATTTCGGACCGTCAGTCGAGGGCAACACCGGTGAAGTGCATCGCATATTTTTGTTTCTGTGATGACAGTGGGCTGTCGCCGACCGACTCTGCCTTTGGCATATTATTGTCTGTATTGTCGTGTCGGGAACATGGTTGTTGCTGTTGACTGAGTGCGATCTTTGCGGGTTGTTGGTTGGCTGATGCTTCGCTTTATTTGGTTATGAAAGTTTTACCTACCTGTGGTTATTGTTCTTGCTTGTTCTTATGTACTAAGGTGCTTGCCGTGTGGGATTGAAGGAAGTATTAGAATGACTTCGACCGCATTATGGTTATGTTATGTTCTTTTTTATTTTGTTTATGCAGGTTCCGCAATATACAAGGCCTACAGTACCCGCATCTGTAGGCCTTTAGTTTAGTGTCCTGGGTTTGTGCCCAGTGCTTCTCCCGTAGTGAAGTGCACGACACGTCTAGCTCCTGCTTGGAGATACATCCTTCGCAGGCTTGTCGGTGTCCCCCTTTGGCGGGTACCCTTTTTCACCCTTACGCAGGAGAACTCCGTGAGTTTATAATACTCCTCCATGTGTTTGATGGGGAGTGACATTTGTGAGATATGGTAAGATTTTGTTAGTACTTTGTTTTACTTACTTGTAGTTGATGTAGAAGTGGCTCTGTTTGGTAAATATAGTACTGTACTTTTTTAGTTTAGTGTCGGGGTCGAAGTTTCTTTTCTTTTTTTCTTCGTTAGCTCTGGGTATGTTGTACTTGTGGGGGTGGATCAGTTAGGAGGTTAAGTAGGTTACATTGAGTAATGGTACACTTGTTAGAGGTATAAAAAATGTGTCTGTATTATCAATTATCGAAGTCTGACACGTTCTCATTGAGCATTCCTATGACCGCCAGGAATCTGTTTTCGTTAATGTTCATTGTGTCCTCTGGAGAGGCTGTTAGCAGTAGGGCTGCAGGCGAGCTCAGAAATGCGAGCCGAGCTCGAGTCGAGTCGAGCCGAGACCCGCTTGGTCGAGTCGAGTCGAGTACTCGCACGAAGCGAGCTACTCGCATCGACGTCATCGGCTCGCATCGGTTGCGAGCCGCTCGCATCGATGCGAGTGCTCGACAGTGCTCGACTCGGCTCGATCAATCCAGTCGAGCTTAGCACAGCTCGCACCAAGCGTGTGACCACGTGTGACTCGTGCGAAACGAACGGCTTGCATGACGTAATACGACATTGAAGTTCTCGCAGTATCACGTTTAAATTATTATGTAGGATATGTCTTATCGTGATTATTAATGTGTATTTTTCAGATTTCACAGACTTTGCGAACAGGTTTAAAAGAATTGGAAATATCAGAAATTCGAAAAATGCATATTTCCTATTGAACTATGGGAGATATTTACCAGTTTTATAAAAATTCAGTAATGGGATATTGTTGAAACCATTTTTCTTAATTCTTTTTATAGTGGTGCATTGTGCTTAAAAAAATAAAAATCAATTTTTTCGATATTTCTTTACAGTTTGTATGTGTATTCTGTAATATTGAACATTTTTGACAAACGTAAAAATGGAATATAAATGTTGCTTTGACAATATGTATATGTATATTGGAAATATCTGCACAACAATTATATGGTTAAGAATAAAGAAGAAAACGATGAGTTTAATGAAAAAGAAAATCATTCGGTGTGGGATTCTATCCAGGGCCGGAGATTCGATTCGCAGCGGGTTTTGTTTGTTTGTAAAATCTCTTTATTATATAACGTATTTACATTGAGGTTTATAACAAAATAAAAACATTATAAACATTTTCAACAATTGAGTTTGCACGTAGTTCCTACAATTTATGCTAAACCTACTACTATTGTTAGTCAGTCGATACATATACTATCTCTTAATTCTAGTGTATTTGTTTAATACTGCGGTACTTAGTACATGTTTTACTTTTGAGAGGAAAAATTATATTAGGAAAAAACCCTCCTTCATTTTCACTTTTACATCTGAATGTGTACCTGTCAGTAGTACTAATATTGCATGTTGTCTAATGTAGATTAGATCCTATTGCGCATTAGATTTGCCTCAGTCCTAGTTATTGCAGTATCTATCACATATTCTTCAGTCAATTTGATAGTAAATAGATAACTTTTGGTAAGGTACTTTATGCTTAAAGCTAAAAGGCACATTGTGGTCCCTAATTTCTGTAAGATTTTTAGTTAAGTCACTGTTGGCTATTTAATACTTATAGAAACTTATATTAATGCTAAATCTTTAATATAGTGTTCAATGGGTGGAATCTCTGTGTGTTTGTGTAATTCTGTGATTCTGCTGTTTCTGTGGGTTATTAGTCTTAGCATTTTGTTATGAAATATTTGTAGTTTATTAATGTTTGTTATAGCGGCACTATACCAGACTGGTAGTGTTGCATACGTTATAATTGACCTGATTATCATTTTATAAATTAGTTTTTTGTTATGTACAGATAAGTGGGAGTTGTATACCATTAGTGGATATAGTTTCCTAAGTACTGAGTGTGCTTTTCTTATACTTTCTTTGATGTGACATGCATATGTTAGTTGTGTATCAAGGTGGACTCCTAGGTATTTAACTGTGTTTGTTGGGCTTGTTTTGTGTGCATTTATTGTTATCGGTTGGAAGATTCTGTTTTTACGTTCCTTTTTCTTTGAAAATACTACTTGTACTTCTGTTTTGGTTGCGTTGAGTTATATTTTCCATTTACTATAGAATGGCTCTAGTATTGTCATATGAGTTTGTACTTACTTCGCACCTATTATGGCATTGTAAGAGTGTGCGTAAATGGCTGTGTCATCTGCAAATAAAGCTAATTTTGTTTTAGTGAATTTGGGTATGTCGTTCAGGTATACGTTCAATAGTTTTGGCCCTGGAACGGAGCCTTGAGGAACTCCTGCTCTAATCAGTCCTCTGTTAGATTTTGTATTATTTATACTTGTACTCTTTTGTAGAGAGTCTTGTATAGAGAGTCTTGTATAGATGTCTGTCCTATAGGATGACGCTATGAATTTAATGAGCGTGGGTTAGTACTTCTGTAATATTAATTTGTATAATAGTCCTTCTAACCAAACTCTGTCAAATGCTTTCTTTATATCCAGTAAGAGCACGACTGTTACCATTTCTTTATTGAAACCGATTGAGATGTCGTTTGCAATTCTTGTTACCTGATTTGCAGCAGGAGACCTTGCCGTCTACACTAATCGTATCTGCTGGAAGTCTTGTTCATATATTGACATATAGGCAAATAAAATATTTTTAAAATTATTTTTTTGAGAGTATTGCATTTTTTTGAGTTTGTACTTTATTTTTCTGAATACAAGAATGTTCACTATTACATAATACACATTAATTATCAACATTATATACAATTTTGCGATAACACCTATTTATGACTGTACAGTACTGTACACTAAACCGAAGGTAGATTTACCACTTAAAGTTAATACCACCGATGTTTGTATACTCGTGAGTTGAGTACGTATATGCATACAAAAACTAATAAAATAATGCTCATTGCTGATCATATCTACTTAACATATCTACATAAATCTAGAAAATAGTTTTTATTGTATAAATATCTTCAATAAAAGGGTTACACAAATTATGAATTTTCATTATTCAACATATGTCCATTTTACTATCAAAATATATAATAAAACATCCCAAATATTTAGCATTTTCAATATACTAAAATGATTGATAATATCGATGTGCAAACCTTCCCGCTATAACTCGCACCATGTCATATTACGCTTGAATTTATTGCGAGTCGACTCCATCATGCAAGCCGTTCGTTTCGTACGAATCGCATGCTCGGTGCGAGCCCAGCTAAGCTCGACTGGATTGATCGAGCCGAGTCGAGCACTCGCATCGATGCGAGCGGCTCGCAACCGATGCGAGCCGATGACGTCGATGCGAGTAGCTCGCTTCAATACGAGTAGCTTGCATCGATGCGAGCTACTCGCATCGTGCGAGCCGCTCGCTTCGTGCGAGTACTCGACTCGACTCGACCAAGCGGGTCGAGCTTAGCTCGGCTCGCATTTTGCGAGTACTCGCGCAGCCCTAGTTAGCAGGCTGCCTACACAGTCTGCACAGCTCAGAGCTGGCCTGACCCTGATCGTCCGTCGGTTATACCTCAGACACCGCAACGCCTGCATCCGGTAGTTTGGTCTGCCCAGCATGTGTGTAAAGTCGATTGTGTCCACGCCCAGCCGATCTACATCTATGAGGTGCGGGATGCTTGTCAGTCTTGTACCCATTGTTATTTTGATACAGGCTATATTCCCGTATTCTCGTAGTTATTTATATGGAGCAGGGGTAGTGCTCCATCCCAGTGCCTATTGTTAGCTACCCACCGCAATTCGCTTATCGTTGATGGCAGGTTAAGCTGAGGGATCGGCATATGATCTTATAAACATAAGTGGTTATGAGGTTAATTTACCCTAATGTTGATGTTTGATAGTGTACTTCATATTTGTTAGTGTTAGTTGTATGTTAATTAGTAATCGGTAGGTTTGTTTTGCTGTTTAATCTCGTTGTTGAACGTCCTCTTCCAGCCATCGTGCTGCTCTGGCGCCATTTGGGAGTAGTACTCCTAGGGCGCCAGTCTGACCCTCCTCCAGTCTTCTGAAGTCTATTTCCCCCATATCGAATACTCATCAATGCACTCCACGCACACGCCCGCTGTTCTGGTCGCCAGGAGTCTGCATTCGCAGTATTGGCAGATGATTCTTTCTGCCTGTGTGACTGTACGACTGACAAAATGTAGTGTTGTAGGATGAGGAGCTTCCCCCATGCCGTTGGCCAGCTGTATGGAGCAGTTCGCGCATTATACTCTGTTGTTTATTGTCGCACTATCAATTAGATTCTTCAAGCAATATAGCGATACTGTGTATCTGTAGGTGTCCGGGTGATGTAGTGGGATGACCATGTGGCCGTAGGAGGTGACATGCTGAAACTCACACCTCCAGTTGTTATTTGTGAAGTTACGGCTAAGTGAGTTCATTAGAGGAGGTGATTAGAATGAGTAACGTTGTGAACGAAAACGCTCTGTATTCGCGAATTTCGACGGCGCACAGTGTGCCGAATGGCCTTTTTAGCTGGACAAAATTCTAAATCGCCTATTTTTCTATATTTATCAATTGATATGTTTACAGTCGTATAAAATATGAATAATTATTAACTTTTCACAACATTTAGTTGGTTTTTGTTAATTAAACAATATATTTTAAGTGATTTATAATTAAATGTAATGTACAACGAAGTTAGTAATGGATCTATGTAACACAGAATGATTTAACAAGTAGTAGATATTATCAAAGAGAAGACGTCATTTTTAATTATGGACAAAAAGAATGTTAATATAATTTACTAATTTACTTTTTGGAGATTCATACATACGGGAAAGAATTATTCTTTGGTTTAGTATAAGGTTTCAATCTATAAATAATCTGCAGCATATTATTGTTTATTATTTTAATATAATAAAAAATTAAAAATATAATAACAAAAATATAAATAAAACAAAAGAAATAACAGAGATCACAATAACAGAGTCAAATGAGTCAAAAAAGTATTAAATAGGAGCGTTCGGTTGCTAGAAACTAATAACTTATAAACTAATAACGGAAACTAATAACTTATAAACAAATGTAAATGAAATATATCTAAACGTATTTGTGTTACGACAAATCTTTGGGTTTACAGCAAAATAAAAATAAAAATCAAAATACATAACAGGCAGTAAATATTTTTCACTGTTATAACAGGAGATTGTCTTACGTTGTTTATACCAATTTGTTTAGATTAATCTAAAAATTTGTATTTCCTGTTCAAACTTTTCATAATTTTTATAAAGCATGAAATGTTTTGATTCAACGTACCTGATTATATCCAAGGAAGATTTTGGTGTAACGTTATCACGTTTATACGTGATCACTTTATAGTGATAACGTAACCAATAAAACAATAACAACAAACACAGTAATAATAACAATAACAATAAAAAACAACAACAACAATGAAAATAACGAAACTGGAAGATATATGAAAAACGCAAGGGAGATGTAGACTGCACGCTGATCGCTCTGAGACTGAAGAAACGAATTTTCATAGGAAGAAAGTTCGGAGGAAAACTTGACGATAGTATCATTGTATATTCCTTAAATATACAATGAACGAAACCAATCCATAGGTTTCAACGAGTACACTAAACGCGCGCCCAGCCCGGGCTGTGATTGTCACGAGCGTGAACGTAAAACGACGTAACTTCATTGTAAAAATTAGTATGCTATAGCAACGTATAGCAATTTTATTTTGGTACAACAATAAAGTAGAGAATCTCTACTTTATAATAATGTAAAAATCATCGCGTGGCGCGACGTGGCGCATATACTAATTCATTGACGACGAGGAGTAACATAGGCGTTTCTGTGGAAAAATACAATAAGTACCGTCTTTGACACTTAATTTACAAAAACAGAGGAATGTTATCGATAATTTGGAATTACTAAAGTGAAAATACATGTTTTGAGATGCTATATTCATCACACATAGGAAATTTAAATACTCCTTCGTGCATTTTAACATATTTTATGCCTTTTAGGTGAAGTTTACACGGTCTGTAAACATACAACAAAAGAATTTTAAGTTTTAATATTCAAGGGTCTTAATACATGGTTATTTTAGATAATATTGGCACAGTTAGTTTTTGTTTATTTGAAAGTTAATTTTGTCCAGCTAAAAAGGCCATTCGGCACACTGTGCGGCGTCGAGATTCGTCCTAGCCGGTCCCCTCGCTTTTCCTTGGATATGCCTCGCTCGGCTGCAACCCGTAAGCCACCCGCGACGCGCAACTTATCGAGATTTTTCGAGATTTTTCGAGATTTTTCGGAATTAGCGGAACGTCTGTTCAATACCGGACTTCATGCGACAGTGACTCTTTGATCCGCATCGACGGAACGCATCGATCCTAGTTCCCCCCACCCTTGTAGAACTGCCGAATTTCCGATTGGCGCCGCGCGTAACGTAACTAGATGACGCAGGATCGCAACTACCCAAATGTCCTAGGGCCCCGGACTATACGCGACTAAATAATTTCCGCTTGCCCCTGGCGAGCTGATTGTATCAGTTTCGTCAGTCGGTCAGTCACACCATCCACGCTGAGATCCTCGTTGAGCGGGATGAGACGGCGGCAGGACTATTTGAAAATGTCGATGTTCGCTAAAGGATCTCTTCGTCCTTCGCTGGCGCCTCCGGGTTTGTTCGCCCGTGTGTGCGGTGACTCTCTGCTGATTGCGGCGCCGCTCCGTGATTTCGTTGGCCATTCGCGATATTGGTAGTCGATCTTTCGGCACCCTTTTCGGCTTCCTTCGTTTTCTCGGCGCCCTCGGCACGCTCCTATAATTTGTCGTACTCCGTACGCACAACAGATGGCATTAGGCCTATTATCGAATCGGAAGATTTTCCTCGCGGAACGCTCTCATTTTCTGCGGGTGGCTTTCGGAACCGCTAGAGGTCAGTTCGGTCCATACGCGACTCGACTCTTAGGCCGTTTTCAAACGGCGAAGTGACGTCGCACGCTTGCAACGTCACAAAAGATAAAGCAAAAATTGTGTCTCAGGCCGGAAATTTAATTGCAATGGCTTATAAGAAAAATAGGTTGTATGAATTATCATGTTACACGGATATGAGACAAAATGTTAAACCAAGAACGTATGTAAGTACAATGAATATGTTTAAACAAGAAAAATGGCATCGAATGTTAGGGCATACAAGCTTTTCAAATTTAAAATTTATGTGTGAGAAACAACTTGCAAAGGGTCTTCCGAAAACAATTGAAAACGAAATAAGTAGCTGCGAAGTATGTTTGAGAAATAAGATGACAAATTTAAAGTTTAAAAATAATAGAGATAGAGCCACAGATCTGGTAGAGATAGTTCACACCGATGTGCACGGGCCGTTAACGCCTGTAGGTCGTAAAGGTGAAAGATATTTTGTGACCTTCACAGACGACTTTAGTAAAATTACAGTAGTTTATTGCATGAAACATAAAAGTGAAGTATTCGATCATTTTGTAGAATATTATAACATAATGAAAAATCTAACTGGTATTAAAATTAAACAATTGCGATGTGATAACGGTTTAGAATATATTAATAAAAATTTCTATGCATTCGCGAAACAACAGGGTTTCTACATTAGACCATGCTCTCATCATACGCACGAGTTAAAGGGTGTTGCAGAACGGTACAATCGGACAGTCATGAACCGTACAAGATGTCTCTTAGAAGAAGCAAAACTAAGTAAAACTTATTGGCCGGAATGCGTTGTCACTTCAGTTTACTTGGGAAATAGACTGTTGGCAAATACTGCCTTAAAGAGAACTCCATACGAAATTGTGTTCGGGAAGAAACCCGACGTATCAAACTTATACGGAAGTGTCGCTTACGTGAGAGTACCCGAGATGTGCAGAACGTCAAAGTTGAATCCCAAAGCAGAGTTAAAGGGACATTAATTGGCTACACAGATGTAGGATATAAAATGCTGGTAGATGATAAAATTATTGTAAGCAGAAATGTGAGATTCATAGAAGCCTACCAACGATAACAATAAGCGAACGTTGTAAAGAAGATGAAGATGAACTACAAATAACAGGTAAGAAGTCAGACGAGAAAGAAGACGACGAAAAGAAAAAGAATATGTATGACCAAAAGGAAGTCAAAGACAATAACTCTCCAAATGAAGATAACACTGAGGAGGTGAATAATTTAAGACGGTCTGTAAGAAAAGCCAACGCTCCTGAAAGATACGGCCAACCCATTGTTTATATAAACTACACAAATGTAATGGTACCAAGTAGTTACGAAGAGGCTACAGACAGTCCTGAAGCAAATATGTGGCAAAAGGCTATGAATGAAGAAATAAAGAGCCTTGAAGAAAATGAAACCTGGGAAATGGTAAAGGAACCTACCGACAAAAGAGTCATTGATGTTAAATGGATATACAGAATCAAAACCGATGGACAATACAAAGCTAGAGTTGTAACCGTGCTGGTTACACAGCAAAATATCGCGTAAATCGATATCGATCTCTACTGCGATGGCCGTGACGTTAGGTGTGATCCTTGTCATAGACAAGGACCGCAGGAGCGATCGATATAGATAAAAGGATGCCGCACGCATCGATCCCCTTCCAAATTGCGATCGAAGGAGGTCGATGCGAGCAGCAAATTGAACACTGCGTTTGGACTCCATTCAGCACGCACGCATGAGTCTACTAGCGTTCCGCGTGAATCTAAGAGTTGTCTAATAATTAGATATTCCATTTCGAGTCGCAAATAGAGTCGACGATTCTGTATTTAGTTGCTAGCCCGGCTAAAGGGCATTTCTAGTCGCGAAGTGTGCGAAGTTTGAAATATCATTTGCGAATATTAAAGCGTCAAATCGCGAGATTTGTTAATTGAGAATATTCAAATGTTCAAAGCCTAGCAAAAGGGTATTTCTTGTCGCATTGCGAGAATATTAATAGAAATTGTGCTACTTCGAGTAAAGTCTCGTTCTACGACGTGTTTATTTAAGCATTGATGCTCCATTTGATTTATTGTTTATATTGCGTTAAAGAGATAAACAATTGCATTGTATTTACTTCTTGCACTGAAGTTGAGCACTTTTGTGAGTTGCATATCAGCAACCAAGTTGATAAAGATTTAATTGAAATTTTGTTGTATTGTTTGTCGGCCGTCCGACAGGCGGTTTAAGCCGCGCGTTCTGAAAATTATAGCGAAGGCGATTTTTCGTAGAGAGACGTTCTCTCACATCGGTACGCGGGATCGTAAAAATCTCATTTGCCGAAAAGCAGTAGTACGCGTTTTCTCTGCCGCGATTATTTCTTATAGCAGCAAGAAATTGTGTCCTTCTTCGCGTTACTGTGTATATCCTGATTTCGCGATATACACAGTGTGTTTTGCTCAGAACGGACAGCAAGAAAAATTCGCATATCGCCATGACCACGCTTGCGTGCTCTGCGTAGATATCCGTAATTTTTCCCACCAAGTTTGTTGTCGCCCAGAGTGCAGGAGCCGATTACCCTTCCCGGATTTATCCGGCAAAACTGATCGTTTGCCTGAGTGTCACGGGCCTGATTTCGAACTAGGTTTATTCCTGTGTGTCCTGCTAAGAGCACGTGGTTGTTTGGGCGGTGAGGAGTCGCCACGGCCACGAATCTGTGCCCTCCCTAGTCTCCTGTATCGCGCCATACAACGAGGCGAATTCCGTGGCAGGTAGAGACCGATCGCCGCTCCCGTGGTATTCCGGCAGCGCCGATCGGTGACGACTGCTTTTGCCCGAGAAATTCGACCTAATTAATTAAAATGGACAATACTGCTATATGAAATTATCAAACGCGTGTTGGACAAGCGGCGAGCGTTAAAAGTCCATTACGGGCGAATGAGAACCGCGGTCGCGTAAGCCGTCCGAATTTCTTATACGCATTCCTAGCAAGGAATACTTTGTTTACTGTCTACGGTCGTCGCGTCTCTCTCGACCGTATTGTGGTCGTATCAGTTACGGAAGCTAACCTTGCGTTTTTATACGTCTGGAAATTACGAAACAGTATTAACACCGGGTGTTCTCATCAATATAAAGTTATCAGAATATCTCACTTTTACCAGATATCGTCTCTCAACAATTATTCACATTTGTCTCAACCTTTTCGTCATCCAGTGCCTGGAGGCACGAACCTTTCGTCAAATTGACATCGGGTATCGTAACCAGCCCGGTGTTGGAATTATTATAAATAGTCCTTTCTGATTTTACAGGCTGAAAGATCAAATTCTCCAGATAACGGGTGTGTCTGGACAACAGCAGAGTCGCCCCGGCCACGTTATCGTGCCCCTGCCGATGCCGATCAGATTGTCTACGCTCACCCGTGATTCTTTACAATTAGAGATCGTTCCCCGCTCCTGTGATTCTCCAGCAGTGCCGTTCGGTTTTCTGAATTTTGTTACACTGATCCTATTAACAATTCGAGATCGTTCGCCGCTCCTGTGATTCTCCAGCAGTGCCGTTCGATTTTCTGAATTTTGTTACACTAATCCTTCACCTCATTTAGTACAATTCGAGATCGTTCGCCGCTCCTGTGATTCTCCAGCAGTGCCGTTCGATTTTCTGAATTTTGTTACACTAATCCTTCACCTCATTTAGTACAATTCGAGATCGTTCGCCGCTCCTGTGATTCTCCAGCAGTGCCGCTCGGTTTTCGGATTTTATATTAGTCTACCACCCTATTACACTATTTAACCATTCAACCCTATTGCGATCTTATAGAAGAGAATTCAAACAATAGTTCGGTTCCAGTACAGGAGGAGGACCAGGAGGTCATAGATCTGGAAGAAAGCACGGGAAACGAATAAGGGGAACCTCAGAAGAACGTATGAGCGACTTCCCCGATCAGGCGAGAGGCATCTCGGTTGAAATACAAAGGGAAGAGATCCAAATAATAATAGGATCATTATTCCCGGACGTACGTCAGGAACTCCAGGAGGAAGGAAATTCACCGTTTCCCAACAGAGAAATTGACCGCTGCCCAGAGATCCAAATAAAGATCGAAGGGATTCTTACCAAGGCTCTCATTGATACGGGAAGCACCGTTACAGCGGTATCTGAAGCGTGGTACGACGAACATCGCGAAAAATTAACCAAATGTCCCACGCTCCCGATAACTGGAGCAGTGGTGATTGGAGCAACGGGTGGCAAATCAACCCGATTAAAGAAACAAGTCTGGGTGACTCTTGGTCACAAGGATCAGACTATAGAAACAACGGCGATCGTGGTACCGGGATTGGTCTGTGAAGTCATTCTTGGTGTTGATACACTGAGACGTGCGAAGGCCACCATTGACTTCGGGAATTAATTACTCTCGCTGAATACAACAACCGGTCAAGCAATACTAAAAATGACAGAGGAAGTTGACACCGATGAAATGGTGGTCCGAGTCATGAAAGAAGAGATAAATCAAAGAAGTACAACACAAAAATCTCGAGAAGACATCATAAGGTCACTCCTCGAACCAGTTCTAGCAAGCCAAGCACAGAAGGAGAAATTGCGAAGAGTAATCGAATCATTCCCAGAGGTATGGAGAGACGAAATCGGAAGGGTGAGCTGTTACGAGCATCATTTACATGTAAAGCCTACCAAACCATACTGTAGCAGAACATACCCGATACCACTGAAATACATGGACGCCGCAGATGCAGAAATAGAAAGAAAGCTAGAAAATGACATTATCCGTCCGAGCACGAGTCCATACTTGAACCCAGTAATACCGGTTCTTAAGAAAAATGGATCTCTAAGACTGTGCCTCGACGCTCGAAAATTAAATGAATTTCTTGTGGATGACCACGAGATGTCGGAAACGCCAGATGCTCTTTTCCAACGATTCGAAAGGATAGACTACTTAACTAGTCTCGACTTGACAAACAGTTTCTGGCAAGTTCCCCTTACACCATCGTCAAGGAAATACATCGCGTTCCTTTATCGGGGCCGGTGCTATGAATACGTAGTCACACTGTTCGGACTAAAAACAAACAGTGCAAGCCTGGTAAGAGCACTGAGACGAGTATTGGAAGGGATGGAGGGATTCCTAGTCAACTTCATTGACGATATCCTCTGTTCCTCACCGACGTTCGAAAAACATCTCGAACATCTCGCGGCTCTGCTGAAACGACTACGAGAAAATAACATCACATTGAACTTGGAAAAGTATAAATTCATGAGACGTGAAGTCAAATTCCTCGGCCACATACTTTCCACAGAAGGGTTAAAACAAGACCCTGAAAAAGCTCGCTCTGATTCGCGAATTTCCAACTCCGCGCAACGTCAAGCAGTTACGCGGATTCTTAGGCCTGGTGAACTATTATAGTAAATTCACTAAGAAACACGCCGAAACCACCACACCGTTGCTGGCACTCCTGAAGAAAGGAAGTCGATGGAAGTGGGACGAGGGTTTACAAAAAGCATTCGACCAAGCTAAAAATGCATTCTGTACATAGGTTGCATTACAGTACGCGGACTCGAATCAACCATACTTCCTATCAACGGATGCAAGCTCAACGGCACTTGGAGTGGTACTAGAACAACGAGATACGAGTGGCGAATTAAGACCTGTTACATTTGTAAGCCGGACATTAAGAGGCCCAGAATTATCGTATTTTACAACGGAAAAAGAGCTATTGGCAATAGTATGGGCATTGGGGAAACTCCGAATATACCTATACGGAGGAAAAATCAAGTTGCAAACCGACCACAAGGCAATTACGTTCTTGATGAATAGCAAACTTCTTAGTCAACGACTAACACGATGGATCCTGTCCATTCAAGATTATCAAATTGAGATCCAGTATCGTCCAGGAAAAGAAAACATTCCTGCAGACACAATGAGCAGACTGGATAACGTACGGATCGGGGATTCAGTCGAACGGGAGACACGAGTACCGATACTGACAGCCTTGGCACGAGCAATGTCACCTACACTACTGTCCGCGCTCAAAAAACTCTCAGAATGGCAGCGGAAAGACGAAAAGTTACGACGCGAAATCGAACGTTGCGAACAAAAACTTGATAACGCGAAGAATCGGTTTCTCCTTCGAAATGGCACATTGTATCACGCGGATAGAAAGGGTAGGGAACGTCCGTGAATTCCGTCTCAATGACGCGACGCTCTTATACGCGAGGTACATGAGATCTATGCGCATATTGGAGGAGACAAAACAGCGAAGCTCCTGTCAGAGGACTTCTATGTCTCAAAATTACATCGTCGCACGCGAAATCTAGTTGCCGCGTGCGATACGTGTCAACGCGTAAAGATTCCTACCCATGCGATACATACCGATATGCAGATCATAATACCGGGGTGCCCTTTCGATGTGTTGTCCGTTGACTTCTACGGTCCGTTACCGACATCAAGGGGAGGCGTGAGATATATTCTGGTAATTGAAGAGCTATTTACCAAATTCGTAAAATTATATCCGATGCGAAACGCGCCGACCACCGTGACATTAGCGCGCATTTTTAAAAATTATATACCGCGCTACGGGAAACCGAAAAGGATCATAACCGACCATGGAACGCAGTTCACGTCAAAAAATGGACACAGACGCTGCAAGAAGAAGGCATTTACCACGTCCTGTCGTCTATTCGACATCCACAGAGTAACCCGGTGGAAAGGGTAAATAGAGAAATCGGACGGATTTTCCGTACAGTGGCTGCGCATGCACACGCGTCGTGGGCTAAATGGACCGATCTAATCGAAACCTGCTGTAATGAAGTGGTACACGACAGCACAGGCTTCACACCAACAGAACTGCTGCTGAATTAAAAACCACTGCGACCCTGGTCGAAGTGGTTCGAGCATACAAAAGACCAGGAAAAGACAGACAACAGCAACAGTCTGCAACTCGCATTCCAGCGCATGACGAAGAAGGCCAATGAAAGATGTACACGCACCAACAAAGGAAAGTGCCACAAACAGTACGAACTGGGTGACTGGGTACTAGTAAGAGCAAATCCTGTATCCAATGCTGCAGACAGAGAGATTGCAAAATTCTTCCATTTGTACGAAGGACCGTACGAACTAACGATGAAAAAAGGGCCATCGACGTTCGTACTAAGAAATCCCCACTCTAAAGACATCCGAGGAACATTCCACACTTCAAGCCTAAGGCCATACCAAAGGGTAGAAGAAGATAAGATGTAAACAAACACCTTGATGTGCAGAATGCCATACTTACGGGGGTTTCCACGAAAACCCTAACCATGTTGTATATAAGAGGCCGCGAGGACCGGCCGCGGATCACAGAACAACGACAACCATGTCAAGCAAAAGGAGCGAGAAAACTAAAACACGTGACGTTGGGACTATAGCCTACGCGCACTGGGCTATGGTCAGTAGACCCACGCAGACGGGTCTGGATTTGCCTCTTCACGATGTGGAGCCGCTAAAATTGCCAACCCGCATCGCAGGAACGCGGGATCCAAAGACGCACCAGTACAAAAGGTTCCGTAGTGGAGTGCCGGTGCAGGCAACTGCACGAAAGTGCGTGGCAATAACCTAGACGCCACGAAATGGGCCGGGGACGACTAGACTGCGCCGAGGACCTATGGAATCACGGTTAGAGGAGGCTGCAGAAAGAGGTGACACAACCCCGATGCCACCACAAAAAAAAGCACCCGAAGAACTGGTGGCGGATGACCTGGACCAATCTTGGGAAGTGATTCCCGAGGACTGTCATCCGGAAGAAGTTGCAGTCGACCAGAAGGAGGAGGAAGCACAGTGGTCATGGGACAAGGCCGACTTGATCGGCGATGCAGCCATCGAGATCCCGATGCTTGACCCCCACGATCCCCTGGGTCTGTTGCTAACGGAGGAGGACGAAGCGGACCTGCTCCAGGAGAAGAAAGTGCAGTAGTTAGTTTCAGTTCGCCGAGTGCAAAGACCGTTTTTTTTGTTTGAGGTTTTGAGTTTGTAGCGGCCAGCTGCACACAGTAAAATTAACATGTGCTGTGCAAATGCTGGAGAGGTTTTAGGACTCACGCGACAATAGAAACTATTTTTGAGGAAACTGTCAGGTAGAGTCATTAAGACATCTGCTAGGGTTGCCATTAGGTTTATTAGCGACAGTCTCAATAGTCCTCGCGAAGAGTCATAAAGCACCGAATTTCTAAAGGCCTAAGTCGATGGTACGGGACCCCGTTAATGTAAAAAGGACCCGTTACCTGAAGACGCACGAGACACGTTGAGGGTGTAGGGCCCGTGGAAATTCCGCTACAGGGGCAAAACTCGCGACATCCCACTCCCGTGAATTTCCCACTCCTTAGAGAAGTATTCACGAGAGTGGGGGTGCAAAGTATCCCCACCTATCGGCGACAAAAATATATTTTGTTTTCACTTTCTGGGCGTTCTAAAAAGTTAGGACAAGTCAGTCTGACACGAACCAGCGAACCGATCAGTTCTTCCAAATAAACAGATATTTCGTCCAAATACGAGCTCTCCTTTCAATAGAACATCACACCTTCCTATATTGGTGACTCCGCCGTTCGCAAGTGAATAAGTGAAATTTGACTTTTTTATCTTTTTTCTTTTTTCTCCTTGTTTTTGTGCGCGAGTGAGAAAAGAAACAATCATGGCAGAAGGAGAGCCAAGAGACAACAACGTGACACCGGGCGTGAGTCGTGTCGCGATCAAAATACCGCCGTTCTGGCCAGATCAGCCGATGATTTGGTTTGGTCAAGTAGAGGCACAGTTTATTTTAAATAATATAACCATGGATTCGACGCGATTTTATTACGTGATATCACAATTAGAGCCGACATTTGCCGTTGAAGTACAAGACATTTTAAAAGATCCGCACGCAACAAATAAATACGAAACCTTGAAGGCAGAATTAATTAAGCGATTAACAGCGTCACAAGGTAAAAGGATTCGTCAGCTGCTAGAGCAAGAAGAAATTGGAGACCGCACGCCATTGCAATTCCTGCGACACATGAGGAATTTAGCCGGTACGACAGTGTCGGATGAATTCTTACGAACGCTGTGGGCAGGAAGATTGCCGAATATGACGAGAGCGATCGTCACAGCTCAGCCGGACCTATCGCTGACTAAATTGGCAGAGATCGCAGACCAAATTCACGCGGAAGGTGCGGGACAACCACGGGTAGCAGCAGTCAATGCAACGGATCGTGTCACGGAGCTGCTGATCCAGAGACTCGAGAGGCTGGAGCTGAAGATAGAGGAGTTAACCTCTCGTTCTAGATCAGGTGACAGAAGTTCATCATGGAATCGTCGACGATCAAGATCCAGTTCTAATGGAAGTTTGAGAAGCGAATCATCGGTAAAAAATAGGAATCGACCACCGAGAGACAAGAGTCATTGTTGGTACCATCAGACATTTGGTGCTCGATCGACTAAGTGCCGAACACCATGCTCATATTCCACCTCGGGAAACGAGAGAGACAGTGACGGCCTGAGGACTAGCCGCTTATTTGTAACCGATAAGGTGACAAAAGAAGAATTCCTTATAGATACCGGGTCGGACCTTTGCGTATTTCGTCGTACGCGAGTCAAAGGCCGACCGGAAAAATCTAAGTACGAATTGTTCGCGGCAAACGGTTCTATTATAAGCACGTATGGTACACGAGTGTTTAACCTGGATTTCGGACTGCGACGAGCGTTCCCGTGGAGATTCGTAATCGCTGATGTGGAGAAACCTATAATCGGAGCAGATTTCCTCAGCCATTACGGATTGTTAGTGGATCTACGCAACAGAAGACTCGCAGATCAGACGACATCGCTGCAAACGTACGGGAGGATCGCCGCAGATGACACCGCATCAGTGAAGTGCATAGTGGACAGTTCACCGTATCATGCGATGCTAGCACGATTTCCAGACATTGCGAGACCTTTCAAGGGTACTGGTGAGAGAAAACATAATGTAGTACACCATATAAGGACAACCCCCGGAACACCGTCTTTTTGTAAAACGCGCCGACTTACGACCGAAATGTACACAATCGCGCGGACTGAGTTCGAGCAACTATTAAGCCAGGGTCACATACGCCCCTCTAAGAGCCAGTGGGCTTCGGCTCTGCCCTTGGTTCCCAAGAAGGACAGCGGCTGGCGACCCTGCGGTGATTATCGAATTTTGAATGCGAGAACGATTCCGGATCGTTATCCAATTCCGCATATAGAAGATTTTGCAAGATCATTATCGGGTAAAACGGTATTTACAACAATAGATTTAGTCAGAGCATATCATCAAATTCCTATGTCTCCAGACGATATTCCGAAAACCGCTATTACGACACCTTTTGGGTTATATGAATACACGGTAATGCCTTTCGGTTTAAGAAATGCTGCTCAAACGTTTCAAAGATTTATAGATACGGTTTTAAGAGGTTTAGATTTTTGTTCCGTTTATCTCGATGATATTCTGGTAGCGTCAGAAAACGAGGCCGAACATAAAAAACACCTGGAGCAACTTTTCGCGAGACTGGAAGAATATGGTGTGACAATTAACCCGAGCAAATGTGTTTTTGGTGCGAAGGAATTAAAATTTTTGGGAATTACGGTGTCACGTCCGGTGGTTCAGCCATCAATAATAATTAAATATAATCAATAATCTATTACATATACTTTTGAATTTCTTTTTATGTTTAATCTAATAGTGTTGTACGAGAAACTAATATTCAATATTCTTGTTAAATCAAATCGAACTATCGTATATTATACCACATTGCGTGCGATAGAATTAAGAAATTCATACTTCATTCGAATCGTCTTGAGCGAAAGAACTGCGTAGCGAAATTATTTCATAAAATGACCAGATCACTTCCAAAAATAAATCATGATCTAAAATCCGCTGAAGACTGTCCATCGAGAATCGATGAGTAATAATTGTTCGTCACCCCATGTGCGACGTAAATGTAATTCGATCTGGCCAGGGGAGCTACAGATAAGAGAGCAGCTAAGAAGAAATTGATCTAGGAAATGCGCAGGGTAATAAGATCTAGCTATGACGACAACAATCGCCTGACGAAATTGACGAGACAAAGGATTGATTAGTCTATAAAAGGGATGACTCCTCAGGAGGAACTCACTCTCAAGCACACTCTCTTTACAAATCTCCAGTTAGTAAAAGTACAATTAACAGTCAATATTATTCTTCACACTCTCTTCACAAATCTTCACGAAATCAAATAATAATCAATTATATGAAGTATTAACTCACAATCAGTTACAAATATCAAGTGAAAGTTCTTTTTTTTGTGTGATTTACACCACCCAAACATCAAGAAGGAAGAAACCACATCTGTAAAAATCAAGCCAGAAGACTGTTTAGCGGTAATTACTAACAATTTATAATAAGATCACAATAACTCTATGTATCCGAAATTTGACGCTTAAAATATAGTTCTGCTTATATTTTTTTTTATTCAAATAAATCAAAACTTCAAATCATTTTTAAAGACTATACCCATCTTCGATCTCTTCGTACCAGTTCCTCAAATAAAATCACTAAGAACATTAAGAAATCCTCGATTACCCGAACCGAAGCCGGTGAATGCAGGTAGGTTCAAAACTGCGTTATATCTCAATTATAATCGTTTCAATCATTTCAATCTATTAAAAATTAAATTTCAATATTTTCTATTCAAAATCTAAAATACGTCCACCTCAGGACGTAACATTACAAATTTTTGGTGACAGCGTGGTGGGATACGACGCAGGAATTGAGGATTTCATTTTATTTTATTTTATTTTGTCATAAACACTAGTTTTCTAAATTTTTAACAATGGCAACTGGTGGAGAAATCGGAGGTGATATTCAGACGGATGTATTAAAGCAAGCAATCGAAGAAATTAAAAAAGCACAAGAAAATAATAAATTCATAGCGGAACTTGGCCCTAAATTTAGGGAATTTAACGAACAAATTGCACAAATGCAGGATACATTGCGATCATTGTCTAACCCGAACAAGACTGAACAAACGACACCGACAATCGAATATGTAACTTCCGACAAGACAGCGACAGGAAATCCGATTCGTATTAAAGACGCGTTACAGACAGTACCGGTATTCGATGGTCATAAGCCATCAATATTCCAATTTTTAAGAGCATGCGAAAGAGCTAAATCCATGCTCCCAGCTAATCAAGAACCATTTTTGGTTAAATTACTTACAAATAAACTTAAAGGACATGCGTTTATGGCTATCGAAGATTCGGATGTTAGTACTGTAAAAGAATTTGCCATAAAAATTAAAATTATGTTCGGTGCTCAAAAAACACTCAATCAATATAAGGGTGAACTAGGCAATATATTTAAAAAACCAAATGAAAGCATGTTAGATTATATAAGCCGCACAAAAGATTTAAGGCTAGCAATTATGGATGAAGAAAATAATCAATATGGGGAGTTATCCAGAAATATGGAAATTATAATCGACAATGACGTATTAGAAGCTTTTTTAAGAGGATTACCACCTAAAATTTGTGTTAGAGTGCAATTAGAAGGAAATAGAAATCTAGAAGAAGCATACGCCAATGCAATCAAAATTTCAAAACAAATGCAACAAGAAGAGGAGCGGATGAGACCGTTCTTTTCTAACATCAGAGATCGTAGAAACTCGTCTCAGTCGCAATATCGATATCAACCTGTCATGAACAAGTATCAACAGTCTCCAAGAGACGATAACAACTCAGCATCACGCTGGCGTTCCGACCCTACGAATAACAATGATAGGAGCGACAACGGCAATCTGAGACCCAACAGACAAGCAGGGATCAGTAATCAAGCCGAAACGAATAATCCACCTGTTACTTGCAATTATTGCAAAAAACTAGGTCATACGATCAAAGAATGTTATAAATTTAAAGCTAAAGTGGAATCAGGGGAAATTGTACCCTATTCCCAACAAAATTCGGGAAACGGAAAATTCTCCCAAGGGAACAGCGGCGCGCCCAAAGGAGCAAATTTCATAGAGCGCCAATCCATAATGAAGATCGATGCATCTACACCGAAGATGTCAGCGACAGAAATTACGACACTCGAAAAGAACGACTCACCAGGAACAAGTCATTCGAAAGAAGTGAAGATCAAGGAGTCAAAGACGAAGGAGGAAGAAATCAACCTAGAAGGGTTATCAATATTCAATTAGATTCGAGAAAAAATACTCCCACTATTATGATCACTTCACCAGATCTTCAAGGAATAACTACTCTTTTAGTGGACTCAGGTTCGGAAGTCAACCTCGTCAAGGAATTCATGGTCCCAATGAACGTGGACATGAACACAGAAAATGCTATTCATATTCGAGGAATCTCGACCGAGGTCCTGGCCACCCTAGGGACGGCATCAATCAGGTTAGCAGGTCATCCAGTATTATTCCATGTTGTTAGCAACCGAATATCGATAGATCAAAACGGAATCTTAGGATCCGAATTCTTATTAAATCATCAAGCAAATGTTGACTATTCCGCGAAACACGTAAAATGGGAAAATACGTATATACCATTTTTCGAAAAACAGCAAGTAACTGTTCCAAAGAGAACATCAATTCCACTAATAGTAAATATAATCAATCCTGAAATACAGCAGGGTTATATTCCTCAAATTCCTGAAGGAAAAGGAATATTTATTGGAGAAACCGTGGTCAGTAATAATAAAGGGAGAGCATACATAAGAGCAACGAACGCGACATTGAAAGACTATGTCCTCGACATACCTATCGATTACCCGAACCGAAGCCGGTGAATGCAGGTAGGTTCAAAACTGCGTTATATCTCAATTATAATCGTTTCAATCATTTCAATCTATTAAAAATTAAATTTCAATATTTTCTATTCAAAATCTAAAATACGTCCACCTCAGGACGTAACAACGGTAAATAAAGATGGCACAAAACCACTGGCAGAGAAAGTCAAGGCAATAGTAGAATTTCCAAAGCCAACGGTAATAAAACAACTTCGTAGATTTTTAGGTATGATTAATTTCTATAGAAGATTTATTCCGAACGCCGCGGACATTCAGTTACCACTGAATCATTTATTGAGCGGTAAGAAAGTAAAAGGCAACGCGCCGATCACATGGTCAAATGACGCAGAAATAGCTTTTCAACAGTTAAAAGATAGTTTGGTTAACGCCGCGATGTTAGCGCATCCATCCAATTGTGCGGAGATCGCAATTATGGTGGACGCGTCCGATTATGCTTTAGGCGCGACTTTGCAGCAGCGAGAAGGAAATGCGTGGAGGCCACTAGCCTTTTACACAAAAACCCTATCGCCTGCACAAAAGAAGTATAGTGCATATGATCGAGAGCTACTAGCTGTTTATGCTGCCATTAAGAAATTCAAACACTTCGTAGAAGGCCGATTATTTACCGTATACACCGACCATAAGCCACTGATATACGCGTTTAAGCAAAAGCCAGAAAAGAGCACACCACGACAATTCCGATATTTAGATTATATTAGTCAATTTAGTAGCGACATTAGGCATGTTAGTGGTAAAGATAACGAAGTAGCAAATGCTTTGTCTCGTGTAGAAACGGTTTCCGGCTCTTTGAACTACAAAGAGTTAGCGAGATCACAAAAAACAGACGAGGAGTTAGATAAACTACTCACAGCATCTGATACTTCATTAGTATTAAAAAAGATCAGATGTGTAGATAGAGATATCGAGTTAATTTGCGACGTATCGACGAATGTAGCTAGACCGTATGTTACACCGCCGTTTCGTAAACGTGTATTTTACTCGATTCATAATTTAGCTCATTCCGGAATTAAAACTACAGTAAAGCAAGTAAAGCAACGCTTTATATGGCCAGGTATAGATCGCGATTGTCGGGAGTGGACACGTAGTTGTATAGAATGCCAACGGGCAAAAATAACGAGGCATGTATCGAGTCCCATATCAAATTTTTCGCCGCCATCCGCTAGATTCGACCATATACATATCGATCTAGTGGGTCCGCTGCCAATTTCGGATAATTATAGGTACTGTCTCACATGTGTAGACAGATTCTCGCGATGGCCTGAAGTTTTTCCAATTCCAAACATCGACGCCGACACTGTAGCTAGATCATTTTTCTCTGGATGGGTTTCTAGGTTTGGCACGCCGATTCGTATAACTACAGACCAAGGTAGCCAATTTGAGTCTCAATTGTTTAAACAATTAAACAAATTTCTTGGAGCAACTCATTTTCGTACAATCGCGTACCATCCAGAGGCAAATGGCATGGTAGAACGTTTGCATAGGCAGCTTAAAGCCGCGATAAAATGTCATAGTGATAAACGTTGGACTGAAGCATTACCTACGGTATTATTAGGTATTAGAGCCGCGTTTCGACCGGATTTGAAGACATCAGCGGCCGAGCTGGTTTATGGCGAAAATGTGCGACTACCGTCAGAATTTTTTGTAAGCGCTCCGGATGAAATCCGATGCCGTTAGATTTAATTAAAGAATTGCGAGAACATTTCCGTGACATAAGACCCTGTCTATCCTAAGATCCTGTGTAGCAGGATCGCAACACGGGAATAAAAAGATTTTTATGTTTAAAGATTTAAGTACGACCTCACACGTTTTCATTCGCACGGATTCGGTAAAAACGCCTTTGCAGAACCCATATGAGGGACCGTACGAAGTTATATCGCAAGCGGATAAGACGTATGTAGTTAAATGTAAGGGTAAAGACACAGTTGTATCAGTAGACCGTATTAAACCAGCCTACATATTAAATGACGATTTCAATTTTGAGAATACGGATAGGGAAATGATTAGCACCGAACTTCAACAACCGACTCCAGCGAGCATTCCGGGTGATGCACGGACTCTGGTACGGACGCGTTCCAGACATGTAAGGTTCCCAGAACGTTTGCAAGTTGGTTGAACCGTGTAACAATTTAGTTAAGATATATAGTTTATATTCGTTTCTGGTCTTAGCATTAAGTAGTTAATAAGTAGTATTGAGTTAGTATAGCGTTACACTGGTAAGGGGGTGATGTAGCGGCCAGCTGCACACAGTAAAATTAACATGTGCTGTGCAAATGCTGGAGAGGTTTTAGGACTCACGCGACAATAGAAACTATTTTTGAGGAAACTGTCAGGTAGAGTCATTAAGACATCTGCTAGGGTTGCCATTAGGTTTATTAGCGACAGTCTCAATAGTCCTCGCGAAGAGTCATAAAGCACCGAATTTCTAAAGGCCTAAGTCGATGGTACGGGACCCCGTTAATGTAAAAAGGACCCGTTACCTGAAGACGCACAAGACACGTTGAGGGTGTAGGGCCCGTGGAAATTCCGCTACAGGGGCAAAACTCGCGACATCCCACTCCCGTGAATTTCCCACTCCTTAGAGAAGTATTCACGAGAGTGGGGGTGCAAAGTATCCCCACCTATCGGCGACAAAAATATATTTTGTTTTCACTTTCTGGGCGTTCTAAAAAGTTAGGACAAGTCAGTCTGACACGAACCAGCGAACCGATCAGTTCTTCCAAATAAACAGATATTTCGTCCAAATACGAGCTCTCCTTTCAATAGAACATCACACCTTCCTACAAGTTTATATATATATGCTGAGTTCAAAGTTGGTTCATTTTCGATTCGCCGAGTGCAAAAAACCGTTTTGTTTTAATTTTGATGTGTATGTATACTGAATACAAAATTGATTTAGCTCTTATGGGTGCTGAGTGCATGATTTTATTTAGTTTGCGATATATGCTGTGTGCAAAGATTTATTTATTTTAAGACAACAGGCCAAGTGCAAAGTTTTTTTTTGTTTATTCGCTTAAGTGCAAGGATTTATTTATTTCAATGTAACAAGCCGATTGCAAAATTTTTTTTTGTGTTTATTCATGCCTAAGTGCAAAGACTTATTTATTTTAAAAAATAAACCGAATGCACAGGCCGTTTTCGCTTTCCCGTCCATGTATGGCTGCGTACAAAGATTACATTTATGTTATTTTGCTACGACCGAGCGCGAGCGCCCTTACTTATTTTATTACATATTATTTAGTTTATTAACGACGTAGTAGAATCGAGATTTCTGGAATACGTATCTGCTGCGCTTACGTGCCAGAAATCTCAAGGACGGGGAAGGGGGTATATGTAACCGTTCTGGTTACACACCTAGGCACAGCATGGATCGACATCGATTCCCACTGCGGGGACCGTGACGTCACCTGTCATCCTCGTCATAGACAAGGATCGCAGGAGCAATCAATATAGATCATAAGATGCGTACGCATCGACCCCCTCTCGATTTGCGATCAAAGGAGGTCGATGCGAGCAGAAGATTAGACACTCTGCGTCTGGACTCCATCCAGTTAACACGCATGAGTCTAATAGCGTTCCGCGTGAATCTTAGAGTCGTATAATAATTAGATATTCCATTTCAAGTCGCAAATAAGACTGACAGTTCTTTACTTAGTTGCTAGCCCGGCTAAAGGGCATTTCTAGTCCCGAAGTGTGCGAAATTTGCAATAGTATTTGCGAATATTAAAGTGTTAAATCCTGAGATTTGTTAATTGAGATTATTATTTGAGGATTGCCAATAAGGCAAATTATTTACTTGTGTTCAAAGCCTAGCAAAAGGGCATTTCTTGTCGCATTGCGAGTTATTGATAGAAATTGCTGTATTTCGAGTAAAGTCTCGTTCGACAACATGTTTATTTGAGCATTGGAGCTCCATTTGATTTCTTGTTTAAATTGCGTCAAAGAGACACACAATTGCATTGTATTCAATTTTTGTAGTGAAATTGATCACTTTTGAGATGCATATCAGCAACCAAGTTTATAAAGATATAATTACAATTTTGTTGTATTGCTTGTCGGCCGTCCGACGGGCGGTTCAAGCCGCGCGTGCTGAAAAATATAGCAAAGGCGATTCTTCGTAGAGATACGTTCTCTCACATCGGTACGCGGGATCGTAAAAATCTCATTTGCCGAAAAGCAGCAGTACGCGTTTTCTCTGCCGCGATTATTTCTTATAGCAGCAAGAAATTGTGTCCTTCTTCGCGTTACTGTGTATATCCTGATTTCGCGATATACACAGTGTGTTTTGCTCAGAACGGACAGCAGGAAAAATTCGCATATCGCCATGACCACGCTTGCGTGCTCTGCGTAGATACCCGTAATTTTCCCACCAAGTTTGTTGTCGCCCAGAGTGCAGGAGCCGATTACCCTTCCCGGATTTATCCGGCAAAACTGATCGTTTGCCTGAGTGTCACTGGCCTGATTTCGAACTAGGTTTATTCCTGTTTGTCCTGCTAAGAGCACGTGGTTGTTTGGGCGGTGAGGAGTCGCCACGGCCACGAATCTGTGCCCTGCCTAGTCTCCTGTATCGCGCCATACAACGAGGTGAATTTCGTGGCAGGTAGAGACCGATCGCCGCTCCCGTGGTATCCCGGCAGCACCGATCGGTGACGACTGCTTTTGCCCGAGAAATTCGACCTAATTAATTAAAAAAGGACAATACTGCTATATGAAATCATCAAACGCGTGTTGGACAAGCGGCGAGCGTCAAAAGTCCATTACGGGCGAATGAGAACCGCGGTCGCGTAAACCGTCCCAATTTCTTATACGCATTCCTAGCGAGGAATACTTTGTTTACTGTATACGGTCGTCGCGTCTCTCTCTCTCGACCGTATTGTGGTTGTATTAGCTACAGAAGCTAACCTTGCGTTTTTATACGTCTGGAAATCACAGAACAGTAGTAATACGGGTGTTCTCATCTATACAAATTTATCAGAATACATCTCACTTTTACCAGATATCGTCTCTCAACAATTACTCACATTTGTCTCAACCTTTCTGCCATCCAGTGCCTGGAGGCACGAACCTTCCGTCAAATCAACATCGGGTCTCGTAACCAACCCGGTGTTGGAATTGTTACGAATAGTTCTTTCTCTTATTAAAGGCTGAAAGATCAAATTCTTCAGATAACGGGTGTGTCTGGACAACAGCAGAGTCGCCCCGGCCACGTGATCGTGTCCCTGTCGACGCTGATCGGATTGTCTACGCTCACCCGTGATTCTTTACAATTCGAGATCGTTCGCCACTCCTGTGATTCTTTAGCAGTGCCGTTCGATTTTCTGAATTTTGTTATATTGATCCTTCATCCTATTATTAACTTCCCGATTTTATAGGGAAGTTATTGTAATTACCCCGAAAATCGAAAATCGATTTTTTAGCAGATCTTCACGTTTCATGGTCATTGGAGTCATTTTAGACTATTTTTATCAAAATGTTCGTATGTGTGTGTGTGTGTGTGTCTGTGTGTGTGCGTATGGCCGTTTCTATGTAATCAAATTTTTCGTTAACGTTTTCAGAAAAAGTAACAACGCGATCAGGATGATGAATGATGCAATCGATGTGCCCCGTCGTAACTTAGAGCTGATTAGATTTTGGTCCATATTGGTCAAGTAGTTTTTTAGATTTTTAGTTTTTTTTCGAAAAGAGTTGATTCTACAATGCAATTTATAAGGGAGGACGAAAATTTTCCACCAAAGAACCAAACGCAATTACATAAAAAAATTTTTTTTCTTAATTTTTTTAGATTTAAAAAAAATTTTTTTTTTTAACTGATGCTAATGTTACCGCTTGGAATAATCGAAAGTTATTCCAATGCAACAGTGAATTTATCATCTCTACTCCCAAGAATACATTTTGGGAGAATATCGATGAAAGTACAAAAAAAAAACGATGTTAGCGATGTTGGCGAATTAGTAACGAATCGGGCAGTTCTTTGTGTGACTCTTGGAGAGTCACACACCAAATAAAAAACATTAATAGCAGTAGGCCCTGGTAGCCATGCGTATCACTAACCCTCTCGCTAGAGCAGTCCTACCCGCGAGCTCGCGAAGCGAGCGAGCAAAAACAACCCTACTCGCGAGTGAGCGAAGCGAGCGAGCAACAATAGCCCTCTAGTTTTGTTAGATATCTTCGTACGAAATACTACCTCTAAATAACATTGTATGGATAGGAACCGTCGAAAATTAGTTTAATTAGTTAATACTTTTATATTATTGTTACTACCTCTACTCTAGTCAATTCTGTCGAGCATTACAAGTATGGGATAAATAAGTAAAAAAATTAATTTTCTGTTTCCTACTAAAGATCTTGCGGAATATTCGCCGAACGTTGCCAGATTATTTACTTATCAATAAAAAAGTAACTTTGAAAACAAGAATCTACTAAATAGGGGCGGACAAGTTGAATCAGTCAGAATCACGAAGGTGGCGGAACAACCGAGAAGGGGAATAACTTTATTTCTACAGAAGAAATATACAAGCAACGGGTCTCCTGTTCCCTCAGCTTCTCGTAGCCCTAAGCAAAAAGAAACACCGAATTAGCATATACGTTTCACTCACATGTAAACAGGGGAACAGAGGAATAAAAAGATAAAGATTAGTACAGTCCGAAGACGAAAGTCAGAATTTGAGACGCGAACATGCAAATCCGCGATCGAGAATACCGGCAAAATCGAAAGCAAACAGGACGATAGGATGCAGGGAAAAAGCTACACGGTCAAATCGGTAAACAGAATAGATATAGGAGAGTCTTAAAAATTCATGGGAAATAAACATAGGTCTAAGTAGGCACGAGAGCACGATGACTAGTCTCGAAAATACGCGCAGAGAAAATCGAACAATGAACAAAGCAAAGCAATCGCGGGCAACGGCAAAACGCAGAAAAACTGCCCGGGTCTTGTAAAAATTAAACGGTACTGAGGAATCGAGAGAAGGGTCCTGAAGTAGGAAGAAGGCAATAAATTTAGGGATTATCGACAACCGACCGGAGAGGCCCCGGCGGGTGGCCTTGAAGGAGAACAGACAGGCTAGCGAAACGAAACAAGCAAGCCAAAAGTCAACACATGTTAGGTAAAATGCGATGCACTAGAAAAGACACACGTGCTCTCTTTAGGGCGGAGCATAGGAAGAATGAAGACGATGCTCTTCAACATCCCCGGAGGCGGGTCCCACCCCACTCATGAGAATAGAAAAGCAAAACGGGGGAACATATAGACGAACTAATAGGATCGGGTTAGAGATCGAATCAGTTTGAAAAGTCACAGCGAACCGCGAACGTATGCAGGAAACTGTATCGAGAAATAGCACCTCAGACTCTCGCGTATCGGACAAGCTACAAAAGTTAATAAAAAGTAGAACAGTCTCGGGATGCAAGTCGCGACCGGGATTAATGTGTTGAGTGTACAATAAGGGTGGAAAGCTGATAAAAACTGATAACCGGCAAGGGAATACAAACGAATATCGAAGGAAAGGAATTGGGCGACTAAGGTAGGAACATACAATTACAGAGCCACGGGAAATAAAAGAAACAGGGCAACTAGAATCACGGGAAGCTGAATCAAAAAATTAGGAAGAATTTAACTGACAGGATCAAATCTCGAATCACACGCGACGGAGAGGGATAGGAGGCAAGCGGGATATAGTGGATAGGGAAACGATCAAAAATAAGGTCAAAGTCAAACGAACGAGTGAAGAAATAAGAGGATCGATCGTTTTTTGCTCACCTCTTCGTAGAATAACAGGACGCTGTCACTGGCTCCTTCATTCGCGGATCCTTCACACACAGTCCATATGACGTATCTCAATTGTCTCTTATACATGATCTCTTAAAAATGCCTCGCTCGCCCCCGCTCGCCTTCCGACGACCGAAAAAACGACAGGAAATACTTCCGATGATGATTTGATACCTGGAAAAAGATAAATCATAAGTAATACGAAGACATAGAAAAACACCGCGCGGCAAGGATACGTCCATACGTATGAGTTATCGCTATTTAAACGTTGTACCTTGCCGCAAGATGATAAAATATATGCTTAAAATCACGGGCGAACGATAGCATATACGGCCGACGAATAACATTAGATGGAAAACTTGTACAAATAGATGTAAACCTAAAGGTGTCAAATCATAATCGAACAATGTAAGCATTCGCGAGACTCGGGCGATTAATAAAAAGAGTGCCAAAAGAGTAAAATGTAAAATCAGATTCATAAAGACATTACTTACTAGAGTACGGAATTAACCGAAAACAAAAGATCTAACGTGATAGCTTAAGAATAGAAAAGATAAAGTGATGCACGGGCACAATCGACAACATAGCCACGAACGCTTGCACATACACGGAACAATTTGATCTTGTCAGGAAAATAACCGTCAGTGGGAACAAAATACCTTTATCCAGATAGAGTTGTCACGCAGTCAGGGTATGGAAGCGCGCGTAAGATTGAAACTGTAGCGTACAGCAAACAAGCAAAATAGAGCACTCGTAGAATCTAAAACAAAAAGAAAATATAGTAATTACGGTAGACAGTTACGGGGAACAGTAGATATTTGACAACAATTCAAAAACAAAGGCGTAGATACTAGAGACAAGCGAACAAGCATACAGTACTGTGCATTCAAGTATAAAACTAACAGCAAAAGGTGCAATCCAACGATGTGTCCATCACCATAGGTAAATGCTTGCACGGGCATGGTCAACAAAAAGGCACGAATACCCACGCAAGCATGAAACGGTGATGGACCCATCGGGGACAAACCGTGCTATATACAAATAAAATTATGATACTGTTTAGGATTCAGCTTAGAATAAGTTAGTTTTAAGATGTCGAAGTCGAGCGATACAGTCGTCGATAGCCCCCCGCGTTACCCGTACCCAGGATTTGCGCTCCTGCCAATCTGCTGTACGCGACGTCCGTGTTTTTGGCGATTCCCGGTATCGCGCTCGTGAAGCATGATCACGTGATTACCAAGAACCACCGTTAATCGTTCGGCTTACCCGGTCGGAGAGAATCTTTTGAACCTTGTTGGAACAGTGGATAATTAACTGCGTTATGATACTGGATATGTATAAGATATATTTGTAATATGTGAGCAGCGAGAAAACACGTGTTTACAGTTCGGCGGTCTATTAGAGAAGAAGGACGTTACAATACGCCGTAAACACGCAATACAATATTATATAGATTACAAAGTATACAACAGATGTCGCGATTACATGATGATGATATGGAAGATTTCTACATTCCCTCTTAATCGCTACACTGTTGGATTTGAAGTTAATCCTAATGATTTAGCAAATGAAACATGTTTGCTGATTTGTAACGGCTTAGTAAATATATCAGCAATCATTTGCTTCGAACATAGATAGTCTAATTTTACAATAGAAGACTTTACGGCTTCGCGTACAAAATGATTTTTTATATCAATGTGTTTAGTTCTATTATAAGGCATTTGTTCTGTCGCCCAAGTTAACGCTGACTGGTTATCGTTAAACAACCTTATACATAAGTTTTGATCAATGATTTCATGTATAAAGCTCTTTAAAAATCTCGCTTCTCTACATGCTTCTGAAACAGCTACATACTCGGCTTCACTACTAGAGATAGCTACATTAGATTGCTTTTTACTTAACCACGAGATCGCACCATTTCCTAACATGAATACAAATCCCGTATAAGATTTTCTATCTATCGCATCGCTTGCAAAATCAGCATCAACGTAACCTGTGATTTCTAAATTCGTTTTTCGATAACTAACAAGGGGACACCGCGAATCGAGACACCCGGATTGCAACGAAATTTTGTGTGAACATAGCTTAGACATTCTCATGAACTATCCAATTGGTTTTATTCTTGAATGCGTACCCGTTTTCGAGATAATCGATATTGAAATGCCACATGTACGGTCTGTGCGGTATATTCCATGAGTGAAAACCTCTTGTCATAGCGGTCTGTGGCCGAGTAGGTTGAGCGAATGTCTACCACGAGAATGGTCGGGGTTCGCGTCCCGTGTCGGCGTTTTTTTAAAATATTTTTTTTCACTTTTTTTTTATTTTTCTACACATTATTATGTGCTACACATTATTTCTAATATAATAAATAACAAGTAATCTAGTTTTACGATGGACAAGATATATGTTTGATAAAAATCTAACATATTCGTTGTGGTAAGTATTATAACGCAAATTATTTTTGCTGTGTATTTCTTCACGTTGTACGAAAGAGAGTTCTGTAACGGTTTTAACAATAAAACGAGATATACCTGCGCGGGCCTACCGCCAACGATTGTCTTAACGATGCCCCTTTTCGAAGCACTTTCGCATTCGCAAAGCATTCTTGTGTAAGGATGGTATAAGCGAGAACAAGGCGATTACTAACAATAAATGATATAGAATGGCTAAATAATGTGTAGCACATAATAATGTGTAGAAAAATAAAAAAGAAAGTGAAAAAAAAATATTTAAAAAAAACGCCGACACGGGACGCGAAACCCGACCATTCTCGTGGTAGACATTCGCTCAACCCACTCGGCCACAGACCGCTTTGACAAGAGGTTTTCACTCATGGAATATACCGCACATGTGGCATTTCAATATCGATTATCTCGAAAACGGGTACGCATTCAAGAATAAAACCAATTGGATAGTTCATGAGAATGTATAAGCTATGTTCACACAAAATTTCGTTGCAATCCGGGTGTCTCGATTCGCGGTGTCCCCTTGTAAGTTTATAATCAATAGTGCGTTTTAAATATCGCAATACTCTCTTTGCTGCAGTCCAATGCTGTTCCCCATGAGTATTATTAAACCTACTAAGATAACTTATAGTGTGAGCTATGTCTGGCCTAGTGCAATTTGCCAAAAAGTTAAGACAACCAATGAGCTCCTGATATGGGTGTGCACTGACTGCTAATTCATTTTCTAATTTATTTCCTGCAGCATAGGGAGTGTCTGCAGGTATACAATTGTTTAGATTAAATTTATGTAATAGTTCCTCGATATACAATTTTTGATCTAAATAAGCATTATTTCTGTCATAAGTTAATCTCATTCCTAAAATGGATTTTGCTTTTCCTAGATCTGTAATGTCAAACTCTGAACTTAATTGTCTTTTTAGAATTCTACTTTCTCGAGAGTTTTTACTAAACAAGAACATGTCATCAACGTAAATCGCTACAATAATTTTTGAATCTGTTATTCCTTTATGATAAACGCATATTTCAGTCGCGCAACGCTTGAATCCTAGTTTGGTGAAAACGGAATGAACCTTGTCATACCAGACTTTTGATGCCTGTTTGAGTCCATATACTGCTCGTTTCAATCGACAGACCTCGTTTTCATTACTGACGTAGCCTTCTGGTTGGTCCATATAAATATCTTCCTCAAGTTCTCCATTGAGAAAAGCAGTTTTCACATCTAAATGGTCAATTTGCATTCCTGTTTGTACTGCTAGAGATATTAGTAATCTTATAGTGGAGTACCTGACAACAGGAGAAAAAGTGTGATTAAAATCTAAACCATATTTTTGCGAACAACCCTTAGCGACTAGTCTTGCTTTGAATTCGGACGGTTTACCATTCCCATCCTTTTTTACCTTGAATATCCATTTATTTTTAATTGACTTTTTACCTTCAGGGAGTTTGGTCAATTCCCAAACCTTATTTTTTAATAATGAATTATACTCTTTATCCATTGCTAATTTCCATTGATTTCTGTTTTCTGAAGTTAAGGCTTCTTCCACGCTTTCAGGATTCTCGGTCGGCACCAGAAATGCTTTGTGTCTTATCATTCCTGGGAATTCTCTGCTCTTCCGTTCCCTTTGTGGATATCTTCTTTCTTCTTGTGAAGGCTGAATGACTGCTTCGTCCATTGAATTATTTTTAACAGTAGTATTCGGTTGTGGATCAAAAAATACATCATCATTTGTTGATGAAGACTCGAAGCTTTCTTCTTCATTTCCCTCTGATTCATCGTTTGAATCTTCTTCAATTCGCTGAGGAATACTAACATCTTGAAGAATATTTTGTCCAAAATCCAAGGAGTTCGTTGTGGAACTTTCCTTTGTGGATTCGTTTTCAATACTACGTTCAACAAAAATCACATCTCTCCCTTTGATTATCCTTCTTGGATTGTTTGGATTTACTAGTTTGTATCCTTTTGTGTTCGAACAATATCCAACGAAGACGCATTCTTGGGATTTTGCATCAAATTTTGTTCGTTTTTCTTTGGGTATATGTAAATAAGCTTTGCACCCAAAAACTCGTAAGTGAGACAAATTTGCCTTCCTTCCAGTCCAAACTTCATATGGAGTTGTGTTTCTCACAGCCTTGGAAGGAGAACGATTTTTTAGATAAATCGCAGTTTGTACAGCTTCTCCCCAAAATTTTGAGTCTAAGGAACTATCGTTCAGCATGCAGCGGGCCTTTTCTACAATTGTCCTATTGGCTCTTTCTGCAACTCCGTTTTGCTGTGGGGTGTACGGCACAGTAGTTTGATGTCTTATTCCTTTTGTTTTCAAATATTCACTCATATATTCATTTATGAATTCCTTTCCGTTATCAGTTCTTATCGTTTTTATTTTCTTTCCTTTTTCATTTTCTACCCAAGCTGCAAATTCTTTAAAAGCCATTAAAGCATCACTTTTATGTTTCAGTAGATAGCCAAAAGTCATTGCGGAAAAATCGTCAACAATAACGAAAATATATTGAGCCCCTGACCAGCTGGGAATATTAATAGGTCCACACAGATCAGCGTGTAATAGTTCCAAAAAATCATTTGCTCTTTGTCTAGTTTCATTGCTAAAAGGTTTTTTGGTTTGCTTACCATTTATGCAGGCAATCCAGGGTGTCCTGTTTATGGATGAATAATTTACTCCAGTGGCTAACCCTTTGCGTAATAATGCCATTGATCTGTCATTTAAATGTCCCAGTCTCCTGTGCCAAAGGTCTTGACTATCCGAACTTTTTGTCGCAGAATAGACTAAATTTGAGTTCGTGTCTAACTTGTATAAACCGTTCATATTTGAACCGGTGGCTATCGGTTTCCCATAAACTTTAAAATTATTTTTGGAATATATTTTACATTTTGCATCATCAAATAATATGCAATATCCTTTGTTTGCCATAGCACTTACAGATAATAGATTTGAATTTAAGCTTGGCACGTGTAAAACGTTCAAAATATTTTTGGATTCGGACTGACCTTGTAGTTGTATAGCTATACGTCCGCTACCCGTTGTGTCGAGTGTCGATCCATTTGCCACAGTGATCGTTTGGTTTTGGATTGTTTTGAAATCTTGTATCCATTCCCGATTATGTGTCATATGGGTCGTAGCTCCTGAATCAATGTACCAGTTATCTTGACTCATATTTGTTGAAGATACGCTCAGTAAACTCCAATTTCCGTTACTGAAATTTTTTGAACATTTAGAGACATGTGGAGAATTGTTAGATTTCACCTTTTTGCACTGAGGCGAAGTATGTCCAATGCCATTGCAAGTAAAACACCGCGTTTGTTTTTTGTAAGAATGTTTCCCGAATCGTTTGTAATGCGTATTCGATACAAATGCGACTTCTGAAGATGTCGAAACGGACCCTTTTTTAACTTCTTCTTGTAGCAATTTATTTTTTATTAAATCCGTTGTTATTTGGGCTCCAGAGCTATCAAGCGCCATTACCATGGGCTTATATTCTTGAGGAAGCCCTGCCAAAATTATTACAGCTAAAAGTTTATCCTCTATAGGATTTCCAACATCTGTCAGTTTTTGTGCCAAAGAAAGTGCTTCTGCAACATATTCGTTCATATTTTGAAAATCGCTATAATCAATTTTTAGAAGTGCTCGCATGAGATTTAAAATGCGAGGTAACCCTTTATCTTCATAAACTTGACTGAGAATTGTCCAAGCATCCTTAGCGGTATTAGCTTGTCTTAAATGTACTTGACAATGTGTTTTAACATTTAAACATATAGTTGCTAATGCTTTTTGATCTTTTCTCACGTCTACGGCCTCTATGCTTGTTACGCATTCCCAAAGGTCCATTCCTATGAGTGTCATACGCATAAGAAATTTCCAAGATGCATAATTATTAGAACCATCTAACTTTGGATCTATTGTGGGGATATTTCCCATGAGGTTAACTGTAGTTGTTGAGGGGGAAGAACTGGCAGTCGCTACATGCGCCATTTTGAAAAAAAATGTACGTTACTGCGTACGAACGAGAATAGTTTAAAAATGACTATTTCTTCTTGAAATTCAAACTGTATATAATTTAGAACTTGTTCTTCCAGCTTCTCTGATAGTATAATTATCAGTAATAATATAAACAATGCATGAAAACTTACAGATTTTGTTTTCCACGCCACGTGTTCAATTCGCCAATTCCACCTGTTGCTTCTTTATATTGTGAATAACAACACTTTATGGATTTTATCAACTCACTATGATTAATCTTTAATCCAGCACTGGGCCTGTGGCGGCCAACTTCCTACATGCGCCACAAGAGGGACAGGTAGTTGAAGACCTTTCCCGCAAGTACTCGGTTCCTCAATCATTTGTATATATACAGTCCTCAATCGCCTTCCGACATCCTCTCTTTCATATGGGTAGAGCTCCTTTATAATTATCAACATTATATTAGCTCCCCCACATTGGTGACCCTGCGACGTTAGAACCTAAAAACGCAACACGGAGGACAACATGGAGCCTAGGAGGAGATACTACACGCATCAATCGAGTGGGCACTACTTTAATCGCCGAGAATACGTAATCCCTCTCCTAGTGTGGCACCCGTGTGCTTCCTTCTCGAACGGCCATGCTAGGACAGCAGCATCTACGGCTCGATAGGCTTGAGCGACTCACTGTCTCGCCATCACGATGCGTATACAATTCGAGCAACGCGCTCTCTTACCGATTTTCACCCTCTTACCGATTTTCACCCCCCCCTCCCGATCTTAGTATCGTTATTCACTGGCAGGGGGGTAATGTGGCGGCCAACTTCCTACATGCGCCACAAGAGGGACAGGTAGTTGAAGACCTTTCCCGCAAGTACTCGGTTCCTCAATCATTTGTATATATACAGTCCTCAATCGCCTTCCGACATCCCAACACGTCTAAGGCAGGGCCCGCTAGATAGCCTTACTGATGAGTCCTCTAGCGGGCCTAGGACGAAACGCTCCTTCCTTTTTTCCTCCTCTCTTTCATATGGGTAGAGCTCCTTTATAATTATCAATATTATATTAGCTCCCCCACATTGGTGACCCTGCGACGTTAGAGCATAAAAACGCAACACGGAGGACAACAATGGAGCCTTAGGAGGATACTACACGCATCAATCGAGTGGGCACTACTTTAATCGCCGAGAATACGTAATCCCTCTCCTAGTGTGGCACCCATGTGCTTCCTTCTCGAACGGCCATGCTAGGACAGCAGCATCTACGGCTCGATAGGCTTGAGCGACTCACTGTCTCGCCATCACGATGCGTATACAATTCGAGCAACGCGCTCTCTTACCGATTTTCACCCTCTTACCGATTTTCACCCCCCCCTCCCGATCTTAGTATCGTTATTCACTGGCAGGGGGGTAATGTGGCGGCCAACTTCCTACATGCGCCACAAGAGGGACAGGTAGTTGAAGACCTTTCCCGCAAGTACTCGCTTCCTCAATCATGTGTATATATACAGTCCTCAATCGCCTTCCGACATCCCAACACGTCTAAGGCAGGGCCCGCTAGATAGCCTTACTGATGAGTCCTCTAGCGGGCCTAGGACGAAACGCTCCTTCCTTTTTTTCCTCCTCTCTTTCATATGGGTAGAGCTCCTTTATAATTATCAACATTATATTAGCCCCCCCACAGGCCCATAACCTTTAATTTGTTGGAACAGTGGATAATTAACTGCGTTATGATACTGTATATGTATAAGATATATTTGTAATATGTGAGCAGCGAGAAAACACGTGTTTACAGTTCGGCGGTCTATTAGAGAAGAAGGACGTTACAATACGCCGTAAACACGCATACAATATTATATAGATTACAAAGTATACAACAGATGTCGCGATTACATGATGATGATATGGAAGATTTCTACAAACCTCCAACCGATCCATACGTTACGCAATCGCGCCCGTTATTATTTGTACGCAATCTATACGTTTGCCGGTCACCATAACGTTTCTCGTTCACTGTCGATCGTGCCAATACGTCGTGATTGCATCCAGTGTCGTTTCCGCGATTGTTGCAATAAACGAAGGTTTTGCCGGATCAACATACCGTTGTTTCTGACTGTCCTTCTTCCAATATCACTTCGCTCACAATTTCCATACGATTTCCCTTTCCGAACTCCCTTCTGTGTTCAAACCCGATCCTACAAAACACCTATCCATACAGTCCACTCCCAAACCTCAAATAGTCCCGGGTTCCTGAACAGATACTAACCTCCAGATTATTATTAACACGCGAATACGAGATAAATACACGTTCAAAAATCGCATTCTGCCGGGACGACGAAATGAGAACGCGATACAACGGTAGAACCTGAAAACAAAACATGAATTAGCCTAACGTAAAATCACTAGAATAAATTGAAAAACAATAATTACGGTAGAAAACGGACGACGTCGATACTCGGACATCGCGATCGGATTAGCAAGAACTTCTGAAAAAGGAAATAAAACAAGAATTAGGTTAACGCAGTAATCACTATTTAGAATAAATTGAGAATACTATTCACGATAAAGATTAGAGGACGTTGACACTCAGATACTGCGATCGGGTTAGGAAGAACTCAAATAAATCGAAATAGCTAGAAGCGAACAAATACTCTCAAAAACGAGAGAAACGAGCTTCGCGGCGACACGAACACGAGGGAGAAGCACGCGACGTGCACGCGACCGACACGCGATCGAGAAAAACAAGACGCGCGCGCGAACAGGTACGAACCGCGAATCAACGATAGAGAATCTTGATCGAAACGTCTACACGTGGAAAAGAGCCAATCAGAAGGATCGCGCCGACGAACAACGTGAACGAATCACACGCATCGAACAGCGCGATGTAAACAGAGTGAAATGAATACCGTCAACACGAGGGGAGCATGGAGCGCCGAGCGACGGTGTGACATGCGAACCGACGTGACAAAAATATTAATTTTCTATTTCAGCGTAAGCTATCGATCGCGTCGAAGATCACGACGTCGATCGAGCCGCGAGCACCGATCGAGGAGGCTGGGGAAAGCCGGAAAAAAGAAAATTGATCAAAATCGGCTTTCCCGAGACTCGAACGCGGAATATTTCGCCCATCCACAACCGTACGGCCGTTTAGCGACCACGGCCAATGTGTCGTTTTTTCCGGTTGAACAATGGAAGCAGCAGATATGCGTTGCTGGGTAAGGAAACTGCACAAAAAGAAACGAGTACAAGTGAGAGAACACATTAAAAACTCAACTTCTAACAAATTAACTAAAATCAACAAGAGGGTGGAAACTACCCAAATGTAAGGCTAGGAGCGCCCGAACATGCAGAAAGAAAAAGAGAAGCGCATAGCCAAGCGTAAGAGAGAGAAGGGAGGAAGAACCCAGCAGCTGCATCGCAAGGAGTGGGACCACCAGGGGTGGGGCGACAACAAGGGGGTAGAAGACCCAGTATAAATAGGGGCAGCAAGCACTGCAGAAGCACAGTCGCTCAGTAATCGTGTAAGAGCAACAGCACGACAAGTTTCTGTAAATCTCTTCGAGCCGAAAAAGAGTGCTAGTTCACGAAAACCAGGAAGAGATGGATTTAATCAACGAGGCACGGTCACCATCGCCATCACTGACGGAGGAGGAGAAATTGCTCCTACCCAGCCGCCCAGCAGACGAGAGGAGACCAACTGTTGGAAAAGAAATGGAGAAGACCAGGAAAGAAGAAAGGACAATTGCTATAATAGCAAAGGGCTTCCCCGAAGAGGAAATTGGAAGGGATCAGGCAAATTGCCTAATCGCCTTGCTGGCGGAGCAGGCACTGGAGCAGGAGCTCCCCCTGGAGCTACCCAGATGGGGGCTAAAGAGAGGAGGATTGATCATGACCTTGGGCCGACTCACCACCAGAGGAGATGTGGACAAGGCCCTGGATAAAATTGAAATCAAAGGGGTGAAATTTTCCACAGTGAAGGCCGCAAAATTAAATAAAGCTACGTTGGTAGCGCTATACGTGAGCAACAAGGAGCTCAAGCTTACCACCATACTGGGACTGATGGGGAGGGAGCATAAGTAGCTCACAACAAAAAGATGGACGGAAGTACGTAGCAGGACATCCGGCGAACGAGGGAAGGAGTTCATAATGGAGATTGGAGCAAGGGACGCGGCCTACCTTAAAAAGACGGGACCCAAACTGGGAATTATGGGAGGAGCAATTAGAGTAACCGTGACGTTTGTAAATAGAGACTCCAAGTGAACCGTGTAAATTTAAGTTTAGTGATAATTAGAGATAAGATAATATATAAGATTAGCATAAGTGTACAAGTGTGTTAATTTAAGTTTAGTGATAGAATTAAGATAGTGTATAAGTTAGCATAAGTGTACAGAAGTTGTATAAATAAGCACTGCGTATTAGTATATAAGCCTTTATACTGACAGCGTACATAGATTAAATATTATAAAGCGTTACATTAAGTTATTATAGTTATAATTATATTAATTAATCATAATATTAACGAAAATTCTTTGGACGTTTACATTTTTGCTGAATTTAAATAAATTGCGAGTTGTGACATGTATATAGTGTGTACTCACATTCCTACCCTACCCACCTCTAACATAATTTAGTATACTTATAAATATAACCTAAATTTAAGCTAGCTTAATTTAAACTTCTTTCTCTCTCTCATTTTTTTTTTTTTTTGTACAAGTAAAAGGGATATTGAAAACTGAGATGCAGGCCGCTGGAGAAGAACTGCAAAATCCAGCACAGCAACAATGGGTAAGGGTAGAGTTGTGGTGGAAACGGCGAGTGGTGGAAACGGTGGTATGTGCCGAAAGGCTGTCACGAATGCGGGTTGGTTTTCACTATGCCACTATCATCGACGCTCGGCGCTCCACTGTAGCTCTGCCCTAATTCTAAGAGAAAGAGAAAGAGAGAGAGAGGGCGGGAGAGAGAGCGTGGGAAGGAGTGAATGAGAGGGAGAAAAATGGAAAAAGGATGAGAGAACGGGAGGGAGTACAAAAAAGAGAGAGCGAGAAAAAAGAAGAAAAAGAGAGAGAGTAAGAAAGGCTGCTGCTGTTGCAGGAGACGGGGGGCGAAGCGAACAGGAGGCAGAGCCTTTTAGCTAACTCCAAAAATATAGACTAAGCTAGCAATAAGCAAAATCTAGTAGTAGTAAAAGTAGTAATAGTAAGGCGAAGGACCGGTTTGAACAGATCCGGAACCAAAATGTAAAATGAAATTGTTACACCGATCGCGTTGGAGCAAATAGTATTCCAGTAAAGATGCCGGGATCGAAGTGGTAGGAGATTGACGGAAGCTAGGTACCGCTCGTGATAATTTGAATGGAACGACTCACTGCTTTTAATCGTTGAACCGGGTGTCTCCGAATTCAATTCACTTTTAATTCCGTTATTAAATGATTATAAAACAGTACAGGTAGGTATTTGGTGTGCGCATGGTCGCGTAACTCGGTTGTAAACTTTTTGAATATATGACGTGTATTCGCTAAGGAGGTTACAGCTGATCTGTAAATTCGGCGTTAACGGTTCTCGCCGGTCGAACAGGTGAATTTCCCCACCATATCCTCGCACACGGGAGCTCGCATTGTTTTTTCAACAGGCACCGTCGCGTCAAACGTCGGGACTTCGCTGGGGTTCCGCTGTCCTCTAATCGTCAGCCTTGTATACATATTTACAGTTATTCGCTTCAAACAACACCGCCCGCCTTGCGCGGTCGCGCAACCGAATACAGATAGAAAAAGTGGTGAGCTCTCAAGTCGCCCCAGCATTCGTCCACACTCTCACCCATGCTAGCACTCTGCCACGCATACATGCACACCTCCACGCATACGTGCACACTCCCACGCATACGTACACACTCCCGCGCATTCTATCGCACGCATAGGGTTGTCGAGGGCGTCCGGGTGAAAGGGCACCATATTTCGATACGTGGACGGAGTCTGCTGGACAGGCGGCGAAACCTCGCTAGCTGGCGCGGGTGGCCAGAACACCATTTTCTATCGGGCGATGGTCTTGTGGCGGATGTCCCTCGCGATTGGTCGTCACCGCTAGCTGCGCGTCCGAATTCGACCAGGTGACAGGCCAGAGAATCGGGAGCGTATGGAGGGATTCCACAAACTTCGGGAACGTTTAAGTAAAAGACATTGAATTTTTTCCTGCAACAGACTTGGTTATTATGTCATTCGGAGTTACGAAAAAGCACGCAAAGAGGTTAAGCCACGGGTAATAGGCAGATTCGCGTAATGGGTCGCCGATAAACCGAATTTTGAGTTTGGACATCCACGACGCGAACGTTTTTATCCTTTCCCGGAAACGTACTGAGTATCCTTCCCATTTCCCAACGATTTGGAGGAAGTAGGGGGTTTTCGATAAGGACAATATCGCCTTCCTTGATTTGGGCTTTGACGGTGCTCCACTTGTACCGCGACTGTAATTCCTGTAAATATTCGCGGGACCAGGTTTTCCACAGGAGCTCGTGAAACTTCTGGATGGTCTGCCATCTCGATAGATGCGAGACAGGCGTTTCAGTGACCGAAGGGGTTGGTCGCGTATTTAATCTCCAGGCATTGAGGGTCGTCTCGTACGCGGGTGATCGGACGCGAATTCAGCGTGCCTTCGATTTTGCACAGCAACGTATTCATTTCCTCGGCGGTGGGGGTAAATGATCCGATGATTCGTCGAAGATGATGCTTCACCGATCGAACGGCTGCTTCTTGCATTCCTCCGTGATGCGGTGTGCCGGGGGGATAGAAAGACCATTCTATCCGTAATTCCGCGCATCGATGTTTAAATTGGGGCGACTCGGTAACCGCGGCGAAGTCTCGTGCGACTACGCGTGCCGCACCGACGAAATTCGTTCCGTTGTCGCTTATAATCTTTACTGGGATCCCTCGTCGGGATGCGAAACGGTCGAAAGCCGCAATGAATGCGTCTGTGAAATAGTCATGCACTAATTCCAGATGAATTGCGCGAGTGGCTAGGCAAATGAACACGGCGATATACGTCTTGTGTGATTTCTTTCCGCGCCCCGCGACTTCGCGTACCTGATACGGTCCAGCATAAAAACGGGGGAAACGGGGGACACGGACGACATCGAGACGGTACGAGATTCTGCATTATTTGCGTAGCGGTTTCGGCACGCCATCGTGCACATTTTACGCATCGATGGATAATGCGTCGGGCCGTATCTCGAATGCCCAAAATCCAATATTTTTGCCGCGTGGTGTATACGGTCAGCTGAGTGCCGCCGTGGAGCGTGCGCAGGTGAGAATCCCCGAGAATCAGCTCCGAGACGTGGTGTTTGGGCAAAATCACCGGGTGTTTTGTTTCCCATGGGAGGAAAGAATTTTGTAATCGGCCACCTACGCGAAGAATTCCGTGTTGATCTACGAACGGGTTAAGCCGTACTAGCTGGGATCGCGTCTCTAATTGTCGTGAAGCCGCGATCGCTTTGAGTTCCGCCGAAAAGGAGCTCGTTTGTATCATGCGAATTACAGCTCGCTCCGCATCACGAAGTTCGGGAACGGTTAAATACGAACACGGAATGTCTGTTTTCGCGCGCGCTCTGTGTAGAAATCTTAGCACATAGCGGAACACTCGGATTAGCCGTGGCCAGCTGGAGATGCGAAAGAGAGCGTGCCATTGTTCAGCGCTTGTTGTCATATGGACTGTTGTATCGCGCTGTCCTTCTTCCGTGCTGTAGACTTGTTGTGACGGCCAACTCTCCTCGCTCTCCCGTAGCCACGCGGGGCCCACAAGCCAGAAATTTGACGTTAGCAGATCAGCAGCGTTGACACCGCGCGAATTTAAATCGGCCGGGTTAAACCGCGTGGGTACATGCTTCCATGTGGCAGTCGGTACCGTCGTGTGTATTCTCGACGTTCGATTAACCACCGTAGTTTTCCAGGTGGAGGGATGTTTTTGCAGCCAGGCTAGCACTATAGTCGAATCCGTCCAACAAATTATTCGGTTCGCGGAGATCGCAATCGACTTGATGACGTGATCGAGAAGTTCCGTCAGCATCACCGCGCCGCTTAGCTCTAGGATCGGGATCGAGAGTGTTTTTATTGGGGCTACTCGCGACTTGGCGACAAGGAGCGTCGTATACGTATCGCCGTTAAGGGACTTCACACGCGCGTAGACCGCACAGGAGAACGCGGTGCGCGACGCGTCGCTAAACCCGTGGAGCTGGAGTTCGATGGTGTCCGGACCATAATGTATCCAACGCGGTATCCTCAGCGTGTTGAGCGCGTGCCAATCCGTGCAGAATGTATTCCAGGTGGCCTGCGTCGTTTCGGATACGCGGTCGTCCCATTCCACTTTTTCCAGCCATTGTTGCTGCATTAGGATCTTGGCGCGTATTATAATCGGCGACAACCATCCTAGCGGGTCGAATAATTTCGCGATTTCGGAGAGCAACTCGCGCTTCGTCATTCGTACCTCGGAGGTGGTGAATCGCTGCAGATCAAACGTAAACGCGTCGTCCGAGGGAGTCCATTTGATTCCGAGGACTTTGAGTTCTGACTCGTCAAAAATCCGTAGATCGATAGCGTGCGAGTGTTTTGTTGTCGGAATATTGCGGAGAATTCCAGGTTCGTTACCAGCCCACTTCCGGAGGTGGAAGCCACCTCGTCCTAGCAACTCACACACTTGATTACGAGTTTGTTCCATAATTTGTTTGTCTGGGGCTCCTATGAAAACGTCGTCGACGTAAACGCTATTAGCGAGTACCGGTGACGCTAGCGGGAAATTCGCACCGTCGAGACGGTTGAGCTCCTGAATGACACGCATCGACAAGTACGGAGCACACGCTGTACCATAAGTGATGGTGTTAAGCTCGTACGCTTCCAACTTATTGTTCGTCTCGTTTTGCCACAGGATACATTGGAATTTCCGGTCGTCCGGATGCACGCGAACTTGTCGAAACATTTTTTCAACGTCTGCGACGAGGACGTATCGATGGAGGCGCCAGTCGAGTAGGATTTTCGATATATCCTGTTGCAGCTTCGGTCCAGCGTGGAGTAAATCGTTGAGCGAGTAGCCGCTCGCTGTTTTGTTTGACGCGTTAAAAACGACGCGCAGCTTGGTCGTCAAGCTGTCTTCGCGAATGACGGCACGATGCGGGATATACGTTCTGGTCTTGTCGATAGAAGGCAGAAGCGTCATATGTCCGAGCTTTTCGTATTCGCGAAGGAAGTCCGTGTATTCGCGTTTAACGTCACCGTTGCTTTGGAGCTTCAGGGTTAAACGCTTTAGCGACGATGAGGCTCCGCGGAAGGAGTCTCCGAGATGGTCAGCGGCTACCGAGTTTATAAAGGGTAGCCGAACGACGAACCGCCCGGTTTCGTCGCGAATATACGTCGCCGCAAAGTGCTGTTCACATTGCTGTTCCTGCGGTGTAAGGGAACGCGTTTCTGGGACGGATTCTGTCTCCCAGAAGCGAGACAACACTTTTTCGAGCGGATCTCCGATGGCACCGTGATGCGATGCGGTCGTAAGACAATTGATGGTCGCGTCTATTAGTCGTCCGGACAAGATCCAACCGAAGACCGTGTTCTGTGCAACCGGTCCATCCTTCCGGCCCCGACGGATTCCGGGACGGATAATCTCACCGAACAAATCTGCGCCTAACAGTAGGTCGATGCGCTGACTCGATTCAGGCGTGGGATCGGCTAGCGCGAGGTTCGCGAATGCTCCGTAGCCGTCCACGCAAATCTGAGGAGGGGGAACATATCGCGAAATATTGCGAACTATGAACGCGTGTGTTGACGCTACTGGTTGAGATGATCCGGAATTGCCTATACGTATTAACGCACTATACTCTATATTACTCGCGTGGTCGCCACCGAGGCCCGTGACGGAGATCGGAGATCGGATTTTTTGCAGGCGAAGATGCTGAGCGAGATTTGTCGATATAAAGGATGATTGAGAACCCTGATCGAGTAACGCGCGTGCTATTCGCGATCGGCCGTCCCGCGCGTACACCTTCACGAGTGCGGTGGCGAGCAGAACGGTTTTTCCTTCGTTCGGAACAGTTTCGGCGAAATGGGTCGCTACGTTATTGCGGGTCTCGAGTGAAGTCGACCGCCGTTCTTCGGTCCTGATTGACGAGGCTGTGTTCGCAGATGACGTAGGGACTGGCGAGTCTCTCATCGCGTCGTGAGACGTACGAGCGGGTTTTCGATAGCCGCGTGCATAATTTGCCTGTTGGTCCCTTTTATCTCCGCGATGTAATAGCGTGTGATGCCTCCCGCCGCACTCTCTACAGTAATGCGTGCTGGGACAGTTCGAAACAGTGTGTTCAGCGCTGAGGCAGTTTATACACACGTTTTTGTTCTTCAGCAGATCGAACCGAGCGAGGGGGGTAAGCCGCTTGAAATTGTTGCAATTGCGAACGGAATGCGTTTCAGGGCAGCACAGACACGTCGGTCTCGCTAGGGCGGAATCCTCGATTACGTGAGTGGTGGACCGTTGACGCCATTTTTCCGTTGACTTCGCGGACGGTACTAGCTGTTGCTTCGGTAGTCCCGTGACTTCGATCGACGCGGTTTGAGTAATCATAAACTCTTCGAGCGTTTTGTACGATGGGTACTTTCTGGAGTTCCCGAGATGTTTACTCCACTCTAAGCTCATCTCGCGATCGAATCTACTGGACACGAGAAAAACTAGATGATCTTCTTCCGATTTCCGACCTAGTTTATGCAGCGCTTCGAGGGTGTTCCTGAAGTGAATCGTAAATTGCTTCAGCGTGTCCAGCTGCTCCAGTTTGATCGGTTTTAACGAATATAATTTCTGGAGTAGTGCGTGGACCACGATCCGTTCGTTGTCGTATATCTCCCGGAGACGATCCCAAGCGATTTGAAAGCTGGAGTCCACTACGTCAAGATTTTCGATGGTTGCGAGCGCGTTTCCCGATAAACAACCGAGCAAATACTCCATTCGTATGGTGTCCGTAAGTGACTCGTTTCGAATTATCGCGGAAGTAAACCGTGCCTCGAATGGCTTCCACTTTGCGAAATCCCCGTCGAACGTAGGAATTTCTACTTTCGGTAGCTTAACATAACGGTTAAGACTTACCGGGGTTGTAGGCAATGCCATTGTCGAATTCGCTGTCGGCGGAGTGAGTGGTGCACTCAGGGCTTCGATGTGTTGCCGTAGATATCCCTAACCATCTAGGTACGCATCCTCCATTCTGTCCATCGTCCCCGCCTTGAAATATGGAAGGTCCTCTCTGGTCCTGTCCACCTTCCGGGCAGCTTGCAGGTAGCCGTTGGCCTGCCTTATTTGTTGCCAAGTCTCCTGGTACATCTTTAATCGCGACTCCAGGAATTGTAGAGTGAAGTTTCCCTCCCCCTTCTTCTTACGTTGGTCAGAATCTTGCCCAGTTGGGTGCATGCCTGATTCTGCGCCTCCAGGATGGATTCAAAAGTTTCCGTTACGGACGTGTTCATGATGACACGGCACGGTTGTCACTAGGTCACCTCGCACTTATTTTGGGTCACGACTTTGCGACTAGTACTGGTCCGATTCAAATTGCGCTCACGAGGTTCGCGTTCTTTTTCCTAACTCGAATAATCCGGCTCGAAGGACCATAAAACTGTTACACCGATCGCGTTGGAGCAAATAGTATTCCAGTAAAGATGCCGGGATCGAAGTGGTAGGAGATTGACGGAAGCTAGGTACCGCTCGTGATAATTTGAATGGAACGACTCACTGCTTTTAATCGTTGAACCGGGTGTCTCCGAATTCAATTCACTTTTAATTCCGTTATTAAATGATTATAAAACAGTACAGGTAGGTATTTGGTGTGCGCACGGTCGCGTAACTCGGTTGTAAACTTTTTGAATATATGACGTGTATTCGCTAAGGAGGTTACAGCTGATCTGTAAATTCGGCGTTAACGGTTCTCGCCGGTCGAACAGGTGAATTTCCCCACCATATCCTCGCACACGGGAGCTCGCATTGTTTTTTCAACAGGCACCGTCGCGTCAAACGTCGGGACTTCGCTGGGGTTCCGCTGTCCTCTGATCGTCAGCCTTATGTGTATACATATTTACAGTTATTCGCTTCAAACAGAAATAAATAAAATAAAGAAACGATGCTCCACCCATCCTAAACCCTAACCTCGCAATCCACCGGGTAATACCACAACTACAAAATATCAAGCTAGTTCAGAGTATCAGATTAAGTAGAATATCGGATAAAGAAGTAATACAACCTAAATGATTAACATATTTCTCGTTTATAGCAGTAACAAGTAATACAAGAATAATTATAATATAAGTAATATGGATTGATGGTAGGGCATACAAGTCGTGGAAAGCGACTATACCGGAAGCGTGTGCACGTGTATGTAGCAACAAGTGGACGGGTTGGTCTCACTCCACTGCGGGCGGATTGGTCCCCCATCCTCTCTCCTTCTTCTCCCCTGACAACCCTAAAAAACTAGAGGGCTATTGTTGCTCGCTCGCTTCGCTCGCTCGCGAGTAGGGTTGTTTTTGATCGCTCGCTTCGCGAGCCCGCGGGTAGGACTGCTCTTGCGAGAATGTTAGTGGTACGCATGGCTAGTAGGGCACACAGCTATTAATGTCTTCCTTTTTGTGTGTGACTCTCCACGAGCCACACAAAGAACTTCCCGATTCGTTAGTTGCTGTATATTATTATTATTATTATTTATTAAGTGTACGTTTTAAGAAGATTATACGTTTTCAGGGAAATTCAATAGTTTTCTACTTATCAAAATGTTTGCTATATGGCGTCGCATTAAACCAACATCGTATGCTCGTTGCTCGCTTGGTTCCTTGTTATAGCATACTAATGTTACAAAATAAATTGTCTTAATTAGTTTTTCGCAAACGATAGAACTCATCATTACCCGGGTTTGCAGTATTGATCTTGGTTTTCTTCGATACTATTAATTTAAATTTTCTCAAAATATATAAACCGCTCAATTTTGAATCTCTGCTCAGTGCTACATAAACATTTGTAAAGTTCGTATTTCTGATGTTTTAAAATCCATACATACTTTCTCGTATGTTTGTCCCTGACTTTTATGAATCGTAATCGCTTCAGCAGGAACCACTGGAAATTGACTACGTGTGATTTCTTATTTTTCTTCACTCGAAATATTTACTTGATTCGATATTTTTTTATTATTGGTGTTAAATTTTGATTTATATTTGCATTTTTCATATAATCACGATAACGAGTTCTTACTTTCACTCCTACTATGGCCAATTGAAAATCTAACCACAATATAGACGGAATTTTAGTATTTTCTTGAAAAGTAATAAATTTTAATATTCCGCATGCTGCATTAACCAATCCGTCTTCAACATCAATGTTATTAATTATCATATATTTTATATTAATTTTCAATTTAATCTCAGTTCACAATTCGTTTTGAACTAATTGTTTATTTAAAGATTGTAATATAAATGTTTTTGTACTTTCATCGATATTCTTTGAAAATACATTCTCGGCGATGATTAACTCACTCTTGCATTGGAATAATTTTCGATTATTGTAAGCGGTTACATTAGCATTAGTTGCATAATTGGAAAAAAAATTTTTTCAATTAAAAAAAGCAAGAAAAAATTTTTTTTTTAATTTTATAAAAAATTTTTTTTTATTTTATAAAAAAAATTTTTTTTTAAATGACTAAATGTATATATATATATATATATATAGTTACTTTACTTCTTCGGTGGATACGCCTTTCGTATAAATTGCAATGTTTAATCAACTCCTTTTGAAAAAAACTAAAAAACTACTTGACCAAAATGGACCAAAATCTAATCAGCTCTAAGTTACAGCGGGGCACATCGATTGCATCATTCATCATTCTGATCGCGTTGTTACTTTTTCAGAAAACGTTAACGAAAAATTTGATTACATAGAAACGGCCATACGCACACACACACACACACACACACACACACACACACACACGAACATTTTGCTGAAAATAGTCTAAAATGACTGCAATGACCATGAAACGTGAAGATCTGCTAAAAAATCGATTTTCGATTTTCGGGGTAATTACAATAACTTCCCTATAAAATCGGGAAGTTAATAAAAGAAACAAGATGTAAAATAATAATAATAATAATCATTCATTCAGCCTACAGGTCACCATCAAGTAATTAAATTGACCAGGTTAAAGAAACAAGCGACAACACACAACAGGATAAGAAAGAACGCGAGAGTCAACAGGTGCACAGGAAAAGAACAAGAAACGGCAAAACGGAAGAACGAGAAGAAACGGAATAAAACCGTAAACGGAATATAAATGAAAACGGAATACAATCAAAAACGGAGCACAACCGAAAACGGAATATAACTGAAAACAGAATACAACCGAAAAAGGAATATAACTGAAAACGGAAACAGGAACCTACAAGGGAACCTATACAACCAAAAAAGGAAAACTGAAACAGGATTATCTCTCAAAATGAGAATAATCCAGATAAATCTGCACCACGCAGCAGGAGCATCAGCTCTCCTGACTAAAAACTTTATCGAAGGAAACTACGACATAGCACTCGTACAAGAACCCTGGATAACCCATGGGGGAATAAAAGGACTGAGCCAAGCTGGCAACATACACGCAAACAATGTAAACAACGAAACCAGAACATGTATCATAACAAGAAAAGGAATAACGGGGACAATCATGCCTCAATTTAGCGACAACAATATCACAACAATATCCCTACAAACTGGACAGGGGACAGAGCACAGAGAAGTAATTGTAGCTTCGCTATACCTCCCACATGCAGGAAAAGAAATACCAGGTCAGACATGTGTAGACATACTGGACTGGACCCAAAATAAAGACACACCCATAATCTTGGGGGCAGACGCAAATGCAAGGAACACTGCATGGGGCAGTACTGACACAAACATAAGGGGAAAAAAGCTACTAAACTTTATCAACGAGGAAGGACTGAATATCCTGAACATTGGAAACACTCCCACCTTCATCACAGGAGACAGAAGGGAAGTACTGGATATAACATTATGTTCTTCGAACATAATCAACAATATCCAGGAATGGGAAGTACTAAAAAAGGAAAGCCTATCAGACCATAAATACATCAGTTTCTATGTAACATGGGACAATCTGACAGAAACACAAGAAAAAAGATACGCAAAAGACACGGACTGGCAAAAGTTCGATAAACTAAATGAGACAAAGATAAAACTCTTGAAAGGCAGCTACGGAAACCCAGAGGCAATAGACACATACGCGGAAGAACTAGCCAAGAACATCAGGGAAAGCTGGGAGGACTCGACCCAGACAAGGGAAATAAATACAAACAAGAAAATCACTTGGTGGAATAAACGGCTTGAAACGAGACTAAGGAAAACAAAAGAAAAAAGAAACAAAGCCAAGAGAGCTGGCAAACAAAACAACACGCACAAATGGAACAGTTATACGAAGGAAAGAACGAAACTGAGAAAGGAAATAATGAAAAGCAAAACAGACAACTGGAGGAAATTCACAAAATCAATAACAAGCATGCCAGTAGCGGCTAGAATAACGGAAGTACTTCTGAGATGCGGAGGTACAACAATGGGAGCCATAAAAAAGGATAATAGAATGCTACACGAGAATAACGAAATAATGGAACAATTACTGACAACGCACTTCCCGGGCTTTAATAAAAACCCAGAAATGCCAGCAATAACCGAAGACAGACTTACACCAGACTGGAAATTAGCAAATCAAATAGCCAACCCGGCAAAAGTAAAATGGGCAATCAACTCATTTAAATCCAATAAGGCACCGGGAATGGACGAACTAAGTCCAAAGATTCTAAAGGTAGCCCAAAAACAATACGGACAGGCAATAACGAACCTGATCAAAGCAAGCATCGCACTAGGTCACATACCAAATGCATGGACAAATACAAAAGTGGTGTTTCTACCTAAACCAGGCAAGAAAGATTATACGGAAGCAAAGGCATACAGACCAATCTGTCTAACATCCTTTCTGCTAAAAACGGTCGAGAGATTAATCGACCGGCACATAAAAACGGTAACTCTGAGGAACAAAGACCTATTCCCTGGGCAACATGCCTACAGAACAGGCCACTCGACAGAAGTAGCACTCCACAGAGTAGTCTGCGAAGTCGAAACAGCCAAAAGAAAGAAGGAACATGTAATAGCATGCTTCATGGACATAGAAGGCGCATTCAATATGACGCCCATAGAAACAATAAAACAAGCACTAGAAGACTTTGGTGTGGAAGAGAATATCAAAAGGTGGATCGTAAACATGCTCAGCAACAGAAAAATACAGGCGCATAGAGGAAATGCAACAGTAACAGGAGAGGTTAAAGGAGGCACCCCACAAGGAGGAATACTATCCCCCCTTCTATGGTGCCTAGCCCTAGACTCGCTACTATGGGAACTAAAGAATTGCGGAGCAGAGATAATCGCATACGCAGACGACGCGGCGATAATATACAGACACAAGAACAAGCAAAAATGCTTAGACGTCATACAAACAGCCTTGAACATCACCGAGATATGGTGTAACTCGGTAGGACTGTCGGTAAATCCGGAAAAAATGGAAGTAATAGAGTTCACAGGGGCAACAAAATACCCCGAGGATAGCGGACTAACGTACATGGGAGCGTCACTCCCGCTCAAACAGAGTGTCAAATATCTTGGCATAACAATAAACAGGAAACTAAAATGGAGACAACATGTCTTTAGTAAAATAAACTTAGCAAAGAGAAACCTGATCATGCTGAACAGAGCAGTTGGGTCAACATGGGGTATGACTCCGAAAACAATGAAATGGATATACGAGGCAATCGTGGTACCTAGAGTCACATACGGAGCCATAATATGGTGGCAAGCAACCAACCTAGTTACAATAAAAACTCAAGGAGCTGGACAGCCTACAAGGCGCAGCAAATAAGAAAATCTTGGGATGTGCGAGGAACACACCCTTAAGAACAATGGAAGTCCTAACCAATACCAACCCATTGGATATAAGGATAAAAGAACTGGCTCTGAAAACAGCATACAGACTAAAGTTGGGGCCAATGGAACGAACTTGAATTTGGCCACTCCAACATAATAGAAAGCGAAGGCAACGAAACAATAAAGAATCTGGCTCAAATGCCTAAAGATAACGATCAACGAAGATACATGGATCAAAAACTATATAAAACAGAGATCAGACTAAGGAAAGAATGGGAAAAAGCAACACCGAACGAACTAAAAAACACGGAACTCTGGTACACGGACGGCTCCAGAAAAGAAAACCTCACGGGCGCAGCCTGGACGAATAATAAAGGAACAGACTGCTACATCAAGCTTGGAGAATACCCAACGGTATATCAAGCGGAGCTACTGGCCGTGCAAATGTGCGCCAGGGAAATAAAAAACCGAGATTGTAACCAGGAAATGATCACCATCTGCTCAGATAGCCAGGCGGTGATAAAAAGCCTACAAAAAATGGAAAGTAGATCGAAACTACTATGGGAAACGCACGAAGCTCTAAATGACCTGGGCAAAACGGGTAAAGTCGTGAGACTCACGTGGATACCAGGTCAATCGGGCCATACGGGCAACGAGAAAGCAGACAAACTGGCAAACAAGGGCTCCGACTCCCAATCAGTAGGTCCACAACCAATGATTGGAATTCCTACCACGATCTACGAATTGCAAGTAGAAAAATGGTCAAGAGAAAAAAGAGATACCAAATGGATCGAATCTAAAGGACTAAAACACAGCAAAAGCTTCCTAGGCGATGATTGCTGGCCAGCAAAAAGGGTAAAAGGCATTACCGGTCTTGAAAGGAAAGAAACCAGAAGAATGATGGAAACCATAACAGGCTTTGCGCCGCTAAACAAATATCTCGAGAAAATTGGCAGAGCAACAACAAACAAGTGCACGCTGTGCGAAGAGGAAAGCGAAACACCAGAACATCTGGTAAGAAACTGTCCAGCAACCATACAGAAAAGGTTGACGTATCTGGGCAAACACTCTATAGAAGGAAACATCCTAGAAGAAGTGGGATGGAGGAAAATAAAACGGTACATGGAGGAAATTAATCCATGGAAAAACTAAAATGGAACATACCAAGCAAACGAAATAGAAAAGAAACATGTACTGGTACAAGGAAGAAAGAGAACTGCAGGGGGGCACTGAAACCTGAAGAGTCAATGATGATTATCACCCGCCAAAGTCAGTCCTTTCTCTCCCAGAGCAGAACACATGAAAAGCACAAAAGACCAGGGAGGACACTGGCATGGCCCCATCCTTGGGAAAGCCGATGATCCAAGGGAATATACGAAGTCCGGAAACTCATCTATAAACACAACAAAAACAATTAAAATCATCTGAGTAGAGATCTACCACACTGAAAAACCCAAAAACGGAATGAGACACAAATGATAAAAGGAAAAGAGAAAACACCTCAAAAAAAAAAAAAGAGAGAAAAAGTAAGGTAAACTATCTTAAAAAGGGATACAACAACATGGAAAGATCACAGAATAAAGACACGATAGCAACATCACTACCCATCAGCAACAAGGGGACCAAAACTGATAAGCACAAAACAAAAAACAAGACGGTCAGAAGCTCCTACGCAACAAGAAATAAGAGAGAGAATAAAGTAACACTTACGAGATAATTTCTCAAAAGGTACACCTCCCTCGACTGTGAATGGATGCAGGACCGATTACTGGTTCGTTCCCATAATAAGGATGAGACGGAGGTGCGCACCTTGCACATAGGTGACACTGGGATGTAATCCGGTGCTTCACGAAAAATGAGAAAGAGAAAAAACATAAATAAACACATAAAACAAACAAATTAGAATACAATTAAGCCCTAAAGAACGGGTACTAAACGAGAACACTGCACAAGCAAACACGCTCATGACCAAGAATAACGAAAGGGCGAAAGACCCAGACTAAAACCCTCAATAACGAACTTAATTTATCATGATAATAAGATAACACTACACTGCGTACCCACACATAACCAAAAGATTAAAACTGCCTTTTACAAGCATAAGAATCAAAACACAAGACGGAAGAGACACAAGCTCTCGTATAAGAAACGAAGAAATGATAACGATCATAATACCAGAACGATCCGCATGTTCCTCAACAAAGGTGCAGCCACAGCAAACACGTCTTGTCCATCAGCAACAGCAAACCATGGGAAACTGAGAAATAACAAACTAATTATAAAAAGGAACATGAAAATCAAAGAAATGCATCAATAAACACACACAAGGAAAAAGCAGAAATTCACCTGGACAAGAAATAAGAAATACAACTAACAAACAAACAAGTTAACAAATAACTTGGATAATTGAACAACAAAAAAGCTTGCCTCAGTCCCTAATGTAATAACTAATATACAAATATCAGCGAACACGCACTCATTATACATTACAACAATTTTTCATCTTCCTGAATAATTTGTGACAGTAATAAGACACCCTTCGCAATAAAATTCAAATTAATTCCGTTGCTATGTTAAACATGTATCTTCCACAACTCGGCCAGTGCCATCTGCAAAGGGAAAAGGCAAACTCTTAGAATCCCGTGGAACCTAAACGGTTCGTGCTCAATATTACCGATGTTCGCGTGTTAGCAGAAACTGAATATTCAATATACTGCATTCGTACTACGGGTGTTCGACAAGATACAAATATGAATGAAATACGTAATAAATACGTAATAAAATACCTACAAGGTACAGTCTGGTAACAGCATAAAGAAGTAAATTGACAAACATAAACATTCCCACGTATGTTTAATATACCAAGTAAAAAGCTACACAAGATCTATTTAGGAAAAAGCTGGTTTCAGTCTCTAATGTGATAATTAATATGCAAATATCAGCAAACACATAATCATTATACATCACAACAATTTTCATCTTCCTGATTATTCTGTGACAGTACACCCTTCGCAACAAAAATTCAAAGTAATTGCGTTGCTATCACTCAAAATCTTCCACAACTCGGCCAGCGCCATCTGCAAAGGAAAGAGGCAAACTCTTAGAGCCCCGTGGAACCTAGACGGTTCGTGCCCTGTGGAACCTAAACGGTTCGTGCTCAATATTACCGATGGTCGAGTGTTAGCAGAAACTGAATATTCAATATACTGCATTCGTACTACGGGTGTTTTGACAAGCTACAAATATGAATGAGGGAAATGAAATAAGTAATGAAACATCTGCAAGGCATAGTCTTGTAACAGCATAAAGTAGTAAACTGACAAACACAAATATCCTCACGTATGTTTAATTTATTAATTACAAAGTTATACAAGATCTATTTAGGAAAAAAGCTTGCCTCAATCCCTAATGTAATAACTAATATACAAATATCAGCGAACACGCACTCATTATACATTACAACAATTTTTCATCTTCCTGAATAATTTGTGACAGTAATAAGACACCCTTCGCAATAAAATTCAAATTAATTCCGTTGCTATGTTAAACATGTATCTTCCACAACTCGGCCAGTGCCATCTGCAAAGGGAAAAGGCAAACTCTTAGAATCCCGTGGAACCTAAACGGTTCGTGCTCAATATTACCGATGTTCGCGTGTTAGCAGAAACTGAATATTCAATATACTGCATTCGTACTACGGATGTTTGACAACTTACAAATATGAATGAAATAAGTAATAAGTACGTAATAAAATACCTACAAGGTACAGTCTGGTAACAGCATAAAGAAGTAAATTGACAAACATAAACATTCCCACGTATGTTTAATATACCAAGTAAAAAGCTACACAAGATCTATTTAGGAAAAAGCTGGTTTCAGTCCCTAATGTCATAATTATTATGCAAATATCAGCGAACACGCAATCACTATACACTACAACAATTTTCATCTTCCGGAAAATTTTGTGACAGAAATAATACACCCTTCGCAATAAAATTCAAATTAATTTCGCTGCTCGGCCAGCGCCATCTGCAAAGGGAAGAGGCAAACTCTTAGAGCCCCGGGGAACCTAGACGATTCGTGCTCAATATTACCGATGCACGCGTATTAGCAGAAACTGAATATTCAATACACTGCATTCGTACTACGGATGTTTAACACGGTACAAATATGAATGTTGGAATATCTACAAGGTATAGTCTGGTAACACCATAAAGTAGTAAATTGACAAACATAAATAAAATAAAAAGACACTAGTGATGTTCTCTGTCTGACGACGAGGGAGACTAAGCTCTCCTACATCTCAGACATGGAACACAGAACGGTGCAATAAGAACAAAAAAAAAAGAAAAAAAGGAAGGAAGATGAAGAAGGCAGATACCTTCGAATCAATTGAAATAGGAAAGGAAAGAGAGTCAAAGAGACCAACACCAAATCCATCAAGGATATACACACCAGTCTCCGAACGGCTGCGAACCTAGCTCATGCTTGAGAAAGTCAGCTTGGTCAACGACCATGCACACGACCGAAACAGCATGACCGTAGGCTGACCACCCGGAAGAGGTGACAGGAAGTGCAGAAAGTGCCTTCCACAAAAGGCAACCGAAAAGACATAGGAAATAGAGACAGTAACGATCACAAGGATCAAACATCTCTACTGAAGAAAACCAAAAAGACACTGGTGATCTTCTATGTCTGAAGACGGGAGAGACTAAGCTCTCCTACATCTCAGACATGGAACACAGAACGGTGCAATGAGAAAGGAAGAAAAAAAAAAAAAAAGAAGAGAAGAAGGCAGACACCGTCGAATCAATAGAAACAGGAAAGGAAAGAGAGTCAAAGGGACCAACACCAAATCTACCAAAGAGATACACACCAGTCTCCGAACGGCTGCGAACCTAGCTCATGCTTGAGAAAGTCAGCTTGGTCAACGACCATGCACACCGGAACAACATGATCGTAGGCTGACCACCCGGAAGAGGTGACAGGAAGTGCAGAAAGCGCCTTCCACAAAAGGCAACCGAAAAGACATAAGAAATAGAGACAGTAACGATCACAAGGATCAAACATCTCTAAAAACAAAGCTACTGAAGAAAGACACTGGTGATCCTCTATGTCTGAAGACGGGAGAGACTAAGCTCTCCTACATCTCAGACATGGAACACAGAACGGTGCAATGAGAAAGGAAAAAAAAAAAAAGAGAAGAAGAAGGCAGACACCGTCGAATCAACAGAAATAGGAAAGGAAAGAGAGTCAAAGGGACCAACACCAAATCCACCAAAGAGATATACACACCAGTCTCCGAACGGCTGCGAACCTAGCTCATGCTTGAGAAAGTCAGCTTGGTCAACGACCATGCACACGACCGGAACAGCATGATCGTAGGCTGACCACCCGGAAGAGGTGACAGGAAGTGCGGAATGCGCCTTCCACAAAAGGTAACCGAAAAGACATAGGAAATAGAGACAGTAACGATCACAAGGATCAAACATCTCTAAAAACAAAGCTACTGAAGAAAGACACTGGTGATCCTCTATGTCTGAAGACGGGAGAGCCTAAGCTCTCCTACACCTCAGACATGGAACACAGAACGGTGCAATGAAAAAGAAAAAAAAAAAAAAAAGAAAGAGAGAGAAGAAGAAGGCAGACGCCGTCGAATCAATAGAAATAGGAAAGGAAAGAGAGTCAAAGAGACCAACACCAAATCCACTAAAGAGATACACACCAGTCTCCGAACGGCTGCGAACCTAGCTCATGCTTGTGAAAGTCAGCTTGGTCAACGACCACGCACACGACAGAAACAGCATGACCGTAGGAGGACCACCCGGAAGAGGTGACAGGAAGTGCAGAAAGCGCCTTCCACAAAAGGCAACCGAAAAGACAAAGGAAATAGAGACAGTAATTGATTAGAAGACCTAAATATAATCAAACATCTCTACACAATACTGTGGACTCCCACATAACAAAAGAAAAATACAAAAAGGGAAAACGTCTTCTCACCCCCAGTATGAGAAAAAGCGGAACTTAAAACCTCAAGGAATCACGCACCAACAACGAGGTAACTAAACCAGCAGAATCTCAGTTACGGAAAATGGAACGGCAACAACCTGAAAAGAAAAACTCAGAAAAACTAACAGTAATGGAATATACATCAGGCTCCGAAAGGCTGAGAATCTAGTTCGGGCAACGAGAAGGCCGCCCTGGCAAAACAGCCGGAATAATGGCTGGAACTCGCACGACCGTAGACTGACCACCCTGAAGAGGAGACTGAAGCCACAGAAAAGCCTTCTCAAAAAAGGCAAGCGAAGAGACATAGGAAAAAGAGACAGTTGGGGATAAACACATACAACCTAACATCTCTACGAAAGAAAACGGCCTGCACAGAAGTATGCAATAAAAAATAAGCAAAAGGTAAACAAACAAACCTTAAAGGGAAATTGTCGAGTGGACGGAGCTAATTGCTGAACACCGACAACAACCGAGGATGATGGTCACATCCGAACAATCAGCCATATTTTCTAGGATGTGTCAAGCCCACCCAAGAGAGAAGATCCCGATGAACCTGATATCAAATCTCATAAGAGACAGATTTCGGTGAAGTTGGTGAACCCTTCCCTCTCAACCCCCTCGCGAAGTAGGTCGGCAAGTGAAGACCGAATGGAATTGATATCTCGGCCTAGTCGAGATTTCGATAAAGTTGGATCGGATCCCAAGTAACAATAACTTCTTCCCAATGGTAAAAAAAAACAAATTCACGGTCCTTTGCATTTTGTAATCCCAGTAGACTCATAGCACAGGCAAAGGGAATAGCCCTAGGGGTGGGTATGGGTAAGTTTCTGGACTATCCGGAAACAGTGTAGGGACGGGCTCAACACTTGACACATTCGACATGAAAATATGGTGAAGAGGGGGGGAGTCTAAAAGGGCAGGCGAGACACCCTGCAGGTCCGAAGGTGAGGGGGCCCGACGTTCACACCGAGCCGTAAAACAGCTCAAAAACTCAAAAAATTAGGTAGCATGGCCCGCTCATCAATGACGACCGACCCGTCTAGTAAGTCGACGACTCTGAAAATGGCCCGGGCCGAATAAACCAGAGGGGACGACTGAAAAACGAGGATAATTGCAACCCGTTAAAGGGCCGAGTGCCGGCAGCGCCAATTGTGAAACTGGTGTTTAAAAACCGGTGTGCCTTAAGGAAGCGAGGGGCGGCCGAACCGCTCTTCCCCGGCAGTAAACACGACTACTACTACTACTACTACTAGGTTAGGGTAGGTTAGGTTAGGTTAGGTTAGGTTAGGTTAGGTTTTCCACGGGAAGGAAGAGGGCCGGGGATCCCCTTGAGCACGGGAAATCGAGGAAGCCAAGGGGCCCGAGTAAGGCTGACCTCCTAGGGCCGAACACCGTAGAGACATACGGGAAGGAGTTCGGCAGGGTGTCGCGGGCGGCACTTCCGCCGGCGGGGGTATTGATGCAGGAATGCCGCACTACCCCCGTCCCGGATTTGCTCGCCCTCATTAAGGACGCGGTGTCGACAGTCGACAAGGTGTCCTCGGTTTCCAAGGGGCTCAAGGGGACCCTCGTGAAGGACCTCCGCGTTGCGAGCCAGCAGGTCCGTGCGGCCAGCTACGAGCTGGCCTCGCGCGCGATCCGGGCCGGGTCCGAAGTCAGGGAGGTTGAAGAGTTCCGCGAATTGCTGCGCGAGACGGAGGGACGCCTCCGTCGCGTGACAGAGGAGCGCGACAACCTCCTTGACAAATATGAGGGGTCGCCGGTCGAGAGGGTGGCACAGGCGTTGGCGAGATCGCCGGGGCCTGCCCCGGCAACGACCCCACCGACGGGGAAGAATACGTGCCCGACCATGCGGGCGAGCGCGGTCGCGACGGCGGGAAACCGCGAGGGGGGGATAGAGGCGACCTTCTCCATCGACGATGTCAAACGAATCGTCGGGGAGGAGGTACGCGCTCTTGAGGGTCGCCTCCTTGAGGCGATTAAGGCCCACGGGGAGAGGGGGGGCAAAGTCGACACGGCGGTGGGCAACATGGGACCCCCGCCGGCCGACTGCAGAGCCCCCCGTCAGAAGAAGAGGGAGGAAAAAGGGAAGGGGAAGGGTACTAGGGCCCCCTCCGCCAGCTCCACGGCCTCGTCCAAAGCGGGGTCGAGGGGGAAGAGCGTGAGGGGGTCCTATGCGGACGCGGCGTCCGGGGGGAGCAAGCGGGCGGCCAAAGTGGCCGCAGCGCAGCCCACCCCTGCCGTCGCGCCTGCTGAGAACCCTCCCAAAAAGGGAGAGGTCCCCAATAAAGGGAAGGGAGAACTCCCCCCTCCCAAGGGGAAAGAGACCACGGCGCCGCGTCTACCGCGGCCGCCCAAGACGGCAGCCGTGGTCTTGACCGTCCCCGTGGGGGTTAATACCACCTACACGGAGGCGATGGGGAAGGTGATGGCCGGCGTCCGTTTAGAGGACGTCGGCATCACCGAGGGCATTGCCGTTGCCCGGGCCCAAACCGGTGCCCTCATGATGAGGGTTCGCGGGGCGGGGAGCCGGGACAAGGCGACCGCGCTCGCAGCGCGGATGAGGGGGGCCCTTGAGGGCACGGGGGTGGTGGTGAGCACCCCCACGCGGAATGCTGAGATCCGGCTCCGGGGGTTGGGCATAGGCGCAACACCGGAGTCGGTACGCCAGGCCCTCGTGGGCGCATCTGAATGCGCCCCCGAGGAGGTACGCGTGGGGGTGATCAACAGACCACCCAACGGGGGGGAGAACGGGCCCGGCACGTGTTGGGCCCGAATGCCGTTGGCGGCCGCGCGGAGGGTTGCCGGGGCCGGCAGAATTCGGGTGGGGTGGGCCTCGGCGCGGGTCGAAATACTGGAGCAACGTCCGCTCCAGTGTTTCCGCTGCTTGCGCCGAGGCCACACGTGGGCGCGCTGCACCCACACGGATGAGGCGAGCCGGCAGGGCCGGTGTTATAGGTGCGGGCAGGAGGGGCACCGGGCGGCGACGTGTACGTCTCTTCCTAGGTGTCCCCTCTGCTCGGATTTGGGGAAGCCGGCCGACCATCGGTCCGGCTCAGGGGCATGTCCCTCCTTCCGCCCCGGTAAACCCGGAGCGAAAGGAGGGCCGGAAAGGGACAAAGAGGCCCCGAAGGCTCCGACCCGTCCGGTCGAGCCTTCACCGGCCTTGCCTGCTCGCCCTCCTGGGGGGAAGAGAGCGCCGAGGTAAGAGGCCCCGCCCTTAAGGCGGGGTCCATATGGGGAATGACCTCCTCCCACGACTCGGGGACGCTCGAGCCGCCGGAGGGGGTCGTGAGGGAGGAGGTACCGGTACCTCCTGGACTCACGGGAAAGGGGGCCTGGTCCGGGGGTGTGCGAAATGCACCCTTCCGAGGAACAGGCCTTACCGCGAGCAGAGATCCCCTCGTTCGTACCGCCGGTGGGAGTTATTTTCCTTGACGCGCCTTTGCTTTATCGCGCACCGGTATGGGCGAACGACGGGATCTCTAGGGCCATCGGGGCGTCGAGCTGGAACTCGGCGTCCCACCGGGTGACCCCAGGGGGGGGGGGAAGCGCAGCCGCCGTCGCTGCGTTTCCTTGTTCGGGTAAATCGTAGGGGGGGCTTCTCTCCCCCTTCGGGAAAGTCCACGTAAGGACAGCGAGTGCGCGGATGTATACGATTCGGGTTCCCGTGCACCACGCTAAATCCGGGGACGGCCGCGGGGTTTTAGTCGGTGCGAGTCCGACATTGGCCTCCCTCATTTCCAGCAATGAGGGAGGTTATCCATAAGGGATTTCCCCGACGTCAAAAAAAAAAAAAAAAAAAAAAAAAAAAAAAAGGTTAGGTTAGGTTTATGGCACCGCTCGCTCGAGGCCAGCCGACGCAGTATCGCACTCTTGGAAAGAGTGCGGCGTCGGCTGGCCTTGCGGGCCATACGGGGGTACCGCACCATCTCCACCGAGGTGGCGGGCCTCTTGGCCGTGGTTCCTCCCTTCCACGTGGTGGCGGCGGGGCAGGCGATCATATACCGGATCGCCTGTGAGTCCCGCCGCCCCCCTGGGGAGGAGCTGACGGCCGAGGAGGATGGGGAGCTCGAAGTGCGGAGACGCCAGGCCCGCGCGGACGTGTTCGAGCGATGGAAGCAGATGCTTTCATCCTCGGCACGTCCGGTAGATCGGGCCCTCCTGCCCATGTTCGATACATGGTGCGGGAGGCGAGTTGGGTTGACCTTCCGCCTCACGCAGGTGCTCACCGGACACGGTTGTTTCGGTGAGTACCTGCATAGGATGGGGCGGGTGCCACCACTGCGGCGAGGAGGTGGACACGGCGCGGCATACACTCGAGGAGTGTCCGGCTTGGGCCGAGCCGCGCCGTGTCCTTAGAGCCGCGGTGGAAGGGTGGGACCTCTCGCTCCCGATCTTGTTCGACCACTTGATCGGGGGCGGGAGGTCGGCGAAGGCGGTGGCCTCCTTCTGCGAGACAGTGATGTCCCAGAAGGAGGCCGCCGAGCGAGCCCGGGAACGAGACCCGGGCTCGGCGAGAAGGAGGATGGCGCGGGGACGTCCCCCGCGTCGTCGTGCGCCGCCCTCCCCTTCAGGGAGAAGAGGAAGGGCGACGGGATCGGGAGATGCGACGCGGGGGACGTCCCCCCGCGGCGATGCGAGACCCCCGAGTGGGGGAACGGTGATGGGTGGGAGGGCGCGGGGAGTGTTCCCCTCCCCGCGCCAACTAATGCCCCCCCCTCCCGGGGGGCGGGGCTTCCCTTGGCGGTGCGAAGGGTTCGCCCTTCGCACCGCCGTATGCCTCCGTCGCGGGGGGCTGAGGATGGGGGGGCCGGGGGAGTGAGCTAACCCCGGCCCCCGGGGGGAGTTAATCCCCCCGGGGTGGCACGGCACCCCGAGACTTCGGTCTTGTGGCGGGGTGCCGGCCACACCCCAGAGGCGTGCTCTGGGGTGGGGCGCGTGGGGGGGTGGGGTGTTGAGGGTCGGGGCGTTCGGATGCGCCTCCGACGACCCTCCCTTGCCGGTGTCGGCGCACTCCTGCCCTGGCCGGGCGGGGACCCACGGGTCCCTGCTCGAGCGGGGCAGGAGGGCTCCGGGAGCTGTGGGTGGACCGAGCTGGGGCTCGGGAAGCCCAATCCGAAGGCTCGAGGGATGGGGACACTGGGCGGGTCCCTCCGCCCAGGGTCCAGTTAGTGTTAGGTATGGGGGGAGCTAACCCCTCCCCCCGGGATGCATGTAAAGGTAGGAGGTGTCCTGTTGAGTTTTCGCGAGATCCAGGCACCTCCTACATAGCTTAGGTGGGCGTGTGTTTTTAGTGCGGTATGCCTCGGGAGGGGAACGAGTCGCTCGCGACTCGACCCCCACCCGAGGAGAGTCCCACATAACCTCGGCTATCCCCCAGGAGGCCGAGGTGTGCGTAATGCATTTTCACACGAAAAAAAAAAAAAAAAAAAAAGGTTAGGTTGGGGTCTTCGGTCCTGTGGCGCCTACAGTGGAGACTCTGATCCACTGTCGGTCCGTACTCTCTATTTGAGGGTTGTCACAGGGCTAAATCCTCTCGCTCAACCTCTTCGTGGTGGACCCTGGGGCACGGCACTGATGGTTTTCCAGTGCCGTGTGCTAACGGAGCGGGGGGTGAGTGGGGGGCATTGCTTGACCGGAGTGTGGCAGCACTCGGGAAACGCAGTGTCCCTCGAGTGACGGTTTTCTTATGGTATCGACCAGGGCAAGTGGGAGTTTTTCTTATATATAATGGCTGACACACCGATTGAAGAAACCATTTACGGTGCAGGGGAGGGATACCCCAGTACCGGCACAGAGGGGGTGGGCGAGCAGGCCCCCTCTGGGTCGTCATTCGGCGTCTGCGAGTCCGGGTTGGTGGACCACTGGGCCACCCGGAAGGTAAGTGCTACCAGCGATGCCTCCCTGAGGGGAGATGCCTCCCACGCTGCTAGCGTGGGAGAGGTCCCAGAGGCGAGAGTGGCATCTGCCAGTGCCACCCCGTCTCTGGACGTGAACAAGGCGGGAGGGAAGACGGTGCGGGCCACCCGCAGGATGACGAGACCCGCCCTTATCGACGCAGCGAGGGGCGGAGTCGTGGGAGGGCAGAGTCAACAAGACCCTGAGGTGCCCGTGTTACCTTTTACCACGGAGCAAGGGCCGGCAGTTACCCCGTCAGTTTCAGCGGCGGGTTCGGAAAGTGGGTCCGAAAACTCAGAGACGCGCAAGCGGAAGCTCTGCAACCAGGACGGGGGCGCGCCGAGGAAGAAAGACTCGACCCCGCAAGTCGAGGAGATGGCCCTCGAGGTCCGGCCCCTCTCCACGGGCGAGATTCTCCAGGAATTCCTCGAGAGAGTCCGCCTCGTGGAGAGGACCGCCTTGAGGAGCACAAACCTCAAGGGCACTAGCGTGCGTGACCTTAAATGGTCCGCACGCTATGCGGAGGCCGCGTTTGTGGAGTTAGTGCGAAGGGGAGAGCAAGAACCGGGCTCCTTCCCCCCTGATACCGCCCCTCCCCCTCCCCCTCCCCCTCCCTCGAAGCCGCCAGGTGCCTCGAACTGCAAAAGCAGAACGAGGCCCTGCGGAGGAAGGTGGAGGACCTGACCGAGCCCCCTGTCACCCCCTCCGAGGGGTCATGGGCTACGGTGGAGGGCCGTAAAGCGAGGGAGGCGTCAAAGAAGGCCGCCAACCCTCCCCCCACCCCTCCTGTCACCACGGGACCCCAAAGGGCCCCCCAAGGAAAGGTTGGGGGGGGGAAGGTCCCGCCCAGGGTGGCCACCCCTCCGAAGGCGGCAGCGATATCGCTGACCATTCCGGAGGGGTGTAAAACAACCCTGGCGGAGGCTATGGCGAAAGCAAAAGCCGCCATAAAACTGGGGGAGCTTGGCGTGGGGGACATACGCATAAAGCGGGCGGTGACCGGGGGTCTCCTGTTGTAGATCCCTGGCCCCGAGGGAGCTGCCAAGGCGGATGCCCTGGCAGCGCGCATGGCAGCCGCGCTGAACGGTATGGGGGTGAGGGTCAACAGGCCCCTCAAGACGGCGGACCTCCGCCTGGACGACTCTGTCACCCCCGGGGAGATAAAAGCGGCGGTGGCGGAGGCCACGGGGTGCCCGCCTGACTCGATCAAGATCGGGAACGTTAAGTCCCCGGTCACCGGGTTGGGCACCACGTGGCTTAAATGCCCCGCCGCTGCGGCTCGCCAATTGGCGAGCAAGGGGAAATTGCGGGTTGGCTGGTCCACCGCAAAAGTCGAGGCACTGGCCGCTAGACCGCTGCAGTGCTTCCGCTGCCTGGCTGTGGGACATGTCAGGCAGCGGTGCACTAGCACGGTCGACCGTAGCGGCCAGTGCTACAAGTGCGGTGAGACCGGCCACCGGGCAAATGAGTGCTCGGCGGCTCCCCGGTGCCCGATTTGCACCGAGCTGGGGAGACCGGCCGGGCACAAGGCGGGGAGTGGTGTGTGCCCCCCGCCCCCGAGGAAAGGCCAGAAAGTTGGTGGGAAGGGGCCCACCAACAAAAAGGCCCCGGGGGGAGGGGAGCCTGCCCGACCCCCTCCCGCCCCGAGTGAGAAGATGGAGGTGGATCCCCCACCTCCAGGGCCAGCCCGGCCTGAGGTGGCCACACCGGGGGCGTCAACAACGGCACAGTAATGCCTAGGACGCCAGGACTTGTTTGTCCATGGCCTGGCGGAGAGAGAGGTAGGGCTGGCCGTTGTCACGGAGCCTTACGACGTCCCCGACTCCTCCCCTTGGGTGGGGGACGTCGGGGGCTCCGTGGCAATTTGGGCCCGAAAGGGCGGTGAGTTCCCCCCCGGCTCCGTGGTCGAGCGGAGCCGAGGGGTGGTGTTGTTTCGATGGGGAAGGTTTCTGGTCGCGGGATGCTACGTTTCGCCCAATTGCAGCCTCGGAGAGTTCGAGGGGTTTCTGGACCGGCTAAGGGTGATGATTACACCATACCTAGCCGGTCCAATGTTGGTCCTGGGGGACTTCAACGCGAAGTCCACCACTTGGGGAAACCCCAGGACCACCCCTCGAGGAGAAACTCTCGAGGCTTGGGCGGGGGGCTTGGAGCTCCGGTTGGTGAACCGGGGCTCCGTAGCAACGTGCGTGCGGCATAATGGGTGGTCCATAGTCGATCTGACTTGGGCCACCCCCTCAGCCGTACGCCGTGTGTCCGCCTGGCGGGTGGCCACAGAGTGGGAGTCACTCTCCGACCACCTCCATATCACCATGGAGGTGGAGGCCACCCAGCAAAATCAGGCGGACCAGCCCCCCCCACGTAGCTCCCATGCGGCGCCCGTTAAATGGGCGCTGCAGCGACTAGACGAGGACGTCCTGAGAGCCTCAGCCCTCGCCTATTCCTGGGTTGAACCCACGGAGCGCGGGACTGACGAGGGGGTGACATGGTTCCGGGGCATCATGAAGTCGCTATGCGATGCTTCGATGCCCCGGGCCGGTAGACACCCCCCGAAGACGTCAGCGTACTGGTGGTCGGGCGAGATTGCGGCCGCGAGGGACACGTGTGTCCGCGCCCGACGCCAGTACACCCGCGCACGTCGACGCAACCCTGTTGGAGGCGTCGACGAGGCGAGGGTGGCCGCCCTGTATACAGAGTACAGGGCGGCCCGGATGGCTCTCCAGCGTGCAATCGCCGCTGCAAAGGCCGTGGCCTGGGATGAGCTCCTCGGATCCCTTGATAGGGATCCATGGGGGCGCGCCTACAGGGTGGTGCTGAGCAAGCTCCGCCCGTGGGCGCCCCCCATAACCGAGGGGCTTGACCCCGAGTTCCTGGGACGGGTCCTCAGTACACTCTTCCCTCCCTCGGAGGGAACGAGAGAGGACCCGCCCGCCTCGGTCCACACCAACTGGACCGATGAGCTCGGGGTCACGGAGAGTGAGCTCTCCCGGGCCGTCCAGAGGATCCGGGAAGGGGGCAAGAAGGCCCCCGGTCCCGATGGGGTCCCTGGACGGGTCTTGGCCACGGCCCTGGACGTCCTCGCCCCGGCTTTCACAGGAATTTTAAATTCCTGCATGAGCCGGGGAATCTTCCCCAGCGAATGGAAAGTCGCCAGGCTGGTCCTCCTCCATAAGGCAGGAAAGCCCGCGGACTCTCCCTCCGCGTACCGGCCCCTATGTCTGCTCGACGAGGCGGGCAAGATCTATGAAAAGATCATTGCCGACCGCCTCGTCGAGCATCTGTCCCAACACGGTGGTCCCGATCTGAGCGACAGCCAGTTCGGCTTCCGGAGGGGGCGTTCGACGGTAGACGCCGTCGGTCGTTTCGCCTCCCTCCGGAAAAAGGCTGTCGCTCAAGGCAGGGTGTTGTTGGCGGTGAGTCTCGATATCACCAACGCCTTCAACACCCTGCCATGGGATGAGGTAGTGAGGGCCCTGGACTATTTCCAGGTGCCCTCCTACCTCAAGGAAGTGATCCGGGACTACCTGAGGGACAGGTGGTTCGAATATCCGGGCCGGTACGGAAACATCAGGAGGGAAGAGATGCACCGCGGAGTGCCACAGGGGTCGATCCTCAGACCGCTCCTGTGGCTACTCGCTTTTGACGCGGTGCTGCGGGCTAGCCTTCCTCTCGGCGTCCACCTAATCTGCTACGCGGATGACACATTGGTGGTCGTCGAGGGGAGGTCATGGGGGAGGACCTTGAGCCTGGCGCAAGCAGCGGTGGGCTGCGTCGTCGGTGGGATCCGGAGATTGGGGCTGGAGATTTCTGCCGGCAAAACCGAGGCAATGTGGTTACATGCATTGCCTCGGAGCCGGCAGCCACCCCAGCTCCGGATCCAGGTGGGTGAAGCCTCTGTCGAGGTGAAGGGCGAGATGAACTATCTCGGCCTGACCCTCGACAGCCGCTGGTGCTTCGAAGAGCACTTCGACCGTATGGCCCCCTGAGCCGAAGGGGTGGCAGCCGCCATTGGTCGGCTGCTGCCCAATATCGGGGGGCCCGATGATCGGATACGTCGCCTCTACTCGGGGGTGGTGCACGCCAAGTTCCTCTATGGAGCCCCGTGTGGTCCGAAGAGTTAATGGCCAGCCGGCGTAACATGTTGCACGCAAACCGTGTGCAACGACGGCTGGCCATTCGGACCATACGGGGATTTCGCACCATCTCCGGGGAGGCGGCGTGCCTCCTCGCGGGCATGACTCCCCTCCATCTAATGGCGGTGGAGCGGGCAACCACGTATCGGATTGCCTGCTCCATCCGCCGGGGGGAGTTATGCCCCGAGGGGCAAGAGGTCGAAGTGCTGAGGCACCAGGCCCGGCAGGACATCCTGGTCCGTTGGCGGGAGGAGATTTCTTCCGCCGACTCGGACCGGCCAATTGTCCGGGCACTCCTGCCCATTCTGGAGGAATGGTGCAGGAGTCGGGTACGGCTAACCTACCACATGACACAGGTGCTCTCCGGGCATGGCTGCTTCGGGGAGTACCTGTGTCGGATTGGATAGGAACCGACGGCGCAGTGCCACCACTGCGGTGAGGCCCAGGACACTGCGCGGCATACGCTGGAGGAATGTCCAGCGTGGTCGGAGCCGCGCAGTGTCCTTAGGGGTGTTATAGGGGTGGACCTCTCCCTGCCGGTCGTGATCGACCACATGATCGGCAGCGAGAGGTCAAGATCCGCGTTCGCCTCCTTCTGCGAAACCGTTATTTCGCAGAAGGAGGCAGCGGAGAGGGAGAGGGAGTCCGACCCCCTCTCCGCCAGGAGGCTGGCCTCGGCGGGGCGTCCCCGTCGAGGCCGACGGCCAGCAACTAGGGGCCGCAGACGTGTTGGCGGCGGTACGTAGTTACCCGTACCGCCGCCAAGGGGGGCTTGCCGTTTTAGGCGCCCCCGTGGTGGGCAGGCCGCGGGGGGGCGAGGTGGAGCACGAATCCCCTCCCCCCCCATCAACAAAGATGCAGCCTGCCGGTCGACCCCCCCCGTTATTTTACTTTATTTTATTCTATTTTATTTATTTATTTATCCCCTATTTTGCTTTGCCCTCCCCCTTTTGTATGTTTTGTTGTGTTTGTCTTTTATTTATTGACATTTTATTTATTTTATGTATTTATTGATTTACGTATTTTATTAATTTCTATTTTACTTTTACTTAATTGATTTATATGTATTTTATTTATTTATGTATTTTATGTATTGAATTTTTATTTATTGAGTTTTATTTATTTATATTTATTTATCGTTATTTTAATGGGGGTCGACCAGGGGGGTGGGACAGGGGGAGGGGACAGACGCGAGCCGGAACTCGCCTCTGTCCCCTCCTTGTCGCGTGCGGAAACCTCCCTCCTCGGCCGGGCGGGAACCCTTGGGTTCTCTTCCCCGAGCGAGGGGGGGGGGGGTTACCGGGGGTCGCGGGTGTCTCGAGCTGGGGCTCGGGACACCCAGCCGAGCGACCCCAGGGATGGGGGACACCGTGTGGGTGACCCGCATGGTGTCCAAATAGCACTAGGTTTGATTGGGGGGAGCTTCTCTCCCCCCCGGGAATGGGGCTTTTAAGCCGGGGCTGGAGGTGGTCGGTCGCATTCGATTTCGAGATCCCGACCACCTCCAAAATAGCTTAGGGAGGTCACCGTAGGTTTTTTAGTGGGTAGGTCCGGTCCCTTCTGGAACGGACAGTCCCACATAAACCCGTCTCTCCCCCAGGAGGGCGGGGTACGCGTAAAGCGTTTTTCCTACGTTAAAAAAAAAAAAAAAAAAAAAGTTAGGTTAGGTTGAGAGCGGTTTTGACTTTGACAGAAGTAGGTTCTCGTTAGAACATAGCTGTAGAAAATCCCACTCGTAGCAAGGCGAATAGATATTCATACAGTGTAGATAGGATTAATTTAGTATAAGTGGTAAAGGGTTGATTTAGCTACATAGTTTTTAGTTTTAGTTAGGTTAATTTAATAGTGAAATAGTTTAGAACCGTCTGCGTAAAGTGTACATAGTGCGAAAAGTGATTCAGTTTAGTGAGCAAGTTTGCGGATCCTGTATATAGGGGGTTTTCGAAGTGTCCGAAAACTTACGTAACAAAATTTGTTTCATAAGTCTCCGGACACTTTCGCGTGGTTAATCATAGGAAAAAGTCCGAGAACTTGTGAAACGATCGATCGTTCATAAGTTCCCGGACTGATTCTTTTAAGGGCCCTGAAGGGCCAGGGAGGGGTTTCCCGACCTGTTCATAACTGCAGCAATTACCAAAATTAATTTGGTCAGTTTTTAGAACTGTCCGGAAATTTTTGAGACGAACTGTTTAGTTCGTACCATTTATTGTTGGACATTTTCCGATCGAGGAGATTTTTTGCGGGCAGATAGAGATCCGGAAATTAAAACGTTTTTGTATCTTGGTATTTTTTAGTTCGTCTCACTTTTCCACGGAAATTTCTATTTTTGAGTTTTTTGTTTTTTTTTTTGTGAGTGTAGGCTTATGTAGGCTGGGATTACGATTTTGGAATAGGACGAGCGTGCGAGAGAGGTGTTTGTGTTTTAGTTTTTAGGGTTTTAGGTTAAGTGAGTGCCAGCGAGGCTGTATAGTTATTTTAAATTTAATTAGTGTAAGTGCGTGCGGCGTTTTAGTTTAAATAGTTTTAGTTCATTGTATTAGGTGGAATAGTATTCCAATAAAAGAGGAAATTCTTTTAATTTTGGTGTTGATTGAGTTTTTGACCCTGGGATTTTTAGTTTTACGGGGGTATAGGGCTCTACCCTAATAAAGATGCCGGTGGAGCATTCTCCACGCCCAGGGAAGGATCCTGGAGAGATAGGTTCTGAACAAAGTAGAGTAGAAACAGAGAAAGAGAAAGAGAAGGATAAAGGGAATGAGAAAGGGGAAGTAACCAGAGGAGTGAAAACCATTACGGCTTCGGATAAGTATACAGGGCAAAAAAGGAAAATGGGTGATAAAGAGAAAGAAGAAGAGGGGGGTTCGAATGAATCTAGAAATAAGGGAAACCGTGATTTAGGGAATGGGGATAATAGTGAAGCTAATAAAAGACTTAGGATATTAGCTCTAAAGCACTTGCTGAAAGGAGTTAAACCAACGGCTAATGCTCTAAAATACTACGTTTGTGGCAACAAATGTATTAAGGAGGAGGTTAAGGCAAATTCGAACACTGTAGTTTTCGGGGTTAGTAGTGCAATCAAGATAATGGAAGAGATTGAAAGACTAATTGAGGGAAAAGTAATCTTAGGAGGAGAGGGGAGCAATAAGGAAACGCAGGTGACCCCCTCTCTGAAAGCTAGGGATATACAGGGAACAAACGATAAAGAGGAGAATAAACAGGGTTCGGCAGCGCAAGCAGTGGTGGATTTAGAAGATATCTCAGAGTTTAGTTTAGCAGCACGGAGAAATTTGGAGGAAAGCCTAAGAGAAGAGTCGCTCCGGATATCTTCGCGAAGGGAGGAGGGTTGGATAAACGAGAGAGAACGTAAAGCGCAAGCGAGGAAAGATAGGGAAGAAAGGAAAAAATTAGAACTGGAGGAAAAAAATAAGAAGGCGGAAAAGGAAAAATTGGAGAGGGCAGCTAGAAGAAGGGCGAATCCTCCCCCCAAACCCGAAGCGATTTTAGTAAAGGCGACTAGGGAAAGGTCTTTTGCGGATCTATTTAAAGATCTAAAATCGAACGCGGGGGACAAAATAGGTGGGATACAGACGATTAGAAAATCAAGGGGGGGCGACCTGCTGATCGAACTGCAAAAGGAGACAAATTGCGGCGATTTTGAGAGGATTGTGAAGGAATCCTTAGGTCCACCCCAACAAGTTAAGAGACTCGTCCAAAGGGTTAATTACGAAATTAAAGAAATTGACCCGACCTTGGAAAAACAAGATATTCGCGAGGAACTTGCAAGAAATCTGCACTTGGACATAGAGGAAATTGAAATTAGGAACATTAGATTTGGCTATGGGGGGCTGAAAACGGCGATTGTCTCTCTTCCTAAGACGATTCAGGGTAGCAACTTGGAAGGAAATCAAATTAGAATTGGCTACACTTACTGTAAAATTAAAATTGCGGCTAACATAATTAGATGCTTTAAGTGCCATGGCTTCGGTCACATGACCTACACGTGCCCGTATAAGCAAATTTTAAATCTGTTGTGTAGGAAATGCGGTAGGGAAGGTCACACAATTAGTGAGTGTCCAAATGAGAAATGTTGTATACTTTGCTCTAGACTAGGGGCTCGGCAGGAGGAAACGGCACATGTGGCCGGGGCCATGAACTGCCCTCAATTTCGAAAACATTTGGCGCAGATTAGCGGTGGAAACTCACAAAATTCAACGTGAGAATCTTGCAAATCAATGTGAACCATGCCAAGCTGGCGCACAATCTTCTGTACCAGACGGCAGTACAATTAGAAGTAGATCTGGTTCTAGTTTCCGAACCGCTGCGTAATCCAGGGGGGTGGATTCTAACCAAGGGTACTAGCAACGCGGCAATATGGGTTACCGGGCTCAGGGGTCTTAAGAATCAGGAAGACGGTAATATGCAGAGCGAAGATTTTGTGGCAGTTAGGCTGGGGCAAATTACGGTTATTAGCGTCTATATTTCCCCGAACATTTCTCCCAAAATGTACTCATCAAAGCTGGAAAAGTTGGAAAAATTCATAAAAAAAGAAAAAGAGGAGGGCAGAAAGATAATAGTCGGGGGGACTTTAACGCGAAATCTCCGGCTTCGGAGTGTCGACCATTCGGATGTGCGGGGGTCTTCCCCTGCTTAGCAGGTGGCTGGTCTTATCCCCCCTCCCCCCTTCGTGGTCCCCTTTTTACGGGGGGCCACGCTCCCGGCGGGAGGGGGCCCCGCGAAACGCTCTGCAGCGTCCCGCGGGACCTCCCTCCCGCCGTGAGAACCTAACCTAACCTAGTAGTAGTAGTAGTAGTAGTAGTAGTAGTAGTCGTGTTTACTGCCGGGGAAGAGCGGTTCGGCCGCCCCTCGCTTCCTTAAGGCACACCGGTTTTTAAACACCAGTTTCACAATTGGCGCTGCCGGCACTCGGCCCTTTAACGGGTTGCAATTATCCTCGTTTTTCAGTCGTCCCCTCTGTTTTATTCGGCCCGGGCCATTTTCAGAGTCGTCGACTTACTAGACGGGTCGGTCGTCATTGATGAGCGGGCCATGCTACCTAATTTTTTGAGTTTTTGAGCTGTTTTACGGCTCGGTGTGAACGTCGGGCCCCCTCACCTTCGGACCTGCAGGGTGTCTCGCCTGCCCTTTTAGACTCCCCCCCTCTTCACCATATTTTCATGTCGAATGTGTCAAGTGTTGAGCCCGTCCCTACACTGTTTCCGGATAGTCCAGAAACTTACCCATACCCACCCCTAGGGCTATTCCCTTTGCCTGTGCTATGAGTCTACTGGGAGTACAAAATGCAAAGGACCGCGAATTTGTTTTTTGACCATTGGGAAGAAGTTATTGTTACTTGGGATCCGATCCGACTTTATCGAAATCTCGACTAGGCCGAGATATCAATTCCATTCGGTCTTCACTTGCCGACCTACTTCGCGAGGGGGTTGAGAGGGAAGGGTTCACCAACTTCACCGAAATCTGTCTCTTATGAGATTTGATATCAGGTTCATCGGGATCTTCTCTCTTGGGTGGGCTTGACACATCCTAGAAAATATGGCTGATTGTTCGGATGTGACCATCATCCTCGGTTGTTGTCGGTGTTCAGCAATTAGCTCCGTCCACTCGACAATTTCCCTTTAAGGTTTGTTTGTTTACCTTTTGCTTATTTTTTATTGCATACTTCTGTGCAGGCCGTTTTCTTTCGTAGAGATGTTAGGTTGTATGTGTTTATCCCCAACTGTCTCTTTTTCCTATGTCTCTTCGCTTGCCTTTTTTGAGAAGGCTTTTCTGTGGCTTCAGTCTCCTCTTCAGGGTGGTCAGTCTACGGTCGTGCGAGTTCCAGCCATTATTCCGGCTGTTTTGCCAGGGCGGCCTTCTCGTTGCCCGAACTAGATTCTCAGCCTTTCGGAGCCTGATGTATATTCCATTACTGTTAGTTTTTCTGAGTTTTTCTTTTCAGGTTGTTGTCGTTCCATTTTCCGTAACTGAGTTTCTGCTGGTTTAGTTACCTCGTTGTTGGTGCGTGATTCCTTGAGGTTTTAAGTTCCGCTTTTTCTCATACTGGGGGTGAGAAGACGTTTTCCCTTTTTGTATTTTTCTTTTGTTATGTGGGAGTCCACAGTATTGTGTAGAGATGTTTGATTATATTTAGGTCTTCTAATCAATTACTGTCTCTATTTCCTTTGTCTTTTCGGTTGCCTTTTGTGGAAGGCGCTTTCTGCACTTCCTGTCACCTCTTCCGGGTGGTCCTCCTACGGTCATGCTGTTTCTGTCGTGTGCGTGGTCGTTGACCAAGCTGACTTTCACAAGCATGAGCTAGGTTCGCAGCCGTTCGGAGACTGGTGTGTATCTCTTTGGTGGATTTGGTGTTGGTCTCTTTGACTCTCTTTCCTTTCCTATTTCTATTGATTCGACGACGTCTGCCTTCTTCTTCAATCTCTTTCTTTTTTTTTTTTTTTTTTTCTTTTTCATTGCACCGTTCTGTGTTCCATGTCTGAGGTGTAGGGGAGCTTAGTCTCCCTCGTCGTCAGACAGAGAACATCACTAGTGTCTTTTTATTTTATTTATGTTTGTCAATTTACTACTTTATGGTGTTACCAGACTATACCTTGTAGATATTCCAACATTCATATTTGTACCGTGTTAAACATCCGTAGTACGAATGCAGTGTATTGAATATTCAGTTTCTGCTAATACGCGTGCATCGGTAATATTGAGCACGAATCGTCTAGGTTCCCCGGGGCTCTAAGAGTTTGCCTCTTCCCTTTGCAGATGGCGCTGGCCGGGCAACGAAATTAATTTGAATTTTATTGCGAAGGGTGTATTATTTCTGTCACAAAATTTTCCGGAAGATGAAAATTGTTGTAGTGTATAGTGATTGCGTGTTCGCTGATATTTGCATAGTAATTATGACATTAGGGACTGAAACCAACTTTTTCCTAAATAGATCTTGTGTAACTTTTTACTTGGTATATTAAACATACGTGAGAATGTTTATGTTTGTCAATTTGCTTCTTTATGCTGTTACCAGACTGTACCTTGTAGGTATTTTATTACGTACTTATTACTTATTTCATTCATATTTGTAAGTTGTCAAACATCCGTAGTACGAATGCAGTATATTGAATATTCAGTTTCTGCTAACACGCGAACATCGGTAATATTGAGCACGAACCGTTTAGGTTCCACGGGATTCTAAGAGTTTGCCTTTTCCCTTTGCAGATGGCACTGGCCGAATTGTGGAAGATACATGTTTAACATAGCAACGGAATTAATTTGAATTTTATTGCGAAGGGTGTCTTATTACTGTCACAAATTATTCAGGAAGATGAAAAATTGTTTTAATGTATAATGAGTGCGTGTTCGCTGATATTTGTATATTAGTTATTACATTAGGGACTGAAGCAAGCTTTTTTCCTAAATAGATCTTGTGTAACTTTGTAATTAATAAATTAAACATACGTGAGAATATTTGTGTTTGTCAGTTTACTACTTTATGCTGTTACCAGACTATGCCTTGCAGATGTTTCATTACTTATTTCATTTCCCTCATTCATATTTGTAGCTTGTCAAACACCCGTAGTACGAATGCAGTATATTGAATATTCAGTTTCTGCTAACACTCGACCATTGGTAATATTGAGCACGAACCGTTTAGGTTCCACGGGGCTCTAAGAGTTTGTCTCTTCCCTTTGCAGATGGCGCTGGCCGAGTTGTGGTGTGGAAAACTCTATCGCTCTATGTATAACAACGATATTCCGCGTCCACACGTGGTCGGAATTACACGTGATCGGTAAACAAGATGGATGCCACAACACGTGGTTAAGGTGGAATAAATGAACACGGACTTTATATGTAACGTTCAACTCGATGGTCGCAAGACGAGAGAGACGAAGCGGCAGGCTCGACGCGCAGACAGCGCCGTCGACCCCCACTCCAGACCATCACAGGGAAGGGGGAACCACGTCCCCACAGACTCCCCCCCCAGTGTGAACGAACTTTATTCAGTAATTCAACATGTGTATATATAAAAAAACAATATTTACAATATTTACAAGAACAAAACAAAAAAAATAACGCACAACGTGCAAACACATGAAAGTAACATGAACCTGTCAACCAAAACAAATACAACGCTTAAAACTAGATTAAACCTAACCGCGCGTGTCTGCCGCGAACTTCACGGTTTTTCGCGCGTATGTTCGAAACGCGGGACGATCCCGACCAGAGGGGTTGGATGGACCAGAGACTCCCGGCGGCGCGTCCGCTAGGAAGTCCGGGACGATAAACGCCGGTTTAACTAAATCGGAGGACACTGTACGCTGAGCCCCGCCAACATCAATTTTGAAAAGGTGCTCAGTGACCCTCTCGATAACACGATGCGGTCCAGTGTAAGGTCGCTCCAGCGATTTCTTCGCAGAATTACGGAGAAACACGTGCGTACATGTCCGCAACTCCTTGAACATGAACGCACGCGTCCTGCAATTATGCACGACCGGAATAGGTCGTCCCTTTCGCATAAACCTCTTGAATTCCTCGAGAAAAACGTTCGGGTCAGGCGCATCGTTGTCGGGGTGGAAGAATTCCCCCGGCAGGCGCAATGTTGTCCCGAACACCATTTCCGCAGGCGACGCTGTAATATCCGAACGCACGTGTGATCTTAGTCCCATCAGTACGATGGGAAGAACGCGGGTCCATTCGTCGCGGGCGTGGCACATAATTGCGGCTTTAAGCACGCGGTGCCAACGCTCAACCATACCATTAGACTGCGGATGATACGGAGTGGTTCTAACTCTATGGCAACCTATAAGCGACAAGAGCGCTGAAAATAATCTGGACTCGAACTGCACCCCCTGATCGGTGGTCACGACTTTAGGCGCGCCGAAACGTGAAATCCACGTTTCCAGAAACGCGCGAGCTACTGTTTCAGCCTCGCTGTCCTTCATAGGAACAGCTTCCACCCAACGGGAGAAACGGTCCACCATCGTCAGAAGATAAGAAAAACCCTCGGAAGTCGGCAGGGGACCAACAATGTCCACATGGACATGGTCAAACCTGCCATCCGGAGGAACGAAATGTTCAGGACGATGGTGATTATGCCGAGAAACTTTAGACTGTTGGCAGCTCAAACAGAGCTTACACCAACGAGCTACGTCTCTATGCATATCCGGCCACACATAGCGTTGCCGAATAAGTCGATCAGTAGCCTTCGCGCCAGAATGGGCGAGATCATGAAACAAATTGAACACACAGCCCTGCGCAGATTCTCGGGAATATAGGGGCGAATGGCCTCCCCCGAGATCTCACAAAATACGGGAATGTGTTCTGGCCCCCAAAGCAATTTCCTTAATTTGAGCGGGTGGTCAGGAGAAGCGCTGATGAGCTTGAGTTGCTCATCAGCAGCCTGCCCCCCGGCGATGTCCTCGAGACTAACCTCGAGCGGCATTCGAAGAGCATCGACCCTGGACAATGCATCGGCCACAACATTGTCCGAACCCGGAATGTATACGATGGACGTCGTAAACTGCGCAATATATGACAATTGCCTTGCCTGACGAGGAGAGGCCCTATCAGGACGCTGTAAAAACGCGTACATGAGCGGCTTGTGGTCAGTAAGAATCGAAAAAGACCGACCCTCAATCGCGTCTCTAAAATGTTTGACAGCCTCAAACGCGGCTGTCAACTCTCTGTCATAGGCGCTGTATCGGACTTGAGCGGGATTAAACTTGCGCGAAAAATACGCCAGCGGCTCCCAGAATGAGTTACCGCTCCGCTGCTCAAGAACCGCGCCCATAGCGAAATCAGACGCGTCTGTGACCACCCTCAAAACCGCTCCAGCGCACGGATGGACCAACAAGGTCGCCCCAGCAAGGGCTTCCTTGACCCTAATAAACGCCTCCCGAGAATCACTCGTCCAAGGAATCTCCCTCGTGTCGTTCTTTTTAGAATCCAACAAGAATTCGTTCAAAGGCGCTTGAAGATGCGCGGCACGAGGGATGTTGCGGCGGTAAAAATTTACCATGCCGAGGAATCGGCGCAAGTCGACGACTCGCTTAGGCTCGGGAAAATCCACAATAGCCTTGACCTTAGAAGCCAATGGTCTGATGCCGGCAGAATTGATAGTGTGCCCGAGAAACTCAATCTCAGACACACCGAAGACACATTTACTTGGGTTCAAACGCAAGTGATGCTCGTTGAGCCGCTGAAGAACCATCCTGAGATGTTCAGCGTGCTCCTCCTCCGAGCTCGACGCGACAAGTATATCGTCGATATAAACGAACACAAAATCAAGGTCACCGAGAACCCTATCCAGAAACCTTTGGAACGACTGACTGGCATTTTTCAGACCGAAGGTCATGAACAGAAATTCAAACAGCCCAAAGGGCGTTGTCACCGCAGTCTTTTCAATGTCCTCGGGTGCCATTGGAATCTGGTTATACGCCCTGAACAGGTCGAGCGACGAAAATATCGTCTTCCCATTGAGATTCACGGAAAAATCATGAATATGCGGCGTCGGATACTTGTCAGGAACCGTCTTACTATTCAACCCTCGATAATCCCCGCATATGCGCCACGTGCCGTCCTTCTTTAAGACCATATGAATGGGACTAGCCCATGGGCTCGAAGAAGGACGACAAATACCCGCCTCGACCAGCGTTCTAAATTCACGCTTGGCGGCATTGAGTTTGTCAGGATTGAGACGACGTGGTCTCTCGGACACCGGAGGGCCAGTGGTAACAATGTGATGATACACATCTGCCGGCTTAATCGGTGAAACCACCGACGCACCAAAAACCTCGGGGAATTCCGCGAAGATACACGCGAATCGCGAAGAAGGCAGACACGCGCTCACGCAACAACCTGGAACAGTGTACGGCACAGTAACTGCGTACACCTTCGTCTGCGAATCGATTAAACGGTTCGACCGAAGGTCGACAAGCAGACCATAATGCCGAAGAAGATCCGCGCCAATGATCGCGTGCGGCACCGCGGCGATACAAAAATTCCACTTGATCGGACGTCGCAACCCGAGATCAAGTGTGCGAAACGATTCGCCGTAAGTGTCGATAGCCGTGTCGTTAGCCGCGACGAGCCTGAAACCCGTAGCCTTTCCCCGTATGGCTGGATTCGCCGGAACCAACGATAAATCCGCACCTGTATCGATCAGGAATGACGTTCCCGAAATGCGGTCACGAATATGGAGACGGGAAGATTCGCGGTCACCTCCCGCGCCCGTCTCGGCCACGGAAGGAGGACTCAGTTTCCCGACTTAAACGTTGGGTACTTATCGCACCAGACCTTGCACGAATTCGGCGAATCGGGATACTTCCTGTGTGCATAGCACAGGTTAGATCCGTCCGACGCATCGCGAGACTTCGAACGAGTGATGCCCACTTGGACGCGTGCCGATTGGACGGTCCCGATTGGACGCGTTCCTTTTGGGCGCCGTGCCGATTGGACGCGTTCCTTTTGGACGCCGTGCCGATTGGACGCGTTCCTTTTGGACGCCATGCCGAATGGACGCGTTCCTTTTGGACGCCGTGACGGTTGGACGCGTTGCTTTTGGACGCCGTGCCGATTGGACGATTTATAAGTATATTATGTATACCGTTTGACAGGTGTAGGTTAGAATAGAGGATTATTTAGAAGATAGTTATTAGGATATCTGAGGAATATTCATCATTTTAGAGCATGAAACAGGAGAAAAGATACAATAATATTGCTCAGTGACGCAGATTTATTAGTTTATGACATACAGAGTGTCGATTAAAATACCACGACAAATAACAGAAATATGTTCTCGTAACAGAAATGGAATTACTTTCTTGCAAGATATATCTGGAATTATGATTAAGTATATTTGAAATAAACAGTTTTATACATGTAGATGAATTCCATATATTTTAATTTCCTACTTCAATTTTCTAAATATAGAATGCTAGTTACAATTCACATTGTTATCTTCTACTTTCGGAGAAAGACTTTTACAAAGTAACGATTTATAAGAGAAATAACTTGTAACAACGTAGTATCATCCATATCACTGACTGTTGTACTTTCTACTTGTACATATCGAGTACAAAGGTCTCCGTTAGTCGTGTACTCGAGCAATCTGTCTTCTGAAAAAGATTTACATTAGATAGCTAATCGTCGTTTTCAGACGGTGGTCAAGTTTTTTTATACTATTTTATTAATTAAAATTGTTTTGCAGATACTGACAATTGTATAAGCGGTAGTTAAATTGATGACCAGAGTTTAATAGAAGGTAAATTTTTTACTTATTCATATCTTCACTTATGGTTTTCATTCAACAGTTTGTCAGCATTTAATGTTATTTTCGATAAATACAGTGTAAATGATATATGTGTATAAAATACAATGCAGTATTTGCAAAACGATAATATATATGTAGTACATGATATCATATAATATCATTTTATATTGTTATCTTTTAATACAAAATTAAATTTCACAAATGCATAATATACATATTTTATAGTATTTTAAAATTAATCTTGTTTTGGTGTATTCTGTTTCCATGTTGTTAAATAGAAGAAGCATCTGGACAAAGGATTTGCTGCTGCAAGTCAGGCGTCTCCAGAATAATACTACCATGCGATCACACATATTTCTACAAGTAGTAATAAATAATTTATATTAACCAAACTAAAGCATTTTTTATATAGACCAATATCCTTCAATAACTTGTAACAACGTAGTTTCATCCATATCATTGACTGTTGTACTTTTTACTTTTACATATCGAGTACATAGATCTCCGTTAGTCGTGTACTCGAGCAATCTGTCTTCTGAAAAAGATTTATATTAAATAGCTATAACAGAATTAATGTCAGTTTGGGGATAGAGATATTTACCTGTACTAAATGTTCCACTCAAGCGAGTTCCATTATACGCATCACTTTCATCGGAGTCTGAAAACGAATGAAAAAAATTTTACTTGAGGCATACGTCGAACTTAGCGTTGGTAATGTATGCAAACGTACCACTTGACAATACATTGTTCATAATCTTTATTAAAAATCTTCAAAAATTGTTCAATTGGCAGCATCCCGGAAACTTAGTTATCTTGGAATAACTTAATATTGGCGTTCCTTTCTCTATTGGCACGAGTACGAATTCGTGTGACTTTTAAGGTTTTTTTAAATAAACGTTGGTAATCACTCTTTCCATCTTTGATTTGCTTTAAGTTCTCTGTAAATCTATTTTATTAAAATGTTAGTGCAAAGAAACAAAAAGAATGACACGTATTAAAAGCATGTAAAACATTACCTTAAAGATCCACAAATTCAACAGCGTGGATTGGAAACGTTGCGCAGGGGTATTATTAAAGGACTCAACGATGTTGTTAGTCCTCACTGGAGAACCGTATACGTTAACCTTGGAAGAAATAGGAAGCCACACATTGCGCAGATATGCCATAACCAGAAGTACAATTGGAAATGTGCCGCATGTACGGTCAGCGACTAACTGAATTTGATGTAATGCTTCTGGAAACATACCGGATGGAGCTAAAGGCATTATCATAGCCATTGATAGTATTTCTCTTGGTGCTCCTTGCAACCCCAACTTCTTCTACTTCCTTAGTAGAGCCTGAATAATAATAAAGGATTATTAGTTTCTCTATGCAGCACGTTCATGAGGTAAGTATTACAAAAACTACATGAAAAATGCCAAGAGTTATATTCTACCTGAGTAAAATGAAACCAGCATCCATGTATGGTAACCCTGGAAAATTGTGCTTGTACACTTTCCATAGTAGCTCTCTCGTAGTCACACATGACAGTTTCTAAGTTGTCTTGCAAACGTGGAACAAGAGAAACTATTTTTCTCCATATTGCTTCGTACATTGCCTTAGTACGACATTCACATAAAACGAAAATGGTAGCGATTCCCTGTAAATTAACATCATTTTTTAATCTGACAATGTGAGACAAGCGTAATGGAAATTATCAATAGTGGTATACCGTGTCATTGTAACGTATGTGTACAGTGTGGAGTTGATGAAAAGGAGGCATTCGTGGTACCACCTAATAAGAGATAAAGAATGATCAAATAATAGAGACTCTCTTTACTTGATAGATATTAATCATATAAATGGTTTATGTTAAATACTTACGGAAAAAGTACCATCCATATATATTTCTTTGGCATTTCCTAATTGAAGTGTTCCACTTAGTTGACCGATTGGACGCGTCCCTACTGGACGCGTCCCAATTGGACGATCCCGATTGGACGGACCCGATTGGACGATCCCGATTGGACGGACCCGATTGGACGCGTTCCTTTTAGACGCCGTCCCAATTGGACGATTCCGATTGGACGGACCCGATTGGACGCGTTCCTTTTAGACTCCGTGCAGATTGAACGGTTTATGAGTAAATTATGTATATCGTTTGACAGGTTAGAGTAGAGGATTATTTACAAGAAAAGATACAATAATATTGCTATCTAATTATTAACTTAAAGATGTTTTTATTCTAATACATTCAAAATATTTATATTTATGTGTTGACCACATGGTCGAATTTTTTTTTACCGTAATAGTTATTTTTGAGGACTTTAAAGACTTCATTGGTGAATTTTTAAGATTGAAGAATATAAAACGAAACCGCGTCTTCATTCCCAATTCAGTTTTGTACATTAATTAAATGTAAATATAACACAGGCAACGGAATGCGTGGATTATGTAATTTCTGAAATTAATCTTATAGTGAATGAAAATACTTAGTTACAGCGATGAGTGAAGAACTGCAAAATTATACAATTGTCTAGAATTCCTTTGACAGTTCTGTGTCAAAGAGATAATTTAGATAAGTATTTTCTACGTAAATATAAAGTATTAGGATTTTTTTAAGGAATGAATACGATACTTTGTGTTTTTTAAATTTATCTTTTACAGGTGGTGTACGAAGCAGAATCAGTAGCTGAACTATTTCATTTTGAACACGGTCAGATCCTGATTATGGCAAGAAAATGTGTTAGCGGTAAGTAACATACAACTAGTAATCTTGAGAACTATTATTCACTTTTAAAACAGTTAATCAGCATGTCAAGTCACGACACCTGTAATGTAAGTACAGATTGAATTTCTCCAATCAGATGTACTTGGTTTGTTTTAGATACATATTCGGTTTTCTTTTAAATTTTAACTATATAATATACCTTGAAAAGTAACCCTGCGGTTAAGTTTTAATTAATGTATTTTAAATTGCCATAACCGCTCCGGAATTTGCAATATTTTTGTGCAATAATTGTTCTCAACCTTCCTGGAAACTTTTCAAGGTATGAAATAAGTATAGGAAAGATTAAGTAAGCAGTGCTTTTTAGAATTCAAATATGTTTGAAGAATCCTAACATGTAGATACGTAGAAAGCTTAACGTACGGCAAAAGATTATACCTATACGTGTGAATCTTATTTGATGCGTTAATTAGTTTACATTAAAACTTGATATATATATATGCATAAATCTTAACTTATATAATGTCTAGCTCTTGATTATGTTACTTATTTTAAATTTTATATGTGTACATATGTATAACAATCGTAACTTACTATTTGTATTATCTTTTAAGCGCTGTATAACTATATCTTGTTTTGATAAACTATATAAAAATGTAGACGTTTAGTTTGATTTAGTCATAATATAATTTCACCCAGTCACCAATGTCAAAATCATGCATTCCATGAACATTGACGGATAATGTTAATATATGTATAGAATATCGAGGAGTACCTACATATAGTACAGTAGAAGATTCATTTTGTTGTACCTGTTCATTTTTCGTTTGTTTTCTTGTTTCAAGTGTGCTCAGAGTAAAACATTACTAAAATTTGTATTATTTTCAATTGTTTTTTTGTGTTGTTGCTACGTTTAACAACTAATAATTTATGCACATCATTTCTTTTAGGTAATGACGTTTATCTAATATGTAGCTGTAAAGAAAACGAATCTTGTGTACATTTAGGAAATAGGAAGAAGGAAGGAGAGCAATAGAGGGTAAATTTCTGATCACCAACTCCATCTTATTAATGTTTAGATTATGTATTACAAAGTTAGTAAATTTTATTAGGTTTGTGTTTAATGTATACTGATGTGTTTTAGGTGATATTTCTCCAACATTCATTGACAAACCCAGTGATATTTGCACGAAAGCTTTACAGGAATTACACATAAGTGTGGATAATATGACCGATGGTATGTTTAACCTTCACTGACATTTTCAGACGATGGTCAAGTTTTTGGATACTATTTTATTAATTAAAATTGTTTTGCAGATACTGACAATTGTATAAGCGGTAGTTAAATTGATGACCAGAGTTTAATAGAAGGTAAATTTTTTACTTATTCATATCTTCACTTATGGTTTTCATTCAACAGTTTGTCAGCATTTAATGTTATTTTCGATAAATACAGTGTAAATGATATATGTGTATAAAATACAATGCAGTATTTGCAAAACGATAATATATATGTAGTACATGATATCATATAATATCATTTTATATTGTTATCTTTTAATACAAAATTAAATTTCACAAATGCATAATATACATATTTTATAGTATTTTAAAATTAATCTTGTTTTGGTGTATTCTGTTTCCATGTTGTTAAATAGAAGAAGCATCTGGACAAAGGATTTGCTGCTGCAAGTCAGGCGTCTCCAGAATAATACTACCATGCGATCACACATATTTCTACAAGCAATAATAAATAAATTTTTTGGTCGATGCGCACTTTACAATAAATGAAGAAATTTCGGCGTACCTATATATGCAGGTATTGTTTTCATTTTAATGATTTATGTCGAGAATTCGATTTCATATTTTACTTATTTTTACTATAATTTTAATTATTTCGCGACGTACAATTTGAGAACCACTGTGTTAGACTATAATAAAATACGTCCATTTTTCTAATAATTTTAATTACATACACTTAATATGTTTTTTTATTCTTAAATACAGATAACTCAACGAATCTAATTGCGGATCAGGAAACAAATTATAAAAGATTATTAAAAAATGAAAATATAAGGAGTACACGAACACACACGAATAAAGCAAAGAATAAGAAAATAACATCACAAGAAAATTTAATGTCTGGGACACTGCCATTAGGTCAATTTTTACGCTGTGCAGAAGTACTAAAATTCAAATCAACCATGCTGGAGGAATGTAGTAACAATGAAAAACCACTTGCACCTCCACAATGCAGTTCCGTTATGTACTACCACATTAAACCCGACACCATTGTCGAGGACGATAATGATTTTAAGGAGGGAGGACCGTCACGTTCCAATCAAAATAATTATTCATTTTTCTTTTTCTTTCGACGACTGTACTGTGGTTTGATAATGCATTAGCATTGTGGGAATTCCCTAATCAACTGCAATATATATTTCATATAATAGTATGAAATCGGTAATGTCAAGGAAGAAAAGAAAACCACGACCAGGTTTGCCAAAAACTGTGCAGAGTGCGCACGAAATATTAGATAATTATGATGTCCTGAAAGAAATTTACAAGGGATGTGCAATCTCGAACGATAACAAATACGCTCTAATTTTCTCAAATACTACATTTCTAACTGCATTAGAAAATGCCAAAGAAATATATATGGATGGTACTTTTTCCGTAAGTATTTAACATAAACCATTTATATGAGTAATATCTTTCAAGTAAAGAAAGTCTACTATTTGATCACTTTTTATCTGTTATTAGATGGTACCACGAATGCCTCCTTTTCATCAACTCTACACTGTACACATACGTTACAATGACACGGTATACCACTATTGTTAATTTCCATTACGCTTATCTCACATTGTCAGATTAAAAAATGATGTTAATTTACAGGGAATCGCTACCATTTTCGTTTTATGTGAATGTCGTACTAAGGCAATGTACGAAGCAATATGGAGAAAAATAGTTTCTCTTGTTCCACGATTGCAAGACAACTTAGAAACTGTCATGTGTGACTACGAGAGAGCTGCTATGGAAAGTGTACAAGCACAATTCCCCAGGGTTACCATACATGGATGCTGGTTTCATTTTACTCAGGTAGAATATAACTCTTGGCATTTTTCATGTAGTTTTTGTAATACTTACCTCATGAACGTGCTGCATAGAGAAACTAATAATCCTTTATTATTATTCAGGCTCTACTAAGGAAGTAGAAGAAGTTGGGGTTGCAAGGAGCACCAAGAGAAATACTATCAATGGCTATGATAATGCCTTTAGCTCCATCCGGTATGTTTCCAGAAGCATTACATCAAATTCAGTTAGTCGCTGACCGTACATGCGGCACATTTCCAATTGTACTTCTGGTTATGGCATATCTGCGCAATGTGTGGCTTCCTATTTCTTCCAAGGTTAACGTATACGGTTCTCCAGTGAGGACTAACAACATCGTTGAGTCCTTTAATAATACCCCTGCGCAACGTTTCCAATCCACGCTGTTGAATTTGTGGATCTTTAAGGTAATGTTTTACATGCTTTTAATACGTGTCATTCTTTTTGTTTCTTTGCACTAACATTTTAATAAAATAGATTTACAGAGAACTTAAAGCAAATCAAAGATGGAAAGAGTGATTACCAACGTTTATTTAAAAAAACCTTAAAAGTCACACGAATTCGTACTCGTGCCAATAGAGAAAGGAACGCCAATATTAAGTTATTCCAAGATAACTAAGTTTCCGGGATGCTGCCAATTGAACAATTTTTGAAGATTTTTAATAAAGATTATGAACAATGTATTGTCAAGTGGTACGTTTGCATACATTACCAACGCTAAGTTCGACGTATGCCTCAAGTAAAATTTTTTTCATTCGTTTTCAGACTCCGATGAAAGTGATGCGTATAATGGAACTCGCTTGAGTGGAACATTTAGTACAGGTAAATATCTCTATCCCCAAACTGACATTAATTCTGTTATAGCTATTTAATATAAATCTTTTTCAGAAGACAGATTGCTCGAGTACACGACTAACGGAGATCTATGTACTCGATATGTAAAAGTAAAAAGTACAACAGTCAATGATATGGATGAAACTACGTTGTTACAAGTTATTGAAGGATATTGGTCTATATAAAAAATGCTTTAGTTTGGTTAATATAAATTATTTATTACTACTTGTAGAAATATGTGTGATCGCATGGTAGTATTATTCTGGAGACGCCTGACTTGCAGCAGCAAATCCTTTGTCCAGATGCTTCTTCTATTTAACAACATGGAAACAGAATACACCAAAACAAGATTAATTTTAAAATACTATAAAATATGTATATTATGCATTTGTGAAATTTAATTTTGTATTAAAAGATAACAATATAAAATGATATTATATGATATCATGTACTACATATATATTATCGTTTTGCAAATACTGCATTGTATTTTATACACATATATCATTTACACTGTATTTATCGAAAATAACATTAAATGCTGACAAACTGTTGAATGAAAACCATAAGTGAAGATATGAATAAGTAAAAAATTTACCTTCTATTAAACTCTGGTCATCAATTTAACTACCGCTTATACAATTGTCAGTATCTGCAAAACAATTTTAATTAATAAAATAGTATAAAAAAACTTGACCACCGTCTGAAAACGACGATTAGCTATCTAATGTAAATCTTTTTCAGAAGACAGATTGCTCGAGTACACGACTAACGGAGACCTTTGTACTCGATATGTACAAGTAGAAAGTACAACAGTCAGTGATATGGATGATACTACGTTGTTACAAGTTATTTCTCTTATAAATCGTTACTTTGTAAAAGTCTTTCTCCGAAAGTAGAAGATAACAATGTCAATTGTAACTAGCATTCTATATTTAGAAAATTGAAGTAGGAAATTAAAATATATGGAATTCATCTTTATGTATAAACCTGTTTATTTCAAATATACTTAATCATAATTCCAGATATATCTTGCAAGAAAGTAATTACATTTCTGTTTCGAGAACATATTTCTGTTATTTGTCGTGGTATTTTAATCGACACTCTGTATGTCAGAAACTAATAAATTTGCGTCACTGAGCAATATTATTGTATCTTTTCTCCTGTTTCATGCTCTAAAATGATGAATATTCCTCAGATATCCTAATAACTATCTTCTAAATAATCCTCTATTCTAACCTACACCTGTCAAACGGTATACATAATATACTTATAAACCGTCCAATCGGCACGGCGTCCAAAAGCAACGCGTCCAACCGGCACGGCGTCCAAAAGGAACGCGTCCATTCGGCACGGCGTCTAAAAGGAACGCGTCCAATCGGCACGGCGTCCAAAAGGAACGCGTCCAATCGGCACGGCGTCTAAAAGGAACGCGTCCAATCGGGACCGTCCAATCGGCACGCGTCCAACTGGTCAGCGTCCAAGTGGGAAACCCCCTATCAGACCGACTCTCTGCGCGCTGGGTGATCCCTGATCACTATGTATCTCAGTTCCTGAGTGGACACGGAGATTTCCGTGCGAAACTCAAAGACTTCACGTTAGTAGAGGATGAACACTGCGAGTGCGGTGAAGTGGAAACACCGAACCATATCTTGTACGTGTGTCCTCGGTACGATCAAGCGCGGGAGCTCCTGCGCCAGGAAGCCATCGCTAAAGGCCAACAGTGGCCGGTGCGAGAAGCTGTCCTGGTAACAGAACAACTGTTCAGGAGTTTCCGGAAATTCGCGCGAGACGTACTTAAGTCGAAGGCTATTCGAACGCGAGAAGTCACGGACTAGGGGCAAAAGAATACCCCTACCGAGACATCATGGATCGACCAGCTGGCCGAGACTCTGTATGGGTCTCGGTCCCTCGGGCCGGGATGCAAGCCCCTCCTGCTTTTAACAAGCATGGAGCTCCTGGATAGGGTTGGACTCGAGGTGGCAGTTGGCATCGACGTTGCGGCCCCTCCACATGGCAGCAACGAGAAAGTAGAGCCATAACATCTGGCAAAGGCGTTACGATGGACTACGGAGCAGCGCGTAGTAACATGCGGGATGAGCACGCCGTACATGATCGGGTTGGATCCCCCCCGTCGTCGGCGTGTCCTCGCTAAACTATGCGACTGCCACTCCATCGCCTGTATATCGTGAGAAGCCGGTATGAACCGAATGTTCGAGGTACGGCGCAGCCGGGGCAACCCCCCGACTCATATACATAATAATACCTGTCCCTATCTACTGACTTCCAAGATGGCCGCCGAGTGCTTCAGTCACGTCTCATCATGCTCCGTATCTCCCATTGCAAAAAAGTGGTACCGAGTAACAGTAGAGTAGAGTACTACACATAAGCGTATAGTGGCGGTGGTGACGATCATTTTAAGATATCAAGTAATAAAATCCGCGCAGTGAAATAGAAAATACGAACATCTGAAATATCTGTCGTGAATTCTAACCTCTCTGTGCGTGGCGTCGGTTGTTGCGCGACGATCCCAACCGGCGGCGCCGCCGTCGCCGTCGCGATAGCTGATTGGCCGACGAGTGTCCAAGTACCGCTCTCCGATTAGCAATACGAGGAGAACTGCCATCGGCTGTTCAAGGTCTGCTACCATTGGCCGAACTAGGAGAGCTACCATTGGACGAGGATGAATCAAGCCCAAACCATGATGGACTGCCAACCCGAATCCTGTAAAAGAAGCCACGAGGGAAATGATGACGTCGAAATAGGAACCAAATCACAACGCATGGCATGGAACCAGAGAATCCAAGTCCACCCGTACAATACCGCAATAGCCTCAGATGACGACCAAGAGAATCCAGCGGCAGAACTCATCGCGTCCATTAAGGAAAGTATCGAAAATTTTTGCAGCCTAATTGACAATGACAATACCATCAATGACGAACCCGACAATGACGCCACCCAGCAAGCCAAAGAACTCATTTTCAAGAACCTAAGACAAGTAAATAAAGCAGTTAAAGCCCTACAGGACGAAAACAAGGCCCTGAAATCTAGAACATCTAAAAACACGTGCTTAGAAGAGAAACTTAACCAAATAACCGCTACTATAAACGGAGCCGTCTCGGCTATCTCAGACATGAAAACCCAAATTGAGTCTACAAAACATCCCCAATTAAGCTATGCCGAAAAAGTTAAAGTCAGATCTAGCGTCATACCCCAGCAAGCCATCAAACAGCATTGCCATCAACAGCAAGAACAGCAACATCACAAACAGTGACGAAACCAAACAGAAAATCATCTCCTCCGTCGCCCCGATTAAAGAAAGACTACAAATCCGCAATTTCCGCAAAATAGGCAAAAACGGTGTTCTAATCGAGACTCACACCAAGGACGACTTAATTTCTGTAATAAACAACACAAACTTAGCAAAGGCCGGCCTCAAAGTAGAGCTCCCCGCGAAAAAGAAACCGCGTATGATAATTCATGGAGTACCCAATGATGTAAAAGAGGAAACCATTATCGCAGCAATCCAAGAACAAAACCTCAGCAGTCTAAAAAACGGCAAATCCCCAGAACACATAAAATTGCTCTTCAAAACAGGAGACAAGAGCTACGACACCGCAAACTGGGTAGTTGAAGTTTCCCCGTTAGCTCGCGATATTTTCAAGAAAGGAGGTCGTGTTTTCATGCACTGACACTCTTGCTTTATACAAGACTTCACCGCAGTAAGCAGATGCTACAAGTGCCAAAGTTTCGGCCACGTATCAAAGCACTGCAGAGCCTCTGTGGACACCTGCGGCCACTGTGCTCAGGATGGACACTCCTTTAAAAATTGCCCCTCGAAATCCCAGAAGCCGTCGTGCGTAAACTGCCAACGTTTCGGCAAACCCCACGACCATTCCTCCCGTTCCAGACAATGCCCCGCCTTCCAACACGCAACTCAAAACTATCTATCCAAAATAGACTGATAGTATAGCTTAAATAAATGCCCAAAACTCCAGATCAGTTCTAGAAGAACTTAAAGTCAGTGCTTTCGAGGAAAAAATTGACATTCTCGCAATCCAGGAACCCTACTCGTTTCGAAACGCCCTCAACAACTTCGGAGCAACCTCTAAAACAGTCGTGGATAGGAAAAGATTTTCTAACCTCCCAGGCTCTGAACAGATCAAAGCTGCAATAATAATAAGAAACCCGTTATTAACTATCCTTAAGGTAGAAAACCTCTGCAATACCCACTGTGTCTGCATTGAGATCTGAGTCCAAAACCTAAAATTCTTCCTAGTTAACATGTACTTCCAATGTAGCGACAGCATACAACCGTACCTACACCACCTAGAAACTATCCTCCAAACATTAGGTAACCAGAATCTAATAATCACAATAGATAGTAATTCCAAATCTACTCTTTGGTACAACCATTCCAACGATGAGAGGGGAGACGCGATGGAGGATTTCATCGCTCAATTCCAATTGCATATAATCAACGAATATTCTGATACACCCACTTTCAATAACGCCCACAGTCAGTCAAACATCGATCTAACCCTCGCTTCAAACAGTTCTTTCAAACTAATCTCATCCTGGAAAGTACACGCAGACAGTACCACAAGCGACCACAACTTTATCACCTTCAACATTAACTCTCCTCAGCCTATCGTTCTCAACAATACACACTCGAGATACAATATCAAAAGAGCAAATTGGGAAAAATTCGAGAAGTCTATCTCATCTCTCCGAATAAAACACCTCCCTTCAATGGAGGATCCGTACGAAGTCGACCCAGAAACCCTGAGCCAAACCATACAAAACATAATCACCTCAGCATCAAACACAGCAATCCCGAAAAAAACTAGATTCCCACGGTCCGTCCCATGGTGGACTCCACAACTTACCTCCCTCAGAACAGAAGTTCGGCACTCCAAAAGAATGTACCAGACAGAAAACAATCCCACCTACAAAGACGCGCTCAAAACAAAATATAGGCAAGCTAGGAATAAATATACAGCCACTATCCGAAAAACGAAACTCCAGAGCTGGAGAGATTTCGTCACCAAGCAGGGCAACGCAGACCCATGGGGAATCCCTTACAAATCAATAGTCAAAAAGATCCGTCCAGAAGAAGCCCGCGAGAGTATCTCAATCGCAGGAACCCAAACGATCTCTTGGGAAGAAACGAGTAGGACCCTTCTCCACTCCCTAATCCCCGATGACAACATGGAGACAGAAACCACCCTCCACAGCAACATCCGATTTAATACAAACGCTATCCCCGACACACCCAACGCCCCCCCCCTTTTACAGTGGAAGAAATACAGCGCGTAATCAACAGCCTCAAAAACAACAAAGCCCCAGGCCACGATCTGATGGAAGCTATCATCCTGAAACAGGCATGGCGCCACCTATACAAAGAAATTACTACCCTATTCAATAGCTGTCTCGCCCACGGGAAATTCCCAAGCATCTGGAAGACCGGAATCATTAGAGTCCTTCTCAAGGGCGAGGACAAACCCAGAACAGACCTAAAATCATATAGACCTATCTGCCTTCTGCCGATTATCAGCAAAACCCTCGAAAGACTGATTGCCGACAATCTCTCCAACCTCTTCAACAGTCACCCTCTAGCTTCCAAATCCCAGCATGGCTTCAAAACTGGACTCTCCACCGAACATGCAATCCTCCAGCTACGCAAATCAGCTGAAGATAGACCAGAAAAATATGCCATCGTCCTCCTCTTCGATATAAGCGGTGCCTTTGACAATGTCTGGTGGCCTGCAATCCTTCAACAACTAAAACTCAGACGATGTCCCAGCAACCTCTACAGACTCTTACAAGACTACCTCTCCAACCGATCCGTAAAAATCATCTGCAACAATAATGAAATCTCAAAGCCTGTCACCAAAGGCTGCCCTCAAGGCAGCCCACTATCCCCCTATCTCTGGAATCTCTTATTTGATGATCTGTTGAACATAATTCACCGCTGTGGCTACGAAGCAACAGCCTATGCAGACGACCTCGCCGTGCCAGTCTCTGGCAATACTAGAAAGGAACTAGAAGTCAAATCGAAAATCATAACAGACATCATATCAGCATGGTGCACCAGGAACAAATTAGAGCTCTCAAAGACAAAGTCGGAAATCCTCCTGACAAAAGGCTTCCTTGACGTCAACAGACCCCCCACAATTAGAGTAGGAACAAGCACAATAAAGATGCCAACATCAATCCGGTATCTAGGTGTTCACTTTGGTCCCCGCTTCAACATCACCCCGCATATAAACCACATCACAAACAAAAGTAAAAAGATCTTCTACCAACTGTCCAGAATCGCCAAAACCCATTGGGGTCTAAACTGCAATAGTATGATGAAACTATACAAAGGACTGTACGTCCCAATTATCTGCTACGCAGCTGCAAGCTGGGCAGACAAACTCAACAAATGGCACATCAAAAAGCTACGACACTCTCAGAGACACGTTCTTATCCGCACCACACGTGCCTACCGTACTGCACCCACCGACGCCCTAACTGTTATTGCCGGAGCCATCCCCATCGACCTCTTAATCAAAGAACGCAAAGCAACCTTGCACCTCAAGAACAATCAACCGTTTACCATAGGAGAACTACATTTCACCCCAAGACAAACAGGTATAACCTCTGACGAATTAGCGCACCGACTCGACACAATAAGAGACCAGACACTCACCACCTGGCAGAAAGAGTGGGATGAATCTGCCACTGGCAGAATCACCCACGAATTCTTTAGCAACACCCACACTCTGACAGACGAAAAATGGATTAAATTAAACTTCTACGTCACCCAGCTCTTGACAGGCCACGGGCGAATTAAACAAAAATTACACGCCCTCAGAATCTCCGCCGACGACAACTGTACCTGTGGATCAACAGATACGGTCAGACACATCATCTTTGACTGCCCATCAATTCAGGAACACAGAACTAAGCTCGCACAAAAACTGCAAGCCAACAAAACCACCTGGCCATGCCCTCTCAGAGAGTTAGTCAGCGAAAATAATTTTCAGCACTTCGCTAACTTCGCGTTCACAGTCATGAAACTCAGAGATGACCTACATATTACCCCCGCACCTCCGCCACCACCCACAACCGCACCCGGACGCAGCACCCGTAGCGGCAGACAACCCTCCTCAAACAGTCAGCCAAAGACCCCTAAATCTAAACGGACTTACGTGTGGAAAACAGCAGCCAAAAACCTCACAGGGAAAAGAGCACCTCCATCTCAGCCCCCGTGAAAATTAATCGGAACCCTCCCCCCACCACCCACCCGCCGCTGGATGCGCAGACACTGTACGTCCCAATCGAGACCGACAGTGATCCAGAGCGGGTTACGAAACCTGCCCTCGTGAGCCACCCTCCAGTGAGTCATGACGGCGGAGTCGTAAAACAACCTCTGTATGTAGAGTCTGCAAGAGACCGAGCGTTAAGCTGGTAACTCCGCCTCCCCGTAGCCCCCGCTGGTAACGTTCCCGCGCTGGTATCATGCCGGCCTGGGAACGGCTAAGCGAGTTACTTCCTGTACCTTCTGTACGGGACGGTTCTTCCCTCCTGATGATCCGTTAATGGTGAAAGAGGGGTTTTTCCGAGCCCGGTTCGGAACACCTATGGACGTTGTCCCTTCGCAGCTGTTTCAGATGCTAGACTTTACACCGACCGGCATAAGCTTAGATAAGCTTCGTCCAGTCAGAGCAGGCTTTGGCCCCACGAGCTCATAAATGTAGACATTCGTTGTCCCTATCTACTTTCTAGCGAAACCACTGCCAAGGGAACGGGCTTGGAAAAATTAGCGGGGAAAGAGGACCCTGTTGAGCTTGACTCTAGTCTGGCATTGTAAGGAGACATGAGAGGTGTAGCATAAGTGGGAGATGGCAACATCGCCGGTGAAATACCACTACTTTCATCGTTTCTTTACTTACTCGGTTAGGCGGAGCGCGTGCACCGAGGTCTTATGACCCGGTTGTCACGGTGTTCTAGAGCCAAGCGTGTAAGAGTGGCGTGAGGCTTAACGGCTGATCGCCGTCAATACTCCCGCGTGATCCGATTCGAGGACACTGCCAGGCGGGGAGTTTGACTGAGGCGGTACATCTGTCAAAGAATAACGCAGGTGTCCTAAGGCCAGCTCAGCGAGGACAGAAACCTCGCGTAGAGCAAAAGGGCAAAAGCTGGCTTGATCTCGATGTTCAGTACGCATAGAGACTGCGAAAGCACGGCCTATCGATCCTTTTGGCTTGAAGAGTTTTCAGCAAGAGGTGTTAGAAAAGTTACTACAGGGATAACTGACTTGTGGCGGCCAAGCGTTCATAGCGACGTCGCTTTTTGATCCTTCGATGTCGGCTCATCCTATCATTGCGAAGCAGAATTCGCCAAGCGTCGGATTGTTCACCCGCCAACAGGGAATGTGAGCTTGGTTTAGACCGTCGTGAGACAGGTTAGTTTTACCCTACTGATGACTAGTCGTTGCGATAGTAATCCTGCTCAGTACGAGAGGAACCGCAGGTTCGGACATTTGGTTCACGCACTCGGTTGAGCGGCCGGTGGTGCGAAGCTACCATTCGTGGGATTATGCCTGAACGCCTCTAAGGCCGTATCCTTTCTAGTCAAAGGAGGCAACGATATTTCCTAAGGAGTTTCGTGTGGATCGAAAGGCTCAAAACAATGTGACACTACTAGGTGGCATGGTCCTCGTGGCCGGTCATCGCATGGGCCCCATTTTGCCGTACGGACGTCTTTGTACCCGTCGTCGGGATCTCTCCGACACCGACGGACACGGCGTTCTAACGGTCGATCATGGGTACTCCAAGTTCGACGTCGAGACTCGGAATCGTCTGTAGACGACTTAGGTACCGGGCGGGGTGTTGTACTCGGTAGAGCAGTTACCACGCTGCGATCTGTTGAGACTCAGCCCACTGCTTGGGGATTCGTCTTGTCGGTTAGACGAGGCCCCCCCAGTAGTAACAATTTTGCACACCGCGGCCGTGCGGTTTTGTGTTTTTTTTGTGTTATTTCGTTTTTTTAAGCAATACGCCGCTGGTACTTTAAAAAAAAAAAGAAGAAACACATGTTCAAGAAAGCCAATAATAGGCCTCCAAATTTGAGAGCGATACGCCGCCAAATTTGTAAGCGATACGCCGCTGATACTTTGAAATTTTTCTCGTCCACACACTACGCGCACGGGAAACTTGTACACGCTAAGCTCTCTACGTATTATATATAATTCTTTGTGTTTGGGATTGGCTGAATGGGTCAGTGGCGCCTGCGTATCAATTGCGTATCTATTGGCCGACTCTCGAGTGACAGCGAGATCTAGGATCGATCGGCGGCTCGCGCAGTCATAGGCCAGCACCGTCGAGATCGATTCTGATCGAATATCGATCACCTGAGCGGGAGTGATTGGCGGATCGCACGATCGATTCGCCAATCACGTCAGTTCGTCGGTGATGGCTGGCGGCCTGCTGATCGACCAGCTGACTTCTGTTTCATCTGTAACAAGAAGTGTATCGTATCTCGCTCTCTCTCGAAAACGACATTGTGTCTCTTTGACCGGTCCTTTCGGGAATATTCTAAAGCATCTTGTAAAACAGTATCCACTACTACAATCCGCTACCTCTATATAGCAAAACAAATTCTTTATTTTGTGAATATCAACCGCGCTTCGGTTGAGTTTACAATATTTTGTACACGTGCGTTGGGAGCCGACGATCCCAGTTCGGGAAGAATAAATTGACGTTTTCCTGTGAAGTGGTTCGTTATCTCTCCTGCCTTGTGCGAAACATTTGGTCCTTCGAGCCGGAGTCCAGTGATGCAGTCTAACTGGAAATTTAAAATCAGACGTTACTCTATCGTTTAGTGCCACGACCTTGTGCTCTAACAACATGACTGACTTCTTCGAAACACAACGGGTGACCGCGCAAACAATCTCGCGCATTACGTCCAATCTAAAAAAGAAAGGAAAGGCCAATATCACATTGGAAGCAGTGCAAGCCAATCTTGGTGTCCTCAAGGAGCTATGGCAGGACTACCGTCGAGGCGAGTCCTCGTTACGTTCAGCAGCAGGCAAAGATTCAAAATTGAAGGAGAATCCATACTTTCAAGAGGACGAGTACTCAGCTACTCAGGAAGAGTATCTTACCCAAGTCACCACGCTAAACACGATGCTATCAGAGCTCCAGGCCGCAACGAGCGGCAGCTCGCTTGAAAATTCAAAAGCAACCGTCGCCGAATCGAACACGCCAAGGTCGCGGGCAGTGTTGCCAAAAATGCCTCTCCCCGACTTCGATGGGCAATACAAAAACTGGCCTCCGTTCCGCGACCTGTTTACATCGCTGATCCGGAATGACCCGACGCTGTCCGCAGTGGAGCGTCTCCATTATTTAAAGGGTTGTATGAAGGGCAGCGCCGCTGCACTACTCAAGAACGTCCAGACGGCTGCTGATAACTTTCAAGTTGCCTGGGAAAAATTAGAAAGTCGTTTCGACAATCGCCGTCTTCTGGTGCAGGCTCAAATAAAGGTGCTCTCTTCGCTAGCTCCTGTCCGCAAGGAATCCTCTATCGAGATGCAGCGGCTATTCGATCAAACGTTCGACGCTATAGACGCCCTCGCTAACCTGGATCGACCAGTAACCAACGCCATAGACTGGATAGTCGAATTGACAGTAGAACGGTTTGATCGACAGTCTCGGCGTGAATGGGAAGATTCCTTGAGACATTCGAAGGAGCTTCCTACGCTGGAAGAGCTCCGAACCTTTATGGAAGGGTGTATCCATACCTGTGAGGCGCTAGAGGCCCCTCCACAAGTAGAGGCCGCCCACAGCAAGAAATCATCTACCAAGGCCTTCAAGGTTCACCACATATCCAAGGCGAGCTCTTACGTCAGGACCTGCAGCATCTGTTAAGGGCAGCACTTCGTCCTATTCTGCCCTCGATACCAGGAGAAGGACCCCGTCGAGCGGAAGGAAACGGCAAACTCACTGAACCTTTGCCTAAACTGTCTGGGGAAGCATTTCGTTAAGGACTGCAAGTCCACAAAGAGGTGCCAAAAGTGTGATGGGAAGCATCACACAACCATCCACGATGCTGCCTCAACAGGAGCCGTCGTACAGCATGTAGCTACTCACGTGAGTCAATCTTCATCCGTACTTCTCAGCACGGCTCGCGTGTCAGTTACAGGCTCCGGAGGGCAAGGCTTCCGGGCCCGCTCACTAGTAGACCCAGGCAGTGAGGTTTCACTCATTTCTGAGGCCTTGGCTCAGCGGCTTGGCGTCACGAGGAGTCAAGCTCGGATTCCTCTTCTCGGAGTCGGAGGCGCCAAAGCGAGGTTCACCCGAGGAAAGACCACGCTGCTTATCTCTCCTCATTTCGGCGGGGAAGTCAATTTCCGAATTCCGGTCTTCATTATACCGGAATTATCTCGATACCGGCCTCGAAATCTGCCTGCTGTCGCCAGGTGGCCGCATGTCAAAAGGTTGACTCTCGCTGATCCGGTCTACCATCTAGCTGATCCTGTAGACGTACTGCTGGGAGCCGATTCCTACAACCTCATCCTTCGAGAGGGCGTCAAGAGAGGGCCAGCACATACTCCAGTTGCTCAGGAGACTGCCCTTGGATGGATCCTGACAGGAGGAGTCGACTCGGGAAGCGGCGACGAATCAGCTGGTAGATCCGAAGTTCCGGTACATCACTGTAACATAGACCGGGAATTAATTGAAATCTTGGCTCGATTCTGGGAACAGGAGGAGATCGACGCATCGATCCCGGCCACAGCAGACGAACAAAGGGCTGAGGATCATTTCGTTGCCACTCACCTTCGACAACCGGATGGCAGATTCTCGGTGCGGTTACCTTTCAGCAGCGCACCTGAGCTGGGAGATTCTCGCCGCATAGCTTTGTGAACTCTGGAGTCGCTAAACGGCAGGTTTCGGCGATCTGCCGACTTCCACCTGGCCTACACCGAGTTCCTGAAGACCTACGAATCTCTAGGACATATGGCAGAGGCGCAGCATCCGGTTCCGGACCACGGGTACTATCTTCCGCATCATGGGTTGCTGCGCGAGACTAGCTCCACGACCAAATTCAGGGTGGTCTTTAACGGCTCCATGCCATCCTCCAATGGGAAGTCGATCAACGACTTCCTTCTCCGTGGTCCTAATCTGCTTCCTAACCTTGCTGACATCCTGCTAAGATGGCGGCGACACCCTTTTGTGTTCACAGCTGACATAGAAAAGATGTATCGTCAAATACTGGTACAACCTGAGGACCGGAGATGGCAGAGAATCTTATGGAAGCCTGAAACAAACGAAAGAGTCGTTGATTACGAGCTGGGCACCGTCACGTACGGTCTAGCATGCGCACCCTACCTCGCTATTAGGTGTCTGCACCAACTGGCCAAGGTGGAGGAACAGCACTACCCTCTGGGCTCGCGCATCGTCATGCGAGACATTTACATGGACGATGTCCTCACTGGAGCTGACTCACTTCCTGAGGCCAGGCGGAAACCACAGGAGCTTCGTGAGCTCCTCATGGCGGGCGGATTCCCCCTTCGCAAGTGGTCATCCAACTCCAAGGGTCTTCTGGACGGACTCTCCCACGACGAGCGGAAAGGAATCGTCGAATGGGACTCTCCAAATCATCACAGCGTCCTCGGTATCAAATGGTTACCTGTATCTGACTGCTTTCAGGTTACCGCTGTGACGTCCTTCAAAAATGCTGGATTCACTAAACGCTCGGTACTAAGCGGAACAGCCCAGCTGTTCGACCCTCTCGGCTGGCTGGCTCCAGTCACCATCGTTGCCAAGGTCCTGATGCAGACGCTGTGGCTTCTCAAGGTCGATTGGGATACTCCTCTGCCTGAGAAGGAGGACTTGATGTGGCAGCAGTTTCAGGATCAACTTCCTGCGCTGCAGACCATTCGAGTCCCTCGATGGCTCGGAACTACTTCTGCCACTCAGCCTCTTCAGATCCACGGGTTCGCTGATGCGTCAGAGCGCGCCTACGCTGCCGTGGTGTATTCCCGGACCATCAACGCTGAGGGAGTGGCGACAGTCTCTCTGATTGTCGCCAAATCTAAGGTGGCTCCGCTGAAGCGGGTGTCTCTGCCCAGACTGGAGCTATGTGCAGCTTTCCTACTGTCCAGGCTCGTCGAGCACGTCGTCAAGGCGCTCGATTGGCAAGAAGGCGATCTACACCTCTGGTCCGATTCATCAGTGACTCTCCGCTGGATCCGGGGACATCCCTCTCGCTGGCCGACTTACGTGGCGAACAGGGTGGCTGAAATACAAAGGATGCTGCCGCAAGCTCAGTGGCACCACGTGAAAAGCGCTGAGAACCCGGCCGACTGCGCTTCTCGGGGCCTGTCTCCTGCTGAGCTTCCGAAGTTCCAACTTTGGTGGCGAGGACCCGAGTGGCTCTATTCACCGGATCATCTTCCTGCAGCATCCATCGAGGAGACGACCCACGAAGCCGAGGAACTGTGGGTACATCACGTGACGAGCCAGCTGGAGAGCTCCTCAGGCGCGTTAATCGAGCGCTTCTCGAATCTAACGCGTCTTATCCGAGTCCTGGCCTGGTGTCGTCGCTGGGTCCCTGGAAAACGAAAAACAGAATCTGTAATCACTGCCTCTGAGATGCAGGCTGTCAAGCTTACCCTGCTGCGGTTGGAGCAGTCAGCTGCATTCTCCGAGGACATCACAGCTATTCGAAAGAACCAACCCGTTGCAGCCAAGAGCAGATTGGCGAAACTCTGCCCATTCCTGGACGAGGACGGAGTGCTACGGGTCGGGGGCCGTATACACGCGGCCAATCTCGCATACGACCGGATGCATCCAGCGATACTTCCTGACGAATCCCCTCTGGCTAGGCTGTGGGTCGAAGCTGCTCACAGACGATGCCTTCATGGGGGGACACAGCTTACCCTGGCTACGCTACGCCAGGAGTGCTGGATTCTCAGAGGTCGTCCAATGGTCAAACAATGTATCCGTCGATGTACAGTTTGTATTCGTTGGAGAGGGCAAACTGCCCAACCCACAATGGGAAATCTCCCATCTGCCAGACTAACACCGAGTCGTCCTTTTTTCAGGTCTGGCATCGATTATGCAGGACCGATACACCTTCGGACTAGTCGGGGTCGTGGTCAGTTCACCTCTAAAGGATACATCGCCGTATTCATCTGCCTTGTCACCAAGGCAGTGCACCTGGAGGCTGTGTCTGATGGGTCGACCGAAACCTTCCTCGCTGCACTACGACGCTTCGTATCCCGGCGAGGTCGCTGCCTAGAATTGTACAGCGACTGCGGACGCAATTTTGTAGGCGCCAATCACGAGCTGCGCACACTACTCCGACAATCTATACAGCAGGGAGGCGGCCCATTCGCTGCAGCCTCCAGGGAAGGCATCTCTTGGAAGTTCAATCCCCCGTCTGCTCCACACTTTGGAGGAATCTGGGAAGCGGCGGTGAAATCAGTCAAACACCACCTCCGTCGGATCATCGGCGAGCAGCGGTTGACCTTTGAGGAGCTGACCACGCTCCTAACTGGCATCGAGGCTTGTATAAACTCTAGACCTTTACAGCCATTGTCCGACGACCCTGAGGATCCAGCAGCGCTGACTCCGGGCCATTTTCTGATCGGGGAACCGCTCATCGCTATTCCGGAGCCCAGCCTCGAGGAACTTCCCGTCTCACGGCTATCTCGATGGCAGTTGATCCAGCAACTCCAGCAGCACTTCTGGAAACGCTGGTCCTTGGAGTATTTGAACACTCTGCAAACGCGAGGCAAGTGGCGAAAAAACAAAAATGTTAATCAGAACAGGCTTTCTCTGCCTGGTTAAAAGTGAGATTTTACCTCCTACGCAATGGCCACTCGCTCGAGTCGTTCACGTACACCCAGGACCACACGGCTTAGCTCGGGTTGCCACCGTCTGCACTTCAACGACGCAATTCATCCGTCCAGTACACAAGCTCATTCCTCTGTTGGCACCAGACGACGAGGAGACGAGCACGGGAGGGGAGCACGAGGCTGGACTCTCAAGCGATTCCCCCGATCACTAAATCTTTACTCTAGCACGTGCCCTTAAATACGTTGTTTAATTTATTAATTTCAGGTCACTTACCTTGGTATCCGGTATCATTCTCACTGTATGTCCACAATTCATTCACTGTTAACACGCACATCTTCACTACGCGTCCGTTTTTTTGTTACTACGCAGCACGTTGCTGGCCTATTCAGCTCGCCCAACACCTCGTGACGTCACCTGCTACCTGATAGGCTACAGTCTCTGGCTTTCTCTAGTATCTAATTTCGTCATTGGCTGACGAGACGGGCGGAATGTTTGGGATTGGCTGAATGGGTCAGTGGCGCCTGCGTATGAATCAATGTCTCGGTCACGCTATTGGCCGACTCTCGAGTGACAGCGAGATCTAGGATCGATCGGCGGCTCGCGCAGTCATAGACCAGCACCGTCGAGATCGATTCTGATCGAATATCGATCACCTGAGCGGGAGTGATTGGCGGATCGCACGATCGATTCGCCAATCACGTCAGTTCGACGGTGACGGCTGACGGCCTGCTGATCGACCAGCTGACTTCTGTTTCATCTGTAGCAAGAAGTGTATCGTATCTCGCTCTCTCTCGAAAACGACATCGCGTCTCTTTGACCGGTCCTTTCGGGAATATTCTAAAGCATCTTGTAAAACACAGTATCCACTACTACAATCCGCTACCTCTATATAGCAAAACAAATTCTTTATTTTGTGAATATCAACCGCGCTTCGGTTAAGTTTACAATATTTTGTACACGTGCATTGGGAGCCGACGATCCCAGTTCGGGAAGAATAAATTGACGTTTTCCTGTGAAGTGGTTCGTTATCTCTCCTGCCTTGTGCGAAACACTTTGTAAGAGAACATAATATGCGATATTATCGGCGGATAATATACTTTCTTTTCCCTAAATTAAAAATCAATTATTTATTATTCAGACTTGCTCATTTTCGTGTATATCAGTTCTCTTTCCTTTTTTTAGTACACGGAAGAGTAGATAGAATTTCAATTTTCATTTTCTTTCATTTCGACGCTAAGAATCATAGTTGATCGAACGGGAGAAAGTCATGCAATTTAGAATCATTTGAATTTCACTTGAGAAACGCAAATATAACGGGACATAATTAATAACACGCGATATTTATTTATTATTTATTTATTTATTGTTAATGCCGCGAACCTGGCAGAGAAAGGCTTGGCTTATCCAAGTGTCTGTCTGTATACGCGAAGAATTTCAAAGTTCCAGCGGCGTATTGCTACTATCTACAGCACCGTATTGGTTTCAGTTACAGCGGCGTATTGCTTCTATCTACAGCAGCGTATTTGTTCTATCCACAGCGGCGTACTGCTTTCAGTTACAGTGGCCCATTTCCAGAGTTCCAGCGGCGTGTAGCTTCATGTTGTAGCGCTGTGCTGCTTCATCTTCTAGCAGCGTATTGCCGGAGTTCCAGCAGCATATTCCATATATTATTACAACAATGTGACTGAAATAACAAATTATCCCATACGAATGCTACATGAAAATCACACATGTCATTTACACCTAAAAAATTAAAATATAAACTTTCTATTTTATTAAAAAGATACGAATAATACAGCATTAACATATTGTATTATATCAAACAAATACATGTTCTTTTATTGACAATTAAATGGTCAAAACATGCATCCCAATATCCGCACAAATCCACAGACATGGTTCGAACGAAAAAAAAAATATCGAACTTGTGGGAATCTCGTTAATCCAAACACGCGCATCGCAAACATATTCGGGGAGGATGTAACTAACAGTACAGAACCAAAACTGACGCCCGCCGTTTACCCTCACGACCGATAGAACACGACTAGTACACGTCGAAATATAACTCGGTAAATTATTTCTCAATAACTCCATAAACAGCTAGCGCATTCATACTTGATATTTATTGTTCAAACGCTTTACTACACAATGTTCCGGTATTTATAATTGTCCGAGAAAGCCGGAAAGATAAGTTTACTCTTGGCGGTCGGAGCATTATTTCTCAATAAATGGAGCAATACGCGTCCGACATTTTTGAAACTCGAGAAATATTGATAGAACGCGGTATTGTACGCGTATATAACGACTAAAGTCGTCCGGGACATCTGGGAAGAGAGTTCACTCTTGGCCGTCGGACTTAGAAATATTACGCTTGAGCTCCGCCGCGCGCCGAACCGACGCGCCCCGGCTCGTCGAACGATTCGACCGAGCGGCCGACTAATCGACACGCCCGGACATTATTCTCAATTTATTCGAGAAATACTCATTCCAGCGCTTTCATACTTGATATTTATTGTTCAAACGCTTTATTACACAATGTTCCGGTATTTATAATTGTCCGAGAACGCCGGAAAGATAAGTTTACTCTTAGCGGTTGGACTTGTAAAATGTTCAAAGTGCCGTGATAGTATATGAAAAGTTGAATATTTTGTGTTAATTAAATATTTTGTGTATTGTACAAAAAAATTTTCCATGCAAAAATTTTTCCAAGTCCCAACAGCCCTGCCGGATGCGCGCAAGCGCGGCCGCTGTCCTCTCAAGTCGGGGGGCCAGGAGCTCGAAGTGATCCTCGAAACGCCAGCGACCGTCGATGATCAGGCCCAAATACTTTATCGTGGGCCTGATCTCGACGTGGGTATCAACGACCCGGATCCGGAATCCCTGGCGCGGCCGCCGCAGCCGAGACGATTCGTACAGCCAAATCGCCTCGGTCTTTGCGGCGGCCACGACAAGCCCCATTCCCCGGATGCGTCCAACAACGCAGTCCAGGGCGGACTCCACAAGGCGTCCCGCCTCCTCCCAGTTCCTCCCCTTCCCATGGACCAGGGTGTCATCGCAATAGCATATGACCCCCGTCCCAGGGGGGAGCGGAACCCGCAGTGCCGCGTCAAAAGCTAGGATCCACAGGAGCGGCCCAAGGACCGACCCCTGCGGAACCCCGCGGCACATCTCCCTCAGATATGCGCCTACCGGCCGGCAATATACACCTCCCTGTCGCGGAGGTAATCCCGGAGCACTTCCCGGAGATAGAGGGGGACCCGGAAATATTCCAAGGCCTCCTCTATCTCCTTCCAGGGCAGGGTGTTGAATGCGTTGGAGATGTCTAACGACACAGCAATCAACACCCGGCCCCGGGCGACAGCCCTTTCCCGGAGGAGGCGCAGACACTCAAGGGCATCTATAGTTGAGCGCCCCCTCCGGATCCCATATTGGCTGTCGCTCAGCCCGGGACCACCCCGCGACAGGTGCTCTCGGAGGCGGGCAGCAATGATTCTTTCGAACAGCTTGCCCGCCTCGTCGAGTAAACATATCGGCCGGTAAGCAGAGGGAGACTCTGCGGGTTTTCCAACTTTTTGGAGAAGGATCAGGAACGCCACTTTCCAACACTTGGGGAAGATTCCCCGGCACAGGCACGCATCCAAGATGCTCCTGTATGCCGGGGCAAGGACCTTTAGCGCCAAGGCCGTTATACCGCCAAGAACGCCATCGGGGCCGAAGGCCTTCTTGCCCCTAACCCGGCGCTCCTGGATGGCCTGGTCGAGCTCCCACTCGGAGGCCCGGAGTTCGTCCGACCAATCGTTGGTCGGCTCTGGGACGCGTACAGTCCCGCCCTCACCCTCATTGTCGGGGGGGGGGGGGAAGAGAGTATTGACGACGCGTCCCAAGAACTCCGGGTCCATCCTCTCCGCGACAGGGGGCGCCCTGGGACGGAGCTTCCCAAGCCCCATCCTATACGGGCGCCCCCACGGATCCTCGCGGAGAGTCTGCAGGAGCTCGCTCCGGGCCTTGGCCTTGGCTGCGGTAATCGCACGCTTGAGGGCCTCGGCGGACGATCTATACTCCCTGTACAGACCGTCCACCGTCGGCTCCGGGTCGCCACCACGAAAGTGGCGTCGCCGAGCGCGGACGTACCGGCGGCGGGCTCGACCGGCCAAGCTGCGAAGCTCGGCCAGCTCACCCGACCACCAGTATACAGACTTTCGAGGGGGACAGGCCCGGACCCGGGGCATCGCTACGTCGCAGATCATCTGCAACGTGCCCCGGAGCCAAGCCGCCCCCTTGCCGGCCCACGCTCCCTGGCCGGAGGCCAGGCGGAGCCGATAATCACGGCCCTCAACAGGTCCCTGTCTAACCGCTTCAGTGCCCATCTGGGCGCCGAAAGGGCGCTACTTCGCCGGAGGAGGGGCGTGTCCGCCGGCGGGTCGGTGACCACCGCCACGTCCATCAGGACGTAGCAGTGGTCGGACAGAGTTTCTCCGTCCCAGACCCGCCAGTTGGACACACGGCGCGAGGCGGAGGCGGTCGCAAACGAGACGTCCACGACCGACCATCCGTTCCACCTCACGCACGTCGGCACGGAGCCCCGGTTTAGTAACCGGAGCTCCAGCCCCTCCGCCCAATCTTCTAAGGCTCCGCTCCGGGGCGTGGTCCTGCGGTCCCCCCAACTCGTTGACCTCGCGTTGAGGTCCCCCAGGACCAGCATCGGACCGGTTAAGTGGGGGGCCAGCATGCCCCCCAACCGGTCCAAATACACCCCGAACTCGTCGGAGCCACAATTTGGCGAAATGAAGCACCCGGCGACCAGAAATCTTCCCCACTTCACCAACTCCGCCCCCCGGCTCCGTTCGACCACAGAGCAAGGGGGCAACCTCGCCGACTGGCGAGCCCATACTGCCACGGAGCCCTCCAGATCCCCGAACCATTGTGGTTGGTCGGGGACCTCGTAGGGCTCCGCGGCTACTGCCAGGCCAACCTCAAGCTCCGCCAGGCGTTGGACCATCAGGTCCTGTGCCCGGCGGCAGTTGTTGAGGTTGGCCTGGAGAACCAGCTGGGAGCATCCCCGAGCCGAGGCAGCCATTACGTCGGGCTCGTGGATGCTCCCGCCTGAGTCGGCGCTGGGACGGGAGGGGGGCTAACCCCATTCCCGTCCTGGGCCGGCTTTACCTCCATGTTGGAGGGGGAAGTAGGGGTGAGGGGTTGTCTGTCCCCCCACCACCCCCTGTGGCACTAGGGGGCGGCGCCACACCGCTGCCCCCTTTTGGCCCCTTCCTTTTGGGAGGCGGGGAGCACGCCTTGCTCCCCGCCTTGTGATTGGCGAGCCTGCACGCCCCTGCGCACACTGCGCAGTGGGGGGCGGACAGGCACGCAACCGCTCGGTGGGACGGATCCCCGCACCGGTAGCAGTGGCCGCTCCGGTCCACCTCAGCAGTGCACCGCTGTCTCACATGCCCAAGTGCGAGGCAGCGGAAACACTGCATTGGCCGGGCGGCCAGAATGACCACCCGCGTGAGGGTCCACCCCACCTTAACGGTTTTGGCCCTCTCCAGGGCCAAGGCCGCCACAGCCGGACACTGCACCCATATGGTGCCGAGTCCGCCGGTCGGGATCTTAATGTCCCCGACCTTCACGGACTCGGGGGTGCAGCCCCCGGCCTTCGCCGCCGCCGCTACCACCTCCTGAGGGGCGACGGAGAGGTCCAGGCCCGTCAGGCGGAACTCCGCCTTCTTGACGGGCCTGGCCAAGAGTGTCGTCGACCTGTCTCTGAAAGAGCTGGCGACGAAAAGACACATATTATTATTATTATATATTCAAAGAACGACAAAAAATGTCGAAGCTCCCTGGTTGATCCTGCCAGTAGTCATATGCTTGTCTCAAAGATTAAGCCATGCATGTCTCAGTACATGCCGCATTAAGGTGAAACCGCGAATGGCTCATTAAATCAGTTATGGTTTCTTAGATCGTACCCACATTTACTTGGATAACTATGGTAATTCTAGAGCTAATACATGCAAAACAGAGTTCCGAACAGAGATGGTAGGAACGCTTTTATTAGATCAAAACCAATCGGTGGCGGGCGGTAACGTTCGTCCATCGTTTGCTTTGGTGACTCTGAATAACTTTGTGCTGATCGCATGGTCTTCTAGCACCGGCGACGCATCTTTCAAATGTCTGCCTTATCAACTGTCGATGGTAGATTCTGCGCCTACCATGGTTGTAACGGGTAACGGGGAATCAGGGTTCGATTCCGGAGAGGGAGCCTGAGAAACGGCTACCACATCCAAGGAAGGCAGCAGGCGCGCAAATTACCCACTCCCGGCACGGGGAGGTAGTGACGAAAAATAACGATACGGGACTCATGCGAGGCCCCGTAATCGGAATGAGTACACTTTAAATCCTTTCACGAGGATCCATTGGATGGCAAGTCTGGTGCCAACAGCCGCGATAATTCCAGCTCCAATAGCGTATATTAAAGTTGTTGCGGTTAAAAAGCTCGTAGTTGAATCTGTGTGTCACAGTGTCGGTTCACCGCTCGCGGTGTTTAACTGGCATTATGTGGTACGTCCTACCGGTGGGATTGCTCTTCACGGGGCGGTCCAACTAATACCCATCGCGGTGCTCTTCACTGAGTGTCGAGGTGGGCCGGTACGTTTACTTTGAACAAATTAGAGTGCTCAAAGCAGGCTATCTTCTGAATACTGTGTGCATGGAATAATGGAATAGGACCTCGGTTCTATTTTGTTGGTTTTCGGAACCCCGAGGTAATGATTAATAGGGACAGATGGGGGCATTCGTATTGCGACGTTAGAGGTGAAATTCTTGGATCGTCGCTAGACGGACAGAAGCGAAAGCATTTGCCAAAAATGTTTTCATTAATCAAGAACGAATGTTAGAGGTTCGAAGGCGATCAGATACCGCCCTAGTTCTAACCATAAACGATGCCAGCTAGCGATCCGCCGAAGTTCCTACGATGACTCGACGGGCAGCTTCCGGGGAACCAAAACTTTTGGGTTCCGGGGGAAGTATGGTTGCAAAGCTGAAACTTAAAGGAATTGACGGAAGGGCACCACCAGGAGTGGAGCCTGAGGCTTAATTTGACTCAACACGGGAAACCTCACCAGGCCCGGACACCGGAAGGATTAACAGATTGATAGCTCTTTCTTGATTCGGTGGGTGGTGGTGCATGGCCGTTCTTAGTTGGTGGAGCGATTTGTCAGGTTAATTCCGATAACGAACGAGACTCTAGCCTGCTAAATAGACGTAACTTATGGTATCTCGAAGGTCCCCGGCTTCTGTCGGTGGGTTTTTACTACCAACGTACAAACAAATGTTCTTAGAGGGACAGGCGGCTTCTAGCCGCACGAGATTGACCAATAACAGGTCTGTGATGCCCTTAGATGTTCTGGGCCGCACGCGCGCTACACTGAAGGAATCAGCGTGTTTTCCCTGACCGAAAGGCCCGGGTAACCCGTTGAACCTCCTTCGTGCTAGGGATTGGGGCTTGCAATTATTCCCCATGAACGAGGAATTCCCAGTAAGCCCGAGTCATAAGCTCGCGTTGATTACGTCCCTGCCCTTTGTACACACCGCCCGTCGCTACTACCGATTGAATGATTTAGTGAGGTCTTCGGACTAGTACGCGGCAATGTTTCGGCATTGCCGATGTTGCCGGGAAGATGACCAAACTTGATCATTTAGAGGAAGTAAAAGTCGTAACAAGGTTTCCGTAGGTGAACCTGCGGAAGGATCATTAAAATAAACAAATCGTCCATAAGATCCAAGAAAAATGTATATAAATATATATACAAAAATGGGAAAAAGCTGAAACAAAAACAGACAAGAGAAAAAAACTCTTTGTCAAAAAACAGAAAAGAACGACAGGAGAGTAACAAGGTTATATGATATAAAAGGAATTTCACTCTCCTGTGTGTCATCGTCTCATGCGATGAGAAGAAAATATAAAGGGGAGTATCGAATAAAGAGCGTCAATAGCGACACGACTACTCCCCATATGAAAAACATCTCACCAACGGCTTACGCGAGGAGGTCGCGCTTTTGCGTTTTACACGGAGTACTACATATAGTTACACAACGCGGCGCGATGCTCCCGTCCGTTGGTGAAATGAAATTAGGCGCAAGAGAGAGCCCGCCAGAAAAACACCATGTTGTGCATATTAACACGGCGTATATATATACGGCACACAGTCTCTTTCGACAATGGGATTGAGAACGACGGGCCAGAAATTATTTCGGTGCTTGCGTGAAGGTGGAGGGAGCATCGTGTTGTGTTGTTTTATCGTTTACTTGTATTGAGGAGTGAGTGCTGAAGAGCCTGTACTTCGGGTCTTCGGGAATCGTCGACATTACCGACGTTCGCATTTGCAAACTCGAACGATCAGGTACGTACGACATCACGTCGGACGCTTAATGCTGCCGATCGACACACGAATATAGAAATACCCGTCGTTGCGATATCACACACCGATGTTTTCTTTCACCCGCCACCGGGTGGTCGTTCTCTTTGAAAAATACCTCGTGTCAAAGAGTGTTGTGTTGTACCGCGTATATAATAACGCCTGTGGTGTCCTCTGCGTCGTGTAGGAGGCTCTCTACTATTATACATACGGACATATTTTACCGGTAGCGCATGAACAGGGATGTAAGCGTCGATTCGCTTCCTCGGTCTTCGCCTCTGTGTTGTAAGTATGTCCGGAGTCGTCCGTTCGAAACGGTGTCTCGAAGAGGACAAACAACATCAGGGTAACCTGTGGAAAACGCGCAGTTGCACGCGTTTGTGTTATCGTTCGCGAACATCGAGAATATAGACGAGACGTGAAGGATCGGCTCGTGAAGCTCGTTTTTAAAGCAGTCGTGAGTCTGACACCCTACTCCGTGCGTGTGGCCTAATAGTGCGCACCACGAGAGCGTGGGACGAATGACCGCTGCCAGAGCCGGCTGCGAGTCCGCAGTGTATCGAATAAAATAATATGATAAAATATCGTTCCGAAGAAAAACGGTGTTCCGAGAGGACCGGCCGTGATGCTCGCATAAATCCTATGCGCGATTATTCCCGACGACCCTACTCTCTGTGTGGCCCAATAGTGCGCGCAGACAAGCTTGGTACGAGAATCCGGGGGGATCGCCTACGGCCAGAGCCGGCTCGTGAGTCCGCTTGTATCGGAATTTATCGTTGCCTCGAGCACACACAACAACATTTTATGGAAATGTGTTTTAAGGGAAGTGGACCGGCTCGTGAAGCTCGCTTTTAAAGCAGTCGTGAGTCTTGACACCCTATTCCGTGCGTGTGGCCCAATAGTGCGCACCACGAGAGTTTGGGACGAATGACCGCTACCAGAGCCGGCCGTGAAGTCCTCCGTTCTCACATCTTCCAAATGTAATAAGTGAAGAGGAGAGGAATTGTTTCTCTGGATCCAGTATCGGGTTGTCTACGATCCCCGTCGTTTTCAGAATATTCCTCTCCGCGTTTTCCACGTTTAACGGTTTTTTAATGTACTGTTCGCCCGGCCGTCAGATACGTGTGCAGTCTCGCCCGCGTACTATGACGGTTTTTTTCCGATTCTACGGACGACGAAAGTGTCGTCCTTAAAACGACGCCTGAATCTCCTTCGCGCGCTGGTTGGAGCTTTCAGGTACAATGCGTTCTTACGAACCGCAGAACAAGAGACATATAACATATATTGATTTGTAAATCAAAAATATATATGATTACCCTGAACGGTGGATCACTTGGCTCGTGGGTCGATGAAGAACGCAGCTAATTGCGCGTCAACGTGTGAACTGCAGGACACATGAACATCGACATTTCGAACGCACATTGCGGTCCACGGATACAATTCCTGGACCACGCCTGGCTGAGGGTCGTTTACGTAACCAAATACTGCTTGCGCTGCTCTTGTAAGGCCCCGCCATCGCTTACCTCTCCAAATATTTTTGGAGGGCGCCAAAGAGCGTTTCTGAGTCGGGTTGCAGAGATTGCTACGTACGAGCGAATGATGAGCGTTTCGTCGGCGTTTGTCGCGGTTCTGTGAAAATTGCCAATTTTTGCATTGCGTCTTAAATACATATATATAGTTTCCACGAGAGGCGAAGTAGGGATTGGTATTTCTTACGTTCGGACTTGCGTGAGTGTTTTACGGTGTCGTGAGTCGTATTGAAAATACGACCGCCCGTAGGCACCGCTTCGACGAGGATCTCCAAATCTCTCACCCTCTCTGCGAAACGATTCGCCTTGCGGAAAGAAGCGTTTCCACTCATGAACATTAACGCGCTCCCGACGTCGCCTGAAATGATGCGTATACGAAAGAGGTGGTATATTTACGAGAGTCTCGAGAGACTACAGAGATGGACAGACAAATATAAAAGAAAGAAAGAATACTGTGTAGCACACAGAGTGTGTGTGGTGTGGCAATGTTAAGCCCCAGGGAGAGAATATGCCTGTGCGTGGACGAGTTTCTTAACTCTACGTTATAATTGCCATATGGCGGCGGAGGGTCGTCGTTGCCGGCGATTTCGACAAACACATTATATCACCTTTCGGAGTCTTCGGAGGGAAGAGAAAAAAAGAGAGAGATCTCTCGATCTACCGAACGCTTTGATGATCGATGGACAGCCGAGCAACGCTCAGCAATGTGCGGGATGAGCACGTCGTACTTGATCGGGTCGGAATTATTCCCCGTCGTCGACGTGTCCTCGCTAATCTGTGCGATTGCCATTTCATCGCCACGTTCGCGTTGAATCGTATTGATGACGGCCTAAGTGCGTCTTAAGATCTCTCTCTCTCTCTCTTTCTCTCGTGTCTCATCGGTTGTGTTTGATCGATGATACATCGTTTCGTGCGCAACGTTTCTGTACACCCCCGTTTTTGGTAAAAATTATAGAGATTATAAGAAATCCCACCGGGTTATATGTACTATTTTCTTTTATAATATATATACTCCTCTATTGGCGAGGCTTATTTCGAACTTGATTGTCACACGACGCCAAGACACACTTTTGTGTTCACGCACGGAACAGCACCGCGGAGAGAAAAGGGTATATCAATGAAAACCTTTATGTCGGTCGTCCCATGTCTTTTCTTTGCTTCATTGTCGATTCGTGCGAAACCGCGCGATCTGTTGTCGGTCGTCCAGTCCCCGGAAGTTCTTTTCGACGGACGTTAAAGTTAACCGGCCAGATCGTCTAGCGAGAGTTTCCGATCGACGATAATAATATGAAGAAAGATATAAAGAGACACTTTGGTGTGGCGCATAAGGCATATATCGGTTTTGTTACCTTTCTCTTCTGTCGTGTAGTGTTATTTCGTTTTCTTTTTTTTTGTGCTTTGTACGTTTTCGCGAGTACTACTTTTACGCTCTTTCGGTGAAACACAAAATTTTGTATCACGTACGACGACCTCAGAGTAGGCGAGATTACCCGCTGAATTTAAGCATATTACTAAGCGGAGGAAAAGAAACTAACAAGGATTTCCTTAGTAGCGGCGAGCGAACAGGAATTAGCCCAGCACTGAATCCCGCGGTTCTGCCGTTGGGAAATGTAGTGTTCAGGAGGGTCAATTTATCCCGAGACGTCGAACCGCGTCCAAGTCCATCTTGAATGGGGCCATTTACCCGTAGAGGGTGCCAGGCCCGTAGCGACTGGTACGCGTTTCGGGAGGACCTGTCCTTAGAGTCGGGTTGCTTGAGAGTGCAGCCCTAAGTGGGTGGTAAACTCCATCTAAGGCTAAATATGACCACGAGACCGATAGCGAACAAGTACCGTGAGGGAAAGTTGAAAAGAACTTTGAAGAGAGAGTTCAAGAGTACGTGAAACCGTTCAGGGGTAAACCTGAGAAACCCAAAAGATCGAATGGGGAGATTCATCGTCGACGAGGCTGGCTTCCGTTGGTGCGCAGATAGCCCGCAATGGGCCACTTCGGTGGTTCCAGTGCGAGGGTACACCATCTTCGGCAAATGTTCCGGTCGCGTAGTCGTGCACTTCTCCCTTGGTAGAACGTCGCGACCCGTTGCGTGTCGGTCTACGGTTCGAGTTGTTGCCTGTCGTGTTGCCTTCGTGCGTACACGGCAGACGCTCGATCACCTGGCCGGCTGCGTGACGGTACTCTGACGGTATCGGGCCGCAACCAATCCATTTTCGAATGTGTGTGCGTCAGGCCCGCCGCAAGCTCGGTTAGTTTGTCACCCGGATGGTACGGACCTAGTGCCGGCTCCGGGCCTAACCAGCTGTTAGCAGGCGGTGTCCTCGGACTGGCCAAGCTTTGAATTACCGGTCAGCGACGCTACTGCTTTGGGTACTCTCAGGACCCGTCTTGAAACACGGACCAAGGAGTCTAACATGTGCGCGAGTCATTGGGACATGTAAACCTAAAGGCGCAATGAAAGTGAAGGTCGTACCTCAGCGTCGACCAAGGGAGGATGGGCCGCGTTACGATGCGGCCTCGCACTCCCGGGGCGTCTCGTTCTCATTGCGAGAAGAGGCGCACCCAGAGCGTACACGTTGGGACCCGAAAGATGGTGAACTATGCCTGGTCAGGACGAAGTCAGGGGAAACCCTGATGGAGGTCCGTAGCGATTCTGACGTGCAAATCGATCGTCGGAACTGGGTATAGGAGCGACAGACTAATCGAACCATCTAGTAGCTGATTCCCTCCGAAGTTTCTCTTTTGATGAACGTGTGCGAGTCTCATCTGGTAAAGCGAATGATTAGAGGCCTTGGGGCCGAAACGACCTCAACCTATTCTCAAACTTTAAATGGGTGAGATCTCTGGCTTGCTTGGATCAATGAAGCCACGAGATTATATTGGATCAGAGTGCCAAGTGGGCCAATTTTGGTAAGCAGAACTGGCGCTGTGGGATGAACCAAACGCAGAGTTAAGGCGCCTAAGTCGACGCTTATGGGATACCATGAAAGGCGTTGGTTGCTTAAGACAGCAGGACGGTGGCCATGGAAGTCGGAATCCGCTAAGGAGTGTGTAACAACTCACCTGCCGAAGCAACTAGCCCTGAAAATGGATGGCGCTGAAGCGTCGCGCCTATACTCCGCCGTCAGCGGCAAGTGAGGTTGACGTTAGCTTTTTTTAAAGGCGCGTCTTCCATGAAGCTCTGACGAGTAGGAGGGTCGCGGCGGTGTGCGCAGAAGGGTCTGGGCGTGAGCCTGCCTGGAGCCGCCGTCGGTGCAGATCTTGGTGGTAGTAGCAAATACTCCAGCGAGGCCCTGGAGGACTGACGTGGAGAAGGGTTTCGTGTGAGCAGCCGTTGCACACGAGTCAGTCGATCCTAAGCCCTAAGAGAAATTCTATGTAGATGAGGTGTCCTAAGAGAGAGAGAGAGCAAATATCATAATATTGATAAACAAACACACACCCATCGGGCGAAAGGGAATCCGGTTTCTATTCCGGAACCCGGCAGCGGAACCGCTTACCATTCGGGCCCTCGTAAGAGTGTTCGTCGGGGTAATCCAAAATGACCTGGAGACGCCGTCGGGAGATCCGGGGAGAGTTTTATTTTCTGTATAAGCGTTCGAGTTCCCTGGAGACCTCTAGCAGGGAGATAGGGTTTGGAACGCGAAGAGCACGGCAGTTGCGGCGGTGTCCGGATCTTCCCCTCGGACCTTGAAAATCCAGGAGAGGGCCACGTGGAGGTGTCGCGCCGGTTCGTACCCATATCCGCAGCAGGTCTCCAAGGTAAAGAGTCTCTAGTCGATAGATTAATGTAGGTAAGGGAAGTCGGCAAATTGGATCCGTAACTTCGGAATAAGGATTGGCTCTGAGGAGCGGGGCGTGTCGGGCTTGGTCGGGAAGCGGTTCTGGCTGACGTGCCGGGCCTAGGCGAGGTGAACACATTGATGGGAATCCGAGCTCGGTCCCGTGCCGTGGCCTCCCGCGGATCTTCCTTGCTGCGAGGCTTTCGTCTAGAACGATCGTCCTCTTCGGCCGCCATTCAACGCTCAGCTCAGAACTGGCACGGACTAGGGGAATCCGACTGTCTAATTAAAACAAAGCATTGCGATGGCCCCCACGGGTGTTGACGCAATGTGATTTCTGCCCAGTGCTCTGAATGTCAACGTGAAGAAATTCAAAAAAGCGCGGGTAAACGGCGGGAGTAACTATGACTCTCTTAGGGCGGTCGCTTGAGGTGTCGGGCCGGTTCGCCGGTACTAGTATCCGAGATCAGTCCCTAAGAGTGATTTTTCGGAATCTGTCATAGTTTAGCAAGCGGTCGCCTCCAAGTTGGTTCCCGCCGGACAATGTCTTCTTCGGGAGATAGCAAAGAACCGCCTCTGCGCTAAACGGTCCTGGGGGTTGCCAGCCCACTCGACTGTCTTACAGTTGGCCCAAAAAGTAAAAGAAAAGCCTGGGATGAAAATTTATCTATACTCGCCGATGAGCCCACAGGTTCTATCGGCCCAACTGACACGGCAAATGGTCCTACGGAAGAATCGGACGCTACTTCCGGTACACGTTTTCCCTGCAGGAAAGAAGGATGTGGTCGGTCTTTCCCTAGTATACGAGGGCGTGGTGTGCATGAGCAGAAACAGCACAAGGATTAGTATGATGAAAGACAGGCTTCGTCGATAGTAAATGTCAAGGCTCCCTGGTCATCTGAGGAAGCCGCTCTCCTGGCACGTCAAGAAGCACTGCTCGTATTGGCGAAGGCGAGATTCATGAATCAGGCGCTGCAGCCCTATTTTCCAAACCGCACCATCGAAGGCATCAAAGGCCAGCGGAAGAAGCAGGTGCATAGGAACAGAGTAGCCAAGCTCGTGGAAGAGCTTGCACTGTCCAACTCGCCAGATGACGAACCATTGGCGGCAAACGAACAGCAGGAAAGTGAGGACGGGGGCCTGATTAAGAAGATCAAGGATGGGATCTCGGAATTGGCACCACTGAAGGGTGATGAATACTGTGTCAAACAGCTGAACCGCATATGCGAGCACCTGAACTCGTGGAGTGAAAGCGCCTTACTGGCGGAAACATCTGCGTACCTGAGAATGGTGTTCCCCGCGCCGTCTGCACGGCGAGGGATGGACGTCGATAAGTCCCCGCCGAGGACGCTATCCAAGAGACAGCTGAGGCGTGCGGACTATGCCCGAACACAGCCCGCGTGGAAGAGGAATCCCTGCAAGTGCCTAAGGGCACTCCTCAAAGATAAAGGGACTTCCACCACACCCGAAGAACAGGTGATGACACCTTACTGGCGCGCAGTAATGACGAGTGGAGGCAATAGTTCTCCCGGGTTTGGAAGGGCGAGACAGACAATCGATTCGCTATGGAAGCTGATAGAACCCGTGGAAGTTAAGATGGCGCTTCCTGGAATGACCACGTCACCTGGTCCAGACCTGGTGACCGCTAGGCAACTAAGAGCAATTCCGGCAGGAATTTTAGCGAGAGTCTTCAACATATTCCTGATATGCGGGAAGATACCAGAATGGCTGTTGGAATCGAGGACAACTCTGATTCCAAAGTAGGATAACGCCACAGAGCCCGGCGACTTTAGACCGATCACGGTCTCGTCAGTAATAACTAGGACATTCCACAAGGTTCTGGCAAATCGATTGTCTCGGGCCATCTCGCTTGATCCACGACAGAAGGCCTTTGTTCCGGTGGACGGATGTGCGGAGAATACATTCATACTGGACATGGTGCTCCGCCACCACAGACAGAAGTTTAAGCCACTATACCTGGCATCTGTCGATATAGCCAAAGCGTTCGACTCAGTCACGCACCAAACCATTATAGATACGCTAGTAGCCATGGATGTCCCGGGCCCAATGGTCTCATATATAGCGTACGCATATGAGAATAGCCAGACTATCTTGGCGTGCGATGGCTGGACCTCGCACAAAATACATCCTACGTGCGGGGTAAAGCAGTGCGATCCGTTGTCGCCCATGCTTTTCAACATGGTTATCGACAGAATGCTCCAACAAATCCCGGATGAAGTTGGAGTGAATGTGGCTTGAGAGCACTACAATGCTATGGCCTTTGCAGACGATTGGACCCTAATGGCCTCGACTCCGCAGGGTCTCCAGCTCACATTAGATAAATGTACGGAATTCCTGAAGCAATGTGGACTCGTGATTAACACCAACAAATCCTTCACAGTCACAATAAGGAACGTACCACACGTCAAGAAATCGGTGGTGGACCCGAATATGAAATTCCAGTGCTCAGGGCGTGCTATGCCAGCGATGAGACGATAAAATGAGTGGAAGTATCTGCGAGTCCCATTTACACCAGAGGGACGGACAACGTCTGAGCCAGAGGCACTTTTAAGGGAAGCCATAGAAAAGTTAACAAGGGCACCTCTAAAACCACAACAAAGAATGTTTGCATTAAGGGTCATGGTGCTGCCCAGCTTGCACCATGTTTTGGCACTGGTTGCTACGGACCTCAGTAGGCTGAAAAAGGTTGATGCCATAGTGCGGGAAGCTGTACGGAAATGGTTAGCACTCCCCCATGACGTGACCAATGCCTACATTCACGCCAAAACAAAGGACGGAGGAATCTCGATTCCATCAATGAGGTGGCTGATGCCCCCCAGGCGGAAGGAAAGACTTGAGGGAATGGCCAATGAAAATTTGGACACTTGCTCCTTCCTAGCACAAGAGATCCAGAAAACCAAGCGGAGGCTTAAGTGTGGCAGGGAAGAACTTGGCAGCGTCGAGAAAATTGAAAGGTGGTGGGCCAGATTACTTCACGTATCTATCGACGGAATGGCTCTGAAGGACTCCAACAAAATACCGCAGCAGAACCGGTGGATCACGGAAGGATCGAAGTTTCTCACAGGCAGAGACTACGTCAACTGTATTAAGTTGCGTATCAATGCATTACCCACCAAGTCTAGATCAAGCCGTGGAAGACGCGGCGACAGGATGTGCAGAGCAGGATGTAACGAGGTGGAAACACTTAATCATGTGTTGCAGAAATGCCATAGAACACATGGTGCTAGGATAGCCAGGCACAATGCCGATGCATCCGATATCCATCGAGCCCTGCAGAACAAATTTGACGAGGTGGAGGAGGAGCCGCACCTCAAAACAGCTGATGGGCTTAGGAAGCCAGACTTAGTGGCATGAAGCGGTACTACCGTGCTGGTAGTGGATGCCCAGGTTGTGAGCGAACAAACCGACCTGAAACTAGCCCACGAAAAGAAAAGGGACTACTACCGTGATTCAACCCATAATGCACTGCTGATGAGATACCCAACAACAACCGAGGTTAAATATACTTCGGCCACCCTCTCCTGGAGAGGAGTCTGGAGTATGGACTCGGCACAAGACCTGATACGACTTGGAGTTCTTAAGAAAAGTGAAATGAAGGTGCTGTCGACGCGGGCTCTCGTGGGAGGACTGAACGGCTACCGAATGTTCAACCGACTAACCGACGTGAAGAGAAGCAGAGGAACGCCGAAGGCTGGGATCGGCTGAAGAGGACACTGTAGGATCTGCCTCAAAGGGTGCTGCCTGCCCTAACACCTTCAGGCACAATACAAAGGGTGGAGTGTTTAGTGGGTAAGCCCTGGGGACGGATGAGCCCCACACTATCAGCTACCGCCGCATAGCTGATGTGCGTAACCTGCATTTAAACCCCCTTTTCAAAAAAAAAAATCTTAGCCCGAAGTCTTCGCGCGACCTTCGTTGAGTCAACATCGCGGCGCTCGCGCTCCGGTGAATATCAACGGTTACCAGCGGCGGTAGACAATGGAACGCAAATTCTAACGGTCCCCGAGGATCTGTGGCGGGTTTTCCCGCATCGGCTGGGGGATCAAATGATGATGACCAAGGCGAGTCAATGGACAATAAGATGGACAATGGAGTGGACAATTCACAAATGGCACAAACTAACAGGAATGGAGGAAACACATAGTGATCAGTCTGGATATTGTGAACAAAGTGAAAACAGTGTACATGTTGGAATAAGTGAACAAACTGGATTAAGTGAACAAATTGTGGTTAGTGAACAAATTGAAAACAGTGAAATAAGTGAAGTGACAGTTTCAGTGCCATTAGTGAATACGGATTGGACTTCCGTTTCCGGTCGTATGAGAGGTGGTTGTGTGCGAATACCTGAGCGAATCTTTTGTGTGAAAGAGTGGAGTCAATAGAAGTGTGAGTGAAGAAAGTAGTGGAGAGGGGTTAGTGGGGTATAGGGATAGGCGATAGAATAAGGGCTAAGGGAGAGGGAGTGAGAGAAATAGCTATACGAAAGTGAAGTGTGCGGTAGGATAGTAGGTTAGGATCGTGGGCAGTAGACAGACAGGCGCGGGAAAAAGAGTAGGAGAGAAAGTGGCGCTAACTAGAGGGAAAGTGACAGACTAGAAGAAAGATAGAGCAGCAAGCGAGAATTTCGAAAAGGAGTAACAGGGAAGGTAGTTAGAAAGAAATATAGATAAAAATGAGTGAGAGGGGGGATAATGATAAGGGGATTGGCAGGGAAGAGGGGAAAGAAGAAAAAGGAAGATTAGGGAAGGTTAAGAAGGATAGTAATTTAGAAAAATGGTTTAGTACAGAAAGTTTGGATGGTACAGGGAGAAAAAGGGGAATAGTGGACGTAGAGGGAGGGGGAATAGAGGAAAGAACAATTTTCAAAAGGAGTGACACAACAAAGAGGTCACCGCAAGGGGATAAAAGGGAGGAGGAAGGGTCACTTAAGGGAATAAAAGATTTAATCAGAGGATTAATGGGGGAAATGAGAAGTCTGAGGGAGGAAATGAAAAGGGAGGGGGTAGAAAGGAAAAGACTAGAAGAAGAATTGAGGAGGGAAAGGGAAATAAGGAGGGAGGAGAGGAGGGACGAAGAGATAAAAAGAGAAAAGTTAAATAAATGGCTAGAAGGAATAGAGGGAAGGGCAGCAAAAGTAGAAGGGAGATTAGAAGAAATGGCGAGGGCGGAGGGGGAGGAGGGAAAGAAAAATAGAGAGGGTGGGGCAGAAAGGGAATTAGTAGAAGAGAACAGAAGAAGAATAAGAAGAATGGAAATTTTTCAGGATAAAAGGGAGAGAGAAGAAAAAAGAAATAATGTAGTAATAAGGGGGATTTTGGGAGAAGGAGATGCGATAATAGAGGAGGTTAAGAAAATTTGGGATAAGATAGGGGCAAAAGATGAGGGCATAAAAGAGATAAAAAAGATAGGAAAAGTAGGGAAAGAGGGAAGGGGAATGGGAATGGTAGTGGTAAAACTGGCAGATATGGATAGCAAGAGAGAAGTGTTAGAGGGAAAGAAAAAATTAAGGGGCATGGGAATAAGAATAGATAACGATTTAACCGTAGAAGAGAGAAGGGCGAAATGGAAAATAGAAAGGGAAGCGGAAAAAGAGAGGAGGGAAGGTAGGATTGCTCAGGTAGGTTATATGAAGATGTGGGTGAATGGAAAAATGAAAAGATGGGATGAAATAGAAGAAATCTGGATAGAAGAGCAGGGCAATGAATAGGGAAGGGGGAAGGGGAAGTTTTCAGGGGACAAAAAGAGGAGAATAGGATATAAAGTGGGATTTTGGAACGTGGCAGGTCTAGCGAATAAGGAGGAAGAATTTTGGAAGGATTTAGATGAATGGGATATAATAATAATGTTAGAGACATGGATAGAGGAAAAGGGATGGAACAAAATTAGAAGTAAGTTGCCAAAAAGCTTTTACTGGGAGGTACAATGGGCTAAAAGAGAGGAAAAGATGGGGAGAGCAAAAGGGGGTATGATGGTGGGGGTAAGTAAGGAGATAGAGTCGGAAAGAGGGGAGTTAAGAGGGAGGGAGGGAATTATGATGACAAAGGTGAAAATTGAGGGGGGCTGGTGGAGAGTGATTGGGGTATACGTAAAGGGGGATTTAGAGAGAAAAGTGGAGGAACTAGGAGAATGGATAGAGGGGAAAGAGAGAGGAATAAGAGTGATTATAGGGGGGGTTTTAATGCGACGACAGGGAGGGAAGGGGGAGAGGTAGGGGAGGAGGATGAGGGAGGGGGGAAAGAAAGCAGGAATTCTAAAGACAGGATGATAAATACAGAAGGGAGAAAACTATGTAAGTTTTTGAGTGAGAGGGGTGGGGAATTTTAAATGGGAATATGAAGGGGGATGAGAGAGGGGAATGGACATATGTAGGAGCAAGAGTAAATTCGGTAATTGATTATGCGATAGGAAATGAGGAAACAAGGGAGGGAATAGAAAAAATGGAAATAGGGGAAAAGGTAGAGTCGGATCACATGCCAGTAAGCGTCTGGCTAAAAGGGGTAAGGGAAAGGGGGGAAAAGAAGAAAGGGAAGGGGAAGTGGATGAGTAGGGGGAATGGTCGGAAGAGGGAGTAAAGAATTTCAGGGAAAGATTTGGGAGGAGGACAAGCGGGAGGGGGGAGGGATTACAAGAAGATTGGAGAGGGTTAAAAGAGAAAATAATAAAAGTAATAGAGGTAACGGGGAACAAAAAAAAAGGGAAAAAGAAAGGATGGTGGGATGAAGAATGTAAACAAGAAAAAAGGAAAGTGAGGGATGAATTGAGGGGGTGGAGAAAGAGGGGAGGAGAGGGAAAAGAATATAAAGCAAGGAAAAGGGCATACAAGTTATTGTGTGAGGAGAAAAAACAGAAAGAGAGGGAGAAATGGGAAAAGGAGGTGGAGGGTATAAAAAGGGAAAGTCAGGTATGGGCAATAGTGAATAGGGAAAGGAGAAAGGGGGCGGGGGTAGATGAGAGAATAAGGATAGAAGAGTGGGAGGAGCATTTCAGGGGATTGTTAGGAGGGGTAGACAGGGGGGAGGGGGGTCGGGACAGAGAGAAGAGAGGAAGACGGGGAAAAAGAAATAGAAAAAGGGGAAATACTTAGGGTAGTAAAAGGGCTGAAAGAAGGGAAGGCAGCAGGGGGGACGGGATACCGAACGAAGTTTGGAAATATGGAGGGATCGAGGTACAGGAATGGTTATGGAGGGTATGTAATAGGGTATGGAGGGGGGAGGGTTGGCCGGATGAATGGTCCGAGGGGGTGGTAATTCCGATTGCGAAAAAAGGGGACAACAGTGTAGTGGGGAATTACAGAGGGGTAACGCTGACGCAAACAGCGTATAAGGTATATGCGGCAGTCTTGGCAGAAAGGATGAGGGAAGAAATAGAGGGGAGGGGGTTGTTACCGGCGAGTCAGACAGGTTTCAGGAAAGGGCTTAGTTGTATGGACAATATGTATGTTCTGAACTACTTAATCAATAAACAAGTGAAAAAGAAGGAAAGGAGATTAGTTGTATTGTTCATAGATCTAAAAGCGGCATTCGACTCGGTAGACAGGGAGATTTTGGTAGAGGCAATGAGGAAAAGGGGAATAAGGGAGGGACTAGTAATGAGATGGGGAGGAAGAAGGGGGAGGAAGAAGGGAAAGAATTTTGGACGGAAAGAGGGGTTAGGCAAGGGTGTCCGTTAAGTCCGATGTTATTTACGTTACTGCTGGCGGACATAGATGAGGAGCTAGAGAAGGGAGGATGGGGAGGGGTTAAAGTGGGGGGGAGAAAAATATATACGCTAGGATATGCGGACGATTTGTCTATGCTAGCGGAGAATGAGGATGACATGAAGGGCATGATAGGGGTATTGAGAAGATATTTAGATAAGAAAAAATTACAATTAAACGTGGAAAAAACAAAAATAATGAGATGCAGGAGAGGAGGCGGCAGATGGAAGAAGGTTACATGGTGGTGGAAAGATAAGATGATAGGGGAGGTTAGGGAGTATAAATACTTAGGGTATACGTTAGCGAGAGATGGAGGGCAAAAGGCTCATATAGAAGAAAGAATAAGGAAGGGGGCGGCGATAATGGGACAAGTATGGGGGATAGGGAAAAGAAGGTTTGGGAAGGATTGGGGCAGAAGGGTGTGGCTATTTGATAAGCTAGTTTGGCCGGTAGTGAGCTATGGGGTAGAGGTGTGGGGTTGGAAAGAAAGGGAGGGAATAGAAAGATTGCAAGAGAGGTATTTGAAATGGGTCCTAGGGGTAGGGAGATATACACCAGGATATATGGTTAGGGAGGAACTTCAAAGGGAATTATTAAGGGAAAGGGCAGGAGTAAGAGCGTAGGGATTCGAAAAGAAACTAAGTGAAGGAAAGGGAGGGGAGCTAGCGCGAATATGTTGGGAGGAGATTAGAAGAAAATATAGGAAGGGGGGAGAAGGGATGGGTGGGAAAAAGAAAGGGAGGAATTCTTTGAGGAAAGGGGGTGGGAAAGAGAAGAATGGGTCGATATGATAGAGAAGAAAAAAGAGTTAGTAAGCGAAGAAATAATAAAGAGAGAGAAGAAAATACAAAGAGAGGAAAGATGGGAGAAAATAGAAAAATCTAGGTATAATGAGTGGTATGGAAGGGTGAAAAGAGAAGGGCTACCGGGGTATTTGAAGAAGGGTTGGGGGGAAAACAGATGGCAAAGAGTAGCGAGATTTAGGTTGGGAAATGAGATGAAGGGAGGGAGATATTGGTTGAATGAGGAAGAGAGAAAATGTAGGTTGTGTGAATGGGAGAGGGAAACATGGGAGCATGTATGGGAGGTATGCATGAGAGTGGATGAGGATAAAGGATGGCAGGAGAGAGTGTGGGAAGTATTGGATGATGAGGGGGGAGGGGAGGGATGGTTGAGGATGATAGAAGAATGGAGAACAGATGTTAAAGTTGGGATGGGGATAAATGGGAACAACCGGAAAGGGGAGTCCATGAGTAGGGAAGGGGGGGTGGAGAGGGGATGCGAAAAGGAAAGTTCGGGGGAAAAGTTATGATGATGATGATGATGTATAGACGAGATTGTAAATATTGTAAATACTGTAAATATTGTAAACATGGTGTGCACGGGTCTCTCTCTCTCTTTCATAAGTTAAGTTAAGTTAAGTTTAGTTGGTAAGTTAGGTTTAAGTAATAATAAGTAAGAGCTATATGCGAGGTGGAAAAAGAAGTTAATTTGTGAAAATATTTTGTAACCCCAAGGGGATCAAATAAAGGTCATACATACATACATAGTGAATACGGATTATTGCCCTGTGTGTCAGTGTTTAAACAGAACTGTCGCGTTTTTAAACTTAAACAACTTAAAGGAGCATTTAAATCAAAACCACGAAATAGTGAAAGTGATGTGGCAATGTAGGAAGTGAATGAAAAAGTTCCCCGGCCTACATAACTGCCGGTGCCACATCCCAAAGTGTAAAAATACAGTGGAAACGCGACAACTAGAGAACGTTTGTGGGAGATGTGGGAGCACGTCTGTAGCGAGTCATTCTCCTCTGTCAGGGGATTATCAACACACGAAAGACATCGACATCCAGCAGAAAGGAATAAGAAAAGAAGAGAAATGTGTGAACGCCCAAAAGGAAAGCCTGGGCGACGTAATCATGTGTGGACAGAGGAAGAAACAGAAGAATTAATAAGATTATACGCAATATATAAAAATGACAGTCTCCCAAATGTGGCTATTAAAAATCACTTCCCCAATAAAACACTAAAACAAATCAGGGATAAACGAAATGATTTGAAGAAACAAAACCGTTTAAACAGTGTGACACAAAGTGACATATCGAACATTAGGGTAAGCGCTGGTGCAAGTAGTAGTGTAACTATTAGTGCGAACGTTAACGTGAACGTTAGTGTGAATATTGACATTAATATGAATGCTACGACGAACGTTAATTTGAACATGAATACGAACGCCAGTGCCAACGACAATGCGATCGTTAGTGAAAGTGACAGTTTAAACAGAACAAATAGTGAAAATGAGATAATTAGTCACAGTAGTGGACACACAGGGCCACGAATAAACGATATATGTATGTCGATCGTAAACAACGAAATCGGAAACGATAACGGGTTTACGGAAGTGTCACCGACTAACGAATCGATGACCGAAGAAAACAACGGTCGGGATTTAAACCTTGGATCACTGGATCTCCCTGAATTCGAGAAATGGAAGGGACGATTTAGGACAGTGATACGAGCCAACCCATTACCTTCTAAACACGAACTCAAATCGATAGAAGAAATGATAATGGTAGTGGCAAGCAAGGATCAACCTGACACCCTCGATATCGAGAGAATACTGGAAACCCTTATGGAAAGACTACAAACCGAAATAGAAGAGAAAAAGGGAAATTTCAGGAAAAAAAGGAAACGGGCAAGCAAAAAACAAGAGGAAGGAATGCGACCGCACCCGCTTCAAGAAATACAAATACGCTCGATTTCAAGAGTTGTATAAAAAGTGTCCGAGGAAGCTGGTGGATATGGCGGTTGCAGGGGAGACGTTTGAGAGAAGAGAACAGATAGAGCTCCCAGAGAAAGCAAGCATTGAAAAGCTTTATGGGGACCTGTGGGGAACCGAAGGACCGACCACAGGAATTCCGAGGCTCGGTGGGCCACGGAGAGAAGACGTCCCCATTGAAAGAGTGTGGACACCGATCTCGGTAGAAGAATTAATAATGAAAATGAAGAGGATAAAAACGGGCACGGCAGCAGGCATCGACGGCGTCACCAAAGCGCACCTGAGGAAGCCAGGAATGCTGCACATCCTGTCCAAATTCCTTAATCTCCTGATGCTAACTGAATCATTCCCAGCACAATGGAGATTAAATCGTACAACCCTGATCCCAAAACCCGGAAAGGACACAAGAGACGCGAAAAATTGGCGCCCCATCACGATAGGATCACTCCTATCAAGAATGTATTCATCAATGCTGGACAACAGACTGAGACACGTCGTCAGGAACAGCAGAAGACAGAAAGGGTTTACAATGGAGGGTGGACGTAAGCAGAACATAGCTATACTGGACAGGATCATAACGGAAATGAAGCAGAAGACTGGCGGCGTAGTGACTGTAGTCGATATATCGAAAGCCTTCGATACGGTCCCGCACAAAGCGATAGCAGACGGGCTACGAAGGAAAGGAATCCCATCAATGGTCACGGAGTACATAGAAAAGATGTACGAGGGTTGCCGGACCGAGATCAAAACAAAGAACGAGAGCATAAAAGTAACGCTCAGAAGAGGAGTCAAGCAAGGGGATCCGCTCTCACCCCTGCTATTCAACACCATAATCGACCCCATTATAGAAGAAATTGACGAAACCACTGAAGGTATACAAATCGAGCAAGAAAGGGTTGTTACGTCCGATGACGTATTGTATAGGTTAAGACCGTATAATTATAAACATATATATCGTTAACAATATGTACACAACCATTATAACACAAACACAATAGTTTATAAGTGCATATTCACCGTCGTGCGTAAGCGTTCCACGCACCATCTATTCTCTACTTTATCTTTCATTTTTCTTTCCCATTCCACTCCCAAAACCTATCCCAAGTACAACCTCTTCAACTGTCCCCGTTGCCACGCGACGCTCGGAGTACGTCATCGCGTCCAGCGAACCCTACCCCTCGCGTTAGCATCTCCCAACCTGCCGCCCACTCCCACTCCTAATTACCCTACTCCACTGACACCTCCAAAATGAAGGAGCTCAATGGAACATCGGTTGCATTCAGTTCCTTCTCTGACTCCACCTGAGTCATCCCCTCACCTTCTGCTCGCGTCTCATTCATATAGCATTTTCTATTTCTTGCGTTAATACTAATAAGTCTTCAGTGTAGCCGTTCAACGGCATATTCCTTTCGTATTATTATTAATTCATTTTTCTTACAATTTCCGACTCCTTTACATTCGTCGCATGTAATATTGAGCTAATTGTCTCATTGCTCATATGAATTCCCTGTATTGTACGCCTGAGCCCACCAGGTAGCTCGGTACGATAGACGGATTCTGCACCAAACCAGTTGTTGTTTCTATGAACGTAGATTCACTATTGTAGTTGCACAATATCACATGCCACGCCGCGCCGACCGCAAGTCATGTAATATTGAATTAGTTATCGCATTGCTCATACGGATTCCCTGTATTTTACGTCTGAGCCCACCAGGTAGCTCGGTACGATAGACGGATTCTGCACCAAGCCAGCTGTTGCTTCTATTAACGTAAATTCACTGTTGTAGTTGTACAATATCACATGCCACGCCGCACCGGCCGCAAGTATCAATTACGGAAGCTTCTACGCGACTACTTTCGTGAGGAGGCCATTAAAGACGAATTTACTAGAGTCATCGGTGCGCGTGGAATTCCGATAATCATTCGCGACGTGGTATTCACGCGGAAGATTCGCATCGTTTCGATTCAGAAGGAGCAGATTCCTTGGAGGACGCCTGCCCGACTCTCGTTACAGGGCGTCGACCTTGTTCGAGACCGATCTTCTTATCGGTCAGCTGAGCACGCGGCATACCCGACTCCCGGGACGAGCCCGGCCTAGAGGAGTCATCTTACGTAAACGACGGCCCATATCGCTATTGCCTAGGTCAAGATCCGGTGAGTGCTATCTGTAAACCGTAGGGAACCGTTGCGTCGTGACCCGAGTTAGACACGGTTAGACTCGCCGTGTGGACTCAAAAGCTGGGTTATTTATTAGCGTCTCGATCCGCGAATTCGTAAATTGCCTTCAGCGACAAATCCGAATCGCGGGACGTAACAGGTATCAATTTTGTCTTACGCAGATGATGTCGTGCTTCCCGCAAGAACAAAGGAGGAAGCGAAGAGACAAATCCAGAAACTCAACGAATACCTAGGAGAGCTGGGCATGAGCATACAAGCGGAAAAATGCTCAACATTCGAAATTATCCAGAAGGGGAAAACGTGGCACGTAGCAGACCCATATATAAAAATAAGAGATAAGAAGGTACCTGCTTCGGAGCCCGGGAACACAATCGGCTACCTCGAAGTGACACTGGGCCCATGGAAAGGGCTGCAGCGCGCAAATACAGAGGATATTGTGAAAGCTGCGGGTAACATAAAGAAAATGAATCTAAAGCCAGATCAAAAGATAAACCTGATCCGGACGCACTTACTGCCAAAGTATATCCATCTGTTGGTAGCAAATCCGCCGGAACTGGTCCTCCTTAATTCATTGGACCACGAGATAAAGCAAATAGTGAAAGCTATATTGCATCTCCATCCATCAACGACGGATGGACTAATTTATACCGAGAGAAGGAATGGCGGACTGGGTATGCCAAAGATGGCTGATATCGTTCGGATCGCAAAACTAAGAAGTAGCCTCCAAATGATGGAAAATGAAGACGATGCGGTGAAAGAAGCCTACAAGAAACAGGAAGCAATCACGTTAAAATATGCCCAATCGGTAGGACTTCGGTGGCCAGCATCGATGGATGAAATAACGAATGCGCGAATGGAGTTAAAAGAAAACACCAGGAAAAGGTGGGAAGAACTCAAGTCCCAAGGCCAAGGCGTTCACGAATTCTTCAACGACAAGGTCGGAAACGCCTGGCTTCATAAACCGTGGCTGCTAAAGCCGTCAAGGTACCTGGACGCGCTAAGGATGAGAAGCAACACTTTCGGTACGAGGGTAGTCTTATACAGAGCGAATAAGGATGTCGACCACAAATGCCGGAGGTGCAAGGGTCAAATGGAGACCCTAGGACATACCCTAGGCTGTACCCACACCAAATCAGCAAGGATGAATCGGCACAACGAGATTGTGCGCTTAATTGAAGAGAAGACTTCGAAAACATGCGCTGTATTCGTGGAACCGACGGTCATGGTCCTGGGAGAACTCAAGAAGCCCGATCTGGTTATCAAAGACCAGGAAAGGCTCGTCGTAGTGGATGTGACCGTACGGTACGAAGACAAGGAAAATTTGCGGAAAGCGACGAAAGACAATATCGATAAGTATAAAGAAACTGCACAAGTACTTAAATTAAAATTGAAATGCAAGACAGCCGAAGTACTGCCAATAGTGGTAGGCTGCCGGGGGGCCATGCCTGAGACAACGAAGAAAAACCTGATGACCCTAGGATTTACAAAGGGTGACCAACTAACAGTGGCAATGATAGCCCTCCGCTCTTCAATTGAAATGGCCAACCAATTTATTGACTACGATCGTATAATATGATCGTGAAGGACGTTACTGACTACGATCGTATAGAACGATCGTTTTTATAAAGTACGTAGAGAGTACGTACATTTATGACTACAGGTGACCACAGTTGACGAAGCTGCAGTCCGCTGATTAATCAAAAAGTAATAATTTGACAAAGCAGCTGCAAGCCGATTTAAAAAATAAAGAATGACTGAATCATTGACAAAGCAGCTGCCTGCTAATTTAAAAAGAAATAGAGCCCGTTCAGTCGTTACATCGAACGGTGCGAGTCGTACTATACAGTAGTATAGTATGGCGCGGGGCGGGTTCTATGCATGTGAAACCATGTTCATGCAGTTCTGCATGCATGTGGTTCAGCGTGCATAGAGCCCGGGGCGACACCTCCGCGTGGTATCCCTGGACACATGCCTCTGGCAAGTGACTAAGTTCGCCTCCCATAAGGGTCCCCGTTCCTAATTTTTCCAAGCTCGTAGGCAGCTCCCTTGGTAGTGGCAATCGGAACTTGCGAGTAATTCGAAATAGACGGAACTACGACACTTGTCTAATACTCAAGTACCGGAGGTAGTATGCCGCCAGCACTTAGAAGAATCGATGAGTACTATAGGGGCAATATGCCGCTGGTACTTATCGATTCCTATTTTGCTTTGAGCACTTTTGCAGATTCTGCATTGTGTAGTGCCCAAGCAAACGGCAAAAAGATCTACCGGGGCGATGTTCTCCCTCGATAAGCCTGTAGAGTCAGTGGCAATACGCCGCTGGAACTCGAAAAGAAGGTCACCAGTGGCAATACGCCGCCGGAACTTTGCAAATAACGTAACCATAAGCAATACGCCGCTGGGGACCCAGTCAAATTGAGGCATGCAACGCGCCGCTGAAAGATAGCCGACAAACATGCAAACGTAGGCGCCGTTGTCACTATAATAATAATTACTATAGTAATACGAAGGTGGATGCCGTGGTGACGCCCCAACAGAGCATTCAAGAGTGGAGGAGACAACCACTATAAATCCTTGTCTCCCATTTTCCCAGCCGCTGGGCCGTCCCACCCAACGTGCTGGCACCCTGTCGGAAACGAGCCACTGCCGACCGAGGCCCGGAACCCCTGCGAGAGTCACGTTGTGACCGCGGTTTCGAGCTCCATCGTGAGTCAGGCAGAGGTCAAACTTACATAGAACAATTGCAACCTGGCCGTTCCGACAGGATGATCCCTCCGTGCACTAATCTATTTTCTTCTACTGTTCCAGCCGACCCGGGCACTGGAGGTCTACCAATCCAGCCGCGCTAAAAATACAAACATGATGGTCTCCTCAAGCTCAAAAAACTCCGGAGGTAAACTCGCTCCCCATTCGGATCTCCGGGTGGGAGCTGGGCCGGGGGAGACTAACATGGAAGCGGTGAGAAGATCTCGGCCGGCAACACTTCGCCGCCCGTCGGAGATCAGAGGACAACGTGGGACACACACGGTCGCACCATCAGTCGAGACGCGGAGCCGTCGTACAACGCGCTCGATGACTGTGGCCGCTTGCCTCGCGAATCCTCCTCACCGCGCTGCCCCCCTCTCCGCGCCGACGGTGGTGCAGACCCAACGAGGTTCCGGCCTTCAGGCCGTCCAAAATCACCCAGTAAGGGAACTAAACATTAGCTCCGCGATTAGATCCGCGAACAGCCCCGCGACCGCGTGCGAAACCGCGTCTGTTTAAGATTTTCTGTTATTGTACATAATTTGAATTAATAAACTGACTCAGTTCTGGCGATCAGTTCGGCGAATCGTCGTCCCCGCACCATCCCACTGCTCCCCGCGAGCTCCTCGGGTGGATTGAGCAGCTCGAGCCTCGCGGGTGCGGCAGGGGGAGCGGACGCGGTAGTTCGGCGCGCCCAGCTGATCGCTCAGTTCGTGTATTGACACTATCAAGCGACATTCGTATACGTTACACTTAACCTTCCGAAGTTTTCGTTTCCGTCTCGTCGACCCCCCTCAGTCTTCCTTCTCAATTCGTTACATTTTAATCTTAGAGTCCCGGTATCGATCCGATTCCCCGAATCGATCCGGAATCTAAAACAGCGTCCGTGCCCGCGTTGACCAGGGCTTCTGTGCCCGCAAGCGCTTCGTCTCCGTCTTCGACCAGCGTCCCCACTACCCACCCGAACGTACCACAAGGAGAAAGGCTTTCGGAGCCCGCGACCGCGAACGCGTACACGGTGTAACCGTTCTGGTTACACAGCGAAATATCGCGTAAATCGATATCGATCTCTACTGCGACGGCCGTGACGTCATAGACAATCCTTGTCATAGACAAGGACCGCAGGAGCGATCGATATAGATAAAAGAATGCGCGCGCATCGATCCCCTTCCAAATTGCGATTGAAGGATGTCGATGCGAGCAGCAAATTGAACACTCTGCGTCTGGACTCCATCCAGTAAACACGCATGGGCCTGCGAGCGTTCCGCGCGAATCTTAGAGTCGTGAAATAATTAGACATTCCATTTCGAGTCGCAAAATAAAGCCGAAGATTCTGTATTTAGTTGCTAGCATTTCTAGTCGCGAAGTGTGCGAAGTTTGAAATATTATTTGCGAATATTAAAGCGTCAAATCGCGAGATTTGTTAATTGAAATATCATTTGAGAATCGCCAATAAGGCAAATTATTTACTTGTGTTCAAAGCCCCGCAAAAGGGCATTTCTTGTCGCATTGCGAGTTCTTAATAGAAATTGATATAATTCGAGTAAAGACTCGTTATACGATTTGTTTATTCGAGCATTGAATGTATCGTCGAAATCTCTCCAACATGGAGAAATCCCGTATTTCAAAAATAATATTAGGATGTAAAGGTAGAAAAGGAATGAATTATAAATAAACAAACAGAATTGAGCCGAAATAAATTGCATGATTTATTGGCTCATTGGGGAAAAGCCTTGTGGCATAAAAACCCCAGAAATAAAATATTTAAGTATTGATTACAGAAAGAACGATGAAGGTGTGAGCGTTTATATCTATGATATGATGTAATATTTACGTATTAACATGTACGAATCGGCAGGTATGGTTCTGCTGGATCCCATATGTATATGGATGAATGTGTGCTATGCACGACCTGGTGGAGACTGGCTCCATGAGATCCGTCGAGTGCGTGTATGCGTGTATTGAACACGCATTTTAGAATTAGAATCTCGTGTGATTCTTTAGAGAATATTTGGGTTTGTGCCTGGCACACTCTAGCAGAGATCGACTCTGAGGACCCATGTATGATGTATGTGTAACCTATAAGGGGGTTGTGCTTGGCACACCCTCGCAGAGATTGACTCTGAGGACCCCTTATTGGTTGTAATAGCGTGTCTTCGCTCGGAAATATTCTAATACAGGTTGATTGACTATATAATATCGCGCAATATCGCTCGCACTGCACACGACCGCGGTTCGCATGAGACTGAACTTTGTCCAAGGAGTCGGGAACAATGTTCTTCCGGACGACTTTCTCCGATCCTTCTCGAACGTTGCGTTTTCATTAACAAAGAGAAACAAACATCTGGGTCCAACCGTCTTTTTCGTCCTTCGCTCGAGGACCCCGGAAAATCCCGGCGCCGCGCAGTCGATCGACCGTTAGGTTTGGCGCGCACATGTTTACGTTGGGACCGACCCGCACTAAAGTCATAAACAAAGGGCGTCCGGTCTGGTCTATGGCACGAGACATAAACCGTTTTCGGTCCTCCACTTCGTGTCCTTGAATTGAATAGAAAAAACAGGGAAAACCCTCTTCGTCGCGACGGAGAATTATGGTCGCGGTCGAACATTGAAGCTCTTTCTGATTTATTCTTTGTATTGCGTCAAAAGCGGCGAATTATTGCATTGTATTCCATTCATGCAGTGAAATTGATCACTTTCGTGAGTTGCATATCGGCAACCAAATTTATACAGATGTAATTGAAATTTTTGTTGCATTGTTTGTCGCCCGTCCGACGGGCGGTTCAAGCCGCGCGTTCTGAAGAATTTAGCGAAGGCGGTTTTTCGTAGAGAGACGTTCTTTCACACCGGTACGCGGGATTGTATATATATCTCATTCGCCGAAAAGCGGTAGTACGCGTTGTTTCTGCCGCGATCATTCTTATAGCAGCAAGAAATTGTGTCCTTATTCGCGTTACTGTGTATATCGTGATTTCGCGAAATACACAGTGTGTTTAGCTCAGAAAGGACAGCAGGAAAAATTCGCATATCGCCATGATCACGCTTGCGTGCTCTGCCTAGATATCCGTAATTTTTCCCACCAAGTTTGTTATCGCCTAGTGTGCAGGAGCCGATTGCCCTTCCCGGAATTATCCGGCAAGACCGATCGTTTGCCTGAGTGTCACTAGCCTGATTTCGAACTAGGTTTATTCCTGTGGGTCCTGCCAAGAGCACGTAGTTGTTTGGGCGGTGAGGAGTCGCCACGGCCACGAATTTGTGCCAGGCCTAGTCTCCGGTATCGCGCTATACAACGAGGTGAATCCCGTGGCAGGTAGAGACCGATCGCCGCTCCCGTGGTATCCCGGCAGCACCGATCGGTGACGACTGCTTTTGCCCGAGGAATTCAACCTGATACATTAAAAAAGAGATAAATGGATAAATGCTGCTATATGAAATGATCTAACGCGTATTGAACAGGTGGCGAGCGTCTAAAGTTCGTTGCGGGCGAATGAGAACCGCGGTCGCGTGAACCGTCCGAATTTCTTATACGCATTCCTAGCGAGGAATACTTTGTTTACTGTCTACGGTCGTCGCGTCTCTCTCTCGACCGTATTGTGGTCGTATTAGCTACAGAAGCTAACCTTGCGTTTTTATACGTCTGGAAATTACAGAACAGTATTGATACGGGTGTTCTCATCTATACAAATTTAACAGAACATATCTCACTTTTACCAGATATTGTCTCTCAACAATTACTCACATTTGTCTCAACCCTTCCGTCATCCAGTGCCTGGAGGCACGAACCTTCCGTCAAATCAACATCGGGTCTCGTAACCAACCCGGTGTTGGAATTGTTACGAATAGTTCTTTCTCTTATTAAAGGCTGAAAGATCAAATTATTCAGATAACGGGTGTGTCTGGACAACAGCAGAGTCGCCCCGGCCACGTGATCGTGCCCCTGTCGACGCTGATCGGATTGTCTACACTCACCCGTGATTCTTTACAATTCGAGATCGTTCGCCGCTCCTGTGATTCTCCAGCAGTGCCGTTCGATTTTCTGAATTTTATTATATTGATCCTATTGACAATTCGAGATCGTTCGCCGCTCCTGTGACTCTCCAGCAGTGCCATTCGATTTTCTGAATTTTGTCAATTGATCCTCCATCCTATTTAGTACAATTCGAGATCGTTCTCCGCTCCTGTGATTCTCCAGCAGTGCAGTTCGATTTTCTGAGTTTTATTACATTGACCCTTCATCCTATCGACAATTCGAGATCGTTCGCCGCTCCTGTGATTCTCCAGCAGTGCCGTTCGATTTTCTGAATTTTGTTATGTAACAGACCTGTACCGTACAGGCCTGTTACTAACGCAAACCGGATCAAACCGGTGAGAACCGAGATCAACCGGCGAGCATTTCCCGGAACGAACCGCCGTATCCCCGTCGCCGCGCCGAGACGGACCGCGCCGAGACACTCCCCGCGCCTAGAAACAATCCGCGAATCACCGCATCGCGCCACCACCCCCACCACTAATTGAGAGCTATAAAAGCCGTCACGGCCAGAGCTCGAGACGTTATTCGGTGCAAGACTACGAACGGGTAAAGATTTCTACTGATTTCATACCAAAGTAAGTATATGCATTGACATACGTCGGTTTCCCACGCTGCCAAACACCTCGAAACTGGTCGTGGGAATCCACCTCCCAGAGTACGACGTGGCGCCACTCTTCTAGTCGTGGTATGTTTCCCCGACAAACCTTGAATCCTGATTCCTGTCCTGAGAGCACGGCGTGTCGCTACTCTCTTCCGCAGCCACGGTGTGTCACCAGCTGATTCCTGTCCTGAGAGCACGGCGTGTCGCTACTCTCTTCCGCAGCCACGGTGTGTCACCAGCTAATTCCTGTCCTGAGAGCACGGCGTGTCGCCACTCTCTTCCGCAGCCACGGTGTGTCACCAGCTGAATCCTGTTCACTTTCATACACTACACCCTTACACAGCCACGGTGTGTCACCATCTGAATCCTGATCACTTTCATAACGATCCACCATTCTCATGATCACAGAAAACGTTCATGCCGTCGGGCATCCCGTGAACGATCAATTCCGCGACGCGTTCGATTACGCCACCGCGTTCCGCCTTTACAAAGGAGAACCGCGAACTCCGTAGATGTACTCCGCGATCCGAACTCCCGCGTCCGCGATATTAGAGATCTCGTTGGCAGCGAGCGCATGTTAACCTAAAACTCCACGTGTCTTGATTTATTACACCCCGTCCTTCCGAAAGCCGATCATTCTCTCTGCCGTATGCGAATCCTGGCCGCGGCGAGCTAATCAGCAACAGAGAGACTCCGACGCGAAGAAACCGATACCGGGAACAAGACCCGTTACAGTTACATTGATCCTTCATCCCATTATTTATAATTAGAGATCGTTCGCCGCTCCTGCGATTCTCCAGCAGTGCCGTTCGGTTTTCTAAGTTTATTACATTGATCCTGTTGACAATTCGAGATCGTTCGCCGCTCCCGTGATTCTCCGGCAGTGCCGTTCGGTTTTCTGAATTTTGTTACATTGATCCTATTGACAATTCGAGATCGTTCGCCGCTCCTGTGATTTTCCAGCAGTGACGTTCGGTTTTCGGATCTTATAATAGTCTACCACCCTATTACACTATTTAACCATTCAACCCTATTACGATCTTATATATATAACAGAAGGTAAACAATAGTTTGGTTACAACGGGAATTAGGATAATGCAGCTGAACATGTGACGTTCAGAAGTAGTTAGCGGAGAAGTGCGTCAGCTTGTAGCCGAAAAGCGACTTGACGTCCTGTTATTGCAGGAAATGTACGTCATGAAGCAGGGCGCGAGCAGCACTATCTGTAGCTTAGGAGCCGGAGTGAGGATTGCGGCCGACCAGACACAGTCCCCGTGGGCTGCCGTGGCCGTCTGCAACCCTCACCTCGATGCAGTTTTCGTCTCGCAGCTCAGCAACTCCCACTGCGCGTGTGCGGAGGTGCTGGCACCCGGCTGCTCGTTCTACGTCGTATCGTGTTACTTTCAGCACTGCGACGAGATCGAGAAGCACCTCAGACACCTCGAAATGGTATTAAGTTCGCAGAGGGGGCAGAGAGTATTAGTTTCACTAGACGCGAACGCGCGATCACCTCTCTGGGGCCTACAGAACGCCGACGACAGAGGAGCCCAGTTGGAAGCCCTCATAGCAGCGTTCAACATGGCAGTTGTAAACGACGTCGATCAGCCACCGACCTTCTGGACACCGAGGGGATCTTCCTACATCGACGTGACATTGGCGTCACCATCAATGGCCGGGCTCATCCGCGGATGGAATGTCAGGGACGACTGGACGACAAGCGACCACAGAGCCGTGGACATCAGGCTGAGGGTACCAAAGAAGACCTCCGCAGCAGCATCATCACCATCATCAACAGGACGGAATGCAGCCAACAACAACAGGTTCAGCACGCGCAAAGCCAACTGGGCGAAATTCGGGGAGCGCCTGGCCGATCTTTCCCGAGCGAGACTGGCGCCCCTCGAACTGGAGTCGGCGGAAGGAGTCGAGAGAATGGCAGAAACGCTTGCAGTCGTCATAACTGATGCCTGCACAGCGTCGATGCCACGTAAACGTAAGTTTAGGAAGTCCAACCCGTGGTGGACGAAAGAGCTCACGGAGCTCAAGAAGGCCGCATACCAGCGGAGACGTGCCTTCCAGCAAGAAAGAGACGAGCTCGCTCGCCCCCGGAAGAAGCTGACTTACCGCTCCTCAGTGCGTAAGTACAGCAGGGAGGTGAAGAAGGCGAAGCTCGAGAGCTGGCAGAAGTTCGTAACGTCGCACGGGAACGAGAAGCCCTGGGGCACCGTATACAAACTCCAGGCGAAGAAACTCCAAGTTCAGAGTGTGCTTAGCACTCTCCGGCGTGGAAACGGTCATACGACCAGCGCGGTAGAAACAGCTAAATTGCTGCTGGAAGCACACGTCCCCGAAAACCGCGTAGAAGAGTATACGCCCGAGCAGCGTACAATTAGGGAAAGTGCACGAATCGCACCAAGCACGGAAGACGCTTCCCCGTTCGTTAAAGAGGAAGTCATCGACGCGGTTAGGACTTTTAAAAATAATAAAGCGTCGGGGCTTGATTGCATCGAAGTCGGGGTGCTGAAGGCTGCGGCCTCAGTCATTCCCGACCAACTGGTACGGCTCTTCAACGGGTGCCTTCAGTGGGGTGTCTTCCCCTCGATCTGGAAGGAAGGCTCGCTTAGAATTCTCCTGAAGGGCGAAGGGAAAGACGTGAAGGACCCGAAATCATACCGACCGATTTGCCTCCTCTCTGTTGTAGGGAAACTTTTCGAGAAACTCCTTAAGAGAAAACTAGACCAGACCGCGATGGCACCGGGCCAGATTTCCGAGCGGCAGTATGGCTTCATGCCTAACAAATCGACAGAGCTCGCGATTGCTGAGCTGCGCCGCATAGTCGATGCTACCGAGGATCGATATGCGGTGGGGCTGCTCTTCGACATTTCGAGCGCGTTCGACAACGTTTGGTGGCCCTTAGTATTGCAAAGTCTAAGGGAGCGAGGCTGCCCGCGGAATGTCTTCGAAGTGATCGCGAATTACTTCGACAACCGCAGGGTAAGCATCGCAGCAGGAGAAGAGAGGATTTCTAAGCGCGCCACTAGAGGATGCCCTCAGGGCTCTGTCCTCGCACCGGCGTGCTGGAACCTCATGTTTGACGAGCTCCTGAGGCTACTCGAAGCCTTGATCCCGGGTAAATTCATCGCGTACGCGGACGACCTTATCGTAGTCATAACCGGGAACAGCAGGAAGGAATTAGAGACCAAGGGACAACAAGTTGTAGACCAGATACTAAACTGTTGCAAATCAGCGAAGCTCGAACTGTCAGCCCGCAAAACAGAAGCAATCGTGCTTAAGAGCGGCTACATCGAGCAGAAGTTATTAGGAAGCAGAGGAGGCTCGCGTCCGGATAGGAAGCGAAAGGCAGTTATGCCGCACAAGGCGAACCTTGCGAATAAGCCACCGTCCATCCGAATAGGGCAAACCACAATCGCGTTCAAGTCCGCCGTGCGATACCTAGGCGTCCACTTCGATAGTGGCATGGGTGTCCGATCCCACTGCCGATATCTACGCGACAAGGTCGGGTCGCTCTTCGCGAAATTCGGGAAGCTCGCGAGAAGCCGATGGGGACTTAGATTCAGGGCTCTCTCCGCAATATACCGCGGAGTCTTCCTGCCGGTGGCGACGTACGCTGCCGCCGGTTGGTCAGACTTGTGCGGAGAGAAAGAACTGGCAGTGCTCAGGGGCATGCAGCGTCGCACTCTCGTTGCGGTGACTGGCGCATATCGCTGGTCATCGTGGGACAGCATGTGCGTTGTGGCCGGCGCGGTCCCGGTCGACATCTTGCTAGAGCAGCGTAGGGCACTCTTCAAGACGAAGAACGGAACGGACGCCAGGTTCGGGAGCATCGTCGTACGCGCGTGGAACGACGATGCAAAAGATCTGTTACAGGTTGAAGCAGAAAAGATGTGGCAGGCCAAGTGGGCAGCCTCTCACAAAGGCCGCACGACATACGCCTTCTTCAACGACGTGGACGAGCGAATGGCAGCGAAATGGACGAGACCGAGCTCCTACACCACGTAGGTGCTCACAGGACACGGGAAATTCAACGCACGGCTCCACAAGTACGGAGTCATCGACAGCAGCAGCTGCGCCTGCGGGAGCGAGGAGGACACAGTCTGACACTTCCTCCTCGAGTGCCCGATCTTCGACACGCAGAGGGAGGCTCTACGAGACATAGTCCCCACCGGCGATTGGAGATGGCCGGAAGCGGCGCAACACCTCGTATCGTCTCCAGAGGCCTCTTCCCTCTTCGAACATTACTGCCGCGAAACCCTGTGGATAAAGGAACTTCTAGAGTAGAGACAGAAAAGTGAAAAGTGTAAAGTGTAAAGTGTAATAGAATAAACTAAGTGTAACGGTAACCGTACGCGTGGACTAAAATAAATGACCAACGACAAAGTGGTACTTGGACAAACCGGAGCGCTCTATCGAGCTATATCGTAGTGCTCGGGAAGGCACGACAGCCCCGCGAGAAAACTTAGGGATGTGCTGCCGCTCCGGGCCTCCACCAAAGAACAGGAATGTTCTACCTCCTGTTGCAGGAATGCAACCTTCCTCTCTCCCTCACTTCCTTCGCCTTAAAGGGTCAGGGTGTGCGTGCGAGCGGCACGCAGCGAGTTCGCCTTCTCGTGGTTCCCTGTGAGCGTAGGCGACCGAACGAGGAGATATCCTCGTTCAAAAATATCGTAATGATATACCCTGCCACGGACAACAAAATTGCAAATAGCGACGAAACGAAGCAAACGGTGATAGCAAATCTAACCCCAGCAGAAGAAAAACTAAGGATCAGGACTCTCAAAAAGATTAGCAACAACGGTGTCTTATTAGAAACCGAGACTAAGGAGGAAATGAAAACTGTTCTAAAGAACACAAAACTCAGCAAAGCAGGGCTCAAGGCAGGACTAGCAGAAAAAAAAGCGACCACTCATGATCGTGTACAACGTCCCCAAAGAGCTGACCGAAAAGGAAATAACAAACTCAGTCCGACTACAAAACGCCGAACACATCCCAACAAGTAACTTTGCTGAGGAGTTTGTACTCAAATTCAGAACCGGTGACAGAAACAGAGACACAGTAAACTGGGTAGTAGAAACCTCTCGAATGGTCAGGGAAACCCTCAAGAAAAGCAACAGGCTCTTCATAAGTTGGAACGCATGCCACATCAAGGACTACGTAGCTGTCAGCCGCTGCTACAAGTGCCAGAGCTTCGGCCACGTCAGCAAATATTGCCATGCAACAACAGACACATGCGGCCACTGCGGTGATGAAGGACACTCCTACGCCACCTGCAGGACAAACAAGCACCACCCCACCTGTGTAAACTGCAAAAGGGCAAGTAAACCGTACGACCACTCATCCCGATCGCGTGACTGTCCCGCATACAAATTTGCCGTAGAAATGTACTTGACTAAAATAGATTATGGGAACTAAAAACCACACCCCGATACTCAAAGACACATGCAATTCCTGCAACTTGAAATTTGCCCAAATTAATGCTCAGGGATCCAAAACAGTCATAGATGAACTAAGAAAACGAGCAGACGAACACAAGCTAGACGTAATTCTAATACAGGAACCATATTCTCAATTCAACAATATCCCAAGCTTTGGCCCAAAATCCAAAACTATAACCGATCAAAAAACTTTCGCGAAAATCCAAACGGCAACCAAAGTCAAAACAGCCATCGTTATCTTAAATGAATCTCTAAGCGTTCTCAAGTTAGGTCAATTCTGCAACACACACTTCATATGTGTCGAAATCACAACCTCAAGCGACAAGTTCTACCTTATAAATGGCTACTTCCAGTATTGCGAAAAAATAGAACCTTACCTCTCACACTTAGAGTCAATACTCAACTTCCTAAAAGGCCAGAAAATAATCATCTCCCTGGACACAAATGCAAACTCGCCCTTATGGTTCAGCAAACTCACAGACGGCAGAGGCAGATCCCTAGAAGAAATTATCTCACAACACCGACTGTTCGTCATAAACAAACCATCAAAGCACTTCACCTTCGACAATACACGCGGGCAATCAAATATCGACGTCACCCTCTCCAACAATTCAATATACAATAAAATCGCAGACTGGAAAGTAATAAAAAATAACACTATAAGCGATCATAACACAATAACCTTCAGCACCAGAGACAGTAAAACAGACAGACAGACACAAACAGATACAACTTTAAGAGAGCCAAATGGGAAAAATTCACTGATACACTGGAGAAAGCTCTAGCTTCGGACCCAATAGATTACTCCTCAGAATCCCAAACGGACGCACAAACACTCTCACACAAACTAGAAACCATGATCACACACGCGTGCGACAATGCAATTCCAAAGAAAACGCAATTTCCCAAATCAGTGCCATGGTGGAACCCTCTACTGTCACACCTAAGAAAAACCGTACGTGAAGCCAGAATCAAATACCAGAAACAAACCGACCTTAAACTGCGTCAAAACCAGAAACAACTAGAGGGCTATTGTTGCTCGCTCGCTTCGCTCGCTCGCGAGTAGGGTTGTTTTTGCTCGCTCGCTTCGCGAGCTCGCGGGTAGGCCTGCTCTTGCGAGAGGGTTAGTGATACGCATGGCTAGTAGGGCCTACTGATATTAATGTTTTTTATTTGGTGTGTGACTGTCCAAGAGTCACACAAAGAACTTCCCGATTCGTTACTCCTTCGCCAACATCGCTAACATCGTTTTTTTTGTACTTTCATCGATATTCTCCCAAAATGTATTCTTGGGAGTAGAGATGATAAATTCACTGTTGCATTGGAATAACTTTCGATCATTCCAAGCGGTAACATTAGCATCAGTTAAAAAAAAATTAAGAAAAAAATTTTTTTTTATGTAATTGCGTTTGATTCTTTGGTGGAAAATTTTCGTCCTCCCTTATAAATTGCATTGCAGAATCAACTCTTTTCGAAAAAAAACTAGAAATCTAAAAAACTGCTTGACCAATATGGACCAAAATCTAATCAGCTCTAAGTTACGACGGGGCACATCGATTGCATCATTCATCATCCTGATCGCGTTGTTACTTTTTCTGAAAACGTTAACGAAAAATTTGATACCATACAAACGGACATACGCACACACACATACAAACATTTTGATAAAAATAGTCTAAAATGACTCCAATGTCCATGAAACGTGAAGATCTGCTAAAAAATCGATTTTCGATTTTCGGGGTAATTACAGTAACTTCCCTATGAATCGGGAAGTTAAAAATTCCGCGACTTACGGAACAAGTACATTACCGCCATTCGTGAAGCAAAAACGAAGAGCTGGCAAGAGTTTGTATCCACCGAAGGGAACCGAAACCCCTGGGGAGTAGTATACAAAACCCTGACCAAAAAACTGAAACCCCACCAAGCCTGCGAAAGTATTAAGACAGGTAACAATTTCACATCCTCACTACAAGAAACACTGGACACTCTCCTCCACACCCTAATACCCAGCGATAGCACGGAATCAGAAACCAGGTGGCACAGATCACTTCGCTCATCTGTATCCTCTCTCCCGAATGCGGATGACACTCCGCCTTTCCAAATTGCGGAAGTAGAAGCAGCCATCAAGAGCATGAAAAACAAAAAAGCACCGGGCGAAGACCTCATAGAAGTAGAAATAATCAAAAAATGCTGGCCAACACTGAAAAACGAACTAACATTCCTCTTCAACTGCTGCCTACACCAAGGAATATTTCCCACCCAATGGAAAACAGCAATACTAAGAGTCCTACTGAAAAACGACGACAAAGACAAATCAGACCCCAAATCCTACCGACCCATCTCCTTGCTCTCAACCCTGGGCAAGGTTTATGAAAAACTAATAGCCACCAGACTCCATGATCTCCTCAATAACCATGAACTCTCGTCCGAACTACAATTCGGCTTCAGGAAAGGAAAATCCACCACTGACGCAATCAAGAAATTCAGAAATTATACACAGCAGAGTAGTGGGAAGTACGCCATCGCTCTACTATTTGACATCTCAGGGGCTTTCGACAATGTCTGGTGGCCAAGCATACTCCACAACCTAAAGCTCAGAAACTGTCCCAAGAACCTGTACAAAGTCCTCAAGAGCTACCTCTCAGAAAGAAAAGCAAAAATCCTCAGCACCCACCACATCGCAGAAAAGATAGTCGACAGAAGCTGTCCCCAGGGTTCTATCATGGGCCCCATGCTATGGAATCTGATTTTCGACGAAATAATCAGAATAATTCAAGGACTAGGCTTCAAAATAATAGCATACGCCGACGACGTAATTGTCCTGGTAGATGGAGACTCAAGGAAACAGCTAGAAGTACAGGCAAATAAAATCTGCAAGACACTCTTAAACTGGTGTAGCAAGCAAAAACTGAAACTCTCACCCACGAAATCGGAGATGCTACTGGTTAAAGGACTTTTAGATACTAGGAGGCCCCCTGTAGTAAAGATCGGAGAAACCTCACTAAAAATGGCAAATACCGTCAGATACCTCGGAGTTCATTTTGGAAAAAGACTAAACATCTCTCCGCATATTTCTTTCATCTCCGGAAAATGTAGAAAACTGTTCAATTCTCTGGCACAAGTTGCGCGATCGACCTGGGGAATGAACACGAAAACCCTGGACATCCTCTACAAAGGAGTATTCATCCCGATTGTGACATACGCAGCTGCCAGCTGGTCCGACAAAATAAACGAACACCACAAACGATCACTGATAAGCACACAACGCCATGTACTCCTGAGGATCGCAAAGGCTTACCAGACCATCTCAAACGACGCCCTATCCGTAATAACCGCAGCCATTCCAATAGACCTAGTGATTCTCGAGGCAACAGCAGCATACAACCTCAGAAAGAACCTAGACTTTACAATCGGGGAAAGAGTGTACCACACGCGAGATATTCCCCCGAACAAGACACAAATACAAAAGATGAAGAAAGTCATGCGCGACGAAATCATCACACTATGGCAAGAAAGATGGGAATCATCAGAAAAAGGACGCTCCACCTTCAACTTCTTCAACAATGTTAAGCAACGGATTGACTCCCACTGGGTAACAATAAACTTTTACACTGCACAAATCCTCTCGGGCCATGGAAACATACGGAACAAACTAAACAAGCTAGGACTATCAGACACACCTCAATGCGAATGCGGAACCATAGACTCAATACAGCACATCCAATTTGAATGTCCCCTCCTAGAAGACTACAGGAAAAATCTTCAGGAACACTTCGTGCTTAATGGAGCAGAATGGCCATGCGACCATCAAATATTAATGCAAAAAGAACACTATCAAGCCTTCCAAAAATTCACCGAACTATCAATGCAAAACAGAGAAGCCCGTGAAACACAGAACACACACTAACGCAGAAACTAACACACAAGGGCCACGTCACAAGAAGCACAGAGGACTCTGGCCACAACGGCAACGCAGGCCCCACTCACTACGGTGTTTGGGGTGCCGGAGTGGCCTCGACAAATGCTATTTGTCGTAAACTGTCACACGATGCGCATCGCATGCATGGCATTGCAATGCAATGTATTGCGTGCGATGTGCATCGTGCGTCCCTGCAAGAGACCGAGCCTTGCGCTGACGACCCCGCCTCCCCGTGGCCCCCGCTGGAAACGTCGCGCGGCCAACCCCACGCCTCGGCGTAGGGATACTCGCGTGACGGCTAAGTGGGTCGTCTCCCAAATGGGAAGGTCTTCCCCACGGATGATTCTGAAAAGATGACGAGGGGGTTTTTCCATGTCTGGCGCGCGTATACTCCAGATACGCGTGCACTCCCTTCGCAGTGCTTCCCGCGTTAGATATAACACCGCTTTAATAGGCACTGCCTGAAAAATCAGAGCGAGCTAGGCTCAAGAAACTCATTACTTAGATACTCAATGTCCCTATCTACTGGCGGGGACAGCTGAGGGCCTTCTTATGGGTTGAGAAGAGCGCCTCTTGCAGTCCTACGAACGATGCATATACTCACTGAGCTGCCGAGGTGCCCGGCGGCTATGACCGAAAGTGAGAACGACCAGCTTTTGCTCGGATCGTTGCTGGTACGTATAAGACCGGACGTACCAGCGTACCAGCCAAATCGCTGAGAGGGCAGCGATGGCGTGTGAGGAAGGCGAGTTCGGGTGCTTCCATTGGAAGTATCTTGTGTTTTGCACCCGTTCTCAAGCAACACGCCGCTGGTACTTAGAAAATCTGCACGTCTGTAGCGACTTGCGAAGGGGTGGGCTCTGGTTCCCCGGAGAGGCCGAAGTTGTAAAGGGACACTATGTGTCCTAGCTGCGCTTGAGCCTCCACGTGGTCCCGCTGGATGGCAGGCTCTTCGGAGTCGAGCGAACCAAACGAAGCGCAGTGTAGTGGAGGAGACAACCACTCAAAGTCCACGTCTCCCACGTGTTTGCCGTGCGTGGCGACCCTTGACGCGTGAAGGACCAGAGGCAGGTTATTAACCTGGTCTCTGAGAAAGGCAAAGCGCTCGCAGGGGATAAAAACCCTACGAGCAAACTCCGCCAAGAGAAGGCAGGGATTGTCCCTTCTTCTGAAATGGACAAGCGCTCCGCTGAGGTGGCACCAACCAAAGCGGGGAGCAAGCGACTGGGAGGGAAACCGGTGAAGGCGGTTTCCGGGCCCTCGATCTCGTAAGAGGCGAGGGCTTCAAGCAAGTCGCGGCAATAACGAGGTGTTGTGCCCTCGAGAAATCGAGGATCACAAAGGACGCCTCAGCCGCGATCTTGCAACACACTAATGCGCTTAACGAGCTGGTCCAGGAGCTTATTCACCGGAATAGCTTCCTCGAAGGACAGCTTGCAGCGGTCAGGGCAGATAGAGCTAGACCGTCTGGAGAGAGCGCAGCGACCGAGTCGCGGACCGCCCTCCCGCGGTCCAAAGCGACCGGTATAGCTGGACAACGTGCTCACTCGACCTATGCTCAGGCAGTAAAGGTCGAGTGCCGAAAGGTCTCCCCGGACGCGGTAAGACCACCACAACATGTGCTAAGGATCTTTCCGCCGAAAGGCAAAGAGCAGAGCAGCGAAGCGACTAAGCGGACTGTTCTTGCTCTAGTGAAACCCGCGAAGGAGAAGATCTGCGTGAGGTCAGTCCGACTCATCCACTCCGGTGGCATCGTAGTCGAGACCGAGCGCAAGGAGGATCTTCAAGCCTTTACGGGGAGTGAGGGGCTGAAGGATAAAGGACTCTCGGTTTCTACGCCAGCCAAACGGAACCCGTCACTTATAGTGTACGATGTTCCAAAAGGCATGGCAAGAGAAGAGGTTGCTTCCAATCTGTGGAAGCAAAACCTCACCAAGATGACCCAGAAAGATTTTGCCTCTAACCAGAAGGTCGGTTACCAAGCCGGTCCTTAGGGCAGGGAGGCGACCAACTGGGTCATAGACGTCAGTCCGCAGGTTCGCCAGTGGCTGAAAAGTGGGGAAGGCCGGGTTTACGTGGGGTGGTCAGCTTGTCGTGTACAGGACTACGTCACCGTTACCCGGTGCTTCAAGTGCCAGAAGTTTGGCCATACGGCCAAACGGTGCAAGAATAAAGACGATGTCTGCGGTCACTGCGCCGAAAAGGGGCATACCTTTGCCACGTATAGCAAGAAGAGTGGACAGCCGGTCTGCTCTAACTGCAAAGAGCGTGGCAAGCCGCACGGACATAAGTCCGGAGACAAGCTGTGCGCGTCCTATCAGGCCGCGCTACAGCAAGTCCTAGCTCGAACCAATTATGGTTGAGAGCACCGAAGACAGACGACGGTCTCAGAGGTCGATTCGAGTCGTGCAGCATAACATGCAGCGCGCTCGGATCGTTACCGATGAAATCAGATCTTTGTTGCACGCAAAAGGAGTCGATGTGCTATTAGCTCAAGAGCCGTACAGCTGGGAAGGCAAAATGCCTGGGCTGCAGCGGACGACGAAGCTGGTCGCGGAAGAGGACCGGCCGATGGCAGCTATAGCTGTCACGAGTCGGGACTTGACCGTAACTAAGTTAGCACACCTGTGCGATACACATCTCTCTTGCGCGTGCGTTAATGGCAATTTTGGTGTTTTTCACCTAGTCAGCCAGTACTTTCAATTCTCGGAAGAAATTGAACCAAGTCTGGCTCGACTGGAGAGAGTTCTTGCGGCACTTAACCATGGCCGAATCGTGATCGCAGCAGACGTCAACGCTAAGTCTCCTTTGTGGGGCAGTAGAACGACGGACGCGAGAGGCCGAAAACTCGAAGAGTTCGTGGCCCGGCACGGCTTGGTTGTGTTGAACGAGACTGGTAGTATGCCTACGTACTCCAGTTCTTCCGGAGAGTCCTATATCGATGTCACACTTGCGACACCCGACATGTCCGACAAAGTGCGAGGATGGAAAGTCCAAAAGGACTTGACATCCAGTGACCACCGACTAATACAATTTTCGTTGCAGTTCGCAGTCACGGTTGGAAACCGGCACCGTCAAGGGCGGTTCCACCTGGATAGTGCGAACATGCAGAGGTTCGATCGAGCGCTGCTGGAGAGCAAGAGGAGTTTAACCCTCCGACCGAATGGTCGCGAGGAGGTGGAACAACTTGCACAGGAATTCGAGAGATCGATTGTCCATGCGTGCGAATCCTCTATGCGAACCAAGCAGTGGCACTCCAAGTCAGTCTCATGATGGACACCTGAATTGACGAGACAGAATAAGCGCGTCAACAGATGTAGACGCGCCTTCCAAAACCCGAGTTGTTCGGAGGAGGAGAAGGCGGACCGAAGAGCTGAGTATCTCGTGCAGAGAAAGGCGTACTCGGCTGCCGTGAGAGTTGCGAGGTATCAGAGTTGGAAAGACTTTGTTACCGAGCAAGGGAACAAGGAACCCTGGGGACTTGTTTACAAGATCGCCAGGGATAAGCTGAATGTTGAGACAGCGGACTCTAACATTCGCACGAGCGAAGGGCACACGATGGACTGGGAATCCACTGCGTCAGCGCTGCTGGAGGCGTTAGTTCCGGACGATTCGTCCGTGAGCGACACTCCGGAGCAGGCGCAGCTTAAACTAGAAGCCGCTACCGAGCCGATGACTGAGGACGATCCTGTCTTCACTCATTGGGAGCTTGAAGAGGCGGTGAAAAGTCTTAAGCGACGCAAGTGCCCAGGCCTGGACAGAATAGAGCCGGAAGTATTGAAATACTCCGCCGGAATACTCCGTGTCGAGTTGCTCCGGCTCTATAACAGTTGTCTTGAGTATGGGGTCTTCCCCTCCAGGTGGAAAGTCGGCTCTATCAGAACCGTTCTGAAAGGGCATGGCAAACCGGAGACGGAGGTGAAGTCCTATCGACCTATTTGTCTACTATCCGTAGTAGGCAAAGTCCTTGAGAAGCTAATCGCTAGACGATTAGCTGATTTGTTCCTGAACCATGAACATGCGTCTGACCGGCAATACGGATTTAGACCGGGGCGATCCACGGAAGATGCCGTGGTAAAGCTCAGGAGTCTGGTGTCCGGCTGCGAAGACAAGTATGTCATGGCGCTCGCCTTCGATATCTCGGGGGCATTCGACAATTTATGGTGGCCGAGCATCCTCAACGAGTTGAGGAGGCGAAGTTGTCCGCGCAATCTTTACAAGCTGATAGTTGACTATTTCCGCAACCCTGTGGCGACGCTAAAGTACGAGCACGGGGAAGTGCGGAAAGACGTGACTAAAGGCTGTCCACTGGGATCGATTCTCGGTCCGTGCTTATGGAATCTCGTCTTTGACTTGATTCTATGGCTCTTGTCGAACGCCGGCCTCGCATGCGAGGTCATAGCCTATGCGGACGACCTACTCGTGCTTGTGTCAGGCAGCTCGAGGAAGGAAGTCCAGCTCAAGGCACAAAGGGTAGCGGACACGATATCTGCGTGGTGTAAATCGCAAAAGTTATCGGTGTCTGCTCCCAAGACCGAGATGATTCTCTTAAAAGGCTACCTCCATAGGGAGAGGCCACCTGTGGTGAAGATTGAAGGAAAAAGTATCGCCATGAAGGATACCATAAGGTACCTTGGTGTATACTTCGACAAACGACTGGGAGTTAAGTCCCACGTCGAGTATGTGAGTGCTAAGTCAATGAAAACGATTAGTTCGTTGACAAAGATTGCTCGATCGAACTGGGGATTGGGACATCGGGCCATGCGTATTATGTACAACGGCCTGTTTGTCCCAATCATGGCGTACGCTGCTGCAGGCTGGGCAGACCTTCTCACCCTAAATTGAGAACCCTTCTCATAAGGGCGCAGAGGAGAGCACTGCTTGGCTGCACCAAGGCCTATCGAACGATATCCACCGACGCGGTCGCCGTGATCGCCGGTGCGGTTCCGATGGACCTGGTGATGGCAGAACGGGTATGCGCCTATAAGATACGAAAGCTACTTGATGTAGAGTATGAGACATGTCGAATAAGTCATGCCGATTTGGCAAACGGAGTCGTGAGTCCGCGCGAGGCATTAGCCGAGGTAAGACGGACCCCTCTGGCAGTGTGGCAAAGGAGATGGTCGTCATCGCAGAAGGGGAGGGTCACCTTCGAATACTTCAGCGATGTATCAGACCGACTCTCTGCGCGCTGGGTGATCCCTGATCACTATGTGTCTCAGTTCCTGAGTGGACACGGAGATTTCCGTGCGAAGCTCAAAGCCTTCACGTAACCGACCACTGCGAGTGCGGAGAAGTGGAAACACCGAACTATATCTTGTACGTGTGCCCTCGGTACGATCAAGCGCGGGAGCTCCTGCGCCAGGAAGCCATCGCTAAAGGCCAACAGTGGCCGGTGCGAGAAGCTGTCCTGGTAACAGAACAACTGTTCAGAAGTTTCCGGAAATTCGCGCGAGACGTACTTAAGTCGAAGGCTATTCGAACGCGGGAAGTCACGGACTAGGGGCAAAAGAATACCCCTACCGAGACATCATGGATTGACCAGCTGGCCGAGACTCTGTATGGGTCTCGGTCCTTCGGGCCGGGATGCAAGCCCCTCCTGCTTTTAACAAGCAAGGAGCTCCTGGATAGGGTTGGACTCGAGGTGGCAGTTGGCATCGACGTTGAGGTCCCTCCACATGGCAGCAACGAGAAAGTAGAGCCATAACATCTGGCAAGGCGTCACGATGGACAACGGAGCAGCGCGCAGTAATATGCGGGATGAGCACGCCGTACATGATCGGGTTGGATGCCCCCCGTCGTCGGCGTGTCCTCGCTAAACTGTGCGACTGCCACTCCATCGCCTGTATAAAAGTAAGAAGCCGGTGTGAACCGAATGTTCGAGGTACGGCGCAGCCGGGGCAACCCCCCGACTCATATACTTAACAATACTTGTCCCTATCTACTTTCTAGCGAAACCACTGCCAAGGGAACGGGCTTGGAAAAATTAGCGGGGAAAGAAGACCTGTTAAGCTTGACTCTAGTCTGGCATTGTAAGGAGCCATGAGAGGTGTAGCATAAGTGGGAGATGGCAACATCGCCGGTGAAATACCACTACTTTCATCGTTTCTTTACTTACTCGGTTAGGCGGAGCGCGTGCACCGAGGTCTTATGACCCGGTTGTCACGGTGTTCTAGAGCCAAGCGTGTAAGAGTGGCGTGAGGCTTAACGGCTGATCGCCGTCAATACTCCCGCGTGATCCGATTCGAGGTCACTGCCAGGCGGGGAGTTTGACTGAGGCGGTACATCTGTCAAAGAATAACGCAGGTGTCCTAAGGCCAGCTCAGCGAGGACAGAAACCTCGCGTAGAGCAGAAGGGCAAAAGGTGGCTTGATCTCGATGTTCAGTACGCATAGAGACTGCGAAAGCACGGCCTATCGATCCTTTTGGCTTGAAGAGTTTTCAGCAAGAGGTGTCAGAAAAGTTACAACAGGGATAACTGACTTGTGGCGGCCAAGCGTTCATAGCGACGTCGCTTTTTGATCCTTCGATGTCGGCTCATCCTATCATTGCGAAGCAGAATTCGCCAAGCGTCGGATTGTTCACCCGCCAACAGGGAATGTGAGCTTGGTTTAGACCGTCGTGAGACAGGTTAGTTTTACCCTACTGATGACTAGTCGTTGCGATAGTAATCCTGCTCAGTACGAGAGAAACCGCAGGTTCGGACATTTGGTTCACGCACTCGGTCGAGCGGCCGGTGGTGCAAAGCTACCATCCGTGGGATTATGCCTGAACGCCTCTAAGGCCGTATCCTTTCTAGTCGAAGGAGGCAACGATATTTCCTAAGGAGTTTCGTGTGGGTCGAAAGGCTCAAAACAATGTGACACTACTAGGTGGCATGGTCCTCGTGGCCGGTCATCGCACGGGCCCCATTTTGCCGTACGGACGTCTTTGTACCCGTCGTCGGGATCTCTCCGTCACCGACGGACACGGCGTTCTAACGGTCGATCATGGGTACTCCAAGTTCGACGTCGAGACTCGGAATCGTCTGTAGACGACTTAGGTACCGGGCGGGGTGTTGTACTCGGTAGAGCAGTTACCACGCTGCGATCTGTTGAGACTCAGCCCACTGCTTGGGGATTCGTCTTGTCGGTTAGACGAGGCCCCCCAGTAGTAACAATTTTGCACACCGCGGCGTGCGGTTTTGTGTTTTTTTTGTGTTATTTCGTTTTTTTTAAGCAATACGCCGCTGGTACTTTAAAAAAAAGAAAAAACACATGTTCAAGAAAGCCAATAATAGGCCTCCAAATTTGAAAGCGATACGCCGCTGGGGCGAAAACCGTTACGCCGCCAAATTTGAAAGCGATACGCCGCCAAATTTGAAAGCAATACGCCGCCAAATTTGAAAGCGATGCGCCGCTGGTACTTTGAAATTCTTCTCGTCCACACACTACGCGCACGGAAAACTTGTACACGCTAAGCTCTCTACGTATTATATATAATGCTTTGTAAGAGAACATAATATGCGATATATATAATATAATATGCGGATAATACACTTTCTTTTTCCTAAATTAAAAATCAATTATTTATTATTCAGACTTGCTCATTTTCGTGTATTTCAGTACTCTTTCCTTTTTTAGTACACGGAAGAGTAGATAGAATTGCAATTTTCTTTTTTTTCATTTCGACGCTAAGAATTATAGTTGATCGAACGGGAGAAAGTCATGCAATTTAGAATCATTTGAATTTCACTTTAGAAACGCAAATATAACGGGACATAATTAATAACACGCGATATTTATTTATTATTTATTTATTTATTGTTAATGCCGCGAACCTGGCAGAGGAAGGCTTGGCTTATCCAAGTGTCTGTCTGTATACGCGAAGAATTTCAAAGTTCCAGCGGCGTATTGCTTTCGTCTGTAGCGGCGTATTCCTTCCGTCTGCAGCGGCGTATTGCTTTCACTTCGCAGCGGCGTGTTGCTTTCAGATACAGCGGCGTATTGCTTCTATCTAGAGCACCGTATTGGTTTCAGTTACAACGGCGTATTACTTCATGTTGTAGCGCTGTGCTGCTTCATCTTCTAGCAGCGTAATGCCGGAGTTCCAGCAGCATATTCCATATATTATTACAAAAATGTGACTGAAATAAAAAATTATCCCATACGAATGCTACATGAAAATAATACATGTGATTTATACCTAAAAAATTAAAATATAAACTTTCTATTTTATTAATAAGATATACGAATAATACAATATTAACATATTGTATTATATCAAACAAATACATGTTCTTTTATTGACAATTGTTCGAGATTGGCGCGCGCGAGCGCCATGATGCCCACCGATCCCGGCGATCCGACAGCAAATCAGCGCACGTGCCGCGCAACCTCACCCGAACACGGTAAATCGGCGTCTGCCATCGAGGCTCGCGCAGGCGTTGAGCCAAGACCGTGATTGGACAAACCCAGTCTCGATCCTTCTGGAATGTTCTCGAACGCTCAACCGGAATCACTGGTGCGTGACGAACTTCCAGGAGGATCGAGACAATAAAACTGAGTGAGAACCTCGATCTATCTTCTATCTCAGTCAAGCGATCAGCTGATAACCATAGTCAAATTATACATTGTTTTATCGAGTTTATTTAGTCATCTTCATACATTTCTTAGTTCATTTTATTGTTAAGGTAATCAGGACAAGTGCAAATACATGTTATATTTATTGTAGATCCGATTCACTCAATTTAACCCGTTACAGTCCACGTGCATACCTTTCCTTTATTCAAATTCATCCGTTGCAGTTATACATATCCATTCCATTCAATCTTGCATTCCGTCTCTCATTCAATCACTCATCGATCCTCTCACTCTATCAATCAATCCATTCAATTCAAAAATCATTCTGGTCAATCAGAGACCATCTGTCACAACAATTAAATGGTCAAAACATGCATCCCAATATCCGCACAAATCCACAGACATGGCTCGAACGAAAAAAAAAATATCGAACGTGTAACCGTTCTGGTTACACAGCAAAATAGCCGTAAATCGATATCGATCTCTACTGCGATGGCTGTGACGTCAGGTGTGATCCTTGTCATAGACAAGGACCGCAGGAGGGATCGATATAGACAAAAGGATGCGCACGCATCGATCCCCTTCCAAATTGCGATCGAAGGAGGTCGATGCGAGCAGAAAATTGAGCACTCTGCGTCTGGACTTCATCCAGCCAACACGCATGAGTCTAATAGCGTTCCGCGTGAATCATAGAGTCGTATCATTGTTAAATATTCCATTTCGAGTCGCCAATAAGACTGAAAGTTCTTTATTTCATTGCTGACCCGGCTAAAGGGCATTTCTAGTCGCGAAGTGTGCGAACTTGTAATCGCATTTGAGGATATTAAAGCGTTAGATCGCAAGATTAATTCATTGATAATATTATCTGAGAATTTCCAATAAGGCAAAGTATTAATTTGTGTTCAAAGCCCGGCAAAAGGGCATTTCTTGTCGCGTTGCGAGTTGTTCTTAGAAATTGATATACTACGAGTAAAGTCTCGTTATATAATTTATTTACTTGAGCATTGAAGCTCATTTTGATTTATCATTTATATTGCGTCAAAAGTGGCGAATTATTACAGTGTATTACCTTCGTGCGGTGAAATTGATCAGTTTCATGGGTTGCATATCGGCAACCAAATTTATAAAGAATTAATTGAAAATTTGGTTGCATTGTTTATCGCCCGTCCGACGGGCGGTTCAAGCCGCCGCGTTCTGAAGAATTTAGCAAAGGCGGTTCGTCGTAGTGAGACGTTCTCTCACACCGGTACGCGGAATCATATGTACATATCTCATTCGCCTGAAAGCGATAGTACGCGTTGTTTCTGCTGCGATTATTTCTTATAGCAGCAAGAAATTGTGTCCTTCTTCGCGATACTGTGTATATCCTGTTTGCGTGATACACACAGTGAGTTTCGCTCAGAACGGACAGCAGGAAAAATTCGCATATCGCCATGACCACGCTTGCGTGCTCTGCGTAGATATCCGTAATTTTTCCCACCAAGTTTGTTGTCGCCCAGAGTGCAGGAGCCGATTACCCTTCCCGGATTGATCCGGCAAGACTGATCGTTTGCCTGAGTGTCACTGGCCTGACTTCGAACTAGGTTTATTCCTGTGTGTCCTGCTAAGAGCAACGAGGCGAATTCCGAGGCAGGTAGAGACCGATCGCCGCTCCCGTGGTATCCCGGCAGCACCGATCGGTGGCGACTGCTTTTGCCGAGAATTCGACCTGATTAATTAAAACGGACAATGCTGCTATCTGAAATCATCAAACGCGTGTTGGACAAGCGACAAGCGTTAAAAGTCCCTTACGGGCGAGTGAGAACCGCGGTCGCGTAAGCCGTCTGAATTTCTTACACGCATTCCTAACAAGGAAGATTTTGTTTACTGTCTACGGTCGTCGCGTCTCTCTCTCGACTGTATTGTGGTCGCACTAGCTCCCGAAGCCGACCTTGCGTTTTTATACGTCTGAAATTTATATAACAGTATTAATACGGGTGTTCTCATCCATACAAATTTAACAGAATATATCTCATTTTTACCAGATATCGTCTCTCAACAGTTATTCATATTTGTCGCAACCTTTCCGTCATCCAGTGCCTGGAGGCACGAACCTTTCGTCAAATTGACATCGGGTATCGTAACCAGCCTGGTGTTATAATTGTTATAAAAGTCCTTTCTGATTTTACAGGGTGAAAGATCCAATTTTCCAGATAGCGGGTGTGTCTGGACAACAGCAGAGTCGCCCCGGCCACGTTATCGTCCCCCTGTCGACGCTGATCAGATTGTCTACGCTCACCCGTGATTCTTTACAATTTAGAGATCGTTCGCCGCTCCCGTGATTCTCCGGCAGTGCCGTTCGATTTTCTGAATTTCGTTAATTGATCCTGCATCCCGTTGTTGACAGTTCGAGATCGTTCACCGCTCCCGTGGTTCTCCGGCAGTGCTGTTCGATCTTCTGAATTTTGTCAATTGATCCTTCATCTCGTTATTGACAGTTCGAGATCGTTCGCCGCTCCCGTGATTCTCCGGCAGTGCCGTTCGATTTTCTGAATTTCGTTAATTGATCCTGCATCCCTTTGTTGACAGTTCGAGATCGTTCACCGCTCCCGTGGTTCTCGGGCAGTGCTGTTCGATCTTCTGAATTTTGTCAATTGATCCTTCATCTCGTTATTGACAGTTCGAGATCGTTCGCCGCTCCCGTGATTCTCCGGCAGTGCCGTTCGATTTTCTGAATTTTGTTAATTGATCCTGCATCCCTTTGTTGACAGTTCGAGATCGTTCACCGCTCCCGTGGTTCTCCGGCAGTGCCGTTCGATTTTTGAATTTTGTTACAGTGATCCTATTGACTATTCGAGATCGTTCGCCGCTCCTGTGATTTCCAGCAGTGCCGTTCGGTTTTCGGATTTTATCATAGCCTACCACCCTATCACACCATTTAACCCGTAAACCCTATTCAGATCTTAGATATATATATGTATGTATACATATATATATATATATATATATATATATATATATATATATATATATGTATATATGTATGTGTATTTATATGTATATATTTATACAAAACAGAAGGTAAATAATAGTTTGGTTACAAATTGGCGCCCAACGTGGGGCGGTTTGGTTTAGACAAATTAATTGTTGAAGAGACACAATATGAGTAAATCAAAGACCCGTGCAGGCAAAATGACAGGACCGGGAGAAGATAACGAGACGTCGAATCCGTCGGTATTATCTAGTACGCGTATTCAACGGACACCACCTCCTGACACCCCAACGGGTTCCGGAAGTCAGGGTCGCACACAGGTTCCAATCGTGTCCGTCGATGTCCAGGCCCCGGGGCAAATGACTACGCGCGAAAACGAGATAATGTCCGGTGCCATTCGACAGTTGAAATCTGAGATCGCGCGTTTAATGATCCAAGTCGATCAGCTGACAGCAAAGGTCGAAGAGTCGGTGACAACCGAGGAGATTTACGAACGCGTAACCGAACATAAGTTCGAGATGCGAGATTGGTGTCGTAAAATTGAAGAGCGTATGGATCGTCAAGAAAAGGCACAAGATGATATCCGAAAACAAATACAGGAATGTTTGGAGCAAGTCCGAAATCAATCAACGACTCATACTCCAACAGTACCAAATGCACAGCCAGATGACCACCGGTTCGGTCCGTCAGAGCTAGATACTACCCGGCAACTGCATACGGACCACATTGACTCAAGATGGGGACCAAATGAGTCAACTCGATTTGAGTCCACCATGGGTTCAATGGCTAGGCCATTCGTGGTGAAACCTCAGATGCCAACTTTTGAGGGTAAAACCACTGAAAGGCCATCTAAATATCTGAGGGAACTCAAGCGATTCGTAGATGCTGCCCGATTGCCTGATGATGAGATGAAATTTATCATCACCCAGTCGTTAAAAGGCAATGCAGGCGAATGGTGGGACATCATGTCCGACCAAATTGCAACATGGCACCAGTTTGCAAATGCCCTATTGTCAAGATTTTGGAACTCAGCAATCCAAAGAAAGGTCCGAGAAAATCTCAATGGGGGAGTACATCGGGCGGACTCGGGAGTTTCTCGCGTAGCTTACGCGATGAAACTGATCGGAATGGCTCGTGACCTACGGCCACGCCCCACGGATGATGAAATAATACAGACCCTGTCGAAACACTTCACGCAGGCGGTCGGCGATTGTGTTCTTGGACAAAATATCCGCACAATCGACGCGTTTTTAGCCTTGCTAGAGAGGTTCGACAATGGGGGAACGGTCAACCGGCAGCGGTATGACGAGCGTTCCAATCAGGGACGAGACTGGAGTACGCGAACTCCATATGACCGAGGGAACCAACCGGCAACAAACACGTCGCGGATGAACCCGATAACTCCAATTCAACAGCGGCAAAATCGAGAGAATCAGAGGTCGGGAGCCGAATATCAACGACCGGCAACGGATAACCAAAGGCCAAGGTTTGATAATATGAGACCATGGCAAGACAACCGTCGACCGCAGGAACGACCTCGAGAGAGTGCCCCCAATCGAATCCGAATGACTCAATTGGATGAGGAAGTACCGGAGGAGGACCAGGAGGTCGTAGAGCTGGAGGAAAGCACGGGAAACGAATAAGGGGAACCTCAGAAGAACGTATGAGCGACTTCCCCGCTCAGGCGAGAGGAATCTCCGATGAGACACAAAGGGAAGAGATCAAAATAGTAATAGGATCATTATTCCCGGACGTACGTCAGGAACTCCAGGAGGAAGGAAAGTCACCGCTTCCCAACAGAGAAATTAACCGCTGCCCAGAGGTCCAAATAAAGATCGAAGGGATTCTCACCAAGGCTCTCATTGATACGGGAAGCACCGTTACAGCGGTGTCTGAAGCGTGGTACGGCGAACATCGCGAAAAATTAATCAAATGTCCCACGCTCCCGATAACTGGAGCAGTGGTGATTGGAGCAACGGGTGGCAAATCAACCCGATTAAAGAAACAGGTATGGGTGACTCTTGGTCACAAGGATCAGACAATGGAAACAACGGCGATCGTGGTACCGGGATTGGTATGTGAAGTCATTCTTGGTGTGGATACACTGAGACGTGCGAAGGCCACCATTGACTTCGGGAATGAATTACTCTCGCTGAATACAACAACCGGTCAAGCAATAATAAAGATGACAGAGGAAGTTGACAATGATGAAATGGCCGTCCGAGGCATGAAAGAAGAGATGAACCAAACAAGTACAACACAAAAATCTCGAGAAGACATCATAAGATCACTACTCGAACCAGTTCCAGCAAGCCAAACACAGAAGGAGAAATTGCGAAGAGTAATCGAATCATTCCCAGAGGTATGGAGAGACGAAATCGGAAGGGTGAGCTGTTACGAGCATCATTTGCATGTAAAACCCACCAAACCATACTGTAGCAGAACATACCCGATACCACTAAAATACATGGAAGCCGCAGATGCGGAGATACAAAGAATGCTGGAAAATGACATTATCCGTCCGAGCACGAGTCCATACTTGAACCCAGTAGTACCGGTTCTCAAGAAAAATGGATCTCTAAGACTGTGCCTCGATGCTCGAAAATTAAATGAATTTCTTGTGGATGACCACGAGATGTCGGAAACGCCAGATGCTCTTTTCCAACGATTCGAAAGGATAGGCTACTTAACCAGTCTCGACTTGACAAATAGTTTCTGGCAAGTCCCCCTTACACCATCATCAAGGAAATTCACCGCGTTTCTTTATCGGGGCCGATGCTATGAATACGTAGTCACACCGTTCGGACTAAAAACAAGCAGTGCGAGTCTGGTAAGAGCACTGAGACGAGTATTGGAAGGGATGGAGGGATTCGTAGTCACCTTCATTGACGATAGCCTCTGTTCCTCACCGACGTTCGAAAAACATCTCGAACACCTCACGGCTCTACTAAAGCGACTACGAGAAAATAATATTACATTAAATTTGGAAAAATGTAAATTCATGAGACGGGAGGTCAAATTCCTCGGCCATATACTTTCCACAGAAGGGTTAAAACAAGACCCTGAAAAGCTCGCTCTCATTCGCGAATTTCCAACTCCGCGCAACGTCAAACAGTTACGCGGATTCTTGGGCCTGGTGAACTATTATAGTAAATTCACCAAGAAACACGCCGAAACCACCACACCGTTGCTGGCACTCCTGAAGAAAGGAAGTCGATGGAAATGGGACGAGAGTTTACGAAAAGCATTCGATCAAGCTAAAAATGCATTCTGTACAGAGGTTGCATTACAGTACGCGAACTCGAATCAACCATACTTCCTATCAACGGATGCAAGCTCAACAGCACTTGGAGCGGTACTAGAACAACGAGATACGAGTGGCGAATTAAGACCTGTCACATTTATAAGTCGGACATTAAGAGGCCCAGAATTATCGTATTTTACGACGGAAAAAGAGCTATTGGCAATAGTATGGGCATTGGGGAAACTCCGAACATACCTATACGGAGGAAAAATCAAGTTGCTAACCGACCACAAGGCAATTACGTTCTTGATGAATAGTAAACTTCTTAGTCAAAGACTAACACGATGGATCCTGTCCATCCAAGATTATCAAATTGAGATGCAGTATCGTCCAGGAAAAGAAAACATTCCTGCAGACACAATGAGCAGACTGGATAACGTACTGATCGGAGATTCAGCCGAACGGGAGACACGAGTACCAATACTGACAGCCTTGGCACGAGCAATGTCACCGACACTACTGTCCGCGCTCAAAAAACTCTCAGAATGGCAGCGGAAAGACGAAAAGTTACGACGCGAAATCGAACGTTGCGAACAAAAACTTGATAACGCGGAGAATCGGTTTCACATTCGAAATGGCACGTTGTATCACGCGGATAGAAATGGTAGGGAACGTCCAGTAATTCCGTCTCAATTACGCGACTCTCTTATACGCGAAGTACATGAGATCTATGCGCATATAGGAGGAGACAAAACAGCGAAGCTCCTGTCAGAGGACTTCTATGTCTCAAAATTACATCGTTGCACGCGAAAACTAGTTGCCGCGTGCGATACGTGTCAACGCGTAAAGATTCCTACCCATGCGATACATACCGATATGCAGAGCATAATACCGGGGTGCCCTCTCGAGGTGTTGTCCGTTGACTTTTACGGTCCGTTACCGACATCAAGGGGAGGCGTGAGATATATTCTGGTAATTGAAGAGCTATTTACCAAATACGTAAAATTATACCCGATGCGAAACGCGACGACCACCGTGGCACTTGCGCGTATTTTTAAAAATTATATACCGCGGTACGGGAAACCGAAAAGGATTTTAACCGACCATGGAACGCAATTCACGGCGAAGAAATGGATTCAGACTCTGAAAGAAGAAGGCATCCACCACGTCCTCTCATCCATCCGTCACCCACAAAGTAACCCAGTGGAAAGGGTGAATAGGGAGATCGGACGGATCTTCCGTACAGTGGCCTCGCGTGCACACGCGTCGTGGGCAAAATGGACCGACCTAATCGAAACATGCTGCAACGAAGTGGTCCATGACAGCACAGGTTTCACACCTGTAGAACTCATGCTACAGGAGAAACCTGTACGACCATGGTCAAAGTGGTTCAAGCAAGCAGAAATTTCGGAAAAACCAAAGGACGAGCAGAACAACAACATGATGCAACTTGCTTTCCAAAGAATGACGAAGAAAGCCTACGAACGGCGTGTACGCGCGAATACGGGAAGACGCCACAAGCAATATGAACTAGGCGATTGGGTATTGGTCAAAACAAACCCAATATCCAATGCCGCGGACAGAGAGATCGCAAAGTTTTTCCATTTGTACGAAGGACCGTACGAACTAGTGATGAAAAAAGGGCCATCAACGTTCGTACTGAGAAACCCCCAATCTAAAGACATTCGGGGAACATTCCATACTTCCAGCCTACGTCCATATCAACAACTAGAGGAAGATGGAATGTAAACAAACTCGCTGATGCGCAAAATGCCACACTGACGGGGGTTTCCACGAAAACCCCAAAACCAAGTTGTATATAAGAGGCCGCGAGGACCAGCCGCGGATCACAGAGCAACGACAACCATGTCGAGTAACAAGAGCGAGAAAAGTAAAACAAGAAACGTTGGTACGATAGCCTACGCGCACTGGGCCATGGTAAACAGACCCACGCAGACGGGTCTAGATTTGCCGTTTCACGATGTGGAGCCGCTACAACTGCCAACCCGCATCGCAGGAACGTGGGACCCAAAGACCCACAAGTATAAAAAGTTCCGTAGTGGAGTGCCGGTGCAGGCAACTGCGCGAAAGTGCGTGGCAATAACTCAAACGCCACAAAATGGGCCGGGGACGACTCGACTGCGCCGAGGACCAATAGAATCACGGTCAGAAGGGGCTGCAGAAAGGGGTGACACAACCCCGATGCCACCACAAGAAAAAGCACCCGAAGAGATGGTAACAGATGATCTGGACCAATCTTGGGAAGTGATTCCCGAGGACGGTCATCCGCAAGACGTTGCAGCCGACCAAAAGGAGGAGGAGGTACAATGGTCATGGGACGAGGCCGAGTTGAGCGGCGATGCACCCATCGAGATTCCGATGCTGGACCCCCACGATCCACTGGGTCTGCTGCTAACGGAGAAGGACGAAGCGGACCTGCTCCAGGAGAAAAAGTGCACTACTTAGTTTCAGTTCGCCGAGTGCAAAGACCGTTTTTTTTTGTTTTCTGTTTGTGGTTTTGAGCGTATATATATATATGCCGAGTTCAATACAAAAGTGATTTAGTTGTTATGAATGCTGAATGCAGAATCTTATTTAGTTCGCGATATATGCTGAGTGCAGAGATTTATTTATGTTAAAACAATAAGCCAAGTGCAAAGTTTTTTTTTTTTATTCGCTCAAGTGCAAGGATTTACTTATTTTAAGGCAACAAGCCGAGTACAAGATTTCTTGTTTGTGTTTATTCATGCCTAAGTGCAAAGATTTATTTATTTTAATATAATAAACCGAATGCACAGGCTGTTTCGCTTTCACGTCCATGTATGGCTGAGTGTAAGAATTACATTTAGGTTATTTTGCTACGACCGAGCGCGAGCGCCCGTACTTATTTAGTACATATTATTTAGTGTATTAACGACGTAGTAGAAACGAGATTTCTGGAATACGTAGCTGCTGCGCTTACGTACCAGAAATCTCAAGGACGGGGAAGGGGGTATGTGTAACCGTTCCGGTTGCACAGCAAAATAGCCGTAAATCGATATCGATCTCTACTGCGATGGCTGTGACGTCAGGTGTGATCCTTGTCATAGACAAGGACCGCAGGAGGGATCGATATAGACAAAAGGATGCGCACGCATCGATCCCCTTCCAAATTGCGATCGAAGGAGGTCGATGCGAGCAGAAAATTGAGCACTCTGCGTCTGGACTTCATCCAGCCAACACGCATGAGTCTAATAGCGTTCCGCGTGAATCATAGAGTCGTATCATTGTTAAATATTCCATTTCGAGTCGCCAATAATACTGAAAGTTCTTTATTTCATTGCTGACCCGGCTAAAGGGCATTTCTAGTCGCGAAGTGTGCGAACTTGTAATCGCATTTGAGGATATTAAAGCGTTAGATCGCAAGATTAATTCATTGATAATATTATCTGAGAATTTCCAATAAGGCAAAGTATTAATTTGTGTTCAAAGCCCGGCAAAAGGGCATTTCTTGTCGCGTTGCGAGTTGTTCTTAGAAATTGATATACTACGAGTAAAGTCTCGTTATATAATTTATTTACTTGAGCATTGAAGCTCATTTTGATTTATCATTTATATTGCGTCAAAAGTGGCGAATTATTACAGTGTATTACCTTCGTGCGGTGAAATTGATCAGTTTCATGGGTTGCATATCGGCAACCAAATTTATAAAGAATTAATTGAAAATTTGGTTGCATTGTTTATCGCCCGTCCGACGGGCGGTTCAAGCCGCCGCGTTCTGAAGAATTTAGCAAAGGCGGTTCGTCGTAGTGAGACGTTCTCTCACACCGGTACGCGGAATCATATGTACATATCTCATTCGCCTGAAAGCGATAGTACGCGTTGTTTCTGCTGCGATTATTTCTTATAGCAGCAAGAAATTGTGTCCTTCTTCGCGATACTGTGTATATCCTGTTTGCGTGATACACACAGTGAGTTTCGCTCAGAACGGACAGCAGGAAAAATTCGCATATCGCCATGACCACGCTTGCGTGCTCTGCGTAGATATCCGTAATTTTTCCCACCAAGTTTGTTGTCGCCCAGAGTGCAGGAGCCGATTACCCTTCCCGGATGATCCGGCAAGACTCATCGTTTGCCTGAGTGTCACTGGCCTGACTTCGAACTAGGTTTATTCCTGTGTGTCCTGCTAAGAGCAACGAGGCGAATTCCGAGGCAGGTAGAGACCGATCGCCGCTCCCGTGGTATCCCGGCAGCACCGATCGGTGGCGACTGCTTTTGCCGAGAATTCGACCTGATTAATTAAAACGGACAATGCTGCTATCTGAAATCATCAAACGCGTGTTGGACAAGCGACAAGCGTTAAAAGTCCCTTACGGGCGAGTGAGAACCGCGGTCGCGTAAGCCGTCTGAATTTCTTACACGCATTCCTAACAAGGAAGATTTTGTTTACTGTCTACGGTCGTCGCGTCTCTCTCTCGACTGTATTGTGGTCGCACTAGCTCCCGAAGCCGACCTTGCGTTTTTATACGTCTGAAATTTATATAACAGTATTAATACGGGTGTTCTCATCCATACAAATTTAACAGAATATATCTCATTTTTACCAGATATCGTCTCTCAACAGTTATTCATATTTGTCGCAACCTTTCCGTCATCCAGTGCCTGGAGGCACGAACCTTTCGTCAAATTGACATCGGGTATCGTAACCAGCCTGGTGTTATAATTGTTATAAAAGTCCTTTCTGATTTTACAGGGTGAAAGATCCAATTTTCCAGATAGCGGGTGTGTCTGGACAACAGCAGAGTCGCCCCGGCCACGTTATCGTCCCCCTGTCGACGCTGATCAGATTGTCTACGCTCACCCGTGATTCTTTACAATTTAGAGATCGTTCGCCGCTCCCGTGATTCTCCGGCAGTGCCGTTCGATTTTCTGAATTTCGTTAATTGATCCTGCATCCCGTTGTTGACAGTTCGAGATCGTTCACCGCTCCCGTGGTTCTCCGGCAGTGCTGTTCGATCTTCTGAATTTTGTCAATTGATCCTTCATCTCGTTATTGACAGTTCGAGATCGTTCGCCGCTCCCGTGATTCTCCGGCAGTGCCGTTCGATTTTCTGAATTTCGTTAATTGATCCTGCATCCCTTTGTTGACAGTTCGAGATCGTTCACCGCTCCCGTGGTTCTCGGGCAGTGCTGTTCGATCTTCTGAATTTTGTCAATTGATCCTTCATCTCGTTATTGACAGTTCGAGATCGTTCGCCGCTCCCGTGATTCTCCGGCAGTGCCGTTCGATTTTCTGAATTTTGTTAATTGATCCTGCATCCCTTTGTTGACAGTTCGAGATCGTTCACCGCTCCCGTGGTTCTCCGGCAGTGCCGTTCGATTTTTGAATTTTGTTACAGTGATCCTATTGACTATTCGAGATCGTTCGCCGCTCCTGTGATTTCCAGCAGTGCCGTTCGGTTTTCGGATTTTATCATAGCCTACCACCCTATCACACCATTTAACCCGTAAACCCTATTCAGATCTTAGATATATATATGTATGTATACATATATATATATATATATATATATATATATATATGTATATATGTATGTGTATTTATATGTATATATTTATACAAAACAGAAGGTAAATAATAGTTTGGTTACAAACGTGGGAATCTCGTTAATCCAAACACGCACATCGCAAACATATTCGGGGAGGATGTACCTAACAGTACAGAACCAAAACTGACGCCCGCCGTTCACCCTCACGACCGATAGAATACGACTACTACACGACGAAATATAACTCGGTAAATTATTTCTCAATAACTGATAAACAGCTAGCGCTTTCATACTTGATATTTATTGTTCAAACGCTTTATTACACAATGTTCCGGTATTTATAATTGTCCGAGAACGCCGGAAAGATAAGTTTACTCTTGGCGGTCGGAGCATTATTTCTCAATAAATGGAGCAATACGCGTCCGACATTTTTGAAACTCGAGAAATATTGATAGAACGCGGTATTGTACACGTATATAACGATTAAAGTCGTCCGGGACGGCTGGGAAGAGAGTTTACTCTTGCCCGTCGGACTTAGAAATATTACGCTCGAGCTCCGCCGCGCGCCGAACCGACGCGCCCCGGCGCGTCGAACGATTCGATCGAGCGGCCGACTAAGTGATACGCCCGGACATTATTCTTAATTTATTCGAGAAATACTCATCCTAGCGTCCCAACAGCCCCGCCGGATGGGCTGTTGCCGCGGCGGTTTGCGCCCATAAGCGCGCGTGCTGTTCACCGCGCGATGCCGGCGTCCTTGCCGGCCGTTCGGTATCTTTAAGAGACTCGACGGTTCGGCGAGTCGCGCGGTTCATCACGCGCTTGGGGTTATTGTACGATCTCGGTCGAGAAGCAGCTCACGGCGCCTCGAGACTTCGGTCTCGACTGTCTCGTACCGTGCTTTTGGTAATCGAACTTTTCTCTACACAGCATTGCCACGGGTCGGTGTCTAAGACCGAATGGCCCTTATGTGGCGAGCCTCCCATCGAGGAGGTTGGTGACTTGTATTCACTGATATTGTGTATACTCGTACTAACTGAGCATCAACTTTACTATCCGAGCGAAAAATTTGGGATAGTTAGGGAAAGAAGTTTGAGAGAAACTAAAACTTAGATTAGAAGTCAAACTAAATGTTTGCAGAGGAACGTCATATAATAATTGAGGTTGGCTTTTGTCAAGCTCAGAGCGAGCAGACGGGCATTGGGAAACCCAAGTCCAGCATGCGTCCTGTCCGCGTTTCCTCGGCACTTGTGTCGATTGTCCAGCGCCCGTGTTTACGTGCTTTCTGGGATACTCATGCTACTGAGCTATACGCGTCTTCCGATGTTAGGCAACCCTATATGAACGTTCTCTTCAGAATAAGAACGCGTAAGGAATATATTGAAAAGGAATTTGTTCTCGAGAGAAACGCAAAAAAGGGAAATATTAAAAAGGCATTTTTCAATGACTTGTGATGATATGATAAAAATATAAACAGAGAACGCAGGGAACTGGCAAAAGGAATTTGTTCGAGGTTGAGAAATGAAAGAAAGTGAGAGAAAGGAATGGAAAGAGAAAAGGGGTGGAAGGAAAGGAAAGAAAAAAGAACCCCGAAGGAAGAGGAGGAAATATGATATAAAATCGTTCGAAAGGTTCTCTGAGAATTCGAACGAGTATAGAAAATGAATTGAGAGGAGGAGAAAGAAAAAGAGAGTGTCGTCGACCTGTCTCTGAAAGAGCTGGCGACGAAAAGACACATATTATTATTATTATATATTCAAAGAACGACAAAAATTGTCGAAGCTCCCTGGTTGATCCTGCCAGTAGTCATATGCTTGTCTCAAAGATTAAGCCATGCATGTCTCAGTACATGCCGCATTAAGGTGAAACCGCGAATGGCTCATTAAATCAGTTATGGTTTCTTAGATCGTACCCACATTTACTTGGATAACTGTGGTAATTCTAGAGCTAATACATGCAAAACAGAGTTCCGACCAGAGATGGTAGGAACGCTTTTATTAGATCAAAACCAATCGGTGGCGGGCGGTAACGTTCGTCCATCGTTTGCTTTGGTGACTCTGAATAACTTTGTGCTGATCGCATGGTCTTCTAGCACCGGCGACGCATCTTTCAAATGTCTGCCTTATCAACTGTCGATGGTAAATTCTGCGCCTAACATGGTTATAACGGGTAACGGGGAATCAGGGTTCGATTCCGGAGAGGGAGCCTTTTTTCCGTGTGAAAATGCATTACGCATACCTCGGCATCCTGGGGGATAACCGAGGTTATGTGGGACTCTCGTCGGGTGGGGGTCGACTCGCAAGCGACTCGATCCCCTCCCGAGGCATACCGCACTAAAAACACACGCCCACCTAAGCTATGTAAGAGGTGCCTGGATCTCGCGAGAACTCAACAGGACACCCCCTAGCTTTACATGCATCCCGTGGGGAGGGGTTGGCTCCCCCCATACCTATCACTAACTGGATCCTGGGCGGAGGGACCCGCCCAGTGTCCCCATCCCTGGAGCCTTCGGATTGGACTCCCCGAGCCCCAGCTCGGTCCACCCACAGCTCCCGGAGCCCTCTTGCCCTGGCCGGGCGGGGACCCACGGGTCCCGGGGGGAAGAATCCCGCCGGGGGAAGCCCCGCCCCCCGGGAGAGGGGGGGCATTTGTTGGCGCGGGGAGGGAACACTCCCCGCGCTCTCCCACTATTCACCGTCCCCCCACTAGGGGGACTCGCAGCATCGCGGGGGGACGTCCCCCGCGCCGCATCACCCGATCCCGCCGCCCTTCCTCTTCTCCCTGAAGGGGAGGGCGGCACGCGACGAAGCGGGGGACGTCCCCGCACCATTCTCCTCCTCGCGGAGCCCGGGTCCCGTTCCCGGGCCCGCTCGGCGGCCTCCTTCTGGGACAGTACTGTCTCACAGAAGGAGGCCACCGCCTTCGCCGAGCTCCCGCCCCCGATCAAGTGGTCGAACAAGATCAGGAGCGAGAGGTCCCACCGTTCCACCGCGGCTCTAAGGACACGGCGCGGCTCGGCCCATGCCGGACACTCCTCGAGTGTATGCCGCGCCGTGTTCCCTCCTCGCCGCAGTGGTGGCACTGCGCTGCCGGCTCCCGCCCCATCCTATGCAGGTACTTACCGAAACAACCGTGTCCGGTGAGCACCTGCGTGAGGCGGAAGGTCAACCCGACTCGCCTCTCGCACCATGTATCGGACATGGGCAGGAGGGCCCGAACTACCGGACGTGCCGAGGACGAAAGCATCTGCCTCCATCGCTCGAACACGTCCACACGGGCCTGGCGTCTTAGCACCTCGAACTCCTCATCCTCCTCGGCCGCCAGCTCCTCCCCAGGAGGGCGGCGGGATTCGCAGGCGATCCGGTATATGATCGCCTGCCCCGCCGCCACCACGTGAAAGGGAGGAACCACGGCCAAGAGGCCCGCCACCTCGGTGGAGACGGTGCGGTACCCCCGTATGGCCCGCAAGGCCAGCCGACGCTGCACTCTTTCCAAGAGCGCGATACTGCGTCGGCTGTCCCCGAGCGAGCGGTGCCACACGGGGGCCCCATACAGGGCAATAGACCGCACCACCCCCAAATAGAGGCAGCGGACAAACAACTGCGGCCCCCCGATATTGGACAGCAGCCGCGCAAGCGCGGCCGCTGTCATCTCAAGTCGGGGGGCCAGGAGCTCGAAGTGACCCTCGAAACGCCAGCGACCGTCGATGATCAGGCCCAAATACTTCATCGTAGGCCTGACCTCGACGTGGGTATCAGCAACCCGGATCCGGAATCCCTGGGGCGGCCGCCGCAACCGAGACGATTCGTACAGCCAAATCGCCTCGGTCTTTGCAGCGGCCACGACAAGCCCCATTCCCCGGATCCGTCCAACAACGCAGTCCAGGGCGGACTCCACAAGGCGTCCCGTCTCCTCCCAGTTCCTCCCCTCCCCATGGACCAGGGTGTCATCGCAATAGCATATGACCCCCGTCCCAGGGGGGATGGGAACCCGCAGTGCCGCGTCAAAAGCTAGGATCCACAGGAGCGGCCCAAGGACCGACCCCTGCGGAACCCCGCGGCACATCTCCCTCAGATATGCGCCATACTGGCCGGCAATATACACCTCCCTGTCGCGGAGGTAATCCCGGAGCACCTCCCGGAGATAGAGGGGGACCCGGAAATATTCCAAGGCCTCCTCTATCTCCTTCCAGGGCAGGGTGTTGAATGCGTTGGAGATGTCTAACGACACAGCAATCAACACCCGGCCCCGGGCGACAGCCCTTTCCCGGAGGAGGCGCAGACGCTCAAGGGCATCTATAGTTGAGCGCCCCCTCCGGAACCCATATTGGCTGTCGCTCAGCCCGGGACCACCCCGCGACAGGTGCTCTCGGAGGCGGGCAGCAATGATTCTTTCGAACAGCTTGCCCGCCTCGTCGAGTAAACATACCGGCCGGTAAGCAGAGGGAGACTCTGCGGGTTTTCCAACTTTTTGGAGAAGGATCAGGAACGCCTCTTTCCAACTCTTGGGGAAGATTCCCCGGCACAGGCACGCATCCAAGATGCTCCTGTATGCCGGGGTAAGGACCTTTAGCGCCAAGGCCGTTATACCGCCAGGAACGCCATCGGGGCCGTGGGCCTTCTTGCCCCTAACCCGGCGCTCCTGGATGGCCTGGTCGACCTCCCACTCGGAGACCCGGAGTTCGTCCGACCAATAGGAGTGTGCGGGTTCCCGAAATTTACGGGTTCCCGACAGTCGAGTCGAGCCGGAGAAAGTCCGGCGGGTTCGAGCGAGTACTCGAAACATCTGAATATTCGAGTAGCTTGATCGCATCGGGTAGCTTGATTGCATCCGGTAGCTTGATCGCATCGGGTAGCTTGATCGCATCGGGTAGCTTGATCGCATCGGATGCTTGATCGTTCAGGGTTAATAATATAAATAACTATATAACAATAATATAATAATAATTATAATAATAATTATAATAATATTATATAACTATAATATTTCCTTATTAATTTTATCAATCGTATAATTCATCTGTATATATTATAAATTCTTGATTAGGTAAAAGAAAATCAAAATTATTAAATTTCCTAAACAATACATTAGGAAACACAGAAAGACATGAGGAAACATTTCATAGCAGGAAAGATAGGGAAATAGCGATGTATTTGTCCGAAAGCGTTGTTTCCAGGGATATTAATATTATGCACTGGTGGAAATCGAATCATTCAAGATTTCCACTACTATCCACAGTGGTGAGACGTTTTCTAGCCATACCTGCGACACAAGTAACCAGTGAACGGTTATTTAGTACATCCGGAAATATAGTTACAAATACGAGAGCAAGATTATTACCGAAAAATGTGGAGCAACTATGTTTCCTTCATAATAATTTAAAATATATGGATTAAGAGAACATAAATATGCTTGTATATTTTGTTACTATTTACTACCCAATTAATTCTCTCTATGTGTAATACGGCTTATATCGGTTACGCTTACGTTTCTTAATAACTGTTATTTTTCAGTTGTATGTATTATAGATTTCGCTTCCGGTTTCGGTTATGATTCAGTTCTGTCATTCCGTATTTTGCCGGGCTGAAAAACATGTAATATTGTACAAGACGTGTATATATATTATGTTTTTTGGTCGTTACAAATATTCATTTATTTAAATAATCGTTTTCACAATAAATTCTTATTGAAGCAATAATTGAAATTTATGTAAAATAAAGAAGTTTCTATACATTATAAAAATTTATTTATTTATAAATTGTTTAAATAAATAATAATAAATAGCTATATAAATAATAAGTATATAAACGAATTTGTATACATTATATTTTGCAGCATAAAAATTTATTTAAATAATTGTTTAAATAATAAATACGTATTTAAATAATGAGTATATAAATAATATTGTAAGCATTACAAAAGATTACTTATTTAAAATATTGTTCAAATAAAGAATAATAATAGATAATAGTTTAATAATACATAATAGTACAAATTTTTGTAATTATTTGTTCAAGAGATTTGAGGCTTTCACGGCCCGGCATCATACAGTTATTTCTGTTGAGGTTTTCGGGTGTAAGCCGTGTCCTAAAGGAAGAGATTTCCCAACGTTTCGCAAGCATTGCAGCTAGCTTCATCAGGGGGTCGGAAGACACACTGATACTGATTATTTGTTCAATATGTTGATTTGTATAACATTATAAGAAATCATCAAAATCATCAGAATCATAGCCGAAACCGAAATCCACAACCGAAAAATAACAGTTATATATATATATATATATATATATATATATATATATATATAATTCGCACTAATGCGGTCCTGAATTATGTTAGGTCATGAATTATACAAATAGTTTGGCTAATCTATGTAATCCGAATGTCTCCAGCTATCCGTTACGATTGACGATCGACGATCAAGTACTCGACGCGATATAGCTACCCGATGCGATCAAGCTACTCGATGCGATCAAGCTACCCGATGCAATCAAGCTACCCGATGCGATCAAGCTACTCGAATATTCAGATGTTTCGAGTACTCGCTCGAGCCCGCTCGATTTTTTCCGGCTCGACCCGAACCCGTATATACGGGAACCCGCCCACTCCTACCGACCAATCGTTGGTCGGCTCCGGGACGCGTACAGTCCCGTCCTCCCCCTCATCGCCGGGGGAGAAGAGGGTATCGACGACGAGTCCCAAGAACTCCGAGTCCATCCTCTCCGCGACAGGGAGCGCCCTGGGACGGAGCTTCCCAAGCACCATCCTATACGGGAGCCCCCTCCAGTCTGCAGGAGCACGCTCCAGGCCTTGGCCTTGGCTGCGGTAATCGCACGCTTGAGGGCCTCGGCGGACGATCTATACTCCCTGTACAGACCGTCCACCGTCGGCTCCGGGTCGCCACCGCGAAAGTGGCGTCGCCGAGCGCGGACGTACCGGCGGCGGGCTCGACCGGCCAAGCTGCGAAGCTCGGCCAGCTCACCCGACCACCAGTATACAGACTTTCGAGGGGGACAGGCCCGGACCCGGGGCATCGCTACGTCGCAGATCATCTGCAACGTGCCCCGGAGCCAAGCCGCCCCCTTGTCGGGCCCACGCTCCCTGGCCGGAGGCCAGGCGGAGCCGATAATCACGGCCCTCAACAGGTCCCTGTCTAGCCGCTTCAGTGCCCATCTGGGCGCCGAAAGGGCGCTACTTCGCCGGAGGAGGGGCGTGTCCGCCGGCGGGTCGGTGACCACCGCCACGTCCATCAGGACGTAGCAGTGGTCGGACAGAATTTCTCCGTCCCAGACCCGCCAGTTGGACACACGGCGCGAGGCGGAGGCGGTCGCGAACGAGACGTCCACGACCGACCATCCGTTCCACCTCACGCACGTCGGCACGGAGCCCCGGTTTAGTAACCGGAGCTCCAGCCCCTCCGTCCAATCTTCTAAGGATCCGCCCCGGGCCGTGGTCCTGCGGTCCCCCCAACTCGTTGACCTCGCGTTGAGGTCCCCCAGGACCAGCACCGGACCGGTTAAGTGGGGGGCCAGCATGCCCCCCAAACGGTCCAAATACACCCCGAACTCGTCGGAGCCACAATTTGGCGAAATGTAGCACATGGCGACCAGAAATCTTCCCCACTTCACCAACACCGCCCCCCAGCTCCGTTCGACCACAGAGCAAGGGGGCAATCGTAGTTGAATCTGTGTGTCACAGTGTCGGTTCACCGCTCGCGGTGTTTAACTGGCATTATGTGGTACGTCCTACCGGTGGGCTTGCTCTTCACGGGGCGGTCCAACTAATATCCCATTGCGGTGCTCTTCACTGAGTATCGAGGTGGACCGGTACGTTTACTTTGAACAAATTAGAGCGCTCAAAGCAGGCTATCTTCGCCTGAATACTGTGTGCATAGAATAATGGAATAGGACCTCGGTTCTATTTTGTTGGTTTTCGGAACACCGAGGTAATGATTAATAGGGACAGATGGGGGCATTCCTATTGCGACGTTAGAGGTGAAATTCTTGGATCGTCGCAAGACGGACAGAAGCGAAAGCATTTGCCAAAAATGTTTTCATTAATCAAGAACGAAAGTTAGAGGTTCGAAGGCGATCAGATACCGCCCTAGTTCTAACCATAAACGATGCCAGCTAGCGATCCGCCGAAGTTCCTACGATGACTCGGCGGGCAGCTTCCGGGAAACCAAAGCTTTTGCGTTGCGGGGGAAGTATGGTTGCAAAGCTGAAACTTAAAGGAATTGACGGAAGGGCACCACCAGGAGTGGAGCCTTTTTTTTCGTGTGAAAATGCATTACGCATACCTCGGCATCCTGGGGGATAACCGAGGTTATGTGGGACTCTCCTCGGGTGGGGGTCGACTCGCAAGCGACTCGATCCTCCTCCCGAGGCATACCGCACTAAAAACACACGCCAACCTAAGCTATGTAGGAGGTGCCTGGATCTCGCGAGAACTCAACAGGACACCCCCTAGCTTTACATGCATCCCGAGGGGAGGGGTTAGCTCCCCCCATACCTATCACTAACTGGACCCTGGACGGAGGGACCCGCCCAGTGTCCCCATCCCTGGAGCCTTCGGATTGGACTTCCCGAGCCCCAGCTCGGTCCACCCACAGCTCCCGGAGCCCTCCTGCTGTGCAGGAAGGCGTCGACACCGGCAAGGGAGGGTCGTCGGAGGCGCATCCGAACGCCCCGACTCTCCCCACCCCACCCCCCACGCGCCCCACCCCAGAGCACGCCTCTGGGGTGCGACCGGCACCCCGCCACAAAGACCAAAGTCTCGGGGCACCGTGCCACCCCGGGGGGATTAACTCCCCCCCCCCGGGGGCCGGGGTTAGCTCACACCCTCGGCCCCCCATCCTCAGCCCCCCGCGACGGGGGCATACACCAGGAGTGGAGCCTGCGGCTTAATTTGACTCAACACGGGAAACCTCACCAGGCCCGGACACCGGAAGGATTGACAGATAGATAGCTCTTTCTTGATTCGGTGGGTGGTGGTGCATGGCCGTTCTTAGTTGGTGGAGCGATTTGTCAGGTTAATTCCGATAACGAACGAGACTCTAGCCTGCTAAATAGACGTAACTTATGGTATCTCGAAGGTCCCCGGCTTCTGTCGGTGGGTTTTTACTACCAACGTACAAACAAATCTTCTTAGAGGGACAGGCGGCTTCTAGCCGCACGAGATTGAGCAATAACAGGTCTGTGATGCCCTTAGATGTTCTGGGCCGCACGCGCGCTACACTGAAGGAATCAGCGTGTTTTCCCTGGCCGAAAGGCCCGGGTAACCCGTTGAACCTCCTTCGTGCTAGCGATTGGGGCTTGCAATTATTCCCCATGAACGAGGAATTCCCAGTAAGCGCGAGTCATAAGATCGCGTTGATTACGTCACTACGCTTTGTACACACCGCCCGTCGCTACTACCGATTGAATGATTTAGTGAGGTCTTCGGACTAGTACGCGGCAATGTTTCGGCATTGCCGATGTTGCCGGGAAGATGACCAAACTTGATCATTTAGAGGAAGTAAAAGTCATAACAAGGTTTCCGTAGGTGAACCTGCGGAAGGATAATTAAAATAAACAAATCGTCCATAAGATCCAAGAAAAATGTATATAAATATATATACAAAAATGAGAAAAAGCTGAAACAAAAACAGACAAGAGAAAAAAACTCTGTCAAAAAACAGAAAAGAACGACAGGAGAGTAACAAGGTTATATGATATAAAAGGAATTTCACTCTCCTGTGTTTCATCGTCTCATGCGATGAAGAAAATATAAAGGGGAGTATCGAATAAAGAGCGTCAATAGCGACACGACTACTCCCCATATGATGAAAAACATCTCACCAACGGCTTACGCGAGGAGGTCGCGCTTTTGCGTTTTACACGGAGTACTACATAGTTACTCAACGCGGCGCGATGCTCCCGTCCGTTGGTGAAATGAAATAAGGCGCAAGAGAGCCCGCCAGAGAAACACCATGTTGTGCATATTAACACGGCGTATATATATACGGCACACAGTCTCTTTCGACAATGGGATTGAGAACGACGGGCCAGAAATATACGGTGCTTGCGTGAAGGTGGAGAGAGCATCGTGTTGTGTTGTTTTATCGTTTACTTGTATTGGGGAGTGAGTGCTGAAGAGCCTGTACTTCGGGTCTTCGGGAATCGTCGACATTACCGACGTTCGCATTTGCAAACTCGAACGATCAGGTACGTACGATATCTCGTCGGACGCTGAATGCTGCAGATCGACACTCGAATATAGAAATACCCGTCGTTGCGATATCACACACCGATGTTTTCTTTCACCCGCCACCGGGTGGTCGTTCTCTCTGAAAAATACCTCGTGTCAAAGAGTGTTGTGTTGTACCGCGTATATAATGTCGCCTGTGGTGTCCTCTGCGTCGTGTAGGAGGCTCTCTACAATTATACATACGGACATATTTTACCGGTAGCGCATGAACAGGGATGTAAGCGTCGATTCGCTTCTTCGGTCTTCGCCTCTGTGTTGTAAGTATGTCCGGAGTCGTCCGTTCGAAACGGTGTCTCGAAGAAGACAAACAAGATCAGGGTAACCTGTGGAAAACGCGCCGTTGCACGCGTTTGTGTTATCGTTCGCGAACATCGAGAATATAGACGAGACGTGAAGGACCGGCTCGTGAAGCTCGTTTTTAAAGCAGTCGTGAGTCTGACACCATACTCCGTGCGTGTGGCCTAATAGTGCGCACCACGAGAGCGTGGGACGAATGACCGCTGCCAGAGCCGGTTGCGAGTCCCGCTCTCTATTTATCTCGAGTTCGCGTATAACCAAGAGCACGAAACGTTGCTGCTCCGCACGCGGTGTTCGTTGACAACAGAACATATAATTTATTATTATACATACATTCGAGAGCGGCGGACCGGCCGTGATGCTCGCATTTAAAGCAGTCGTGAGTCAGACACCCTACTCCGTGCGTGTGGCCCAATAGTGCACACCACGAGAGCTTGGGACGAATGACCGCTGCCAGAGCCGGCTGCGAGTCCGCAGTGTATCGAATAAAATAATATGATAAAATATCGTTCCGAAGAAAAACGGTGTTCCGAGAGGACCGGCCGTGATGCTCGCATAAACCCTATGCGCGATTATTCCCGACGACACCCTACTCTCTGTGTGGCCCAATAGTGCGCGCAGACGAGCTTGGGACGAGAACCCGGGGGGGATCGCCTACGGCCAGAGCCGGCTCGTGAGTCCGCTTGTATCGGAATTTATCGTTGCCTCGAGCACACACAACAACATTTTATGGAAATGTGTGTTTACGGGTAGTGAACCGGCTCGTGAAGCTCGCTTTTAAAGCAGTCGTGAGTCTTGACACCCTATTCCGTGCGTGTGGCCCAATAGTGCGCACCACGAGAGATTGGGACGAATGACCGCTGCCAGAGCCGGCCGTGAAGTCCTCCGTTCTCACATCTTCCAAATGTAATAAGTGAAGAGGAGAGGAATTGTTTCTCTGGATCCAGTATCGGGTTGTATACGATCCCCGTCGTTTTCAGAATATTCCTCTCCGCGTTTCCACGTTTAACGGTTTTTTAATGTACTGTTCGCCCGGCCGTCAGATACGTGTGCAGTCTCGCCCGCGTACTATGACGGTTTTTTTTTCCGTTTCTACGGACGACGAAAGTGTCCTTAAAACGACGCCTGAATCTCCTTCGCGCGCTGGTTGGAGCTTTCAGGTACAATGCGTTCTTACGAACCGCAGAACAAGAGACATATAACATATATTGATTTGTAAATCAAAAATATATATGATTACCCTGAACGGTGGATCACTTGGCTCGTGGGTCGATGAAGAACGCAGCTAATTGCGCGTCAACGTGTGAACTGCAGGACACATGAACATCGACATTTCGAACGCACATTGCGGTCCACGGATACAATTCCTGGACCACGCCTGGCTGAGGGTCGTTTACGTAACCAAATACTGCTTGCGCTGCTCTTGTAAGTCCCCGCCATCGCTTACCTCTCCAAATATTTTTCGAGGGCGCCAAAGAGCGTTTCTGAGTCGGGTTGCAAAGATTGCTACGTACGAGCGAATGATGGGCGTTTCGTCGGCGTTTGTCGCGGTTCTGTGAAAATTGCCAATTTTTGCATTGCGTCTTAAATACATATATATATATATATATATATAGTTTCCACGAGAGGCGAAGTAGGGATTGGTATTTCTTACGTTCGGACTTGCGTGAGTGTTTTACGGTGTCGTGAGTCGTATTGAAAATACGACCGCCCGTAGGCACCGCTTCGACGAGGATCTCCAAATCTCTCACCCTCTCTGCGAAACGATTCGCCTTGCGGAAAGAAGCGTTTCCACTCATGAACATTAACGCGCTCCCGACGTCGCCTGAAATGATGCGTATACGAAAGAGGCGGTATATTTACCGAGAGTCTCGAGAGACTACAGAGATGGACACACAAATATTAAAAGAAAGAAAGAATACTGTGTGGCACACAGAGTGTGTGTGGTGTGGCAATGTTAAGCCCCAGGGAGAGAATATGCCTGTGCGCGGACGAGTTTCTTAACTCTACGTTATAATTGCCATATGGCGGCGGAGGGTCGTCGTTGCCGGCGATTTCGACAAACACATTATATAACCTTCCGGAGTCTTCGGAGGGAAGAGAAAAAAAGAGAGAGATCTCTCGATCTACCGAACGCTTTGATGATCGATGGACAGCCGAGCAACGCTCAGCAATGTGCGGGATGAGCACGTCGTACTTGATCGGGTCGGAATAATTCCCCGTCGTCGACGTGTCCTCGCTAATCTGTGCGATTGCCATTTCATCGCCACGTTCGCGTTGAATCGTATTGATGACGGCCTAAGTGCGTCTTAAGATCTCTCTCTCTCTCTCTTTCTCTCGTGTCTCATCGGTTGTGTTTGATCGATGATACATCGTTTCGTGCGCAACGTTTCTGTACACCCCCGTTTTTGGTAAAAATTATAGAGATTATAAGAAATCCCACCGGGTTATATGTACTATTTTCTTTTATAATATATATACTCCTCTATTGGCGAGGCTTATTTCGAACTTGATTGTCACACGACGCCAAGACACACTTTTGTGTTCACGCACGGAACAGCACCGCGGAGAGAAAAGGGTATATCAATGAAAACCTTTATGTCGGTCGTCCCATGTCTTTTCTTTGCTTCATTGTCGATTCGTGCGAAACCGCGCGATCTGTTGTCGGTCGTCCAGTCCCCGGAAGTTCTTTTCGACGGACGTTAAAGTTAACCGGCCAGATCGTCTAGCGAGAGTTTCCGATCGACGATAATAATATGAAGAAAGATATAAAGAGACACTTTGGTGTGGCGCATAAGGCATATATCGGTTTTGTTACCTTTCTCTTCTGTCGTGTAGTGTTATTTCGTTTTCTTTTTTTTTGTGCTTTGTACGTTTTCGCGAGTACTACTTTTACGCTCTTTCGGTGAAACACAAAATTTTGTATCACGTACGACGACCTCAGAGTAGGCGAGATTACCCGCTGAATTTAAGCATATTACTAAGCGGAGGAAAAGAAACTAACAAGGATTTCCTTAGTAGCGGCGAGCGAACAGGAATTAGCCCAGCACTGAATCCCGCGGTTCTGCCGTTGGGAAATGTAGTGTTCAGGAGGGTCAATTTATCCCGAGACGTCGAACCGCGTCCAAGTCCATCTTGAATGGGGCCATTTACCCGTAGAGGGTGCCAGGCCCGTAGCGACTGGTACGCGTTTCGGGAGGACCTCTCCTTAGAGTCGGGTTGCTTGAGAGTGCAGCCCTAAGTGGGTGGTAAACTCCATCTAAGGCTAAATATGACCACGAGACCGATAGCGAACAAGTACCGTGAGGGAAAGTTGAAAAGAACTTTGAAGAGAGAGTTCAAGAGTATGTGAAACCGTTCAGGGGTAAACCTGAGAAACCCAAAAGATCGAAAGAGGAGATTCATCGTCGACGAGACTGGCTTCCGTTGGTGCGCAGATAGCCCGCAATGGGCCACTTCGGTGGTTCCAGTGCGAGGGTACACCATCTTCGGCAAATGTTCCGGTCGCGTAGTCGTGCACTTCTCCCTTAGTAGAACGTCGCGACCCGTTGCGTGTCGGTCTACGGCTCGAGTTGTTGCCTGTCGTGTCGCCTTCGTGCGCACACGGCAGACGCTCGATCACCTGGCCGGCTGCGTGACGGTACTCTGACGGTATCGGGCCGCAACCAATCCATTTTCGAATGTGTGTGCGCTAGGCCCGCCGCAAGCTCGATTAGTTTGTCACCCGGATAGTACGGACCTAGTGCCGGCTCCGGGCCTAACCAGCTGTTAGCAGGCGGTGTCCTCGGACTGGCCAAGCTTTGAATTACCGGTCAGCGACGCTACGTCAGCGACAAGTGAGGTTGACGTTAGCTTTTTTTAAAGGCGCGTCTCCCATGAAGCTCTGATCAGTAGGAGGGTCGCGGCGGGGTGCGCAGAAGGGTCTGGGCGTGAGCCTGCCTGGAGCCGCCGTCGGTGCAGATCTTGGTGGTAGTAGTAAATACTCAGCCGTTGCACACGAGTTAGTCGATCCTAAGCCCTAAGAGAAATCCTATGTAGATGAGGTGTCCTAAGAGAGAGAGAGAGAGCAAATATCATAATATTGATAAACAAACACACACCCATCGGGCGAAAGGGAATCCGGTTTCTATTCCGGAACCCGGCAGCGGAACCGCTTACCATTCGGGCCCTCGTAAGAGTGTTTGTCGGGGTAACCCAAAATGACCTGGAGACGCCGTCGGGAGATCCGGGGAGAGTTTTCTTTTCTGTATAAGCGTTCGAGTTCCCTGGAAACCTCTAGCAGGGAGATGGGGTTTGGAACGTGAAGAGCACCGCAGTTGCGGCGGTGTCCGGATCTTCCCCTCGGACCTTGAAAATCCAGGAGAGGGCCACGTGGAGGTGTCGCGCCGGTTCGTACCCATATCCGCAGCAGGTCTCCAAGGTAAAGAGCCTCTAGTCGATAGATTAATGTAGGTAAGGGAAGTCGGCAAATTGGATCCGTAACTTCGGAATAAGGATTGGCTCTGAGGAGCTGGGCGTGTCGGGCTTGGTCGGGAAGCGGGTCTGGCTGACGTGCCGGGCCTGGGCGAGGTGAACACATTGATAGGAATCCGAGCTCGGTCCCGTGCCTTGGCCTCCCGCGGATCTTCCTTGCTGCGAGGCTTTTGTCTAGTACGATCGTCCTCTTCGGCCGCCATTCAACGCTCAGCTCAGAACTGGCACGGACTAGGGGAATCCGCCTGTCTAATTAAAAAAAAGCATTGCGATGGCCCCCACGGGTGTTGACGCAATGTGATTTCTGCCCAGTGCTCTGAATGTCAACATGAAGAAATTCAAAAAAGCGCGGGTAAACGGCGGGAGTAACTATGACTCCCTTTAACAAGCAATCCTACGCATCTATAACAAGAAAAACCAACTCGGATATTGGACCGCGAGCGGTTGATTTTGCACGAGCAAACGAGAGCATAGAATTTCTAATTGTACCACAAGAAGGTCGTGAGAAGGACTTCAAATCGGCGAGTGAAGTAAAAAGTACGCTCAAAAGAGTAATTAATCCAGTTGATTTCAACCTTAAAGTGCAGCATCTAGTAACGTTAAAAAATACCGCTGTTAAAATAATTGCTGAAAATTTCAATATAGAAAAATTGGCAGACTCGAAGGAGCTTAAAAGAGCAGGATTAGCAGTTAAAAACAAAGCAAAGCTTCGTCCTGGGCTGATATTAAAAAATTTGTCACCTGATATCTCAGCTGAGGAAATTCCGAAGTTGTTATCGACAGTAATAAAAGGAGGATATGATTCGTCGTGCATCTGAGTAGTCACGGAGTTTTTTGATAAAAATAAACCCTATAAAAATATTGTTATAGAAATACCTCCCCAGATTAGAAATGAATTAGTAGCAAATAACAGAATTTACATTGGTTACGAGTCGTGTCGAATCGAAGATTATATAAGAGTTCTACAATGCTTTAAATGCCAAAAATTTAATCATCTCGCGAAGAACTGCTTGGCTGTTGATCCAGTGTGTGCATATTGTACAGGAAACCACGAATCCAAAAACTGCAGCAAGAAGGATGAACCTAAATGCAACAACTGTCTCAAGTCAGGAAACACAGAAGTGAATCACGTAGCTATGGATGCAAATAAATGCCCTTTTATAAAAAGAAAATTGCTAGAAACAACACGAGCAATCGATTACTGCGCTTAACATGAACGTGAGTCAGAGTTACACAACCGAAAATAGACATGTGCTTGACATCCCGCCGGAAGGAAATAATGTTTGTTCTACACACATTCCCACCTCTTCCGGCCACCGACTAACACCTGGTGATAACCAATTAAGACGTCAAATTGCTCCTATTGGAGCACATTCCACTGCAAATCCTGACTCAAATAATTCAATGTTCGATGGAGGTATCTCTATACCACCATGCAGTGGACCACAAACACTCTCTTCTCTATCCTCTAATTTTCCCATCCAGACTAACGAACATAGCATAGAGCCTCACCTAATTGACAACAGAAGTCCGGCACCCAACAGCAATAGATTCATATGTGAATTTTGCAATAAAACGTTCGATTGTTTTCGAGGTCTTGGTGTTCATAAATCTTCTGCACATAAAAGTGAGACAAATAAGGAAGTGAACATAATGAGAAAAAAAGCGAGGTGGCAAACTGAAGATATTAAACGTCTAGCCCTTGAGGAATCTAAATCGCATTTGAGTGTCAAAAACAAAATCAATGAACACCTATTTTATAATGTTAAACTTCATCCACCCCATACAATAGAAGCGATAAAATCACTGCGTATATCTGCCAAATATAAATCTACATTACAAGAAATAATAACCAGCACGCAAGAATCCACGGAAAACATAAATGAAGCTGAAAATTCCAACCACCATACTTCGCCTGCTGAAAATAGTAATATCCTTCCTGAGGAACTTGTTTCATCAAATGAAGAAGATGAATTAAACAACAGAAAGCTACAATGGTGCAGCGAGGCACTAAAATACCTTCGTTCATCAGCTTGTGGAGATGCAGGAAAGTATAATTTAGCCTATGCTGTAGAAAGTGTCAGACAAGGAGTGAATCCAAGTAACCACCTCATGGAATGGTTCACTGCGAACACAACCCTGCTTGAAAGAAAAAAAGGATCTGGTATACGAAACAAAAAGCCAGCTAACGAACACAATCTATCAAACCAACAAATCGAATTTTTTTGCCATTTAAGGCTTTTTTGAGAGGTGCAGATTTAATGCTGTAACCCGTTTCTAAGCAACACGCCGCCGGTACTCTCCGTCGTAAAGCAACACACGGGCGTGTGTGCTTCCTAGCTATTGGAGCAAAGCAACACGCCGCCCTCGTGAAGCGATACGTCGTTGGTACTTGGCGGCGTGAAGCAACGCGCTGCTGAGAGCGACAAGTCCGAAGACCTGACGGAGCCCTAGCCGCAGGCCACTCTCTCCCCTCGCACACTGGCATCACCGTACAGCTCAAGGCAACCCGTTCCGCTTTCCAATGTGACGAGTCAAGGGTGGATTTGATAGTTACTCTGGGGAGATGATGCGAACACATAGCCTCTCGCTCTCAAGTCACTACGCAGTGCCTCCTCGGGCCCCGCTGGATACCACTGATATGACGTGGTAACTAAATCGGTAGTGGCGGGGCGGAGGGACCTATGCTGACAGATATGCGCGGGTACATAAGTGCCCAAAAATTGACGAATTTTATTTTTAACATTGACGACGTAAGGAGGAATTTTATGCACATAGTGCGGGCTGAGAAGGCCAAGAAGTAAAAGGAAGTGATGAAGAAAGGAGCGGGTCTGTCAGTACTAGTATGCCCCTCTGCCTTAATGGATTGGACATTTATGACGACATGGCAAACACAAGGACAACGAGTAAAGGGCATGAACGTGGCTGAGAAAAGGAGAGAAACACAGGGTAAATGGAAAATGGCAAGCACGAATGCAAGTGATGCCTCGGACGTAGAGGACCCCGGCCCTGGGACCTCTACGGCGGACTTGTCCGCTAGGAACAGGAGGGCTACTGGTAACGACCATGGCAATGTCCCCGGAAATGAGTTTGGAATGATTTTGGAACTGCCTCTGAGTGGGCAAATAGAGTGTCGATTCTGTGGGAGTCGAAGGCTTTTCCTGCAGACGGGCGACTTCGTCAAACACCACTTAGAAAAGTACCATCCACAAGCCAGAGTAGGCTGGCAATGCGCACAATGCGGCAAAGTGTTTGACGGAGTACACCGGTGCAGGTGTCATATCCCCAAATGCAGGGTAAACATGGTAAGGGAACGTATGGAATTCCCATGCCCGATCTGCGGAGTAGCCTTTAAAACGCAAAGAGGACTCTCACAACACGAAAGATATCGACACCCGGTAGTGAGGAATGAGAAGCGGATGAGGGAAGCGACTCCAAGCAGTTCAGTCAATAGAGCCTCGGTCTGGACTAGAGAGGAGACGCAAGAACTCATCCGATTAAATGAATTATACAAAAATGAAACGCAGCCGAATGCAAACAAACAAACAAACAAACAAGAAAGCGAGCTAATAAAAACGTGGTAAAATCGGCAGAATCCTCACTACTAAGACACCGAAACAAATAAGCGATAAAAGGAGGTTCTTAAAACTTTTGCCCACTCAGACAGTGGAAACGGTTGTCGAGGAGGATGAAAGCAGCTCGACATCCTATGAATCGGCAACCGAAGAACAGGCAGAAAACATAAGCGAGGATGATGATGACTGGAAATTGAGATTGAAGGATGCAATCTCAGCCGATCCACTGAGCGAGAGACATGCGCTCAAAACCCTCGAGCTGATGATAGTGGATCTGGCTAATAAAGAGGCGTTAGAACCTCTAGATACCGAGCGTGTCCTGGACGCTATGCTAGAAAAGATTAAGGAAGGTACGAGGACAGAAGAACGCGTCAGGAGAAAACATAGCGGGAACAATAGAAGAGAAAGCGACCGCACCCGCTATGAAAAATTTAAGTACGCTCGGTATCAAGAATTATATAGAAAATGTCCAAGAAAACTAATTGATATGGCGGTCGCGGGAAAGACAATCGAGCAGAGGAAGCAAATCGAGCTTCCTGAGAGAGCGAGTATAGAAGAGCTCTACGGGAACTTGTGGGGAACAAATGGACCAACCACAGGTATCCTGAAACTCGGAAGGGGCCCGAGTACAGTCTCTCCTATGAACAGATGTTGGACGCCCATCTCCATGGAAGAGATAACAGATAAAATGAAAAGAATAAAGAATACCACAGCCGCAGGTGTCGACGGCATAACAAAAGCACACATGCGAATACCAGGATTTCTCCACATCCTGAGAAAGTTTTACAATATGCTGTCACGCCGTTCACCGTTTCGCGAACGAATCGGTCAACGGGCTCGGGAAATTATGGCTTGGAGACCGGGCCACGCTCGGTCGCGCGAAATGTGGTCCTCCCGGGACAAACAATCACTCGCAGATTCGAAAATTGGTCATTCTTAATCGATCGAAGATCGGAAATCGGGCGCCAGGCACGTTGCCGTGCCACTCGAAAACTATTGACCCTTGACGGAATCTCTTTCGAATCCACGAGGATTGCGCGAGAGCCGAGGATAGCGACGAAACGGGTCAGGGTTCCACGTGGGAAAAAGGACGGGGCATTCCCCGCGACAGGAACGTTTCTCACAGGTGAAATAATTAGAGATGATTAGGCAAAATGACACCGTTTATTACGGTCGAGATCTTAGGTTATAAGCCACCGGCGTGAGCCGGCGGCAGTCCAAATATTTGCCGGCGCGTCGTCGATAATATTCGGCGGTTGTTCGGCCGATCGCACATCAATTATTTCTCTTCGCGTCGAGCTCGGCAGTCACAGGACTTCGCGGAAATGATACAAGCCCAGAAGGGCACGAAATCTGCCGAGCTCCGGTAGAATACGCGGTGTTGTACGAATTGACTAGGCGAGGACGGAAATGAACGCGACGAAGAACGAAACGGGCGCGTCGCGTCGTCCCACCGTGGAACGTCTCGAGGATCTCCTATAAAATATCGAAAACGAAAGATCGTACGCCCCGCAACACGCAGCACTCGGGGACGCTACGATACACGGCCCGGCGTTCCTCTCGGAAGAGCTCTTCCCGGTCGCTGGACACGCCGAAAGCACGTGGCACACGACACGAGGTTATTATTCCCGTCCAATTACGCTCCGAGCCAACACGAGCACTCACAGATTTTCTAATTACGAAACTGACCGGCACTTACCAATTCGTGGACTCCTCTCACGCAGCAATGGAGTCGCACGATACTACTTATTAATTCGCGAATTCAAATCGGTACTTCGGTGTTAATTATTCGCAGTCCTTCGGCCTAGTGACCTACTTCGTGTCGGCTCGGAACGTGGAAGCGAGGCATCCCCTCTACTTCCTTATTCATCTTCGCTGTGGCGACACTCGGGCCTATCGCTTGGCTCCTCGCTGCCGGGCCGAATCGAAAGGATTCGGACCCGGGCCTTCGAAAATTGGTTGCTTTTTCGAGGCTACGTCCGATAACGCTGCGAGGGCGGCAAGTGTGGACGCGAGCCATTCCGGGTGGACTCTCATGGCCCTGCCCGGGCGAGAATCGACAAGGTTGGGCCGTTGGTCGTCCCTTAAACATAATAGCCTCGTCGATGTCTCCGGGTTGACGAATCCGGGCTCGGTCCAATCCCCGTTGTCTTCCCCGTGCTCGCCGACTTGCGATAGGTTCTCCGGGTGACTCTTCTTGAGATATCTCGCCAATTAGCAGCGGACGATGGGCCTCGAATTCTCCTAAGGAGCGTAGTTGGACCTGAAACCTCGTGTCGCGCCCAGCGGCGCGACATTCAAACGCGATAATACCATTCCGCTGGGACTCGGCCGTCTCCAGGGAGATCGATCGCAACGCCCGTTTCGGTTCCGATGGTCGAAAAAGTGACCCGGTCTCTGGTAGAAGGTTCGGAAAGACGTCGGCAAAACCTGCCACGTCACAATGCTCATGCTATTCAAAGCCTACCCAGCACAGTGGAAACTAAATCGAACCACATTAATCCCGAAACCCGGGAAAGATATGAAGGACGCCAAAAATTGGCGTCCAATAATTATTGGGTCGCTGCTGGGTAGGGTATTCTCCGCAATGATTGACATAAGACTGTGGAGAATTGTAAAGAATAGCATGAGGCAAAAAGGGTTTACAAAAGAGGATGGTTGCAAACACAATATAACCATCGTCGAGAAACTTATCAAGGAGATGAAGGAGAAATCCGGCGGAGTTGTGACGGTTATCGACATCTCGAAAGCGTTCGACACTGTGCCCAATAAGGCTGTGGGAGACGGGCTTAAGAAGAAAGGCCTTCCGCCAGCAGTGGCAGAGTACATTGAGGGCATGTAAGACAACTGCTGGACGGAGATTAAGACAGAAGGCGAAAATATTAAAGTACAGATGAACAGAGGGGTAAAACAAGGCAATCCGCTATCACCTCTACTGTTCAACATCATCATAGACCCCGTAATTAAACATATTGACGAGACGACGGAGGGCATAAAATTGGGAGACGATAATGTCTCCATTCTCGTTTTTGCGGACGATATGGTGCTAGCCGCGGAGTCCAAGATGGAAGCTGAGCGTCAGCTTAAGATATTGAGCAAGTATCTAAATAAATTAGGCATGAGTATTCAGGCCAACAAATGCGCGACATTCCAGATCGTCCGCAAGAATAAAACATGGCACATCAAAGATCCAGAATTGGAAATAGGAGATCAAGTTATACCGGCGTCACAACCAGGCGACATAACGAAATATCTGGGAGTGGGTTTAGACCCATGATTTGGGCTCCAGCGTGCGGATATTCAGAATATAGTAAAGGCAGCAGGGAACATAGACCGGATGGGGCTAAAGCCACATCAAAAAATTGAATTGATTAGAGTTCATCTGCTGCCGAAATACATACATATGTTGGTCGCAAATCCACCGCCCATGAATCTGCTGGAAACTTTGGACCACGAAATAAAACAGATAGTCGAGAAAATCCTTCATTTGCATCCGTCCACAACGGACGGATTGCTGTATACTAATAAGAGAAACGGAGGCCTAGGTATACAGAAAATTAAAGATATTGTGCGCATTGCAAAGTTACGAAATGGCCTCCGTATGAAGGACAGCGATGATGGAGCGGTGAAAGAGGCCTACCGAAGACAAGAAGACGTATTAGTCAAATACGCAACATCGGTAGGCCTCCAGTGGCCAACTACGGAAGAAAATATAGAAGACGCACGCTGGAAGCTTAAAAGAAAGTGCCATGAAGAATGGGGACAAATGGTCTCCCAAATGTTACGGAGTAACAGGGGTAGAATAAAGCACTTCACTTCGAATTAACTTTATTTCCCCAACTGGGGTTCGTTCAAAAACATGTCAACGAACTTTGTACAGCGGTGAGATGTAACAAGCCAAAACACAAGCTCGTTTTGGCTCGAAAAGTGTAATAAAGATAGTGGTTAGATAAAACCAGTTGTTTATCCTTTGTAGCGTGAGAGATATTCACGTGTAGCGTCCGTGAATGCAGATATTGAATCGTTAGTTTACTCGCGACAAACCGGTCAGAAGACGCGCGACGTTTACCGTGAGAAAGAGCGAGAACGATTGAAGAACGTTGAGATCGGAGTCGAACAGCAGGCAGTTTACCGTCACCGTCGAACTATTGATTGGCAGATCGATAGCGCGAACCGCCAATAGTAATCTCCCTTTTGGGGTCGATAATCGATATCAATCGACGTTCGACGGTGCTGGTCTAAGCTACTGCTAGCTGCTTATCGACTCTCGATCTCGCGGTTACGTGCGGGTCCGCCGATAGCGGGGCGGCGCAGTAAATCGACGCGTTGACGCTGCCGACACGCTTAGCCAATCCCAAACATTCCGCCCGCCTCGTCAGTCATTGACGAAATTGTAGTGCAAATTAGCCAATCAGTGGTGATGACGAGCGGGATGCAAGGAAAAGCTGAATGAATCAACAACGTGCTGCGTAGTAACTAGAAGAAAGTCGAGTGATAGATGAACAGTGTGAAACAGTGATCGTGAGATGAAGTTATGATCGTCGAGATTACGAGTTAGATGAAGAGGTGATACAGAGGTGAGTGTAGAGACGCTTCGTTGGATGCATTAGAAGAGGTGAACCCTGTAGATGATACGACCAGAGCCAGATTAACCTAGATTAACCTAGAATTGCGTTTCTAGCTATGGATCGAAAGAACAGAGTGTGAGTCCAGCCTCTGTAGATCCTCCAGTATCCTTCTCCTCGTCCTCCGGCGATACCGAGCGATCGGTTTAGGCACCGGTCGAAGGATTGGCGACGTCAAGATTCGCAAAGTTGCGCTGAGAACCAGTTGCCAGCGAGATAACCAGGATACTGGTGGCTCCTTGAGGCTGGGCTCGGGCATAGCGGTGAGAGATTCCGCGATGTAGAGATGCCCCGGCGTCAGGGCTACAGGATCCTCAGGGCCGTCTGTCAAGGTAAGGAATATTTTAGAACCACGGCAAGCTTCGATACCAGTCAGGAGCGTGGTCAGCTCCTCGGAGTATCGTAGCTGCTCGCCGATGATCTGGCGGAGGTGTTGCTTCACCAGTTTAACCGCCGCTTCCCAAATCCTTCCAAAGTATAGAGCAGACGAGGGATTGAATGTCTTGTCGATTCCTTCCTTGGAGTTCCTCTGACCACGATCCTGCCTGGATCGAAGGTGCGTGGGTGCGTCATAATCGCCTCCAGATCTGTAAGAGGAGAAATTATCAGAGCTCAAGATAGAATTTTCAACTTTAGGTTGGGCTATTTGCCCTTTCCAGAATAGACAGACGGTGCCACGGTCGATACAAGCTGTTACCGACTGAAGACCGCTGAGGATCCAGTACTTCTGGCATAGCGTTGCCAGAGGAAGTTGTGTCCCCCCATTCAGGCATCGGTTGTGGGCAGCTTCGACCCACAACTTGACCAGCGGGGTTAAGGACAGAAGAGATGTTCCGCCGAGCGTAGCGGGCTCGGAGAACCCAGTGTTCCAGAGCGAGTTAGCCGAGATGTTCTGGCAGCGGCCAGAGAGGGAGAGCCAGATGATGCCGAAGAAGCAGTGGAGGACGAGCGAGTCTCCTCCACCGATTCCCTTCTGCTCGGAGGTGGAGTAACCATGCAGAAGACTCCTGGGGTTGGAGGCCCACGAGCAACGTGGAAACCCGCCAATCATACGGATCAAGCAATCCGATAGACGACCGCTGCGAAGCCAGAGATCATGGAATCGTGGAGGAAGAGTAGGTTGTGTTCCCCCGTGCAGGCATCGGTTGTGGGCAGCGTCGACCCACAGCTTAGTCTGAGGGGATCCACAAAGCTGAGTTGTTCCGCCGAGCGTAGCAGGCTCGGGGAACTCCGCGTTCCAGAGAGGTGTGGAAACAGAGATCTGACAGGCGTCAGAGGCAGAGAGTCCGTAGTGGTCTACGAGTTTGTCGATGACAAGCACGGAAACGCCTGGCTCTACTGGCCGGAGTTATTAAAACCATCGAGATACCTGGACGCCCTCAAATTACGAACAAACACCTTCGGCACAAAAGTGGCATTAAGGAGAGCTAGAAGGGACATAGACCCACAATGCCGAAGGTGCAAAGTCCAGGTTGAAACCCTAGGGAACGTGTTGGGCAACTGTATACATACCAAGCCCGCATGTATGAATAGACACAATGAAATAGTCAGTATGATCGAGAAAAAGGCACCAAGAGAATCTGCGGTGTTTGTCGAGCCTACAATTAACGTAGCCGGAAAGCTAAAGAAACCGGATATGGTTATTAAAGACCATGAAGGCAAAATCCTCGTAGTGGACGTAACAGTCCGGTACGAGGATAAAGACAATCTTAGAAAGGCTCGAAAAGACAAGATAGAGAAATATAAAGAAACCGCAGAACAGCTAAAAGTGAAATTAAACGGAACGACAGCTGAAGTACTACCGGTGGTAGTAGGCTGCAGAGGTGCCTTACCGTGCCCAACGGTAAGAAATTTAAAGACCCTAGGGTTCAACAAAGGTGATATGATCACCGTTGCGATGATAGCCCTCCGTTCGTCGATTGAAATGGCGAATACATTTTTGGACTACGATTAATAATCGTTATATTTCATGCCTTGTACATGTCTTATTTATTACATTACGTGTTAGTGTCGTCCTATTTATTGAGACGCAACTTCGGTCAAAGAAATTTTGCTTTTACAAGTATAACTTGACGAAGCAGCTGCCAGCTGAACGAATTAAGCCCGTTTCGGCCTTTACACCGAACGGTGCGAGTCTCTGCTGATACTATTGTACAGTGAGGCGCGGGGCGGATTCTATGGGCACGGACATAGAATCCGGGGCGACACCTCCTCGCGGTTTTCCCTGGACGCGCACCTATGGTGCAAGACCAAGTTCGCCTCCCGAAAGGGTCCCCGTTACTAATTTTTTTAAGTGCCGGGGCAGGTCCTTTGGCAGTGGCCTAGAAAGTGAGCCTCGGGTAATCCATTCCCGGTTGTTGATTTTGTTGTTTTATACCTCATGAGGGGGTTATACCTCGAAAGAATACGGCTACTCTTCTAGTAGTACGTACAGGTTTTAGCCAAATGCCTCGTCATCTAATTAGTGACGCGCATGAACGGATTAACGAGATTCACTCTGTCCCTATCTACTGGGTCCTAGAAGGTCCAGGGTTTTATTCCCTGGTGCGCCAACCTCTCCTCCATGTGGTAGGACCTGGACACCCTCGGGTGACGAACGGTGGCTCTGGTAGGGAGTGCTCTTACGTGAGTGATCGCTTGCGATCACCGTGGCACTCGCAAAATCGGAAAACTCCTCGCCGTGGCAACGACCCACCGGAGCGTAACCCGGTGGTACGTCACGGGAGAAGAAACGAGAGTCTTACCTTAACTGGTCGGACTGCGGGGAGGACAAACCCCTTTATCAAACCCCTACCTCTAAGTTGGAGACCGTGGCGACAGAGGCCCGACGACTCCTTGCACGAGTGTGCGGCGATTAGTGGGAGCACTAATCCGTAGTGGCTAACCTCAGGACCTAGGCGAACCCTGTTGCATAAGCCTTCTCCCCGGAAAGGGCGTCACCCGGGGAGCGATTAATTATTTCGCCCCAACTCGTGGGAATAAACATGGAACTTAACAAACAAACAAAAACCAAAAATAACAAAAACAAGACGAAGAAAGGTGGAAAGAAAGAGAATAGAGTTGGAGGAAAGGCTAAAGCAGAGGCCGACAAAGAAATGAAAGAGGAACCGAAAAAGACAATAGAAGAGCAGCTAATGGAGGAAGCAAAAGACTCTGACTCAGAGTCATATTTCGAGGAAAGTGACTACGACGATTACTATTCGGACGTAGACTCAAACACTGATCTAAGAACAGTGCTAAAGGCAGCTTTGAAATCCGGAATGAAACCCCGGATCTGCAAAAAAAGAAAGAAAGAGAAACGAAGAATAATAAATGAGGAAATATGCTTCAGCGACTCGGATTCTTTATCCGAGTCGATACCGAGGAAGCTCCCAAAGGGACAAACACAATCGGACGACGGATCTATAAGATCCGTCTCGGTCGAAGTAGAGGGACTGCTAGAGGGACAGCTTATGCAAACACCGTTTGATAAGCTCGAAGCCCTACTCAAGACAGTGGCCATGCCGAAGGCGCAGCGCGCCAAGGCAGAAACCATTGTCGAAGAGATAAAAGAAATGTTCAAGCATGAAGAGGCTTTTGCTAATGACTTGAGGATCGAGCTAACTCAGGAGAACAAGAAGCTCCGAGTCAAGCTCGAAGAACTACAGAGAAAGAGAGACCAATAGAGGAGAAGCTGAATCAGCTCTCCGCAAAGTTGGACAGCCTTGTGTCCGAGAAACGCAGTGGCTTAAAGGAGGCCCCGGCCCCCAAGCCACTGCTATACTCGGACATAATATAGTCCAACAAAAGAACAAGGCAAGTGGCGAAGAAAACTGCTATTCAGCAGTCTAAGCCGACAGCGGCAATCTACCCTGCAGAGGGAAGCGAGATCTCGAATAGCGACGAGACAAAAAAGGTTCTGTCGGAGTGTATAAACCCGACAGAACAGAAAATAAGAATTCGGAACGTAAGGAAACTTGCGAATTCCGGAATTCTCATAGAAACGGAAACGAAAGAGGACCTTGAGCAAGTCCTCAAAAACAGAGAATTGAGACAGAAGGTCGAGATCGGTCCCCTCCCCAAGAGGAGACCGAAAATAATAATATTTGGAGTCCCCTCTGACACGGCAGAGGAGGAACTCCTAAGAGCAATACGAAACCAGAACCTCGGGCTGGACTCAGAGGAAAATCTAGAAGGGGAGTTTAAACTCCTCTTCAAAACTGGTAAGAGAGATAAGGGAACGACCAACTGGGTGGCAGAGACGTCCCCAAAGACCCGGAAGATCCTGTTGAGCAGGAACCGGGTCTTCATAGGATTCAACGCCCACGACGTTAGAGATTACATTGCGGCGAGTCGCTGCTTCAAATGCCAAGCATTTGGGCACGTCTCAAAGCACTCAAGCAAAGATAGATAGATAGATAGATAGATGTCAAGCAAAGATAGACACATGCGGGCACTGTGGCAAAGACGGGCACGTCTATAAGGACTGCCCGACAATTAAAGAGAAACCGACATGCATTAACTGCAAGAGAGCGGGAAAGCCGGCCAACCACGGCCTTAGAGACAAAAATTGTCCAGCGTACAAGTACGCAATTGAAAAATGCCTTAGTCGCACAGACTTCGGCAGTGATGAAATCACATAGAGAGTCCACTACTTTCACATCCACCCTGACGATCCTCGCAGGCGATACCTCAACATCTAGGTATTGTGATCGTAGGGTGTAATCGGCGAAACGGCCTGAAAACCGCGCCCAACCTGTTAGAGAACGAGCGTTAAGCTGGTAACTCCGCCTCCTGGTGGCCCCCGCTGGAAACGTTCCTGCGTCGGTTACCATGCTGACCTAGTAACGGCCAAGCTAGTTACTTCCCGTATGGGACGGTCTACCCTATTGATGATCCAGAAATGGTGAGAGAGGGGTTTTTCCAAGCTCAGACCATTCCATCTACGGACTCTCCCCTAGCAGTGGTGCAGCCTCTTCGGAGCTTCGCTGGGGCAGATAGCATTTAATGTTATCTGCTGCGTGTGCCTGTATGGCGAGGAAGCAAACCCGATGTCTCCTTCGCGGAGGCCGGGTCTTACAATAAATGTCCCTATCTACTTTGTAGCGAAACCACTGCCAAGGGAACGGGCTTGGAAAAATTAGCGGGGAAAGAAGACCCTGTTAAGCTTGACTCTAGTCTGGCATTGTAAGGAGCCATGAGAGGTGTAGCATAAGTGGGAGATGGCAACATCGCCGGTGAAATACCACTACTTTCATCGTTTCTTTACTCACTCGGTTAGGCGGAGCGCGTGCACCGAGTTCTTATGAGCCGGTTGTCACGGTGTTTTAGAGCCAAGCGTGTAAGAGTGGCGTGAGGCTTAAGGGTGTGGGTCGGAACTTGACCTTGGTCGTAGTATCGATGCTCTCCGCATTTTTAGCTAGGAGCGCTAGTGTTTCTAGTCACTGTTTTACCGATTCAGTCACTGTATCGATAAAATATCGGTAAAAACAGTGACTAAAAACGCTAGCGCTCCTAGCTAAAAATGCCATGGAACTAATACTTGCACCAAAACCTCCCGTATAGGGATCCACTTCGTAGATTTCGTTTGCTGTGTTTAAACACGTATAGTTTAACATAATAAAGGTTTCATTGACATTGTATGTGACCCTGAATTCCGGGATGCCTACATGTTTTCTATAAGAACCCTAAATCTCTCGATATTTAAGAAAATGTATGTGTCTCGACAATGGCAGCACTGTCGCTTCGTCCAATATTTGTGAAACTGCGCTACATGCTGCCGAATAATGCAAATTACGCCTCGAAAACGCAAAAGTAGGCCATATATGGAAGCATCCCGTAATGGTGGGTCTTTTATCTAGCGATTGTGACTACGTAGGGGCCCCAAATGTGCGTTAGAGAGACAGCAAACGAAATCTGCGGAACCCTTGCAATCTCGTGTACGTATACAGTATCTATCGGTGTGTTAAGGTACTACCACACTCGCACTCGACGAAGGTCAAAATCCGACCCACACCCTTAACGGCTGACCGCCGTCAATACTCCCGCGTGATCCGATTCGAGAACACTGCCAGGCGGGGAGTTTGACTGAGGCGGTACATCTGTCAAAGAATAACGCAGGTGTCCTAAGGCCAGCTCAGCGAGGACAGAAACCTCGCGTATAGCAAAAGGGCAAAAGCTGGCTTGTTTGTACAGTTTATAGTTCATCTTAACACTCGAGACAATAAGATCGCGTAACAAGCCCGAAAAGTGTAAACTCTTTCCTGGCGAGCGAAAAGTCCCATTCACATAGGTTATTTACAAACAGCCAACTCAAAGATACTAGGACAGAATAGGTTAGGAAATCTGTCAAAATAAATATAATTCAAACAGTCATTATAGTATAGTTCAATTTAATATATAAACCTATATATGCATAAGATAATGTGAGATCAGTTAGTTAATAACTTACTCTAACACTTAAATAAAAATACAAGAAACAAATAGCTCGCCACTCGTATAAGGACATCAAGGGGAGCGCGCCGTGGAACGTACCCCACCCGATGCCCGGTGTTTCGGTTGTCACGGTGTTCTAAAGCCAAGCGTGTAAGAGAGGCTGATCGTCGTCAATACTCCCGCATGATCCGATTCGAGGACACTGCCAGGCGGGGAGTTTGACTGAGGCGGTACATCTGTCAAAGAATAACGTAGGTGTCCTAAGACCAGCTCAGCGAGGACAGAAACCTCGCGTAGAGCAAAAGGTGGCTTGATCTCGATGCTCAGTACGCATAGAGACTACGAAAGCACGGCCTATCGATCCTTTTGGCTTGAAGAGTTTTCAGCAAGAGGTGTCAGAAAAGTTACTACAGGGATAACTGACTTGTGGCGGCTAAGCTTTCATAGTGACGTCGCTTTTTGATCCTTCGATGTCGGCTCTTTCTATCATTGCGAAGCAGAATTCGCCAAGCGTCGGATTGTTCACCCGCCAACAGGGAATGTGAGCTGGGTTTAGACCGTCGTGAGACAGGTTAGTTTTACCCTACTGATGACTAGTCGTTGCGATAGTAATCCTGCTCAGTACGAGGGAACCGCAGGTTCGGACATTTGGTTCACGCACTCGATCGAGCGGCCGGTGGTGCGAAGGTACCATCCGTGGGATTATGCCTGAACGCCTCTAAGGCCGTATCCTTTCTAGTCAAAGGAGGCAACGATATTTCCTAAGGAGTTCGCGTGGGTCGAAAGGCTCAAAACGATGTGACACTACTAGGTGGCATGGTCCTCGTGGCCGGTCATCGCACGGGCCCCATTTTGCCGTACGGACGTCTTTGTACCCGTCGTCGGGATCTCTCCGACACCGACGGACACGGCGTTCTAACGGTCGATCATGGGTACTCCAAGTTCGACGTCGAGACTCAGAATCGTCTGTAGACGACTTAGCTGCGATCTGTCGAGGCTCAGCCCTATGCTTGGGGATTCGTCTTGTCGGTTAGACGAGGCCCCCCCAGTAACAATTTTGCACACCGCGGCGTGCGGTTTTGTGTTTTTTTGTGTTATTTCGTTTTTTTAAGCAATACGCCGCTGGTACTTTAAAAAAAAAAGAAGAAACACATGTTCAAGAAAGCCAATAGGCCTCCAAATTTGAGAGCGATACGCCGCTGGTACTTTAAAAAAAAGAAGAAACACATGTTCAAGAAAGCCAATAGGCCTCCAAATTTGAGAGCGATACGCCGCTGGGGCGAAAACCAATACGCCGCCAAACTTGAAAGCAATACGCCGCTGGGGCGAAAACCAATACGCCGGCAAATTTGAAACCAATACGCCGCCAAATTTGAAAGCGATACGCCGCTGGTGCGAAAACCAACACGCCGCCAAATTTGATACGAATACGCCGCCAAATTTGTAAGCGATACGCCGCTGGTACTTTGAAATTTTTCTCGTCCACACACTACGCGCACGGGAAACTTGTATACGCTAAGCTCTCTACGTATTATACAGGGTGTCTCAAAATTCCTCCAGGACCCGAAAATGGGAGGTTCCTGAGATCATTTCAAGCGACATTTTCCTTTGAAAAAATGTCGTCCACGGCTTCGTTAACGAGTTATTAACGAAAAACACGGACCAATGAGAGCGCGAGCTAGACGCGTGCAGCCCGGCGCGCCGGCAGCCGAGTGTCGGTGGCACGCCGCGATGTCACAACGAACAAAAGTTTCTCGATGATGTGAATCCTCGCCAATTTCGATAAGCTTTGGATATGTTGTCAATACCGTAATTCTGAACAATATTTCTCTTTACAGTCTTTGTCGATCAGCTTTAGTTTACGATATAATTGTAAAAACATGTAATTGAAAATCGATCGATGTATTATTTCTTGGCCAATCGTGATGAGCTTTGGATATGTTGTCAAAACCATGATTCTGAACAACATTTCCCTTTACAGTTTTTGTCGGCCGGCTTTAGTTTACGAGATAATTGTAAGAACTTGTAATTGTAAATCGATCTCCTCGCCGATTTCGATGAGCTTTATTTCATAGGAAAAAGATATTTAAAACATCGAATAAATAACATATTTCAAAGTCATCGAAATCGGGGAGGACCCACATCATCGGCAACTTTACCCGAACGAGAGAAGAAGCAGAAATTTATCGAATTAAAAACTCACTTATTCAGCCGTTAATCCATTTGCTTATTACTCCGGTGAAACACAAAACACGGACCACCACATTTTCACACAATTTCACACAATTGCTGAGCACTTAGCACACTTTTCTAATTCGTATCGATAGCGAACGAAATTACATACTCCGACGCGGAAAGAGTTCCATGCTCTTCGCGATTCCGCGCGAAACTATGCTCTCCCAGCCTACAATGTATTCGATGAAGGCGTCGTTTAAAACAAATGAAATCGTTCCCAAGGAAATATTGATTTTTCGAGAATCATATGGTATTGATTTTTCGAGAATCATATGATTCTCGAAAACATCGATTCTTGACGAACGAACGATGCTATGGACAAAATATCTCGTGTATCTTTATTACTGATGTAACGTGCTATTATCCATTCACAGCATCGTTTCTTCGACATCGCGGAAACGAGATATCTCGTCGATTGTAGTTTCTGTGCGCCTCTGAGAAGGACTAATTAAAAATGTTATAAAAAAAAATTAAACCGACTTTGAAGAAACGCACACACGAACTTAAATAAGGATTTTCGTAATTTCCAGTGTCGAAATTTTCGAAACTTTCAATTTTGTGCCGCCTTCGAAAAGATTGTATTGTATTTAAGTTCATGTGTGCGTTTCTTCAAAGTCGGTTTAATTTTTTTTTATAACATTTTTAATTAGTCCTTTTCAGAGGCGCACAGAAACTACAATCGACGAGATATCTCGTTTCCGCGATGTCGAAGAAACGATGCTGTGAATGGATAATAGCACGTTACATCAGTAATAAAGATACACGAGATATTTTGTCCATAGCATCGTTCGTTCGTCAAGAATCGATGTTTTCGAGAATCATATGATTCTCGAAAAATCAATACCATATGATTCTCGAAAAATCAATATTTCCTTGGGAACGATTTCATTTGTTTTAAACGACGCCTTCATCGAATACATTGTAGGCTGGGAGAGCATAGTTTCGCGCGGAATCGCGAAGAGCATGGAACTCTTTCCGCGTCGGAGTATGTAATTTCGTTCGCTATCGATACGAATTAGAAAAGTGTGCTAAGTGCTCAGCAATTGTGTGAAATTGTGTGAAAATGTGGTGGTCCGTGTTTTGTGTTTCACCGGAGTAATAAGCAAATGGATTAACGGCTGAATAAGTGAGTTTTTAATTCGATAAATTTCTGCTTCTTCTCTCGTTCGGGTAAAGTTGCCGATGATGTGGGTCCTCCCCGATTTCGATGACTTTGAAATATGTTATTTATTCGATGTTTTAAATATCTTTTTCCTATGAAATAAAGCTCATCGAAATCGGCGAGGAGATCGATTTACAATTACAAGTTCTTACAATTATCTCGTAAACTAAAGCCGGCCGACAAAAACTGTAAAGGGAAATGTTGTTCAGAATCATGGTTTTGACAACATATCCAAAGCTCATCACGATTGGCCAAGAAATAATACATCGATCGATTTTCAATTACATGTTTTTACAATTATCTCGTAAACTAAAGCTGATCGACAAAGACTGTAAAGAGAAATATTGTTCAGAATTACGGTATTGACAACATATCCAAAGCTTATCGAAATTGGCGAGGATTCACATCATCGAGAAACTTTTGTTCGTTGTGACATCGCGGCGTGCCACCGACACTCGGCTGCCGGCGCGCCGGGCTGCACGCGTCTAGCTCGCGCTCTCATTGGTCCGTGTTTTTCGTTAATAACTCGTTAACGAAGCCGTGGACGGCATGTTTTCAAAGGAAAATGTCGCTTGAAATGATCTCAGGAACCTCCCATTTTCGGGTCCTGGAGGAATTTTGAGACACCCTGTATATAATGCTTTGTAAGAGAACATAATATGCGATATTATCGGCGGATAATATACTTTCTTTTTCCTAAATTAAAAATCAATTATTTATTATTCAGACTTGCTCATTTTCGTGTATTTCAGTTCTCTTTCCTTTTTTAGTACACGGAAGAGTAGATAGAATTTCAATTTTCGTTTTTAACTTCCCGATTTTATAGGGAAGTTATTGTAATTACCCCGAAAATCGAAAATCGATTTTTTAGCAGATCTTCACGTTTCATGGTCATTGGAGTCATTTTAGACTATTTTTATCAAAATGTCTGTATGTGTGTGTGTGTGTGCGCGCGTATGGCCGTTTGTATGTTATCAAATTTTTCGTTAACGTTTTCTGAAAAAGTAACAACGCGATCAGAATGATGAATGATGCAATCGATGTGCCCCGCTGTAACTTAGAGCTGATTAGATTTTGGTCCATTTTGGTAAAGTAGTTTTTTAGTTTTTTTCGAAAGGAGTTGATTCAACATTGCAATTTATACGAAAGGCGTATCTACCGAAGAAGCAAACGTAACTATATATATATATATTTAGACATACTTAAAAAAAATTTTTTTTATAAAATTAAAAAAAAATTTTTTTTGTAAAATTTAAAAAAAAAATTTTTTTCTTATTTTTCTTAATAGTCGAAAATTATTCCAATGCAAGAGTGAGTCAATCATCGCCGAGAATACATTTTCAAAGAATATCGATGAAAGTACAAAAACATTTATATTACAATCTTTAAATAAACAATCAGTTCAAAACGAATTGTTAACTGAGATTAAATTGAAAATTAGTATGAACTATATGATAATTATTAATAACAGTGATGTTGAAAACGGATTGGTTAATGGAGCACACATGCGGAATATTAAAATTTATTACTTTTCAAGAAAATACTAAAATTCCGTCTATATTGTGGTTAGATTTTCAATTGGCCAGAGTAGGAGTGAAAGTAAGAACTAGAAGAACAATAAGAACAATAAGAACAACACCCACCTCAGGTGACCTGTTTATAGTGACCCACCATGTATATATATTAGGGGTAATAACACTGTCCAACAAATTTCAACTTTTTTTATTTTTTCATATAACTGTTGGGTGGATCTTGTAGAGTTTTTTGCGCTGATTCCGAATCTAGCATTATTTTTTTTCCTACACGCACAGTTAAAAAAAATGGCTTTGAAAAAAAACGTATTTTTCAACTTTAAACAAATATTGTGACGTTATTATAAGAGATATTGAATTGTTCTTTCTAGCAAAAGATTCTGTAGACTTTCCTGAACAAAATGATATCCGATATTAATACATTATAAATGTTTAAACATATTTAAACAGTCATTAAAGACGGAGAGACACCACTTTTGCAGAAAATTTTGATGATATTTTTCAATTTGTATCAAAATGGGTCCAGTGCAAAATCAAACTATACCACGCGGTAGAGCAGACTTTTATCTTGAGAAACCACCCTGTCAGGTTTCGAACATCGACGTTTTTACCGAGCCAGAAAGCAAAATATCATCGAGGAACACGAGTCGCCGCTAGTGGTGCTCTGCCACTAGCGCGGTCGCGCCGCGCCGTATTCCGATGAACGACCGTGCTAGTGGCACAGCACCACTGGCGGTGACTCGTGTTCCGTGATGATATTTTGTTTTCTGGCTCGGTAAAAACGTCGATGTTCGAAACCAGACAGGGTGATTTCTCAAGATAAAAGTCTGCTGTACCGCGTGGTATAGTTTAATTTTCCACTGGACCCTTACTTTTTGATACAAATTGAAAAATATCATCAAAATTTTCTGCAAAAGTGGTGTCTCTCCGTCTTTAATGACTGTTTAAACATGTTTAAACATTTATAATGTATTGTTTGGGATTGGCTGAATGTGTCGGCAGCGTGAACGCGCCGATTCACTGCGCCGCCCCGCTATTGGCGGACTCGTACGATAACCGCGAGATCGAGAGTCGATAAGCAGCTCGCAGTAGCTTAGACCAGCACCGTCGAACGTCTATTGCGATCTATTATCGACCCCAAAAGGGGGATTCCTATTGGCTGATCGATCTATCGATCTGCCAATCAATAGTTCGACGGTGACGGTAAACTGCCAGCTGTTCGACTCCGATCTCAACGTTAATCAGTCGTTCTCACTCTTGCTCACGAGAAACGTCGTGCGTCGTTTTGACCGGTTTCGCGAGTAAGACAATCGATTCAACATCGCTAAATAGCTTACGAAAGTCGCGCGTCGTGGGACCAGTCTTTCTAAGCGAATTAGTTTCAACCGCAGTTCTTCAAGAATTAACGTTGTTCAATTCTTTATTCTGTTCTAGCCAAAACATACAATTTTGGCTAGAAGACTGTACATAGTTTTTTTGTACAAAGTTTTTGTGACTACCCGCAAGACGGGAATAAAGTGTGCTCGTTCCTCATCGAAGAGTATTCTATCCCGTCCAATCCTAAACATGTATTAATATCGGATATCATTGTATTCAGGAAAGTCTACAGAATCTTTTGCTAGAAAGAACAATTCAATATCTCTTATAATAACGTCACAATATTTGTTTAAAGTTGAAAAATACGTTTTTTTCAGCGCAAAAAACTCTACAAGATCCACCCAACAGTTATATGAAAAAATCTTTGGTGTTGGACAGTGTAATTTATTACATATATATTACATATATATTAATTTATTACGTATTGTGACGTTGCAAATTTTGCGACGTCACTTCTCCGTTCATTTCGAGCGTATTTGAAAGCGATAAAGGACCGGACCGCCCTCTACCAGGCACAACACCGAAAATACAGGATTCGAGAGCGCTCCTCTAGGAGATTCCGATATTATCGAGGATCACATAATGACACCTGTCGCGCGCGCCGAGAACGGCAAGTTTCAGGGCCGTATATGGGGCGCGCCGAAGGAACCACCGATCGTCCGAATTGTCACGGGAATTCAACAATGTCCCGCAGCCAGGAAGCGCCCGACCGAGAGCAAATGGCCATTTCGAGATTTTGAGCTTGGTGCGAGGGCACTCGGCAAACCAAACCGGAGGCGACGCCAGGACAGCAGCTAAATCCAACATCACGTCCACTGCGACTCCTTTCAGATCCTGACGCCGTCTCGCCCCGTTAAGGGAGAAGCTGCCCAGGGGTCGGCGCCCTCGTAGCCAAGAAGAGGAAGCCCCTCCGCCGACCAAGAGAGCGAGAAGCTCCTTGGTCAATTTCGTGACTGTCCGGGGCCCTAGGACGCTAGAGGGAACGCTCCTGAGCCAAGAGTTTGCGCCCGTGGAAACACGGCATAGGCAATTCGGAGAAGCGGTCGAGTGGGGGGAGCCGGGTTCGATCCGCTAGCTTGCCGAAAATCGATAGATCACTATCGCGCTGGCTCTCGTTGTCGCACCACGCTCTGCCATTTGTCTAATCGCGTTGCGAAGAATAGAGTAATTGCGTCGCGAGGTGTTGCGTGCCTGGTCGAGGCTTCCGTGCGCAGAGGACGACGCCGTCAACGTCCAGCCGAGCTTTACGCTCTATCGGGAGCTGTAATTGCCCAAAAAGACGCTTTCAAACGAGAAACGGTGAGTCGCAACTGTGATCTTTTCGATATTTCGGTGCGCGACGGCTCAACCTTCGTCGTGAGAGGACGAACGCTTCCCGTTCCGTCCTCGGTAATTCGCTCGTATTCGTTTCGGGAATACTTTGAGTTTTCGGGTCATTTTTCGAGAGAGTTTTCTTCTTAGATTGCGTGCGAAAGAGTGTCCTAGAGGAGTCGCGTTTCGTGAGAGTAATCTCTGCGATAGTTTCGTGTATTCTCGAATCCTGTGTTTCTCGCCGCGCATCGTATCGTTTCCGTCGGCGTGCGATCGCGTAATCGTTAGCGTACGCGTTGTAGCGACTCGCGTGCGGAAGTCATCGCGGCAGTCTCGTAGTTCGCCGATCATCTGCGCCTCGCGTTTTGAAAGTTCTTGTCGAACGAAACGACGATCGAATTTCCAACGGTATCGTCGCGAGAGAAAAACGATAGGACAACCGCGCTGCGAATGACCATCTTCTCGCTATCTTGTATGAAGAGCGCGGGCTCTCGGGTCGCGGCCACGTGGCCGCAGATTTTTGTAAACTAACGACCGCTACAATAAATAGCTCGAGACCATATCGTCGTCGAATCATTACGTTCCCTGTGAGATCCGTCCTGCCGAGAGGACTGTCCTAGTTTTCCCGTGTCCGAACCTTCTGGCCTAGTCGCGACGTCGCTTTCGATCCGCGTTTCGAAGATTCGATTCTCGACCTCGGCTTCTCCGAGCTCGAGAAATATTCCGCGTTTCGTGTGGCATCCTTGAGGTGCCTGGCGCCCGAACTTTCCACGTTTCGAGAGAAAACCGTCGAATCTTCGAACCTCGTTTTGTCTCGGGCGGACCGCGTGTACTCGGCCTGCACGCGGCCTGGTCTCAGTGCCTGCAAGGCCCGAAGTTAACCGGCTTCCGAGGGCCAACCGGCCGTCGGAAAAAGGCTAACGTGACAGTATATATATATTTTTTTATTGTATCTAGAATTAATATATACAGGGTGTCCCAAAATTCGTGTCGTTCCTGGAAATGGGAGGTTCCTTGGGTCATTTCAAGCGACATTTTCCTTTGCACCAATGTCAACCGCGGTTTTGTTTAGCAGTTATTAACGAAAAACACGGACCAATCAGAGCGCGTCCTGGGCCGCCGCGCCGCGCCGCGCTCGCATCAGAGCGTTGGCGGTACGCCGTGACATCGTAACGAACAAGAGTTTCTCGATTATGTGAATGCTCTCCGATTTCAATGAGCTTTGGATATGTGGTCAAGATCATTATTCTGAACAACATTTCTCTTTAAAATTTGTGGCTGTAGACTTTAGTTTACGAGATTATCGCGAGAAACTTTACTTGTAAATCCATGGGATCGATGTACTGCTAGCTTCTATTCGATTTCCGAAAAATTATCCGAAAAAGATATTTAAAACGTCGAGTTTTATAACATTATTTCAAGGTCATTGAAATCGATGAAGACCCGGATCATCCTTACCCGACTTACGGCAACTTTACCCGAACGAGAAAAGAGGCAGAAACTGATTGTTTTAAAAACTTACTAATTCAGCCATAAATCCATTTGCTGCTTCGAAATGTGTGTCAATGGGTCAGTCGGTGACGAACTGCACAGGTGTCTTCAGGTATACGACAGCACCGCAATCCAAGGGACGAACAGCCAAGCAACGAACTGCACAGCTGGTGGTAGATAGCAGGTATACGACACCCTGACGGATACGCGGTCAACGATCTGGACTTTTCACTTTCACTTTCAAATCGATAAATAAATCACATGTCTTTTTCACACAGATGCACTAATAACAATTTCAATATCACTTGTATTGCAGCACAATAAAATTTAAATCACAACTTTCTAAAAGAAGAACATCCCGAATTTTTCTTTCACTTTTGACTTGACGAGAGTCGGATGTGTGGCCGCTCTCGCCTGATACACCTGAACGTGGCAGCAGCATCGCGCCCGCAGCGGCCGTAAGCGAGAATGATGTGAAAATTGTCTTGCGAACTGAGCATGATGCGACAGAGACTTAGACTGACTGCAGCTTCCCAAAAATGCCGTGCATTAAGTCCTAAAAGATCCGCAGTCTATTCATTACATTTGCGTGCTTAAATTGGACATTTCATATCTAAGAATCTAATATTATTTTTATAATTTTGACTAGACTGTAGACGTAAATACAAAATAAAAATTCTCCGTGCACGGCCGAAAAAGAATTTGTAAACTCGACATGTGCAGGAGAAAATTTTTCCGTTCCGGTATCCAGCGGACACTCCCGAGTAACTGCAGATTTCTGATTTATGGCATGATCCCTTCCGCGGAGACGAGGATCCCTGTTTTCTATCGTGGAGAAAAGGCAAGAGTCATACGGCTGCACTTTCAACTCCTGCAAAACACGTGATTTTTTAGAATGTTCCTGTATCCTCAGTTTTCCTTCGTGGTGGGGATATTCGGGGGTGTTCGCAGCTTTTTTGGGAAGCTGCAGTCAGTCTAAGTCTCTGTCGCATCATGCTCAGTTCGCAAGACAATTTTCACATCATTCTCGCTTACGGCCGCTGCGGGCGCGATGCTGCTGCCACGTTCAGGTGTATCAGGCGAGAGCGGCCACACATCCGACTCTCGTCAAGTCAAAAGTGAAAGAAAAATTCGGGATGTTCTTCTTTTAGAAAGTTGTGATTTAAATTTTATTGTGCTGCAATACAAGTGATATTGAAATTGTTATTAGTGCATCTGTGTGAAAAAGACATGTGATTTATTTATCGATTTGAAAGTGAAAGTGAAAAGTCCAGATCGTTGACCGCGTATCCGTCAGGGTGTCGTATACCTGCTATCTACCACCAGCTGTGCAGTTCGTTGCTTGGCTGTTCGTCCCTTGGATTGCGGTGCTGTCGTATACCTGAAGACACCTGTGCAGTTCGTCACCGACTGACCCATTGACACACATTTCGAAGCAGCAAATGGATTTATGGCTGAATAAGTAAGTTTTTAAAACAATCAGTTTCTGCCTCTTTTCTCGTTCGGGTAAAGTTGCCGTAAGTCGGGTAAGGATGATCCGGGTCTTCATCGATTTCAATGACCTTGAAATAATGTTATAAAACTCGACGTTTTAAATATCTTTTTCGGATAATTTTTCGGAAATCGAATAGAAGCTAGCAGTACATCGATCCCATGGATTTACAAGTAAAGTTTCTCGCGATAATCTCGTAAACTAAAGTCTACAGCCACAAATTTTAAAGAGAAATGTTGTTCAGAATAATGATCTTGACCACATATCCAAAGCTCATTGAAATCGGAGAGCATTCACATAATCGAGAAACTCTTGTTCGTTACGATGTCACGGCGTACCGCCAACGCTCTGATGCGAGCGCGGCGCGGCGCGGCGGCCCAGGACGCGCTCTGATTGGTCCGTGTTTTTCGTTAATAACTGCTAAACAAAACCGCGGTTGACATTGGTGCAAAGGAAAATGTCGCTTGAAATGACCCAAGGAACCTCCCATTTCCAGGAACGACACGAATTTTGGGACACCCTGTATACATATACATATATATTAATTTATTACATATATATATAATGATTTCCTTAATGTGCAGGTCGTTGGTGGACAATAAGCAGAATTGTTTCTCTGTAATAACAAAGAAACAACATTCAATGCTATTATTCACTCTCATTCACGCTTATATTTAATCTATTCACTCTTATATTTAATCTTATAATTCTTATTCCGTCTATGATTGCACTTCGTAGCTTACACCGTTGTTCTGACACCACATGTCTATTTGTTAGGTTAGGTTGGAGATCTGACTTATCGACTTATTCACACGCCAAGTTCAATGCAACTAAGGATGCTTTCCTTACATCTCCCCTGTTCGATCCGCGGATATCTTTCTCCGTTTCTGTACTCTTCCGAATTTCCAACCGACGCGAAACAAACAGCTGTAAAACAGCTACGAAAGAATTTAGTCAAGCGCACGTTCACATCATAAATTTTGCCCTTTTCCGATTTCCAGTCGTCCTTCGAAACTTAGAAGAATGCCAATTCTCAAGTGACCGTACGCAAGGCACTCGAGGGTTTTAGCTGACGGCATTGGGAAAGTGGCTATAAAGTCAATCTAGGAAACCCTCGCTTCGCGTACCATCCTCGAGGTACTTGGAGGATTCCAGATTCGGACACAGCGGGCCTTATTGTCCTTACAACGTCGACCAGGCCCGGGATCATAAATCTCGTGCCACACGTGCGCGCGTCCCTTGGCCTACGTCAACGGACTCAGGCCAAGGGGTAATAAATTCGTCACCGGCCACTTAGGGCCAAAAAACATTCGGGCTGTCCCGGGGTCCTGTTGACCGTCACGATTTCCCTGGTTTGACTTGAGGGTGGAGACTTCCTCCTCCACCGGCGAGGGTTGTACCAGAAGAGCCTTCTCCCTCAAGTCAGCCAGCGAATAAGGAAGACTTTTCCCCCATATCGGACCCAAGTTCGAACTTTTCGCGTCACCACCGAGGTGACCAACAAGCGGACCTCGGGACAGAAAATCAGATTCCGAAAGATCTCGATACCGAAAAGATCTCGAGCTTAGCTCCCAAACGATACTCGCCGATAGTCCATCACTCGCGGGCAATCATACAGTCCTTGTACGAAGTTGTCAACCGCTGACATTTATACCGCCGCGGTCCACTGGTTCTTGGAATCAATTGTCCAAAGTTAATTCTGCAGGCAATTCAATATTGTACAGAGAGAAAAATAAATATTGTACATAATCCATCATATGGTCCTTCGAGCCGGATCCAGGGATTCTTTCAAAGTGCGGTATAAACAAAACATTCAAAAGACATAAAGTCACTTGATCCTGATTGTGACAAGTGACCTCGTGACAAGTGACATCGTGACAAGTGACATCAACTCGGTTCTACGGGGAAGCTTCACCAGTTCACACCTTGGGACCAGGCGTCGTTGGCAGCATACGGACCAGAGACGAACCCATCGACCAAAGGTTGGTGTTGGCAACAATCCCGGGAACATCGACACAAAAAGACGAGGAAGCCGATCATCCAGCCTGCTGAGTTATCCATTCGTGATTTTCATACAACTTTGTTTACAAACGTGGAATTTGACATGAAAAAATTTTGGGAGATTGAAGAGGGACCGCAACATTCGTATTTTTCACCTTCAGAAAAAGAATGCGAATCCCATTTTAAACGGACGGTCAGACGATTAGAGTCTGGACGATATGTACTAGCGCTTCCGTTCAATGAGAAGAAGCTGCTAATAGGCGAATCTCGTACGCGCGCTCTGAATCGCTTTATATCGTTGGAACGAAAACTTTCTCGCGACCCGGAACTCAAGACCGAATATACAAGGATCATGAACGAGTATATCGAATTAGGTCATATGAGTCAGGCCAAAAATATAGACAAAACACTCGGTTATTATTTGCCTCATCACGCCGTCATCAAACCCTCCAGCTCGACTACAAAATGTCGAGTTGTATTCGATGGATCGGCTAAATCAAATACCGGAATCTCATTAAACGACTCGCTATTCACAGGACCGACAATCCAAGATGATATTTTTACTTTGTTGAATCGGTTTCGAATGCACGCATACGTAATCACAGGCGACATTGAAAAAATGTACCGTCAATTCCTCATTCGTCCGGAAGATCGTCAATATCAGAGGATACTTTGGAGAAATAACAAAAATGAAATCATAACATTCGAATTAAATACAGTAACATTCGGTTTATCTTCTGCGCCTTATCTAGCCATTCGATGCCTACAACAATTAGCTACAGACGAATTCGTACATTTTCCAAAGGCTTCCGAGGTTATTTCCAAGGACGTATACGTTGACGATCTTCTAACCGGTACCGATAACTATTATGACGCGTTAAAACTTCGAGATGAAGTTATTACATTACTAAAACGAGGAGGTTTAAATATTCGTCAATGGGTATCCAACGACCCAAACCTCTTATCCGGACTTTCCGAAGAGGAGATACACCCGAAAATCTTCGGCGATTCAACCGTGAAAACTTTAGGCATTGCTTGGGATCCTAAAAACGACTCGATAAATTACCACGTTCACATTACTCCGCGAAAAACATATACCAAACGGACAATTCTTTCGACAATCGCGAAGATTTTCGACCCTTTAGGTCTACTCGGTCCAGTCACCGTGACTGCCAAACTATTAATGCAACAGTTATGGCAATTAAAAGTCGATTGGGATGAATCATTGCCTATGAATATCCAGACTGAATGGTCTAATTATCAAGACCAACTCAGCTTACTGGAAGGTTTAAAATTTGAGCGTCACGTATCTCAAACATCGGTCCAACGATTAGAACTGCATGGCTTTTGCGATGCTAGCGAGCGCGCGTACGGAGCTTGCATATATATTCGGTCCCTTGACGCTTCGGGGAATATCAAGGTACGACTTCTTTGTGCAAAGTCACGCGTTGCACCCTTAAAAACTATTAGTTTAGCTCGTCTGGAGCTTTGCGGAGCAGTTTTACTCGCGTCATTGTACGTTTCGATCACGAGGAGTTTGAACCACCAAATACACGACACAGTTCTGTGGACCGACTCGACCATTGTTCTCCATTGGTTGCATAAACAACCAAACCTATTAAAGACCTTTGTAGCTAATCGGGTTACAGAGGTCCAAACAAAAACAAATATACAAGCATGGCGACATATTCGATCATCCGATAATCCTGCGGATTTGCTATCACGCGGCACAACTCCCAAGAATTTAACAAACAGCAAAATCTGGCACAATGGTCCAGATTGGCTTGCAAACGACGAATCGGTATGGCCAGCATCCTGCTTTGAGCCTCCTTCAGAAACGCCTGAAATGCGTAACGTACAATGTTTTACAGTCATTAATACGCAGCCATTCGATCTGTTACACAGATATTCGTGCATAAACCGCCTACGCAGAATTATTTCATATTGTTTACGATTTCGTCCGACAAATCACAAGACCGGACCCATTTCTATACAGGAATTGGAACGCGCCAATGACAAAATAATTTATTTAACACAAGCATCTGCTTTTTCCGAGGAGATTGCAGCTCTTAATTCAAAATCCGGTCTAAACGTTAAAAGTAAATTACTGCCATTAAACCCGTTCATAGACGAAAAGGGTATCCTTCGCGTAGGCGGTCGATTGCAACATTCAGATCTTGATTTCAATAAAAAACATCCGATACTTCTGCCAAAGAGCAACCATATTACAGATCTAATAATCCGCGATACCCATATTCGAAATTGTCATTCGGGTCTAACTTCAACACTCTACAATATCCGACAAACATACTGGCCAATCGATGGCAAGAACACTATCAGAAAGATAATTCGAAGCTGCGTAAAATGCTTCAGATTCAGTCCACCAACGACAAATTACCTGATGGGCAATTTGCCTACAACCCGAATTGCTGAAACTAGGCCGTTTTCAAACATCGGAACAGACTATTGCGGACCGTTTTATATCAAAGAACGTCGTTATCGAAATCGGACGCGTGTCAAGGTTTACGTTGCAGTATTTATCTGTTTCTCTACTAAGGCGGTCCATTTAGAAGTGGTGGGTGACCTGACCACGGAGGCCTTTTTAGCAGCCTTGAAAAGATTTATAGCAAGAAGGGGTATCTGCACGAACATATATTCGGACAATGGCACGAATTTCGTTGGTGCCAACAATGAGTTGAACGAACTTCACAAGGTTCTCCGGGAGGATGAGAAGGTTAATCGATTTATCACTGATAAAAAGATATCATGGCATTTCATGCCGGCCTTGTCTCCTCATTTCGGGGGACTCTGGGAAGCAGCCGTGAAGTCGTTCAAACATCATTTCAAACGTGTTGTCGGGGATGAACTTTTCACGTACGAGCAATTTGTCACATTTGTAACCGAAATCGAGGGCATCTTAAATTCCCGACCATTGACTCCTCTTTCATCCGATCCTAATGATCCTGTACCATTAACTCCTGGCCACTTCCTTATTGGCACTGCGATTACGAGTTTACCCGAAGCCGACTTCACCGCGAGTCCGAGCAATCGGCTGTCAAATTGGCAGCACATCCAAAAGGTGAAACAGGACTTTTGGACCAGGTGGTCAAAGGAATACATCCACCAGCTACAAGTTCGAGCCAAGTGGACGAAGGGATCTCACGAGATCAAGGAGGGCACGGTTGTCATCATGAAGGACGATCACCTGCCTCCACTCCAGTGGAACCTTGGAAGAATCTTGGAGGTCCACCCCGGCAGCGACGACATCATTCGAGCGGTTACCGTTAAAACCAGTAATGGTGTATATAAAAGAAACGTGAAGCAACTCGCGCCCCTTCCGATTGCTCACGAAACCCCCAAATGTTAAAACTATTTTGAATTAATTTCCCCTTCATTTAAATTGATTATTCAACGTTAAGATTAATCCTTTTTCCTATCACATTTTTTTTGTATTACCACTCGTTCGAATATAATTATGTATTTCGTAGTTTGTATCATTGATAGGTTATATATATATATACATATAGGGTGTAGGCTATATGCGTTTCTAAGATTTATTTTTTCTTTTCACTCGGGTTATATTTGTATTCTTATAACGTTTAGTTTAAAATTGCGTTCTATTGCATTTTTCATATTTAATTCGACATCTTATTTGTACTTTCCTTTATTATTCGCGCTTCTTATAGATCACTATAACAACTCGTCAATCGATAGTGCAAGTCCTCTTGAACTATGCGTATAGTTCAACGGGGGGAGCATGTTCGATCCGCGGATATCTTTCTCCGTTTCTGTACTCTTCCGAATTTCCAACCGACGCGAAACAAACAGCTGTAAAACAGCTACGAAAGAATTTAGTCAAGCGCACGTTCACATCATAAATTTTGCCCTTTTCCGATTTCCAGTCGTCCTTCGAAACTTAGAAGAATGCCAATTCTCAAGTGACCGTACGCAAGGCACTCGAGGGTTTTAGCTGACGGCATTGGGAAAGTGGCTATAAAGTCAATCTAGGAAACCCTCGCTTCGCGTACCATCCTCGAGGTACTTGGAGGATTCCAGATTCGGACACAGCGGGCCTTATTGTCCTTACAACGTCGACCAGGCCCGGGATCATAAATCTCGTGCCACACGTGCGCGCGTCCCTTGGCCTACGTCAACGGACTCAGGCCAAGGGGTAATAAATTCGTCACCGGCCACTTAGGGCCAAAAAACATTCGGGCTGTCCCGGGGTCCTGTTGACCGTCACGATTTCCCTGGTTTGACTTGAGGGTGGAGACTTCCTCCTCCACCGGCGAGGGTTGTACCAGAAGAGCCTTCTCCCTCAAGTCAGCCAGCGAATAAGGAAGACTTTTCCCCCATATCGGACCCAAGTTCGAACTTTTCGCGTCACCACCGAGGTGACCAACAAGCGGACCTCGGGACAGAAAATCAGATTCCGAAAGATCTCGATACCGAAAAGATCTCGAGCTTAGCTCCCAAACGATACTCGCCGATAGTCCATCACTCGCGGGCAATCATACAGTCCTTGTACGAAGTTGTCAACCGCTGACATTTATACCGCCGCGGTCCACTGGTTCTTGGAATCAATTGTCCAAAGTTAATTCTGCAGGCAATTCAATATTGTACAGAGAGAAAAATAAATATTGTATATAATCCAACATCCCCCCCTTAAGAAAAACTTTGGCACAAAATTTTGGTACAAATTACAGAAAGTCGCAGTTAGGTGCCCGCAGCACCTATTACAATCGAATTGTGAGGAGTCGGAATGAGTTTAGAGATATGAAACAAATTTGATACCGGTTTTTTGTGTCCTGTGTCGATTTCGTACATTGATTTTGATATTTTGTTTAGGATTTTGTAAGGACCGATTCTTAATTCGTCTAATTTTTTTCGATTCAGTCGATTACCATTTTCAACATACACTACGTCCCCGATATTAAAATTGTAGTCCTTTCTGTTCTTATCATATACTTCTTTATTGTATTCATGATATTTGGTGCTGTTCTTGAAGGCAATTGTTCTATCATTATCTAAGATATTATTGTCTTTCTTTTTCCGTAACTCGTTTGGTAATGTTGAGGTGTCCTCACCTCGTAACAAATACTTTGGACTGAACTTAGTGACTGTGTGTTCGGTTTCATTATATTTTTCTACGCAGTTGTGTGCTATAGTTGTCCATGCACTTCTTCTATCCTTTTCATTTATTGTACATCTAATCTTACTTACTAAGGTTTGGTTGAGTCTTTCATTCAGACCATTTGAAAATGGTGCATTAACTGCTGTAAAGATCAACGTGATTTTCTCCTTTTCCAAGTAATTTTTGAATTCCTTTGAGTTTATGCCCGGATATTGGTCCGTTAAAATTATCTTTATATCGTTTTCTTTCAGTACGTTTGCCGTCAACTTAATAAAATCATGCGCGCTTTGTGTTTTTGATGTTAATATGTAAGCAAATCTTGTGAAGTGGTCTACTAGCAAGTGTAAATATTTCTTTGTGGATCGTGAACCACCGAATCCACCTATTGTGTCTATGGAAACTATTTCAAATGGTTTTTTGCGGGACCAAGATTAGACATCAGACCAATCTTATCTTGTCCCCTTGACTTGTTCTTTATACAGATTTCGCAATTTTTGCATATTCGCTCTATATTTTCTGAAATATTTCTTGCTGTATAGTATGGTAATATTTTGCTTTGCATTTGTTTTATGCCAATGTGGCAGAAATTTTTGTGGGTGTTTTTTATAAGTTCCTTGCAAAATTCTTCTGATAGTACGATTTTCTCTTTCTTTTTTACTCTTTTATAGTACAAATTCTCTTTGAAAAGTAATTTATTTTTGTTAGTTTTTATACCTTCATTCTTCTTTTGATCTTCGTAAATATCTTCTATCTTTATTAAATTTACAATTTTCAATTGATCATCTTCGTCTTCTTGACATTCTAATACTGGGTTCCTACTTAAGCAGTCTGCTTCTAAGTTATCTCTACCTGGACAGTATATTATTTCGAAATCGTACTGTGATAGATAGTAGGTGAGGTCGCCTAATTCTTCGTCTGTTCTAGCTTTAATATTCATTTTTTCTAATGGTTTGTGATCTGAGAATACTTTGAAGTGTCTACCTATTAGCCAATGTTGCCAATATTTTGTCGATTCTTTTATCGCTAGGCATTCTAAGTAAATAGCTTTCTTTCTTTTTTGTGCTTCATTTAGTTTTTTCGAGAAGTATGCTACTGGTTTTTCAATTTTTTTATCGTCATTTAGTTGTGGTTGTTTTAATACAGCTCCTATGCCTTGTAAACTTGCATCCGTGTATATGTGTATCGGTAGACTGGCCTCGAAGATGGCTAATGTTGGTTGAGTGCAGAGGAAATTCTTCATATATTCAAAGGCTTCTTGGCATTCTTTGGATCAAATAAATTTTTGTCCTTTCCTCAGTAAGTTATGTAAGGGTTCTAAAATTAGTGAAATTTTCGGAACGTATTCGTTGTAGAAATTAATTTTCCCTAAGAACTGTCCAATATTCTTCTGATTTTTCGGTGCTGGAAAATTTTTTATTGAAATTAGATTATCTTTTATTGGTGAAATTGAGTTTTGTTTTATAATGTGACCTAGATATTGCACAGAATCTAATGCAAATGTGCATTTGGAAAGTTTTAATCTGAACCCTTCTTCCATTATTGATTCTAGTAATTGTGATAGATGCTTTACATGTTCTTCAAAGGATTTTGAAAAAATCAATATATCATCGATGTAGTTTACCGTGAAGTCTGACAGTTTATGTTTTCTTATTATGTTGCTCAATATTCTTTGAAAAATGGCCGGCGATGTTTTCAATCCGAATGGGAGACACGTCCATTGAAATTGACATTCTTGGGTTACGAATCCCGTTTTTCTTCTATCTTCTATTCGAAGAGGAATAGACCAGAACACTGAGTTTATGTCTAATTTTGAGAAATATTTACAGTTCCTTGTTTTTACTACTAACAAGGGAACATATTCAGATGCGAAAATCGGATTTTGATGAAACTTTGGGAGATTATAGTTCTTTGAAAAATATTTGACACGTATTTTTTTTTATCGGCAACCATCCACTCTGAAGGGGTGAAAACAGCCCTCAAAGTTGGGGGTCAAAACCATATTTTTTGAGATATCTCGGAAACCAGAGGTCCAAAAAATTTGAATTTTTTTTTAAATTGTGTGTTTTTCAATGGGGAATGTAGTCGCGTAAAAAAAATTAACAAAAGTTTTTTGTTTAAACAATATATTAAAAATTAGATTTTTTTTTGCAGTTTCTCTTATTTATTGTTAGTGTATTTTCATGTAAATTTGGGTGTGTGATCTTTGATCCAAAATAGGGGATACATGTCTCAGGATTTTTTTTTTGCCATTTAACAATAATTATGCATAATGGAAGATAGTCTTGCACCTGGTGTGCGTAGGAAGGAATTCTGGCTTGTTTTATCGAAGTATAAGCATTTAGTATAAACGTGTATAGTATTTTAAATAATACCACTGGATTATGTGCCGTTTATTGTTTTATTAGTAGCTAAAGAAGGTGGCGCAGGTAGCAGCGCGACGCGGTGCTAGTGACCGCGGCGGAGTAAGGGTACCGACTTTTATAGCCAATTCGCCTGTGAATTTTTGCAGTCGTTGGGCCTTCGGTCAAAATATACCTGCATCCTTTTTAAACTGTGGATTCTGAAAATAATCGAAGCTGGAGTTTTCCTGGTCGTTTATGGTAGCTCTGAAAAGAGCTGATTTTGAAAGAAGAGCTGTCCGCAAAGTTTATTCTATATAATTCTGGCAATAATGATACTCAAGGATAAAATGAGAAAAACATAAATGTTCTTTGCACCAAGAACATTTAAGTACAACTACATTTGAACAATGGAAACACGTTAGACCATCTAATTTTGTAAAGCAGAACTCTACGGGATTTTCAAATTCTCCTGGCCGTTCTTCTATATATCCACTGCGGAACCAAGCATATTGAAATAGCCGTTTATAACGCGCAGCTGATAATTGGTTGTGGATTAATGATTGTAGTTTAATAATATTATCTCTTGCGTGTAGATTGATATCAATATTTAATAATATTGCAAGATCGGAAAGTTTTCGAGCAAAATTCTTCCAAATGCGGAACCCATACACGTCAAGTGGTTGGATTAATGGCGTCGTATTTTTTGGTATAGTTAATACCTCTAATTGTTTGTTCTCTGGCAGGGCGTTACGTATGATCTCGTCGTTATATCCATTCCATGAGTCAAGAAGTAAAACAGAATTTTCTGGAGCAGATGGGAGAAATACTTCAGTCAACCACGTTCTAAATAATTCTTTCGTTAGTTTACCCGATGTGGAAGCTTCAATATGGACATTAGGTGCCGTAAACACACTTCTTCGTACACGAGGTCCCAACTGTCCTTTGACTTCTTTTAAAACAATATACAATGGCGATAGCAACTGTCCATCAGCTGAAATTGTGGGCTGGATAGTGTAGCTGTGGGTTGTTGACGATATTGATTGGACAAGAGCACCCGTTTCTTTTTCACCTTTGTGTGAAAGTGTTCGACCAGAGTGCAATTCCAACTGGAGCCCACTTTGATCACTATTGAAAATATTGCTTGCGCCATAATTTTCAAAATACCCTTTCACATGACACACAAAATTTTCTGCTGCTTCGGTCAAATCTGTTAAATTGTTACTATGATGGCGGGTAACGAGTTTCGTCGTTTTTCTTGATACTATATTATATTTCTCTTTAAACTTCCACAACCAAAAGGACGATGCCTGAAATCCTGCTAAATTTATTGATAAATTTTCGTTCATTGCCCACCGTTTCAAATCTATGTCGTGTATCAACATTTTATTATTTCTTGCTAGAATAAAATTTTGAAGTGTAGCATGTGCAATTGCTTTAAGCTTATCGTATCGACATCCGCCTTTATTAATTTGTTCTTCCCATCTGTATAAATCTGATTGTCTCTTCAATTTCTTGTATTTGTTTTTCACAGTTTGGAAGTTTAGTGGTCTTTTTCTTCCACTCTTCCAAAAATCTACAGCTTTCTTCTTATATTCTAAATCAATACCTCCATATTCTATTTCTTCTGGACTCTCGTCCGGAGAACTTGAAGACGCCGGTTTCGGTGTTGACGGTGATTCCAAATCTTCTTCGTCTTCAGGAACATTAAATGATTCAAATCTGATTGTCTCTTCAATTTCTTGTATTTGTTTTTCACAGTTTGGAAGTTTAGTGGTCTTTTTCTTCCACTCTTCCAAAAATCTACAGCTTTCTTCTTATATTCTAAATCAATACCTCCATATTCTATTTCTTCTGGACTCTCGTCCGGAGAACTTGAAGACGCCGGTTTCGGTGTTGACGGTGATTCCAAATCTTCTTCGTCTTCAGGAACATTAAATGAAGTCGGTTCGTCTGTTAAGTCATCGAATATTAATTCTTGTTGCGTTTCGAAATTCATGTACCCTGCTTCCCTGTACCTATCAATCAGATCTATAATAATGTGTGCCAGTTCAATTTCTTTCCCATTCGTGTGTGTTTCCTCGTTATTATTATTGTTATATGTTTCCATTAAAATGTTTATAACGTTCGTCGGATTGACCTTCATGTTTGTAAAAACAAATCTAAAAATAAACAATCGGCAAAAGTAAAAATAAAATTATTATCGGATGATTACCTTGATTATCGCCAGAAATTATTTGTTTTATGTGGCACTGTTTTAAAAATCCGAAAGAAGTAGCCTTAACTTCTTAATATGAACGTTGCTTTACAAACCGTAATGCAGAAAGACTAATGGCACACGAAGCAAAGTGCCCATATTTATACATTTTTAAGACTGCTTTAAGTTCCCCCTCTCTCACCCTAACAACCAATAGAAATGTTTGAAAATATTCGTGTCTTTCTGAAATGCTATATATAACCGAGGTAAAACTGATGAGCGGCATTTGCCACCAGCTCTTTTCAGAGCTACCATAAACGACGAGGAAAACTCCAGCTTCGATTACTTTAAGGATCCACAGTTTAAAAAGGCTGGAGGTATATTTTGACCGAAGGCCCAACGACTGCAAAAATTCACAGGCGAATTGGCTATAAAAGTCGGTACCCTTACTCCGCCGCGGTCACTAGCACCGCGTCGCGCTGCTACCTGCGCCACCTTCTTTAGCTACTAATAAAACAATAAACGGCACATAATCCAGTGGTATTATTTAAAATACTATACACGTTTATACTAAATGCTTATACTTCGATAAAACAAGCCAGAATTCCTTCCTACGCACACCAGGTGCAAGACTATCTTCCATTATGCATAATTATTGTTAAATGGCAAAAAAAAAAATCCTGAGACATGTATCCCCTATTTTGGATCAAAGATCACACACCCAAATTTACATGAAAATACACTAACAATAAATAAGAGAAACTGCAAAAAAAAATCTAATTTTTAATATATTGTTTAAACAAAAAACTTTTGTTAATTTTTTTACGCGACTACATTCCCCATTGAAAAACACACAATTTAAAAAAAAATTCAAATTTTTTGGACCTCTGGTTTCCGAGATATCTCAAAAAATATGGTTTTGACCCCCAACTTTGAGGGCTGTTTTCACCCCTTCAGAGTGGATGGTTGCCGATAAAAAAAATACGTGTCAAATATTTTTCAAAGAACTATAATCTCCCAAAGTTTCATCAAAATCCGATTTTCGCATCTGAATATGTTCCCTTGTAAGTCTTCAATTAATGGGAATGGTTGCGATTGGGGAACTACTATTTTATTCAAGTCTCTAAAATCTATGCATAGTCTTGATTTCTTATTTTCATCTCTTTTGTATGCTAACGTGACTGGAGCAGCAAAAGGATTGTATGATTCTTCTATTAGCTTTCTTTTAAGTAATTCTGAGATTTGTTCCTCTATTTCTTTTTTGTCTTCAATTGTGCATCGATAGGGTCTCTTGCTACAGTATTTATCTACTATGAGATCTATTCTGGCTTCATAATATTTTACTACGCCTATGTCATATTTATCTTTGGCAAATATATTTTTATATTTATCTATGAGATTCTTTATTATATTTTCTTTATAATGACTCAAGTGATTCGTTAAGACTTTGAAACTGTCTGAATCTACATGTTCATTAAAATTAATTCGATATCCTTGTTTCTCCATTAAATGGGAGTTTTTCTGTTCTATCTCTAATTTTTCATTTTGTATTAGTTTAAATTTCTTTATGCAATCTAATCCTATTAGAACGTCATATTTGAAATTTTCATTATCAATTATGAATACATCCATGTATTCCTCTATATTCAATATTTTTGCTTTAATTTTTATCAATTCTTCTGATTTATACACACCATTAATCGTTCTTAAATTAACTCTTTGTCTCAAATTAACTCTTTTTTGTTTTAAATGTACTAGTTTTGAATTTATTAGTGAGACATTTGAGCCTGAATCATAAATAGCGGATACTTCTAAAGTGTTGTTCAATGTTATTGTAAGTTTGATCAATGGTGGAATCATTAGTTTTTTGGATCTTCATCACTTAGTTCTACTTCTAATACTGAATTGTTTATATATTTCTTTTCGTGTTCTTTATCCTTAAACCAGCATTCAGCTGCAGGGTGGAAGCGTATGCCTTTGCCTTTATTTTTACAAGTTTCGCATGGTGTTCTTTCTGTCTTCTCCTTATTAATATAATTCTTATTCTTTTTTATTTCAAAGTTTCTCTTGTGAACTAAATGTTCCAATTTACCTATTTCGTTATATAAGTCTTCCGTCTTTCTTAGTTTTTCTCTATCAATCCTGTCAGCTACAAAATTTGGCAGGCCAGTTGCAATTAGATCAATTAGTGTTCCATCATCAATCGATTTTCTTACTTCTAATAGAAGTTTCTCTTTTTTTATTGCATACTCTAGTAAAGGACCTTTTTGATGTTTAAACGACAGTGCATATCTTATTCTAGACCAACCTTTACTAACAAATGTTTCGCAAAAAGTTCTTTTCCACTCTCCCCAGTCTGATTCAATAGTAAGTTTCAATAGTGTACAACTATACCAATCTGCGGCGCCCTTATCCATGAATGATTTCAAGATTTCAATTTTCTTACGGTCGTCAGAGATGTCAAATCGTCTACACTCTTTTTCGAAACTCGCGATCCACTGATCCGCGTTTGAATTTCTTCCATCAAATTTCTCAATTATGAATCGCTGTGCTATTTTACCCATACTTCTACTTTCCGACTGTATTTGGCTCTTTTCAAGCAACTTTTCTAACATCTTCATAAGTGGTTGTTCTGAAGCTTGTGATCCATGTTCCGGTTTTTCCGATATCTCCTCTAGATAAAGGTCTCCTATTTGTAAGTTTCCCCCTTCGTCTAAGTAAACATTGGTTAACTCTTTAGTTAAATTCATCCATATTTTCCTTGTTTGGTGCCTTCTCGTTAATGAATTTTTCACTTTATTAAATGTAGGTAGTTTTACGATTTCTGCGTGAAGTGTTGCTGGTTGATACTCCTCCGGAACTGCATACACCTGACCATCCGGTGTGCCGATTGAGGTTATGCACAGCACGTTCGTCTTCGTATCTGCTGTACTGCGAACCGTGAAGATAAATTGCAACTTTTCCATCTTGTTTGCTGTGAATTCCAACGAGAATGTTGTTTTATAATGATTTCCTTAATGTGCAGGTCGTTGGTGGACAATAAGCAGAATTGTTTCTCTGTAATAACAAAGAAACAACATTCAATGCTATTATTCACTCTCATTCACGCTACTATTCACTCTTATATTTAATCTTATAATTCTTATTCCGTCTGTTCGGCGTCGACCGACGGTCGGAGGCGCCTGACGCTGGAACCGCTCAGAAGTGAGCGCGCGAGGAAGGCAATGAAAGGATCGTGAGAATGAGGGAGAATAACTGATTTGGTTTCACAATGCACTTTATTTGAACTGTGGATTTTGCGTAATCGCCAACGGATCGAGAGACGGAAATCTTGCTCGTTGCGAGAATCTGCCTTGGAGCGCGACGGAGATCTTGTGCGACACCTTGTCGAATGGCCGCTTTACCGCGGACGGAGATCTTCGACGCGGTCGTCGGATATCTTGACGCGGGCAGACGCAACGAAACGCGACGCGAAAAAAAGAAAATTGTCGACGGCGACTATTAATAAACCGGCGATTGAATCAAACGTAGTAAAGCGCAATGATTGTCGCGATAAAGAAAATTGAACTTGCTAGGATGTTTAGAACTGAAGCGTTGAAGAACTGAGCGAAAAGAAGAGAGGCGCTCCGCCAAGGGAGGGCCTTTAAATATTCTCCGAAACGGCAGGCGGGGTCGTATGCTATTGGTCCCGGATCGATCGCAATGATTCGGTAAGACGTAACGTTCGAGATTCAAATCATGGGGATTTGCCGGTGAGGAGCGCTTACAAACACCTCGCGGCCGTGCGTAACGGTAGCGAGCGATCGCGAAGCGACTCTAAACAGAGCTGAAAAATGAATAACAACTGTCGCTCGTCGGTTGGCGTACCGACCGACAAATCCCATAATTCGAATCCTGAACACCGTCTATGATTGCACTTCGTAGCTTACACCGTTGTTCTGACACCACATGTCTATTTGTTAGGTTAGGTTGGAGATCTGACTTATCGACTTATTCACGCGCCAAGTTCAATACAACTAAGGATGCTTTCCTTACACATATATATATATATATTTTTCTATTGTATCTAGAATTAATATATATATATTGTGACGTTGCAAACCTTGCGACGTCACTTTCCCCGTTAATTTCGGTTACCATTGTAACATAAAAGGACTGAACCGCCCTCTCACGGGCCACGACACGGCATCGCAGGATTCGAGAGCGTTCCCCGAGGAAATTCCGTACCGACCGATTACCGACGACTGACATCTGTCGTACGCGCCGAGAACGGCCAGTTTACAGGGCCGTGACAGGGACGCGGAAAAGGTACCCCGACCGACCGAAGTTTTCCCGAGAAGGAGACGCAGCACCAGACGATCCCGCGGAAAAGAACTGGCCAATATTGCGGAAGCCCCGTGCACGGGCAAGGACGACTTGGACCGAGAGCACTCGGGAAATCCACCCGGAGGCGTCGAAGGGACAGGAGCCCTTACCGAACAACCGGTCAACCCGACCTTTCGTGGTCCCGACGCCGCCTCACCACGCTAAGCTCCGGCGTAGGTGGTGCGATCGTGCCCAGAGAGAGGACGAACCTCTCACGGTCAAGAAGTGACCGCAAATTCCGTATTGCGTTGGTCTGGGGCCCAAGGACCTTAATAGGGACGATCCTGGTAGCTAGGATGTCGCGCGCGTGGCACGCGCCAATCGGGAAAATTCGGCAACGAGTCGAGAGAGGGGGGAAGAAGGATCGAGCCGTCGCGCGATCGAAAATCGATGCGACACTGTCGCGCTGGTTCCCGTTGTGGCAACAAGCTACGTTGAAATCGTATTTTTGCAATTCCGGTCGACGAGTATCCGCGAGAGTGACCGTGGGAGTTTCCGTACGGATTAGCCGAGTTCGAGAGAGACGACCCGTCGAACAATTGGTCCAGGTTGCTTCCCGGAAGCCGTAATCTCGAAAGAAAGAAAGGGCGAAACGGTAAGTCAGCCAGTGATCTATTCGGATTTTCTTTGCGAGGTGGCTCGACTTTAATCGCGCGAGGACGAACGCTTCTCGTTCTGTCCTCGAATTTTCGCGTGTGCCGAGGCGCAGGACGCCTCGTGCCAAGATCTCACGCCCGTTCCGAGGGCGTTTTGAGGTTAGATTTGTGAGAGTTTTCCCCGTCTGTCGTGATTTCGGAAGATTCCTCGGAGGAGTCGCGTGTCGTGAGAATAATCTCCAGTTGTCTCGAATCCTGTGTCGCGCCGACGATCGAAAACGTAGCATCGATACCGCGTGCGTAAAATCGAATCGCGAGCGACGGCCGCCGCGACAGTCTCATATTGCGCCGTCCACCTGCGTTGCGTGCGAATTTCGTTGTCCAGCGTTCCTGGAAGATCGCGATTTTGTACGACGATTCCGACACGCGTTCCACTGTACCAGACAACCGCGCTGCGAACTTTCATCTATCGCCAAGCTGTACAAAGAGCGCGGGCTCTCGGGTCGCGGCCACGAGGCCGTAATTTTGTATTTTCCGACGACCGATTAAACATCTCGAGCCTACATTGTCGTTAATCATTTGAATTTTCCTGTGAGATCCGCCCTGCCGAGGGGGTCATCCGAACGTTCCCGTGTTCGAATCCTTTGGCCCATTTCGAGACATAATTTCCGTCCGCGTATCTCGAGAGTTCGACCGTCGGCCTCGGCTTCTCCGAGGCCGAGAATCGCATCGCGTCTCGCGTGGCACCCTCAAAGTGCCTGGCGCCCGAACAATTCAATTTTGATCCGTCGGACTCTCGAATTCCGTTGTCCCGGGCGGACCGCGTGTACTCGGCTAAACGCGGCCCGGTCTCTGTACCAGCAAAGCCCGAGTTTGACTCTTTTCACGAGCCTTCCGTTCGTCGAAAAGAGTTCAACGTGACAAATTGGCGCCCGAACAGGGACCTCTCTCTTGAGAGGGTTGTCCCGAGGTCAGAGAGAGGCGCGGGAACGTAAAGGATTCTCACAGGAGGGACTGTCGTACGAGCTTCGTGAATTCGCGACCGTTTAAGAAAATCGGCGAAAATTCGACACGGGAAAATCGCGGGAGATTATTCTCATCTACGCAGCGTCAGGAGGCTACGCTCAACCGCGTTCCGTGCGTTTTGCGTGCTCTCCTGCGATTTCTCGCAGGAGAAGGAAAATTCGAGAGCCAGCTCGACAACTATTCGTTCTGTGTGTTACGTTATTTATTCCCGAAAATTATGTAATATTTATTGGTGGATGTATGTCTTCGGGTGTCGGGAGCATATCGCTCGAAAATTTGAACGGCAATCACCGTTAACCTTGTTCCGCCCTGAACACTAGCCCGTTGTGTTCGTCACGTAGACTTTTTTTTGTGTTTTTTTTTGTGTTTGCGCGACTTTAGGCTATTTCGGGAGCAAGGTCGCTTCCCGTAAACGGCCTTCGGTAAAGTAAATAGCGAAGCTTCAGCACGGCGTGAGTTATATTCGAAGATCGAGAACGGTTATCGTCGCGAAGAAAAATAAACTTTTTTTTTCTCCTCGTTAGGCCTCGTTTCAGTCGACTCGCGCGATCCGGCCGTGTCTTTCGAACACCAAGGTTTCGTACCGTAGCGAAAATAAACATCACGCGATCAAGGGGTTCCCTGATACAGTTGCGATCTTCCTTACCGAGCTCGCGATAATTTCTTCCTTTGACCGGTACTAGTGGCCCGAGTTCTAGCCTCGAGAACTTTGCTTGCTGACACGAAAACCACTCGCGACGCGAAACTACTTGGTTGTACGTAGTATTGGTTGTATTATTGTACCGTAGAACAATCGATATCGTCTTTTCACTCGAAGTATCGATAGCGACTTTCTCTTCGCAAGCTAGCCCTACCACCCTTCCCCGAGAGCTAGAAATTCGAGACCGGTGACCATGTCGGAGAGCGGGCAATCGTACATCTCCCGTTGGCCGGAGGACGACGTGTCGTATCATAGCGCGTACGAAACGGACCCGGAGGACGAGGACCAAGGGTCGTTTATAAAAAACGACCCAGACCCCTCAAAGCCCGGACCGAGCGTAGAGACCCTTCGAGTACCGTCGGGATGGAGATCGCCGATTTTGAAACGGCCGATTCCCGAGGCGGCAAAGAGTCTTCCGGCCGGCGGTCGCGCATCCACCTCGGCGTACGAGGTCATGAGAAAGTGGAATGTCACCTTTTCCGGAAAGCCGGGGGACGATCCCGAGGAGTTCTTTACTCGGCTTTCCAACTTGCGACGCGTTTGCACGCTCCCCGACGAAGAGCTCGTAAGCGGGCTTGCCATCTGTTTTACCGACCTCGCGGCTAAATGGTTCGCGACATGTGGTAATTTGACCACGTGGAGCGATTTCGTCCGCGAATGGCATCGCAATTATCGAGATCCCGATTACCAGGAACTCCTTGAACACGACCTTCGCGTGCGTAGGCAGGGTCCGGATGAGCCAGTCCGCGATTATCTGGCCAATATGAAGTCGATGCTCTTGCGAACAAGGCACCCGTGGCCGGAGAAAAAGCAAATCAATCAGATCTATTGGGGCGCGAGGGATGAGTTACGCGCGGTCATTTCCCGGGGGCTTATTTCGACAGTCGCGGAATTGGGGGACGAACTCCGATTAGCCGAACAACACATCGCGCGCGGGAGAGCGAAAGAATTTCGACGTCCGTTTCTGGCTAATTCCGATTTCGCCTACGATCCGCAATTATATGCGAAGAAATCGACGGAGATGGGCCAGGAAAAATTTCCTTGGTACGAGTCCGTTAACGCTGTAACCGAAGGGATGGGAGAAGGACGCGCGGAGCAGGGATACCGTGCGGGCCCCTCCCGCCCCCGCGAGCCCCGAGCCACCGAGCGGTTTCCTACTCAGCAGCGACGGTACGAACCACCGATCGGCCGTTCCCGGAACGAGCCGACGCGAGCCCGCCCGACCGCTGCCGAAACCAGCCGAGCTGTCACTTCGCCGAGTACGCACTCGGCAGGGGACAACACGTGCTGGAATTGTCAGCGGCAGGGACATAGATCACGGCATTGTAAAGAACCACCGCGTCTCCACTGTTACCGGTGCGGAGAGCCCGGAGTAACCGCTAGAAATTGCCGTCGTTGCTTCCCGGAGGCGGGAAACTCAGCCCGAGGCCGCTCGAGTGGGTCGGAACGCCCTCGGACACAATAATCTCGGCCCGCGTAGCGAACTTCGAAAACGAATCTGCTCTCACCGCGCGACCAGCATTACTTATCGTGAGCGCACACATCGGTAATCGGAACGTTCACGCGTTAATCGACTCTGGGTCATCACTTTCTTTCGTGAGCCGCGAAACCGTCGACGCCGTCGGGCACGCCGCGAAGACCGCCGAGACCGATAGACCGTGCTATTTTCTCTTGGCCACGGGCGCCGTCGATCGTGCGAGGGAACGAGTTCGCTTAACGTTGCGAATTAAAGATCAAACTCGGGAGGTCCTCGCGTACGTTCTCGATCATTTAGTAAATCCGGTGTTATTGGGGATCGACGCGATCGCGCAGTTCGGTATCGTCGTCGAATACCATCGAGCGACGTGGTACTTCGCGTCGCGACCGCGAATCGAATTTCCCTTCGGCCCCACTTCGAACGATCCACTCTGTTGCGGCCTACAAGTATTATCGGCCACGGAAAAAGAGCGGTTACGCGTATTTCTCGAGAGCGAAATGAGAGATTTCGACGCCGTACCGGGCGTGACGGATTTGACCACTCACCGGATTGATGTTGGCGATACACGACCGATTAAACAACGGCATTATCCGGTCTCGCCGAAGGTTCAGGAAGCGATCTACCAAGAAGTGGTACACGCCGATCGAGTGGTCAACGCCGATCGTCATGGTTAAGAAATCAAACGGCAAATACCGATTTTGTCTAGACTTCCGTAGAGTCAACGAAGTCTCTAAGAAGGACGCGTACCCGCTCCCGATTATGTCGAGCATTCTGGATAAGTTGCGGACCGCGAAATATATTTCCACCCTCGATCTCTCGCAGGCATATTTCCAGGTTCCGCTTGAGGAATCGAGCCGAGAAATCACGGCTTTTACTGTTCCGGGGAAGGGGTTATTTCACTTTAAACGGATGCCGTACGGGCTCACGAATGCCCCGGCGACATTTCAACGCCTCTTAGATCGCTTGATAGGACCGGAGATGGAGCCGAATGCGTTCGCTTACCTGGATGATATCATCATCGCGACCGCTACGTTTGAGGAACATCTAGAATGGCTCCATCGGGTCCTAACAAGAATTAAATCCGCGGGTCTAATAATCAACCCCGACAAATGCGATTTCTGCAAGAACGAGGTACGGTACCTCGGATTCGTGGTCAGCGGGGAGGGATTGAAGGTAGACGCCGATAAAGTGGCGCCCGTTATTTCTTATCCGGTTCCGCGGAACTTAAAACAGTTGAGGCGATTTCTGGGAATGGCCTCCTGGTATCGGAGGTTTATTCCCGATTTCGCTACCGTTGCGGAACCCCTGAACGTTCTACTACGGAAAGAAATGACGTGGAAATGGGAAGACGGTCAACAATCCGCCTTTGAAAAACTTCGAAATTTGATCGCGACCGCCCCCACCCTCGCATGCCCACGATTCGAGATGCCGTTCGTCCTGCAGACAGACGCGAGTACCGTGGGATTAGGAGCCGTCCTGGTGCAAGAAATCGAGGGGGAGGAAAGAGTAATCGCGTTCGCGAGCCGATCGCTTACCACCGCGGAACGGAAATACTCCGCAACGGAGCTAGAATGCCTTGCGATCGTGTGGGCCGTACAGAAGTTTCGACCGTACCTCGAGGGTTACCGTTTTACGATCCTGACGGATCATCACAGCCTACAGTGGCTGAGAAAATTGAAAAACCCTTCGGGACGGCTCGCGCGGTGGGCCTTGCAATTATTAGAATATGACTTCGAAATAAAGTACAGGCAAGGCGCCCTGAATCGCGTACCGGACGCGTTATCACGCATGTACGAAGGAGCCGACCCGGAGGGAGGGGAAATCGAAATAGTATCCGCGGCCGCGACGAAGCTTGATTGGTACGAGCAGAAATTTCGAGACGTAGAAGAGAGCCCGGAGAAATTTCCCGAGTGGCTTATCCGTGAGGGGCAACTTTTACATCGACGTACCGACCCATTGTTATCAGAAATCCTCGGCCAGGATTTAGACGAGTGGAAACTCGTCATCCCGGCCGACAATCGGACAGAAATATTAAGGGAAGCGCACGACGAGGTGCAAGCGGGTCACTTAGGGGTGGAGAAAACCTACCACCGAATCGCGACATGATATTTTTGGCCAGGAATGTTCCGCACGGTAGTTGAATACGTGCGACGCTGCCCCATCTGCCAGTTAACGAAGGTAGAACAGTCACTCCCTTCTGGGCTGATGGGACGGCGTCGAATCGGAGCACCCTGGATGGTGGTCGCGACGGATATTATGGGCCCGTTTCCCCCGAGTCGTGCCGGCTTCGCCTACCTATTGGTCATCCAAGACCTCTTTACTAAATGGGTCGAATGTTGTCCCCTCCGGAAGGCCACCGGTGTAAAGATTTCCGAGGCGCTCGAAGACTTAGTCTTCTCGCGATGGGGAACGCCCGAGATTCTGCTCACCGATAACGGTACCGAATTCGTGAACAAAGCCATTCACGAGGTCGCGAAAACGTACGGTATCACGATCACGACGACTCCCCCATACCACCCCCAAGCGAACCCGGTGGAACGGGTGAACCGCGTATTGAAAACCATGATCGTGGCGTTCATCGGTAACGATCATCGCGATTGGGACGCGAATATTACGAAATTCCGTTTCGCTTATAACTCCGCGTACCACTCCGTGCTGCAAGCATCGCCCGCGTTTCTGAATTTCGGACGCGAACCGAAACCTGCGTCCTGTCTGCGAGCGAATAGGGATCCGCCAGTCGACCTTGAGGTAGAACCCCTCGAAAACTGGACCGAAAGAATGTCCCATCTGGCTACATTAACGCACTGGGTTGTAGAGAACTTGGAAAGCGCCTACGAAACGCAATCCAAATACTATAATAGCCACCGAAAAAACGTACACTTCGCGGAGGGGGACCTCGTACTACGGCGTCAACGCGTGCTGTCTTCCGCGGCGAATAAAATAGCGGCCAAACTTTGTACAAAGTTCAGCGGTCCATTCGTGATCGAAAAGAAATTATCGGCAGTCGTATACCGGCTGAAAACCCTCGAGGGGAAAGACGTCGGCAAAGCTCACGTATGTGACCTGAAGACATACACCCCACCAAACAGCGGAGGGGAGGAATCCGACACCCTACTTACCAAACGATTTTCGGACGATGGACCCCCAGAGAGCCACGAAGATCCCGGCCGCCAAGGAGGACATCGCCGAACAAATCGACGACTTGGTGGAGGGGTTCTGGCAGCTGCAGAGCCGGGTGAGGTGGCTGTCGGAAGCGGAGCCGACGAGCGACATTCCCGCCCGATGCACCCTCCTGCAGCACTGGATGAAAAAGATCACCAGTGACTGCGAGGCACTGCAACGCCTCATGCAGGGATCCAAAATGGCGGTGCTGCAGGAGGAATCGGAGCGTGCCGCCGCCTCGCTACCGCCGCGAGAGGCAGAATCGGAGGGTGCTGTCGCCTCGCTACCGCCGCGAGAGGAGAAATCGCAGGACGCCGTCGCCTCGCTACCGCCGCGAGAGGAGAAATTGCAGGATGCCGTCGCCTCGCTACCGCCGCGAGAAGAGAAATCGCAGGACGCCGTCGCCTCGCTACCGCCGCGAGAGGAGGAATCGAAGGACGCCGTCGCCTCGCTACCGCCGCGAGAGGAGGAATCGAAGGACGCCGTCGCCTCGCTACCGCCGCGAGAAGAAAGAGAGGGGCCGACAACACGCACGGCCAACCCCGAGCCACGAGGGGCCCCAGTCTCCCGGTGCGCGAACCCCAAGACGCGCCAGGAGAGGACTGCGAGCTGGGGACAGTTTGAAAGGTGGGGGGAGGGTCAGGCCGTACGACCCAAAGATCCAGACACGTGCTGGACCTGCGGGGAGTACGGCCACACCCGCAACGAATGCTCACAAAAGATCAAGGGGGCCTATTGCTTCCGCTGCGGGAGACCCGGGTGCTCGGTGCGCACGTGCCCGGTGTGCGGTCCCTCCTGGACAAGGCACCCCAGTACCGAGGCGCAAGGCGCGCCAACACCGCGAGCAGGTCCTTCCCGGAGGACGTAGGGAAAGAAATGATACCCCCCTACCTTTCGTACATCACCGCCTCCCGGAGGCGAAAAGAAAAGAATTTTTTTTTGTGGGTTTGATGTGGAGGGGAAAATTTTGTGAAATATTTTTTTTTTTTTCTTCCTCTTCGTCTCTTTTGTATCTCTTTTTTTTCTGTTCGTCTCTTTCTTACTTATTATTATAAGATCCGACACTTCCGTGTGTAATTGAAAAAAAAAAGAAGAATAAATTGTTTATTTTGTTTACGTCTTCCCGTAGGGAATAATTGGAGCTTCAGAGTATTTTTCTTCGCGCACCTGCCAATCCCTAGGTCGACTGACGTCCGCATCTTCGTCCGAAATTCAGTTGTTGTGTCTGTTTGTGTTGTCCAAATTTCAGCGCTGTATTGTTTGTTGGGCGTGGTTGTTCCTCCATAGGTGAAGGCTCCTCAATTGTACAGGACTTCTTCCGAAGGGAACACTCTCTCTCCTGTCGAGCCACGGATCACTGGTGTGACTGTGCCGTGGCGGTCCAGTCCATTTTTAAGGGGGGGGCGGAGTTGTGACGTTGCAAACCTTGCGACGTCACTTTCCCCGTTAATTTCGGTTACCATTGTAACATAAAAGGACTGAACCGCCCTCTCACGGGCCACGACACGGCATCGCAGGATTCGAGAGCGTTCCCCGAGGAAATTCCGTACCGACCGATTACCGACGACTGACATCTGTCGTACGCGCCGAGAACGGCCAGTTTACAGGGCCGTGACAGGGACGCGGAAAAGGTACCCCGACCGACCGAAGTTTTCCCGAGAAGGAGACGCAGCACCAGACGATCCCGCGGAAAAGAACTGGCCAATATTGCGGAAGCCTCGTGCACGGGCAAGGACGACTTGGACCGAGAGCACTCGGGAAATCCACCCGGAGGCGTCGAAGGGACAGGAGCCCTTACCGAACAACCGGTCAACCCGACCTTTCGTGGTCCCGACGCCGCCTCACCACGCTAAGCTCCGGCGTAGGTGGTGCGATCGTGCCCAGAGAGAGGACGAACCTCTCACGGTCAAGAAGTGACCGCAAATTCCGTATTGCGTTGGTCTGGGGCCCAAGGACCTTAATAGGGACGATCCTGGTAGCTAGGATGTCGCGCGCGTGGCACGCGCCAATCGGGAAAATTCGGCAACGAGTCGAGAGAGGGGGGAAGAAGGATCGAGCCGTCGCGCGATCGAAAATCGATGCGACACTGTCGCGCTGGCTCCCGTTGTGGCAACAAGCTACGTTGAAATCGTATTTTTGCAATTCCGGTCGACGAGTATCCGCGAGAGTGACCGTGGGAGTTTCCGTACGGATTAGCCGAGTTCGAGAGAGACGACCCGTCGAACAATTGGTCCAGGTTGCTTCCCGGAAGCCGTAATCTCGAAAGAAAGAAAGGGCGAAACGGTAAGTCAGCCAGTGATCTATTCGGATTTTCTTTGCGAGGTGGCTCGACTTTAATCGCGCGAGGACGAACGCTTCTCGTTCTGTCCTCGAATTTTCGCGTGTGCCGAGGCGCAGGACGCCTCGTGCCAAGATCTCACGCCCGTTCCGAGGGCGTTTTGAGGTTAGATTTGTGAGAGTTTTCCCCGTCTGTCGTGATTTCGGAAGATTCCTCGGAGGAGTCGCGTGTCGTGAGAATAATCTCCAGTTGTCTCGAATCCTGTGTCGCGCCGACGATCGAAAACGTAGCATCGATACCGCGTGCGTAAAATCGAATCGCGAGCGACGGCCGCCGCGACAGTCTCATATTGCGCCGTCCACCTGCGTTGCGTGCGAATTTCGTTGTCCAGCGTTCCTGGAAGATCGCGATTTTGTACGACGATTCCGACACGCGTTCCACTGTACCAGACAACCGCGCTGCGAACTTTCATCTATCGCCAAGCTGTACAAAGAGCGCGGGCTCTCGGGTCGCGGCCACGAGGCCGTAATTTTGTATTTTCCGACGACCGATTAAACATCTCGAGCCTACATTGTCGTTAATCATTTGAATTTTCCTGTGAGATCCGCCCTGCCGAGGGGGTCATCCGAACGTTCCCGTGTTCGAATCCTTTGGCCCATTTCGAGACATAATTTCCGTCCGCGTATCTCGAGAGTTCGACCGTCGGCCTCGGCTTCTCCGAGGCCGAGAATCGCATCGCGTCTCGCGTGGCACCCTCAAAGTGCCTGGCGCCCGAACAATTCCGACCGCGTGTACTCGGCTAAACGCGGCCCGGTCTCTGTACCAGCAAAGCCCGAGTTTGACTCTTTTCACGAGCCTTCCGTTCGTCGAAAAGAGTTCAACGTGACAAATTATATATAGATAGAAATATATATATATAGATAGATAGATAGATAGATAGATAGAATAGTTTATTCCCTTTGCGGGGTACAACTGCGGACCTCCGCTCCGCTTACAAGGAGAAAATACAAAAATAACAAAAATAAATAAAAACTAAATAACAACAAAAAACATCCACTTCTCTTAATCTGCATTTCGACATTTCGAAGAGAGAGAGAGAGAAAACATACCATACTCATTGACGACTCATACCATCATTCACTCCCTGGAACCCCCGGTTCCGGTGTTCATCCTTTCTCGCATCTCTTCCACTCTCTTCATCCACACCTCTCCTTCTCCTTCCTCCCATAGCACTTCCGCCACCACTTCCGGCCAACCTTCATTTCTCCCCCAATCCGTACACTCCTCCCACATATGCTCCCACGATTCTACCCCTCTCCCACATATCCTACAGCTCCTTCTGCTCTCCTCCTCCCAATACCTCCCCCCTTTCATTTTACTCCCTAATCTGTACCCCGCTATGAGTTGCCACCTCTTCTCCTCCCAATTCTTCTTCAAATACCCTGGCACACCCGCTCCCTTCACCATCCCATACCATTTATTATATCTTGACTCCCTTATCCTTCTCCATCTCTCCTCCCTTTGCGCATTTTTCTCCTTTTTTACCAGTTCTTTCCCCCTCAGCCTTCCTTCGCTCCTCATCTCCTCTACCTCCTCTATACTCCATCCCTTACCCTCATAAAACCTTCTCCTCTCCTCCTCCCATCCCTCCAACGCCCTACCCCTCCTTGCTCTTTCTCTTACCTCCAACCAGCATTTCCTCGCTAAGTTCCCCCCTTTCCCTTCATACAGCTTCCTTTCATATTCCCACGCCCTCATACTCATCCTTCCTACCAATAGATCCCTCTCCAATTCCTCTCGAATCATGTACCCTGGTACGCTTCTTTTCACTCCCAACACCCATCTTATCTACCTCTCTTGTAAACTCTCCATTTTCCCCCTTTCTTTTCACCCCCATACTTCCACCCCGTAACTCATGACTGCCCATACTAATCTATCAAACAGCCATAGTCTTCTACCCCAATCCTTCGCCAATTTCCTTTTTCCTAATCCTCACACTTGTCTCATAGCCACCGCTCCTTTCCTCAACCTCTCCTCTACATGCTCGTCCTGTCTTCCGTTCGACATCACCACATAACCTAAGTACTTAAACTTTTTCACCTCCTCTATTTCTTCACCCTTCCACCACCATCTCGTCTTCCCTCTTCTCCCCCCTCCCTTCCTACATTTCAACATCTTCGACTTTCCTACATTCAGCACTAACTTTTTCTCATCTAAATATCGTTCCAATCTCGCCATCAATCCCCTCATCCCATCTTCATCTTCCGCCAGCACTGCAACATCGTCCGCATATGCTAACGAGTATATCTTTTCTCCTCCCACCTTCATCCCCCCCACCTTCCCTTCTTCAGTTCCTCCTCCATGTCTGCAATCAGGATCGTGAACAGTATTGGGCTTAAAGGACAACCCTGCATCACCCCTTTTCTCGTCCAAAAGTTCTTCCCTTCCTTCTTCCCCACCCTCACCTTACTTCTCGTTTCTCTCAACACCTCCATGCACGTCCCCACCAGCCCCTCTCTCACCCCTGCCTTCCTCATCGACCCTTCCAATACCGCCCTGTCCACCGAGTCGAAAGCTGCCTTCATATCAATGAACAGAACCAGCATTTTCCCCACCCTTCTTCGCTATCTGCCTATTAATTAGATAATTTAAGACGTAGATGTTGTCAATCGTTCCCATCCCCTTTCTGAACCCCGTCTGGTTTGCCGGGAGTACTCCTTTTGCCTCGACATCCTTCCTCAGCCTCTCCGCTAAAACCGCCGCATAAACTTTATATGCTGTTTGCATTAGAGTTACCCCTCTATAATCTTCCACTTTTCTTCCTTCTCCTTTCTTGACTATGGGCACCACCATCCCCTCTGTCCAGTCCTCTGGCCAACCCTCTCCTCTCCATACCCTATTGCATAGTTCCCATAACCCCTCCCTTACTGCTTCCCCTCCATATCTCCAAACTTCATTTGGGATCCCATCCCCTCCTGACGCTTTCCCCTCCTTCAACTTTTTCACTACGACCTCTACTTCTTCTCTATTCAGTTCCTCCTCCCCCTCTTCCCCTCTCTCTCTTCCTTCTTCTCCTCTGACCCTCTCACTCACTCCCTCTAGAACTCCTCTAAAATAATTGTCCCACTCCTCTATCTCAATTTCCTCATTCACTTTCCTCCTACTCTTGCTTCCTCTGTTAATAATCTTCCATGCCTCTCTCTCTGATCTTACCCCCTCTATCTCTTTTTCCCATCTCTCTTTTTCCTTTCTCTTTTTCTCTTTGCATAACGCGCCTAGCTTGTTTCTCGTCCTCCTATATCCTTCCCCACTTCCCCCTTCCCTTGTCCATCTTGTCAATTCCTCTTCGACCTCCTTCTTCTTCTCCCTACATTCTTCATCCCACCAACCTTTTCTTTCCCTTTTCCCCATCTTCTTCTCCATCTTCTCTAACACCCCTACTACTTTGTGTTTTAATTCTTCCCACTCTTTATCTATTTCCTTTCCCTCACCTTCCCAGTCCCCAAACTTTTTCGCAAACTCCTCCCTTCTTTCTACCGTCCACCATCCTTTTCCTCTTCCTCCCCCTCTTCCCTTCGTCCTATTTTTCCTCTCCTCCCCTTTTCCTCCTCCTATCCACATTACCGTCGGCTGGTGATCCGAATCCACTTTTCCTTCTATCACCATTCTTTCGACTCTTTCCCTAGTTTCCTTATTACCTATTATATAATCTATCACCGATTCGCCATTCCCTGTATACGTAAATTCCCCCTCTTAGTCGCCTTCCACATCCCCGTTCATTATCTCCCACCCCAACTCACCTAGAAATGCACATAACCTTCTCCCCTCTCTGTTGATTTTCTTATCCTTCGATCTTCTTGAACTTTCTTCGCTTTCCTCCCTATATATATAATGAATTGGTATCATATTGAAAATATAATTATTTTGGACGACGCTAGTGCGTTGGAATTTCGGACATAACGTGCTTTCATATTTATATTTCGCATCTACCGATGGAATGCGGCTAACGCTGTTGTAAACACGGTTGTCGTGTCGAACAAAATAAAGGGAACGAAGCATGAATTATTGTCCTCAGTGGGGAATTCACGAAACTTGTGTGGTTATAACATCAGTTGAATAGTGCTTCTTGAGCAAGGAGGTTCACAGGTAAGTCTCTATAGGTATACTAATTTGAATTTATAACTTCTTTATTTTTCACAATTCTTTTATGGGAATTTGAAAAACGTATTCGTGGCATATTTCTAATGAAAAATTATACCAAAATATGATATAATTCCGATGATATTTACTTGTGTGATCGACAATTAAAGTTACGAGCGTATACACACGTATACGATCCGAATTATATCGTGTTTGGTATCGTTTTAATCAGAAAAAATGTCACAAATCTATTAAAATAAGTTCTATGAAGAAATAAAGAAATAAGTAATAATAAAAAAAGTTATTCCTTGGTATTGTATTGTGAGGACGTGCGAGTCTTGGAACTGTGCCGCCGACTGCGACTCTCGGCGTCTCTTTATTGCCTATGTGCTATCCTTCCTTGCGCTCGAAACTTTAATAGTCATTACACAAGTAAAAAAAATATCATCGGAATTATATCATATTTGGTATAATTTTGCATTATGAAAATGCCACGAATATGTTGGTAAAAGTTCCGTAGAAAAAAATAATGAAAATTAAAGAAGTTAATTTTTATATTCCAATATTGTGAATTTATATATTCTTATTTTTTTTATTTCTTCAATATATTTTATAAATTATCCATATATTTAGAATTATTATTTCTGTATGCTGAATGTGCTCGTCGACCCGCGGTTCGTAACGCTGGAAGGAATAGCGATCGGTACGGAGGACGAGGTTCGTTTAAATTGAGAAATAATAAGTCCGAGGTTTCGTTAAACTGTCTCGCTGGTCGGCGGGCGGGACCGCGGTGTTGGCGGTGGTTGGGTTCGGAGATCGCGAGTGCGGGGGCGATCCGAATATCTTACGGGCTACGGTGCGTGATTTCGTGATTTACGCGGCGTTAGTGGGAACGGTCGGGCGGCGCGGGGTGACGGCGGCGTATTATGATGAACGTCGCGGCGCGTTGTTGTGACGGTCGGATTATCTCGCGGTCCCGGCGTGTTTCTTCGATACGAACGGCTATTTATTTAAAATGGGCCGTTGCCTCGATAGAAATTGGTGGAGCTCCGGTGTGCGATGGGTCCTCGGTGGTGGGCCGTTTTGGGGATCGCTTGAGCAGCGACAGGAAACGAGAATAATCTGGGCGGCGATCGTTCGGCTAGCGAGAGAAAATCGAGTTCGGCAGGGGAACGTTTGGGCAGCGAACGGAAAATAGAATCGGACGGTGAGGTAGTAGAATAGAAGTGAGGTGGTGCGATAGGGTGTTACGTGTTCTATTTTGTTTCCGGTTCCCGACAAATAGGTAGATTTTCGTATCCGGTTCCCGTCAAAATACCGTTTCTTCTGTTTAGTTGTCAAAGTGACTTTTCGCGGAAGCGGGATTAGTGCGGCGGGGTAGTTCAAATCGTGGAGACGCGGTGCCGGTGTTCGTTACGCGTCGTGTTTGGCTGGTTTCGGATTCGGTCGGCTAGGGTTCGGTACGCGACGTGTTCAGCGTATTCGGTTTCGGTCGGTGGGGTTCGGTATGCGGTGATTAGTAACAGGCCTGCTCGGTGCAGGTCTGTTACATTCAATATATTTTTTTATTTATAAATTATCGTTAGTTGTAATTATTATTCAATATGTTTTATAAATTATCGTTATTTATAAACATATTTCTTTTTTAGATTGCAAAAATAGAATATATTAAATACAGAATGGAAAAAAAATAACAATAATGAAGAGGTATCGAGTAAGTATACGTATAATATTAACACTCATCATATTTCCTGTAAGTAGTTTAATTAGTCATCAATGATGTTTGATATGTTTTTTTATTCCAGATTTATTAAAAAAAATGGAGGTCATGATAATGGGGGCGCCTCCCTCACCGGGCACTTCAACTATTCATGAGCCACCACCACCGCCACTTCCTTCGCAGCCACCAGTAAAGATTGTAAAATCTCCTCCACTACCAAATCCGGGTGAAATGGCATTGGAGTAACCAAATGTGGAGGTGCCGGTTGCATTGGTGCAACGACTTCTCCAAGCAGTGGAAGTACTGAATAAAAGTAAGTTTTTGCTTATACTTTTTTCCTGATGTATATGGGTCACATTTTCAAGAAAATCTGGTCCGAGATAAGAATTTTATGAAAATAATAAATAATAATATGGGAATATAATTAATGTTTTTTTCTTTTTTCTTTTTTCTTTTTTAGATCGTGGTACCAATGCCGGATTGTCGCAGCAGCGTTGGCGACATGAGGGCGATGGACGAAGGGGTAGAGGCCGAGGTCGTGGTCGTGGTCGTGGAGGAAGGGGAGGGGGACAAATGTCCATGTGATCCAACATTTTCACTACACGTAGTTTAGCCTACTTATAAAATAAAATAAAAAAAAATTTGAATATTTGTGACGTCATCCGACGTTTGACTTCGCGACGAACGCGAGCTCCGCCGCGTTATACATGTATATATATATAAATCGCCGATATTATAATCATGCGAAACCATGCGAAACGCCGACACGCATGATTACTCAGGCGTAATAAAAATGTACTACTCGTTAAAATCCACAAGGGCATTTCTAATATCCGCCCTATGGAATTATCGAGTAGAAGGGGTCAATGCCCTTTCACTTTTAAATTCTTCTCACACATATCCACAAATCCTTATTTTGCACTATAATTGTTCATAACACCGTACTTAATATACTGGAATAAACGTTCTAGCACTATTTACGATATCATACACACGCACTACGAGTTTACAGAGAGTACAAGTTTACTGAGGGAAATGAGGAGAATGTAAAGAACTGGTAATCCTTTAATGTTGAAACACCGCACTTTATGGAACTTGATTTACGTCGCGAGACTCGTTCACAGACGGAACGGACATCTTGAGGTCGTGTGTGATTTCTGCGAACGGAAATCTTCGACGCGTGCGAGAAGAATCGTTCGTACAAGCTAGCATCCGTATGCATACTGATTCAAGACAGCTGATGAGGTCGATGCCAGATCGATAAAACAAATGAAGATCTACAGCAAACTACCGCCCAAACGTCGCGCGTTGCTATACCAATACATTGTCTATCCTGTTTTCACGAATTTCGTGATTCCTTCTCATTCTGTCTGTGACCGCGAAATATTTCATGTGTGTATTGACCACATCAGCTGTCTTGAATCAGTGTGCATACGGATGCTAGCTTGTACGGACGATTCTTCTCGCACGCGTCGAAGATTTCCGTTCGCAGAAACTCGTATGATATTGTATGATATTGTAAATAGTGATAGAGCGTTTCCTCCAGTATATTAAGTACGGTGTTATGAACAATTATAGTGCAAGTTAAGGATTTGTGGATATGTGTGAAATGAATGTAAAAGTGAAAGGGCATTGACCCCTTCTACTCGGTAATTCCATAGGGTGGATATTAGAAATGCCCTTGTGGATTTTAACGAGTAGGTAGGTTCAATGTCGTCCAACGATTTTTTAAACATTTTCACCTCGCTGGGGCCCCAAATGAGAACCAAGGTATGTATGCGTTTGTCACTTGATACGAGACTGTCGCGCGCCTGTGTGACGTACGCAAAGTACACTTTTGTTAGAAGTGTTGCAGCATTTTAGGCGGATTTTTAATTGTTAATAACTAAATAACGAAGCCGAAATCGAAAATTTTTTATTCTTCATTTTCGTCTTAGATTATCGTCGAGAACCACCCCTTAAATTTTCTCCCATCTGTAGGTAAACACCCTGTATATATATATATATATATCTATGTATATACAGGGTGTCCCAGTTTTTTCCGGCCAAACTTTGCCAGCGTGTTATACATGCAAAAGTAAGAAAAAAATGTTATATGAACATATACTCTTAAATGTTTTATCAAGGAGTTATAACTAATAATACAAAATGATAATGAACTGGCATTTCGTCGACACAGCGTACGAACGTATTATAAATATCTCTGTGTTTACATAAAGAAAAAAATGTTATATGAACATATGCTCTTAAATGTTTTATTAACGACTTAACATTTCAAAATGACGTCCGTTATTACGAATACAGGATTGCCATCTAAGAAATATTGACTCTATCGTATTACAACTGATTTCTTCTTCCTTTTCTCTAATCGCAGCCAATGCGTCTGCAATTATCTGTACTAACTGCTCACGAGTATTAATTTGTGCTTCGTGAACTTTTGGTTTTACAACTCCCCACACGTAAAAATCCATTGGCGTGAGATCTGGTGATCTTGGAGACCATGAGATTGGACTTTAAATGTATCCATTTAAATGTATTCATAATACGTTAGTACGCTGTGTCGACGAAATGCCAGTTCATTATCATTTTGTATTATTAGTTATAACTCCTCAATCAAACATTTAAGAGCATATGTTCATACAACATTTTTTTTCTTACTTTTGCGTGTAAAACACGCTGGCAAAGTTTGGTCGGAAAAAACTGGGACACCCTGTATATATATATATATAGATATACATCTAACATACGCGTGTACAGAAATATACAAGCCGACCATAAAAACAACCGTCTCAACGATAACCTACTTGTCCGAAAACACAGTTCTACGAAACTCTTAACAATAGCTCCCAAATTCTTATGGTCCGTGCTTGCCTTATAAATATGGCAAAGATCAAGGCACGCACTCACTACCTTGGATTACCTCTTCTTGATCGCTTCTCGATACGCTTCTCTAATTCCAAACCTTCTGCGAATTCGATCGCATTTTCCTTAGAATTAGCGCCTTGATCCTCGCCGTTTTCTATTCTCTGTTAATATTACGTCTTTTCTTTCGTCCACCACTTATATTTCCTCTCTAACTTTGTTACTTTATTTCTCTTGTTTCTTTTCTTGAATATATGTTTTCTTATTTCAATTCCTTGTTTGAGCACTTTTGCAGAGTCTGCCCTGGCAGTCCGATGAAGAGGGCAATCGGAACTTGTGAGTAAATCAAAATAGACGGAACTACGACACTCGTCTAATACTCAAGTACTGGAGGCAATACGCCGTCAGTACTTAGAGGAATCGATGGGTACTATAGGGGCAATATGCCGCTAGTACTTATCGATTCCTATTTTGCTTTGAGCACTTTTGCAGATTCTGCACTCGCAGTCCGATGAAGAGGGCAATCGGAACTTGCGAGTAAATCGAAATAGACGGAACTACGACACTCGTCTAATATTCGAGTGCTGGAAGCAGTACGCCGCCAGTGCTTAGAGGAATTGATGGGTACTATAGGGGCAATATGCCGCTGGTACTTATCGATTCCTATTTTGCTTTGAGCACTTTTGCAGATTCTGCATTGTGTAGTGCCCAAGCAAACGGCAAAAAGATCTACCAGGGTGATGTTCTCCCTCGATAAGCCTGTAGAGTCAGTGGCAATACGCCGCTGGAACTCGAAAAGAGGGTCACCAGTGGCAATACGCCGCCGGAACTTTGCAAACAACGTTACCATAAGCAATACGCCGCTGGGGACCCAGTCAAATTGAGGAAAGCAACACGTCGCTGGAAGATAGCCGACAAACCTGCAAGCGTAGGCGCCGTTGTCACTATAATAGTTACTATGTATGTAATACGAACGTGGATGCCGAGGTGACGCCCCAACGGAGCATTCAAGAGTGGAGGAGACAACCACTATAAGTTCTTGTCTCCCATTTTCCCAGCCGCTGGGCCGTCCCACCCAACGTACTGGTACCCTGTCGGAAACGAGCCACTGCCGACCGAGGCCCGGAACCCCTGCGAGAGTCACGCTGTGACCGCGGTTTCGAGCTCCATCGTGAGTCAAGCAGAGGTCAAACTTACATAGAACAATTGCAACCTGGCCGTTCCGACAGGATGATCCCTCCGTGCACTAATCTATTTTCTTCTAATGTTCCAGCCGACCCGGGCACTGGGGGTCTACCAATCCAGCCGCACTAAAAATACAAACATAATGGTCTCCTCAAGCTCAAAAAACTCCGGAGGTAAACTCGCTCCCCATTCGGATCTCCGGGTGGGAGCTGGGCCGGGGGAGACTAACATGGAAGCGGTGAGAAGATCTCGGCCGGCAACACTTCGCCGCCCGTCGGAGATCAGAGGACAACGTGGGACACACACGGTCGCACCATCAGTCGGAGCCGTCGTACAACGCGGCCGCTTGCCTCGCGAATCCTCCTCACCGCGCTTCCCCCCTCTCCGCGCCGACGGTGGTGCAGACCCAACGAGGTTCCGGCCTTCAGGCCGTCCAAAATCACCCGGGAAGGGAACTGAACATTAGCTCTGCGATTAGCTCCGCGAACAGCCCCGCGACCGCGTGCGAAACCACGTCCGTGCCCGCGTTGACCAGGGCTTCTGTGCCCGCAAGCGCTTCGTCTCCGCCTTCGACCAGCGTCCCCACTACCCACCCGAACGTACCACAAGGAGAAAGGCTTTCGGAGCCCGCGACCGCGAACGCGTACACGGGAATTAGGATAATGCAGCTGAACATGTGACGTTCAGAAGTAGTTAGCGGAGAAGTGCGTCAGCTTGTAGCCGAAAAGCGACTTGACGTCCTGTTATTGCAGGAAATGTACGTCATGAAGCAGGGCGCGAGCAGCACTATCTGTAGCTTAGGAGCCGGAGTGAGGATTGCGGCCGACCAGACACAGTCCCCGTGGGCTGCCGTGGCCGTCTGCAACCCTCACCTCGATGCAGTTTTCGTCTCGCAGCTCAGCAACTCCCACTGCGCGTGTGCGGAGGTGCTGGCACCCGGCTGCTCGTTCTACGTCGTATCGTGTTACTTTCAGCACTGCGACGAGATCGAGAAGCACCTCAGACACCTCGAAATGGTATTAAGTTCGCTGAGGGGGCAGAGAGTATTAGTTTCACTAGACGCGAACGCGCGATCACCTCTCTGGGGCCTACAGAACGCCGACGACAGAGGAGCCCAGTTGGAAGCCCTCATAGCAGCGTTCAACATGGAAGTTGTAAACGACGTCGATCAGCCACCGACCTTCTGGACACCGAGGGGATCTTCCTACATCGACGTGACATTGGCGTCACCATCAATGGCCGGGCTCATCCGCGGATGGAATGTCAGGGACGACTGGACGACAAGCGACCACAGAGCCGTGGACATCAGGCTGAGGGTACCAAAGAAGACCTCCGCAGCAGCATCATCACCATCATCAACAGGACGGAATGCAGCCAACAACAACAGGTTCAGCACGCGCAAAGCCAACTGGGCGAAATTCGGGGAGCGCCTGGCCGATCTTTCCCGAGCGAGACTGGCGCCCCTCGAACTGGAGTCGGCGGAAGGAGTCGAGAGAATGGCAGAAACGCTTGCAGTCGTCATAACTGATGCCTGCACAGCGTCGATGCCACGTAAACGTAAGTTTAGGAAGTCCAACCCGTGGTGGACGAAAGAGCTCACGGAGCTCAAGAAGGCCGCATACCAGCGGAGACGTGCCTTCCAGCAAGAAAGAGACGAGCTCGCTCGCCCCCGGAAGAAGCTGACTTACCGCTCCTCAGTGCGTAAGTACAGCAGGGAGGTGAAGAAGGCGAAGCTCGAGAGCTGGCAGAAGTTCGTAACGTCGCACGGGAACGAGAAGCCCTGGGGCACCGTATACAAACTCCAGGCGAAGAAACTCCAAGTTCAGAGTGTGCTTAGCACTCTCCGGCGTGGAAACGGTCATACGACCAGCGCGGTAGAAACAGCTAAATTGCTGCTGGAAGCACACGTCCCCGAAAACCGCGTAGAAGAGTATACGCCCGAGCAGCGTACAATTAGGGAAAGTGCACGAATCGCACCAAGCACGGAAGACGCTTCCCCGTTCGTTAAAGAGGAAGTCATCGACGCGGTTAGGACTTTTAAAAATAATAAAGCGTCGGGGCTTGATTGCATCGAAGTCGGGGTGCTGAAGGCTGCGGCCTCAGTCATTCCCGACCAACTGGTACGGCTCTTCAACGGGTGCCTTCAGTGGGGTGTCTTCCCCTCGATCTGGAAGGAAGGCTCGCTTAGAATTCTCCTGAAGGGCGAAGGGAAAGACGTGAAGGACCCGAAATCATACCGACCGATTTGCCTCCTCTCTGTTGTAGGGAAACTTTTCGAGAAACTCCTTAAGAGAAGACTAGACCAGACCGCGATGGCACCGGGCCAGATTTCCGAGCGGCAGTATGGCTTCATGCCTAACAAATCGACAGAGCTCGCGATTGCTGAGCTGCACCGCATAGTCGATGCTACCGAGGATAGATATGCGGTGGGGCTGCTCTTCGACATTTCGGGCGCGTTCGACAACGTTTGGTGGCCCTTAGTATTGCAAAGTCTAAGGGAGCGAGGCTGCCCGCGGAATGTCTTCGAAGTGATCGCGAATTACTTCGACAACCGCAGGGTAAGCATCGCAGCAGGAGAAGAGAAGATTTCCAAGCGCGCCACTAGAGGATGCCCTCAGGGATGTCTGTCCTCGCAAAGGCGTGCTGGAACCTCGTGTTTGACGAGCTCCTGAGGCTACTCGAAGCCTTGATCTCGGGTAAATTCATCGCGTACGCGGACGACCTTATTGTAGTTATAACCGGGAACAGCAGGAGGGAATTAGAGATCAAGGGACAACAAGTTGTAGACCAGATACTGAACTGGTGCAAATCTGCGAAGCTCGAACTGTCAGCCTGCAAAACAGAAGCAATCGTGCTTAAGAGCGGCTACATCGAGCAGAAGTTATTAGGAAGCAGAGGAGGCTCGCGTCCGGATAGGAAGCGAAAGGCAGCTATGCCGCACAAGGCGAACCTTGCGAATAGTCCACCGACCATCCGAATAGGGCAAACCACCATCGCGTTCAAGTCCGCCGTGCAATACCTAGGCGTTCACTTCGATAGTGGCATGGGTGTCCGATCCCACTGCCGATATCTACGCGACAAGGTCGGGTCGCTCTTCGCGAAATTCGGGAAGCTCGCGAGAAGCCGATGGGGACTTAGATTCAGGGCTCCCTCCGCAATATACCGCGGAGTCTTCCTGCCAGTGGCGACGTACGCTACCGCCGATTGGTCAGACTTGTGCGGAGAGAAAGAACTGGCAGTGCTCAGGGGCATGCAGCGCCAGCGCTCTCGTTGGGGTGACTGGCGCATATCGCTGGTCATCGTGGGACAGCATGTGCGTTGTGGCTGGCGCGGTCCCGGTCGACATCTTGCTAGAGCAGCGTAGGGCACTCTTCAAGACGAAGAACGGAACGGACGCCAGGTTCGGGAGCATAGTCGTAGGCGCGGGGAACGACGATGCAAAAAATCTGTTACAGGTTGAAGCAGAAAAGATGTGGCAGGCCAAGTGGGCAACCTCCCACAAAGGCCGCACGACATACGCCTTCTTTAACGACGTCGACGAGCGAATGGCAGCGAAATGGACGAGACCGAGCTCCTACACCACGCAGGTGCTCACCGGACATGGGAAATTCAACGCACGGCTCCACAGGTACGGAGTCACCGACAGCAGCAGCTGCGCCTGCGGGAGCGAGGAGGACACAGTCGGACACTTCCTCCTCGAGTGGCCGATCTTCGACCCGCAGAGGGAGGCTCTACGAGACATAGTCCCCACCGGCGATTGGAGATGGCCAGAAGCGGCGCATCATCTCGTATCGTCTCCAGAGGCCTCTTCCCTCTTCGAAGACTACTGCCGCGAAACCCTGTGGATAAAGGGACTTACAGAGTAGAGACACAAAAGTGAAAGTGTAAAGTGTAAAAGTGTAATGAAATAAACTAAGTGTAAGCATACGCGTGGACAAAAATAAACGACCAAGGACAAAATGGAACTTGGACAAACCGAAGCGCCCTATCGAGCTATATCGTAGTGCTCGGGAAGGCACGACAGCCCCGCGAGAAAACTTACGGATCCGCTGCCGCGCCGGGCCTCCACCAAAGAACAGGAATGTTCTACCTCCTGTTGCAGGAATCCAACCTTCCTCTCTCCTTCACTTCCATCGCCCTAAAGGGTCAGGGTGTGCGTGCGAGCGGCACGCAGCGAGTTCGCCTTCCCGTGGATCCCCGTGAGCGTAGGCGACCGAACGAGGAGATATCCTCGGTCGGCCGCGTGCGGTCAAAGAACTCGTCCACTGTATACGCTCGGTGGCACTGCTGGATTTTTCCATTGCCCGTTCAACTTGAACAGTGGAGCCGCCTCGCTAAAAGTAGATATCAAATTTATGCTATGCGTTTGCCTGAACGGCGTGGAAGCACATCCCAAGTCTCCTTCGCGGAGGCCGGATGCCCAATGAATGTCCCTATCTACTGGGTCCTAGAAGGTCCAGGGTTCTATTCCCTGGTGCGCCAACCCCCTCCTCCACGCGGAAGGACCTGGAAACCCTCGGGTTACTAATGTGGGCTCTGGTATTGGAACGAGGGAGCTCCAGCGTGAGTGATGATTCTGCAATCACCGCGGCTCCCCGGGTAAACGATAGACCACACGGCGTTTACCCATAAAGCTGCTTGTCGTGAGCTACCCAATCCCTACCGTTTGGGGGTAGGGCAAAGGATGCCGCTCGCAGCAAAGAAGTGTGGTATCCTTATCTCTATAAAGAGAAAGGCCTACGGGGACTCTCACGAGAGTGCCAGATAATGATTGCGCGCGACCCGGCTGATGGGAGCAACACCGCCTGGTGTATGCTACAATCAATGGGCCAATCACAGGCACCGTGGTCCCCGAGCTGCTGAAATACTCAGCTGTGAGGCATGCAGCCGCGGCATCGAACTCCTTCGTGAGTCACAGCCGAGATAACGACTGCGGGCCCTTCCTGCCCAACCCTGCGAAATTTTGTTCTACACCTCCCCGGTTATCCTGTGACCGAGGTTCGGGGCTCCTGCGGAGCTGCAAGTTTCTAAGGCTGGGGCGATAAAGCCAGGCGCTCATTCGTGAGTCACAACGTGACCGAGGCCCGAGGCTTTAGTACTGGGCGACGAACGGGACTTCTCACGAAGTCTGCTACGATCGGTCGTCGCCGGATTGTCTCTCTAACGAAAGGCAATCGACCGGCAGAAGGCGCACCCTACGACCCCAGCAGGCGGTACCTGTACATGTACTCGTACCGTTAATTCGTAGGGTGAAATAAAACGACAAGGTGAGCGTCCCACCTAATGTCAAACCTGCTCGGCTGTGTCAGACTCTCCCGTCGAAGCACGCCGCATACCTCTCCAAACCACCTTTCACCTCCCTCTCCTCAATTTCCATCGCCTGAAAGGGTCGGTTGTGCGTGCGAGCGGCACGCAGCGAGTTCGCCTTCCCGTGGTTCCCCATGAGCGCAGGCGTTTGGGCGAGGAATACCATATCCTCCCACAAACGCATGCGGCCAAAGAACTCGTCCACTGTATACGCTCGGTGGCACTGCTGGATTTTTCCATTGCCCGTTCACCTTGAACAGTGGAGCCGCCTCGCTAAAAGTAGATATAAAATTTATGCTATGCGTGTGCCCATCGTTGGCGAGGAAGCATATCCGAAGTCTCCTTCGCGGAGGCCGGGTGCACATTAAATGTTCCTATCTACTGACTTGACCGCTAGGTGGCGCAGAGTAACGACGCGTCTTCATGTCGCTCCGTATTCCGAGTGCCAAATATATGGTTAATATCAGCGCAAACATTTTAGAAAGTGATTCACAGTATTACACTAGTGCAAGCGGACAATATCGTGTAAAAATTTTGTCAAAATCATTACTTAAAGAAAAATTAGAGCGGAATACCGGTCGACGACGGTCGGCGAGAGGCCATAGCGACACGTCGCTCCCCGGATCGATAATATCTCGACTCCAGACAACAGGATAGTATTACATTCACTCGTGCAGGTACTCCCAGTGCAGGAGAATCGACTCCCAGTAATCGCTTCGCGTTAAAGACAGCACAAGTTCCGATTTTCGCGAAAATAAGTGAGTGCGTGGCCGTATCCGCCATCTTGGACGCCATTCCCACGCAGCCACGGGCGCCATCTTGGACGCCGTACAGTGGTCCGAATCGGGAAATTCAGTGACATTTTGTTATAACTTTTGAACCATTACAGATATTGCAATGAAATTTTCACTACAAATATTTAAAAAATAGTCATTTTTAATTATAGATAATTAAATATTTTTTGCATTTGTTAAACAATATTTATTAATTAATTTTCATTGATACTTTGTTATTGATAATAAATTTGTTTACATACAACTATTTTCACTAACTATTTTTTGTAATAATTTATAATTAAAATTTTTTCGTCCATACCGAGAAGTTCTGTGACACTGCCACAGCTTTTGAACCATAAAAGTTATTCTGGTGAAACTTTCACTGAAAAATATGAAAAAATAATCACTTTTTAATGATAAATAATTTAATATGTTTAGTGTTTGTTGAATTATTTTTAATAACATTTTACTTACTTTACTGGCTGATTTACTTAAATCTATGCAAGTACCAATTCTGCAGCTTCTTGATCTAGCGGCCTTTTCTTTTTATTTTGTGATTTTACTCTTATTGTCGATATATAGGGATCGGAAGTTAGGAGCAATCTATTAAGTAAATCCTCGTTTGTGCTGATCCTGGAGTTTTTCGTTGTGTTCCTGCTTCTAAATTTCTTAAAATCTTTGTGTTTCGTTTCCTGTGCCTCCTCAGAAAGCTGTCCAATCGGTAGCAAAGCATTTTGTACGATATCCTTGCCGTGGATTAATATTTTGTGTATGGAGGCAGGCCTGTAATACCATCCATAACGTTGCACATAATATTTTGCTGTTTGTAGCGTATATTCTCCGAATTTGGTAATATTTATTTTGTATGGTGACGAAATTATTTGTACGATCACATGCAGCCTTTTAATTAAATCAACGTCAATTTCTGTTATTTCCGCGGAAATTTCAGCATTCTGAAAAAACCTTCTTGCCGTATTCCCATCGTTTGATGAGCCCCATCCTTGTTTTACATAGTCGACGACTAGTCCCAATTTTTCTTTAAATTGTTCTTGTATCTTCTTTTTTCTTTCGCTTCGAATGTTTTTTAAATCGGGTGTGTTAGCACTCCATTTTTGAAAAGGTATATTATACGATACGTGCAATATCCATTCAAAGCATCTTATCCAAGCATGCAGCGAAGAAATTCCAAAAGAATAATTATTATTATTTGTGGGTTTTGATTTTACAAATTCTAAATCATTCATCTCCGTTGGTTTTGCATCGCATATATAACAACGCATAGAGGATTTCGTACTCGTAATCGCATTACAAATTTTATTATCTACCATTGTAAACAGCATGGTATATTCGATAGATATATTATTTATTTTAAACGACTTCAAATTTCGAATTTCATTATTTATTCTATTAGTTTCTTGCTCTATAATTATTTGAGACTCTTTAGTAAATTCGAATTTTATTGGCCGGCAATACCAAGGAGATGATGGTCGCGGATTTTCCCAGAGGATTTGTGAAGTTAATTTGTTATATAACTTTAACGGAACCATACTAGATATAAAAACAGATTCTTCATCCGTATTAAGGTCTGCATGAAATACTTGTTTATATCTTTGCTGGCTTGAAGCACCATCGCAACCCCATTTGCATATGAGAATTAGTTGATTATTACTTGGCAATGTATCTAAACTTTTCAATATGCGGGAAATTGTATGGTCTAACAAGGCTTGTAATTCGACTTGAGCATATGTTTCAGTAATTTTCATACTACTCTTCGCTGGATAGCACTATATTTTTTCTTGCGACAGTTTAAAATAAGAGGGCCACAGATTGTTCATGCATTTTATGGCTGAATTTCTAATGGTAATATACTGAAACTTGGAGAGTTCAGCCATAATGAAAATGCTTAAAGCTTTTTCTGCTGAAAACGTTTTCTGTTGAAGTATGTGTCCTTTTTTAAAAAACGTTTCAATATTTTTGTCGTTTTTACAGTAAAATAAATATTGCAGTACGCGCAACTCCCGATGCATGCCTTTTTTTCGCAATTTCATCTTTAGTGCACTCAGTAATTCATCGAGAGAAAAATTATTAATGAGAGATCGAGATCTCCGTATTCTTTCCCTGCTACTGCATTGAGAATATAACTTTCGTCCTTTGTATATGTGTACCGTAGACGATTTTTTATGTAATGGGGTATTTGCCGAACTTGAAAACGGAATCTCTGCCAATATGGCACTTAGATATGAAAAATCTTTTTCCAACCATGACTTATTACGTTGAAGGAATCTCACTTGTGTATAACATGACTGTCTCCACTTCTGTTTTAATTTACTAGTGAATACTTTTAAACTCTTCGTTAATCCTTCTGATTGTTCCAGAGAAAGGTTAATTCGTTCACATATTTCTTTATGTAAGAATGAGTAATCACCCATGTCCTTTGACGAATTTTTTAATCTTATAAATAAGTCTCGATGTTTTGGAAAAGCTTCCATTCTCGACGCTCGATAATTAATATCTGAATAGCAAATATGAATCGTTACATGCGAAATTACTGAGGCAATAAGTGCTTAGTCGTTGTTGTACTTACCAAATATAAACCAAATAAAAGATGATATAATGTAAAATAAATCAAAACTTATTCTAATTAAACGATAAATGAATATATATATAACACGCATTAAGAATAACTGAACTAAACACGGATTAAATATATACATATATATGATACACACTAAATACACACTGTACAAGTCTTTACTATAAATCCTTTACTCTGTATTCTCTCCAATGGTTCTGTCTCATCCGAATGCAAACTAAAAATAAAAATGAGAAAACAATTGATTCCTCATCAGCAGCATATAATAAACAATTGACTGTAGGCTACAATCAAAACAGTCCGCTTGCACGCGCGCGAGGTTCTTCGCGTCTCGCACAATCCTGGCGCTCGACGCAGCGATGGATACACTTGAATCACTAATAACTTGCGTCGATGGACGATGTTAGTAGTAAATCGTGCATAACTATATAGGGAAAAGTGTACTGAACATTGTACAATTTGTAAATATGCGGTACTAATTGGAACTCAAAAGATATTTCGTATCAAAGATGAAGAATTTTGACAATTTCCGTGCCTTCAATGTACATTATTTTTTTAATACATTATTTAAATTAATTTTTAATTGTCAGTGTAAATTTTTATCGTAATGGAATTCTCTTCATTTTAAAATAAGAACAGAGGAAAAATATTAAACAGGTGTGTCAGGGCATCCAGATAAAGATAAGTATCTTTTTTCTGCGAAACAAGCTATTTTCAAAATGTCCAACTTCACGTGCTCGTCGCGATTACAATTTTAATTATATTTTATTAATTTCTTTATTTTCGAGGTAGATGGATATTTATGAAGCAATACAAACTTTGTACATGTCAATATGAGAAAGTTCATTTTTCGACAAAATGTCACTGAATTTTTCGATCCGGACCACTGTGCGCCGCTCTCGTCGCCATCTTGGAAGCTGCCATAGCCGCCAAATTCAAATCCGCAGTAGCTATGCAGTCCCACCAAACGAGAAAAGCGCCGCCCCGCCGGGCAAGCGCGTCGCCGATACAATGATGCCATCGTCGAAGCAGGCCAAAGTGACGAAAACCATGAAGACAACGCAGAACATCCCGAAACGAACGCAACCACAGCCACAGCCACAGTCGAAACCGTCGAAAAAGCCACCAACCGCAGTATCGTCCACCATGGTAAGCAATGTACGTGCAAATGCGGTAAATAAAAAGGAACACGCGGCTATTCTGATTGCAGAGACCCAGAAGACCAACAAGAGGCCAAAGCAGAAGGACATCGCAAACGACTCCGACTCATCATCAGATAGAGATGACAATAAGAAGACGAAGCTGGACAACGACATGGAAATAGAGGAACCCAACACAAGCAGCAGCGAAAAGTCCGACACAGACGACGAACCAAACCCGGAGCCACTTATCAACGAATGCTGCATGCAGAACCAGTGCTGCAAAGACGTCGAAACCCCAGGCGAAAAACTGAGCCTTAGAGAAAAGGCAGACAATGTCAGAAAGAACCTAATTTCTGTCCTGAACAACCAGAAATCCCCGATTTCTGGCACATCCATGGACCTCCGACAAATTTTTGTAAATTTCTCCGAGCCGAAAAAGAGTGCGAGTACACGAAAACCAGGAAGAGATGGATTTAATCAACGAGGCACGATCACCATCGCCAACACCAACGGAGGAGGAGAAATTGCTCCTACCCATCCGCCCAGCAGACGAGAAGAGACCAACTGGTGGAAAAGAAATGGAGAAGACCAGGAATGAAGAGAAAACAATTGCTATAATAGCAAAAGGCTTCCCTGAAGAGGAAATTGGAAGGGAGCAGGCAAATTGCTTAATCGCCTTGCTGGCAGAGCAGGCATTGGAACAAGAGCTCCCCCTAGAGCTACCCAGATGGGGGCTCAAAAGAGGAGGATTGATAATGACCTTGGGCCGACTCACCACTAGAAGAGATGTGGACAAGGCCCTGGATAAGATTGAGATCAAAGGGTTGAAATTTTCCACCGTAGAGGCCGGAAAATTAAATAAAGCGACGTTGATAGCTCTATATGTGAGCAACAAGGAGCTTAAGCTTACCACCATACTGGGACTGTTGGGGAGGGAGCATAAACAGCTCACAACAAGAAGATGGACGGAAATACGGAGCAGGACATCCGGCGAACGAGGAAAGGAGTTTACAATGGAAATTGGAGCGAGGGACGCGGCCCATCTTAAAAAGACGGGACCCAAACTGGGAATAATGGGAGGAGCGATTAGAGTGACAGTGACATTTATAAACAGAGACTCCAAGTGAATCGTGCTAAGTTAAGTTTAATGATAATTAGAGATAAGATAATATATAAGATTAGCATAAGTGTACAAGTGTGTTAATTTAAGTTTAAGTGATAGAATTAAGATAGTGCATAAGTTAGCATAAGTGTACAGAAGTTGTAAGCATTGCGTATTAGTACATAAGCCTTTATACTGACAAGCGTACGTAGAATTAATATTGTAAAGCGGTACATTAAGTTATATTAATTAATCATAATATTAACGAAAATTCTTTAGACGTTTACATTTTTGCTGAATCTAAATAAATTGCGAGTTGTGACATGTATATAGTGTGTACTCACATTCCTACCCTACCCACCTCTAACATAATTTAGTATACTTATAAATATAATCTAAATTTAAGCTAGCTTAATTTAAACTTCTTTCTCTCTTTTTTTTTTTTTTCTATAGTAAAAGGGATATTGAAAAACTAAGATGCAGGCCGCTGGAGAAGAACTGCAAAATCCAGCACAGCAACAATGGGTAAGAGTAGAGTTGCGGTGGAAGCGGCGAGCGGTGGAAACGGTGGTATGTGCCGAAAGGCTGTCACGAATGCTGGTTGATCTTCACCATGCTGCTATCATTGACGCTCGGCGCTCCACCGTAGCTCTGCCCTAATTCTAAGAGAAAGAGAAGGACAGAGAGAGAGAGGGCGGGAGAGATAGAGCGTGGGAAGGAGTGAATGAGAGGGAGAAAAATGGAAAAAGGATGAGAGAACGGGGGAGAGTACAAAAAAGAGAGAGCGAGAAAAAAAGAAAGAGAGTAAGAAAGGCTGCCGCTGTTGCAGGGAACGGGGGGCGAAGCGAACAGGAGGCAGAGCCCCTTAGCTAATCCCAAAAATATAAACTAAGTTAGTAATAAGCAAAATCTAGTAGTAGTAAAAGTAGTAATAGTAAGGCGAAGGACCGGTCTGAACAGATCCGGAACCAAAATGTAAAATGTAATAAATAAAATAAAGAAACGATGCTCCACCCATCCTAAACCCTAACCTCGCAATCCACCGGGTAATACCACAGCTACAAAATATCAATCTAGTTCAGGGTATTAGATTAAGTAGAATATCGGATAAAGAAGCAATACAACTTAGATGATTAATACATTTCTTGTTTATATCAGTAACAAGTAATACAAGTACAATTATAATATAAGTAATATGGATTGATGGTAGGGCATACAAGTCGTGGAAAGCGACTATACCGGAAGCGTGTGCACGTGTATGTAGCAACAAGTGGACGGGTTGGTCTCACTCCACTGCGGGCGGATTGGTCCCCCATCCTCTCTCCCTCTTCTCCCCTGACAACCCTAAAAAGAAAAAGAAACAATATGTAAAATAATAATAATCATAATCATTCATTCAGCCTACAGGTCACCATCAAGTAATTAAATTGACCAGGTTAAAGAAACAAGCGACAACACACAACAGGATAAGAAAGAACGCGAGAGTCAACAGGTGCACAGGAAAAGAACAAGAAACGGCAAAACGGAAGAACGAGAAGAAACGGAATAAAACCGTAAACGGAATATAAATGAAAACGGAATACAATCAAAAACGGAGCACAACCGAAAACGGAATATAACTGAAAACGGAATACAACCGAAAAAGGAATATAACTGAAAACGGAAACAGGAACCTATACAACCAAAAAAGGAAAACTGAAACAGGATTATCTCTCAAAATGAGAATAATCCAGATAAATCTGCACCACGCAGCAGGAGCATCAGCTCTCCTGACTAAAAACTTTATCGAAGGAAACTACGACATAGCACTCGTACAAGAACCCTGGATAACCCATGGGGGAATAAAAGGACTGAGCCAAGCTGGCAACATACACGCAAACAATGTAAACAACGAAACCAGAACATGTATCATAACAAGAAAAGGAATAACGGGGACAATCATGCCTCAATTTAGCGACAACAATATCACAACAATATCCCTACAAACTGGACAGGGGACAGAGCACAGAGAAGTAATTGTAGCTTCGCTATACCTCCCACATGCAGGGAAAGAAATACCAGGTCAGACATGTATAGACATACTGGACTGGACCCAAAACAAAGACACACCCATAATCTTGGGGGCAGACGCAAATGCAAGGAACACTGCATGGGGCAGTACTGACACAAACATAAGGGGAAAAAAGCTACTAAACTTTATCAACGAGGAAGGACTGAATATCCTGAACATTGGAAACACTCCCACCTTCATCACAAGAGACAGAAGGGAAGTACTGGATATAACATTATGTTCTTCGAACATAACCAACAATATCCAGGAATGGGAAGTACTAAAAAAGGAAAGCCTATCAGACCATAAATACATCAGTTTCTATGTAACATGGGACAATCTGACAGAAACACAAGAAAAAAGATACGCAAAAGACACGGACTGGCAAAAGTTCGATAAACTAAATGAGACAAAGATAAAACTCTTGAAAGGCAGCTACGGAAACCCAGAGGCAATAGACACATACGCGGAAGAACTAGCCAAGAACATCAGGGAAAGCTGGGAGGACTCGACCCAGACAAGGGAAATAAATACAAACAAGAAAATCACTTGGTGGAATAAACGGCTCGAAACGAGACTAAGGAAAACAAAAGAAAAAAGAAACAAAGCCAAGAGAGCTGGCAAACAAAACAACACGCACAAATGGAACAGTTATACGAAGGAAAGAACGAAACTGAGAAAGGAAATAATGAAAAGCAAAACAGACAACTGGAGGAAATTCACAAAATCAATAACAAGCATGCCGGCAGCGGCTAGAATAACGGAAGTACTTCTGAGATGCGGAGGTACAACAATGGGAGCCATAAAAAAGGATAATAGAATGCTACACGAGAATAACGAAATAATGGAACAATTACTGACAACGCACTTCCCGGGCTTTAATAAAAACCCAGAAATGCCAGTAATAACCGAAGACAGACTTACACCAGACTGGAAATTAGCAAATCAAATAGCCAACCCGGCAAAAGTAAAATGGGCAATCAACTCATTTAAATCCAATAAGGCACCGGGAATGGACGAACTAAGTCCAAAGATCCTAAAGGTAGCCCAAAAACAATACGGACAGGCAATAACGAACCTGATCAAAGCAAGCATCGCACTAGGTCACATACCAAATGCATGGACAAATACAAAAGTGGTGTTTCTACCTAAACCAGGCAAGAAAGATTATACGGAAGCAAAGGCATACAGACCAATCTGTCTAACATCCTTTTTGCTAAAAACGGCCGAGAGATTAATCGACCGGCACATAAAAACGGTAACCCTGAGGAACAAAGACCTATTCCCTGGGCAACATGCCTACAGAACAGGCCACTCGACAGAAGTAGCACTCCACAGAGTAGTCTGCGAAGTCGAAACAGCCAAAAGAAAGAAGGAACATGTAATAGCATGCTTCATGGACATAGAAGGCGCATTCAATATGACGCCCATAGAAACAATAAAACAAGCACTAGAAGACTTTGGTGTGGAAGAGAATATCAAAAGGTGGATCATAAACATGCTCAGCAACAGAAAAATACAGGCGCATAGAGGAAATGCAACAGTAACAGGAGAGGTAAAAAGAGGCACCCCACAAGGAGGAATACTATCCCCCCTTCTATGGTGCCTAGCCCTAGACTCGCTACTATGGGAACTAAAGAACTGCGGAGCAGAGATAATCGCATACGCAGACGACGCGGCGATAATATACAGACACAAGAACAAGCAAAAATGCTTAGACGTCATACAAACAGCCTTGAACATCACCGAGATATGGTGTAACTCGGTAGGACTGTCGGTAAATCCGGAAAAAATGGAAGTAATAGAGTTCACAGGGGCAACAAAATACCCCGAGGATAGCGGACTAACGTACATGGGAGCGTCACTCCCGCTCAAACAGAGTGTCAAATATCTTGGCATAACAATAAACAGGAAACTAAAATGGAGACAACATGTCTTTAGTAAAATAAACTTAGCAAAGAGAAACCTGATCATGCTGAACAGAGCAGTTGGGTCAACATGGGGTATGACTCCGAAAACAATGAAATGGATATACGAGGCAATCGTGGTACCTAGAGTCACATACGGAGCCATAATATGGTGGCAAGCAACCAACCTAGTTACAATAAAAACTCAAGGAGCTGGACAGCCTACAAGGCGCAGCAAATAGAAAAATCTTGGGATGTGCGAGGAACACACCCTTAAGAACAATGGAAGTCCTAACCAATACCAACCCATTGGATATAAGGATAAAAGAACTGGCTCTGAAAACAGCATACAGACTAAAGAGTTGGGGCCAATGGAACGAACTTGAATTTGGCCACTCCAACATAATAGAAAGCGAAGGCAACGAAACAATAAAGAATCTGGCTCAACTGCCTAAAGATAACGATCAACGAAGATACATGGATCAAAAACTATATAAAACAGAGATCAGACTAAGGAAAGAATGGGAAAAAGGAACACCGAACGAACTAAAAAACACGGAACTCTGGTACACGGACGGCTCCAGAAAAGAAAACCTCACGGGCGCAGCCTGGACGAATAATAAAGGAACAGACTGCTACATCAAGCTTGGAGAATACCCAACGGTATATCAAGCGGAGCTACTGGCCGTGCAAATGTGCGCCAGAGAAATAAAAAACCGAGATTGTAACCAGGAAATGATCACCATCTGCTCAGATAGCCAGGCGGTGATAAAAAGCCTACAAAAAATGGAAAGTAGATCAAAACTACTATGGGAAACGCACGAAGCTCTAAATGACCTGGGCAAAACGGGTAAAGTCGTGAGACTCACGTGGATACCAGGTCATTCGGGCCATACGGGCAATGAGAAAGCAGACAAACTGGCAAACAAGGGCTCCGACTCCCAACCAGTAGGTCCACAACCAATGATTGGAATTCAAAAAAAAAAAAAAAAAAAAAAAGGTTAGGTTAGGTTAGGTTAGGTTAGGGTGGGGTCTCAGGATCTTGGGCGCCTACAGTGGTGATTCAGATCCACTGTCGGTCCGTACTCTCTATTTGAGGGTTGTCCAAGGTCTAAACCCTCTCGCTCCACCTCCTCGTGGTGGACCCTGGGACACGTTTCGGCGTGTGCTAACGGAGCGAGGGGTGTACTCCGGGGCGTTGCCTGGTTCTTTTTACAGTGAATTCACAGTCCGGCCAGCGTCCCTGAGTACGGTATGAATGTATGTATGAATGTGTGTGTGAATGAGCTGCAGTCGGGGGTTTCCCACTTGGACGCCGACCAGTTGGACGCGTGCCGATTGGACGGTCCCGATTGGACGCGTTCCTTTTGGACGCCGTGCCGACTGGACGCGTTCCTTTTGGACGCCGTGCCGATTGGACGCGTTCCTTTTGGACGCCGTGCCGAATGGACGCGTTCCTTTTGGACGCCGTGCCGGTTGGACGCGTTGCTTTTGGACGCCGTGCCGATTGGACGGTTTATAAGTATATTATGTATACCGTTTGACAGGTGTAGGTTAGAATAGAGGATTATTTAGAAGATAGTTATTAGGATATCTGAGGAATATTCATCATTTTAGAGCATGAAACAGGAGAAAAGATACAATAATATTGCTCAGTGACGCAGATTTATTAGTTTCTGACATACAGAGTGTCGATTAAAATACCACGACAAATAACAGAAATATGTTCTCGAAACAGAAATGTAATTACTTTCTTGCAAGATATATCTGGAATTATGATTAAGTATATTTGAAATAAACAGGTTTATACATAAAGATGAATTCCATATATTTTAATTTCCTACTTCAATTTTCTAAATATAGAATGCTAGTTACAATTGACATTGTTATCTTCTACTTTCGGAGGAAGACTTTTACAAAGTAACGATTTATAAGAGAAATAACTTGTAACAACGTAGTATCATCCATATCACTGACTGTTGTACTTTCTACTTGTACATATCGAGTACAAAGGTCTCCGTTAGTCGTGTACTCGAGCAATCTGTCTTCTGAAAAAGATTTACATTAGATAGCTAATCGTCGTTTTCAGACGGTGGTCAAGTTTTTTTATACTATTTTATTAATTAAAATTGTTTTGCAGATACTGACATATGTATAAGCGGTAGTTAAATTGATGACCAGAGTTTAATAGAAGGTAAATTTTTTACTTATTCATATCATCACTGTTTTCACAGCAATGTTTTCATTCAACAGTTTGTCAGCATTTAATATGTTATTTTTGATAAATACAGTGTAAATGATATATGTGTATAAAATACAATGCAGTATTTGCAAAACGATAATATATATGTAGTACATGATATCATATAATATCATTTTATATTGTTATCTTTTAATACAAAATTAAATTTCACAAATGCATAATATACATATTTTATAGTATTTTAAAATTAATCTTGTTTTGGTGTATTCTGTTTCCATGTTGTTAAATAGAAGAAGCATCTGGACAAAGGATTTGCTGCTGCAAGTCAGGCGTCTCCAGAATAATAGTACCATGCGGTCACACATATTTCTACAAGTAGTAATAAATAATTTATATTAACCAAACTAAAGCATTTTTTATATAGACCAATATCCTTCAATAACTTGTAACAACGTAGTTTCATCCATATCACTGACTGTTGTACTTTCTACTTGTACATATCGAGTACAAAGGTCTCCGTTAGTCGTGTACTCGAGCAATCTGTCTTCTGAAAAAGATTTATATTAAATAGCTATAACAGAATTCATCTCAGTTTGGGGATAGAGATATTTACCTATACTAAATGTTCCACTAAAGCAAGTTCCATTATACGCATCACTTTTATCGCTGTCTGAAAACGAATTTAAAATATTTTACTTGAAGCATACGTCGAACGTAGCGTAGGTAATGTATGAAAACGTACCACTTGACTTATAAACATAGTGCTGTTGTTCATAATCTTTATTAAACATCTTCAAAAATTGACCAATTGGCGGTATCCCGGAAACTATATTATCTTGGCATAACTTAATATTGGCATTCCTTTCTCTATTGGCACGAGTACGAATTCGTGTGACTTTTAAGGTTTTTTTAATAAACGTTGGTAATCACTCTTTCCATCTTTGATTTGCTTTAAGTTCTCTGTAAATCTATTTTATTAAAATGTTAGTGCAAAGAAACAAAAAGAATGACACGTATTAAAAGCATGTAAAACATTACCTTAAAGATCCACAAATTCGACAGCGTGGTTTGGAAACGTTGCGCAGGGGTATTATTAAAGGACTCAACGATGTTGTTAGTCCTCACTGGAGAACCGTATACGTTAACCTTGGAAGAAATAGGAAGCCACACATTGCGCAGATATGCCATAACCAGAAGTACAATTGGAAATGTGCCGCATGTACGGTCAGCGACTAACTGAATTTGATGTAATGCTTCTGGAAACATACCGGATGGAGCTAAAGGCATTATCATAGCCATTGATAGTATTTCTCTTGGTGCTCCTTGCAACCCCAACTTCTTCTACTTCCTTAGTAGAGCCTGAATAATGAAAAAAGGATTATTAGATTCCCTATTCCGCACGTTCACGAGGTAAGTATTACAAAAAATACATGAAAAATTCCAAGAGTTACATTCTACCTGAGTAAAATGAAACCAGCATCCATGTATGGTAACCCTGGGGAATTGTGCTTGTACACTTTCCATAGCAGCTCTCTCGTAGTCACACATGACAGTTTCTAAGTTGTCTTGCAATCGTGGAACAAGAGAAACTATTTTTCTCCATATTGCTTCGTACATTGCCTTAGTACGACATTCACATAAAACGAAAATGGTAGCGATTCCCTGTAAATTAACATCATTTTTTAATCTGACAATGTGAGACAAGCGTAATGGAAATTATCAATAGTGGTATACCGTGTCATTGTAACGTATGTGTACAGTGTAGAGTTGATGAAAAGGAGGCATTCGTGGTACCACCTAATAAGAGATAAAGAATGATCAAATAATAGAGACTCTCTTTACTTGAAAGATATTAATCATATAAATGGTTTATGTTAAATACTTACGGAAAAAGTACCATCCATATATATTTCTTTGGCATTTCCTAATTGGAGTGTTCCACTTAGTCGACCGATTGGACGCGTCCCTACTGGACGCGTCCCAATTGGACGATCCCGATTGGACGATCCCGATTGGACGATCCCGATTGGACGGACCCGATTGGACGCGTTCCTTTTAGGGTGCTTTTACGCTGAGCTTGCCGCGGACGGGAACGGGAAAAAGTCATAAAATTCGAGCGGGCCGACGGGCCACAGACCTTTTTTTTGTGCCACGCACAGCGGGGCACAGCGAGCGGGCCCGTCGGCCCGCTCGAATTTTATGACTTTTTCCCGTTCCCGTCCGCGGCAAGCTCAGCGTAAAAGCACCCTTAGACGCCGTCTCAATTGGACGATTCCGATTGGACGCGTTCCTTTTAGACTCCGTGCAGATTGAACGGTTTATGAGTAAATTATGTATATCGTTTGACAGGTTATAGTAGAGGATTATTTACAAGAAAAGATACAATAATATTGCTATCTAATTATTAACTTAAAGATGTTTTTATTCTAATACATTCAAAATATTTATATTTAAGTGTTGACCACATGGTCGAATTTTTTTTAAACGAAAATGGTAGCGATTCCCTGCAAATTAACATCATTTTTTAATCTGACAATGTGAGATAAGCGTAATGGAAATTATCAATAGTGGTATACCTTGTCATTGTAACGTATGTGTACAGTGTAGAGTTGATGAAAAGGAGGCATTCGTGGTACCACCTAATAACAGATAAAAAGTGATCAAATAGTAGACTTTCTTTACTTGAAAGATATTAATCATATAAATGGTTTATGTTAAATACTTACGGAAAAAGTACCATCCATATATATTTCTTTGGCATTTTCTAATGCAGTTAGCAATGTAGTATTTGAGAAAATTAGAGCGTATTTGTTATCCTTCGAGATTGCACATCCCTTGTAAATTTCTTTCAGGACATCATAATTATCTAATATTTCGTGCGCACTCTGCACAGTTTTTGGCAAACCTGGTCGTGGTTTTCTTTTCTTCCTTGACATTACCGATTTCATACTATTGTATGAAATATATATTGCAGTTGATTAGGGAATTCCCACAATGCTAATGCATTATCAAACCACAGTACAGTCGTCGAAAGAAAAGAAAAATGAATAATTATTTTGATTGGAACGTGACGGTCCTCCCTCCTTAAAATCATTGTCGTCCTCGACAATGGTGTCGGGTTTAATGTGGTAGTACATAACGGAACTGCATTGTGGAGGTGCAAGTGGTTTTTCATTGTTACCACATTCCTCCAGCATGGTTGATTTGAATTTTAGTACTTCTGCACAGCGTAAAAATTAGTGTCCCAGACATTAAATTTTCTTTTGATGTTATTTTCTTATTCTTTGCTTTATTCGTGTGTGTTCGTGTACTCCTTATGTTTTCATTTTTTAATAATCTTTTATAATTTGTTTCCTGATCCGCAATTAGATTCGTTGAGTTATCTGTATTTAAGAATAAAAAAACATATTAAGTGTATGTAATTAAAATTATTAGAAAAATGGACGCATTTTATTATAGTCTAATACAGTGGTTCTCAAATTGTACGTCGCGAAATAATTAAAATTATAGTAAAAATAAGTAAAATATGAAATCGAATTCTAGACATAAATCATTAAAATGAAAACAATACCTGCATATATAGGTACGCCGAAATTTCTTCATTTATTGTAAAGTGCGCATCGACCAAAAAATTTATTTATTATTGCTTGTAGAAATATGTGTGACCGCATGGTACTATTATTCTGGAGACGCCTGACTTGCAGCAGCAAATCCTTTGTCCAGATGCTTCTTCTATTTAACAACATGGAAACAGAATACACCAAAACAAGATTAATTTTAAAATACTATAAAATATGTATATTATGCATTTGTGAAATTTAATTTTGTATTAAAAGATAACAATATAAAATGATATTATATGATATCATGTACTACATATATATTATCGTTTTGCAAATACTGCATTGTATTTTATACACATATATCATTTACACTGTATTTATCAAAAATAACATATTAAATGCTGACAAACTGTTGAATGAAAACCATAAGTGAAGATATAAATAAGTAAAAAATTTACCTTCTATTAAACTCTGGTCATCAATTTAACTACCGCTTATACAAATGTCAGTATCTGCAAAACAATTTTAATTAATAAAATAGTATCCAAAAACTTGACCATCGTCTGAAAACGACGATTAGCTATCTAATGTAAATCTTTTTCAGAAGACAGATTGCTCGAGTACACGACTAACGGAGACCTTTGTACTCGATATGTACAAGTAGAAAGTACAACAGTCAGTGATATGGATGATACTACGTTGTTACAAGTTATTTCTCTTATAAATCGTTACTTTGTAAAAGTCTTTCTCCGAAAGTAGAAGATAACAATGTCAATTGTAACTAGCATTCTATATTTAGAAAATTGAAGTAGGAAATTAAAATATATGGAATTCATCTTTATGTATAAACCTGTTTATTTCAAATATACTTAATCATAATTCCAGATATATCTTGCAAGAAAGTAATTACATTTCTGTTTCGAGAACATATTTCTGTTATTTGTCGTGGTATTTTAATCGACACTCTGTATGTCAGAAACTAATAAATCTGCGTCACTGAGCAATATTATTGTATCTTTTCTCCTGTTTCATGCTCTAAAATGATGAATATTCCTCAGATATCCTAATAACTATCTTCTAAATAATCCTCTATTCTAACCTACACCTGTCAAACGGTATACATAATATACTTATAAATCGTCCAATCGGCACGGCGTCCAAAAGCAACGCGTCCAACCGGCACGGCGTCCAAAAGGAACGCGTCCATTCGGCACGGCGTCCAAAAGGAACGCGTCCAATCGGCACGGCGTCCAAAAGGAACGCGTCCAATCGGCACGGCGTCCAAAAGGAACGCGTCCAATCGGGACCGTCCAATCGGCACGCGTCCAATTGGTCGGCGTCCAAGTGGGCATCACTCGTCAAGACCACGGCTGCCGTCTTGGGCGGCCGCGGTAGACGCGGCGCCGTGGCCTCTTCCCCTTGGGAGGGGGGAGTTCTCCCTTCCCTTTATTGGGGACCTCTCCCTTTTTGGGAGGGTTGTCTGCAGGCGCGACGGCAGGGGTGGGCTGCGCTGCGGCCACTTTGGCCGCCCGCTTGCTCCCCCCGGACGCCGCGTCCGCATAGGACCCCCTCACGCTCTTCCCCCTCGACCCCGCTTTGGACGATGCCGTGGAGCTGGCGGAGGGGGCCCTAGTACCCTTCCCCTTCCCTTTTTCCTCCCTCTTCTTCTGACGGGGGGCTCTGCAGTCGGCCGGCGTGGGTCCCATGTTGCCCACCGCCGTGTCGGCTTTGCCCCCCCTCTCCCCGTGGGCCTTAATCGCCCCAAGGAGGCGACCCTCAAGAGCGCGTACCTCCTCCCCGACGATGCGTTTCACATCGTCGATGGAGAAGGTCGCCCCTATCCCTCCCTCGCGGTTCCCCGCCGTCGCGACCGCGCTCGCCCGCGCGATCGGGCGCGTATTCCCCGTCGGTGGGATCGTTGCCGGGGCAGACCCCGGCGACCTCTCCAACGCTTTGGCCACCCTTTCGACCGGCAACCCCTCGTATTTATCCAGGAGGTTGTCGCGTTCCTCTGTCACGCGACGGAGGCGTCCCTCCGTCTCGCGCAGTAGTTCGCGGAACTCGTCAACCTCCCTGGATTCGGACCCGGCCCGAATCGCGCGCGAGGCCAGCTCGTAGCTGGCCGCTCGGACCTGCTGGCTCGCGACGCGGAGCTCCTTTACGAGGGTCCCCTTGAGCCCCTTGGAAATCGAGGACACCTTGTCCACAGTGGACACCGCGTCCTTGATGAGGGCGAGCAGATCCGGGACGGGGGTAGTGCGGCATTCCTGCATCAGTTCCCCCGCCGGCGGAAGTGCCGCCCGCGACACCCGGCCGAACTCTCTCCCATACATCTCGAGGGTGTTCGGCCCTAGGAGGTCTACCTTACTCGGCCCCCTTGGTTTCCTCGACTTCCCGTGCTCCAGGGGATCCCCCGCCCTCTTCCTTCCCGTGGAATCAACCGAGGACACGGAGAAGTTGTCCTCCTCCGTGTCGTCAGTCAAGCCCGCCATCCCCGGGTCCCCACCCTCGGGATTGGGGTTCCAGATGGGCACCGGCCCCTTGCCCTGCGGCATCCGGAACTGGAAGGATCCAGTCCCGAATGCCGCTTCCCCGGTTTCCACCTCCATCCCCTCTTGGCAGACTCGGTCGCCCGACTCGCCACCTGCCGGAGCACCTCCAGCGGAGGAGGAGGTGCCCTCCCCCGCCGCATCGTTGCCCCCCTTCCGCTCTCCTTCGGAGGAGAGTCCCCCTTACCCGTGCGGTTCGCTGCCGCCTTCAATTTTCCCCCCCTATTCCCCAAAATTTTTGAAAAGTCCATCATAAGTGTTCCCACGAGCGTGGTCGGAAGGAGGAGGCCCTTCTTACTCCGGGGGGAGGGCTGGTACCCCGGAGGTGCTGACTAAAGACCGAGTTCACTAACCCGGCCCACCTCCGACGCTAAGTCCGGAGGTGACCCCCTCACCGCCAGCAAGCTTGGGGTTAAGGACTTTTTTAGAGAGGTTTCTCCTCCTCGTAGGGCCGGCCGGTAAAGGCAAGCCCCCCCGCTCCGGAACCTTCCGGTTTGCGGTCTACGGTCGTGGGCCGACATCTTGCGACCCAGTTCCGACCTCTCGCCCCGTTAGCACACACCGAAATGTGTCCCAGGGTCCACCACGAGGAGGTGGAGCGAGAGGATTTAGCCCTGTGACATCCCTCAAATAGAGAGAACGGACCTTCAGTGGATCAGAGTCACCACTGAAGGCGCCACAAGGCCTAGGACCCCAACCTTTTTTTTGAAACAGATTTCCTTTTTTATTGGAGAAACCTCCACCAAAATACAGTATCGCACGCTAAATTAAATCTAAACCCTAACTTCTAATGTCCGCGCTTAAAACTAATTCACTCACTCACGTCATTCACACTCATACCTATCCTAAATTAAAACTAACAAAAACTAGTACCTAATTAAAACGCTAAACTACAACCCCAGAGCACCCCTCACACACACTCGCACGATATCACGCACTCATTCACCATACGCACACCAAAAAACGCCTAAAAAACCAAAATTACTCCTCACGCTATTAATTCCCCCCTTCCCCTTAACCCGTACACCGGGGGACTCTTTCTCAAGACGCAAATCACGAACTTATGGAACGAGCCGCCCGGTTCGTTCCAAAAGTTCGTGAATTTGAAAAAATTTAATTTTTTCTTTACTAACAGAATCTGGGTGCTATCTGTAGCCTGCCCATCAATTTTCTGCTCTTAATTCAAAAATTTACGAACTTATGGAACGTACCCGATCCATAAGTAAAAAAACCAAAATTCATAAGTAAAAAAACCGCCTCTGCTTCCATCGCTCGAACACGTCCGCGCGGGCCTGGCGTCTCCGCACCTCGAGCTCCCCATCCTCCTCGGCCGTCAGCTCCTCCCCAGGGGGGCGGCGGGACTCACAGGCGATCCGGTATATGATCGCCTGCCCCGCCGCCACCACGTGGAAGGGAGGAACCACGGCCAAGAGGCCCGCCACCTCGTTGGAGATGTGCGGTACCCCCGTATGGCCCGCAAGGCCAGCCGACGCCGCACTCTTTCCAAGAGTGCGATACTGCGTCGGCTGGCCTCGAGCGAACGGTGCCATACGGGGGCCCCATAAAGGGCAATAGACCGCACCACCCCCAGATAGAGGCGGCGGACGTACAACTGCGGCCCCCCGATATTGGGCAGTAGCCGCGAAAGCGCGGCCGCTGTCCTCTCCAGTCGGGGGGCCAGGAGCTCGAAGTGATCCTCGAAACGCCAGCGACCGTCGATGGTCAGGCCCAGATACTTCATAGTGGGCCTGACCTCGACGAGGGTATCTACGACCCGGATCCGGAATCCCTGGGGCGGCCGCCGCTGCCGAGACGATTCGTATAACCAAATCGCCTCGGTCTTTGCGGCGGCCACTACAAGCCCCATTCTCCGGATCCGTCCAACAACGCAGTCCAGGGCGGACTCCACGAGGCGTCCTGCCTCCTCCCAGTCCTTCCCCTCCCCATGGACCAGGGTGTCATCGCAATAGCAAATGACACCCGTCCCAGGGGGGAGGGGAACCCGCAGTGCCGCGTCAAACGCAAGGATCCACAGGAGTGGTCCTAAGACCGACCCCTGTGGAACCCCGCGGCATATCTCCCTCAGATATGCGCCATACCGGCCGGCAATATACACCTCCCTGTCGCGGAGGTAATCCCGGAGCACTTCCCGGAGATAGTGGGGGACCTGGAAGTATTCCAGGCCCTCCTCTATCTCCTTCCAGGGCAGGGTGTTGAATGCGTTGGAAATGTCCAACGACACAGCAATCAACACCCTGCCCCGGGCGACAGCCCGTTCCCGGAGGAGGCGCAGACGCTCAAGAGCGTCTATAGTTGAGCGCCCCCTCCGGAACCCATACTGGCTGTCGCTCAGCCCGGGATCACCCCGCGACAGGTGCTCTCGGAGGCGGGCAGCAATTATTCTCTCGAATAACTTGCCCGCCTCGTCGAGTAAGCATACCGGCCGGTAGGCAGAGGGAGACTCTGCGGGTTTTCCGACTTTCTGGAGGAGGACCAGGAACGCCTCTTTCCAACACTTGGGGAAGATCCCCCGGCACAGGCATGCATCCAAGATGCTCCTGTATGCCGGGGCATGGACCTTTAGCGCCAAGGCCGTTATACCGCCAGGAACGCCATCGGGGCCGGGGACCTTCTTGCCCCTAGCCCGGCGCTCCTGGATGGCCTGGTCGAACTCCCACTCGGAGACCCGGAGTTCGTCCGACCAATCGCTGGTCGGACCCGGGACGCGTACAGTCCCCCCCTCCCCCCCATCGATGGGGGGGAAGAGGGTATCGACGACGCGTCCCAAGAACTCCGGGTCCATACTCTCCGCGACAGGGGGCGCCCGAGGACGGAGCTTCCCAAGCACCATCCTATACGGGCGTCCCCACGGATCCTCGCGGAGAGTCTGCAGGAGCTCGTTCCAGGCCTTGGCCTTGGCTGCGGTGATCGCACGCTTGAGGGCCACGGCGGACGATCTATACTCCCTGTACAGATCGTCCACCGTCGGCTCCGGGTCGCCACCGTGAAAGTGGCGTCGCCGAGCGCGGACGTACCGGCGGCGGGCTTGACCGGCCAAGCTGCGAAGCTCGGCCAGCTCGCCCGACCACCAGTACACAGACTTACGAGGGGGACAGGCCCGGACCCGGGGCATCGCTACGTCGCAGATCATCTGCAACGTGCCCCGGAGCCAAGCCGCCCCCTCGTCAGGTCCACGCTCCCTGGCCGGAGGCCAGGCGGAGCCGATAGTCACGGCCCTCAGCAGGTCCATGTCTAGCCGCTTCAGCGCCCATCTGGGCGCCGAAAGGGCGCTACTTCGCCGGAGGAGGGGCGTGTCCACCGGCGGGTCCGAGACCACAGCCACATCCATCAGGATGTAGCTGTGGTCCGAGAGGGTTTCCCCCTCCCAGACCCGCCACCTGGACACATGGCGTGAGGCGGAAGCGGTCGCGAACGAGACGTCCACAATCGACCAACCGTTCCACCTCACGCACGTCGGCACGGAGCCCCGGTTAAGTAACCGGAGCTCCAGCCCCTCCATCCATTCTTCCAAGACTCCACCTCGGGGGTCGGCCCTGGGGTTTCCCCAACTAAGAGACTTCGCATTGAAGTCCCCCAGGACCAACACCGGACCGGCTAAGTGAGGGGCCAACATGCCCCTCAACCGGTCCAGAAACTCCCCGAGTTCGGTGGAGCCACGGTTCGGCGAACAGTAGCACCCCGCGACCAGAAATCTTCCCCATTTCACCAACACCGCCCCCCGGCTCCGCTCGACCACGGAGCAAGGGGGCAACCTCGCCGACTGGCGAGCCCAAATTGCCACGGAGCCCTCCAGATCCCCGAACCATTGTGGTTGGTTGGGGACCTCGAAGGGCTCCGCGGCCACTGCCAGGCCAACCTCAAGCTCCGCCAGACGCTGGACCATCAGGTCCTGCGCCTGGCGGCAATACCCCAACCTTTTTTTTTTAAATCAAATTTCCTCCTTTAATCTGTAAGCCAGAACACTTCCGTTGCAGATTACATTCCGCTACTCTACTTAAAATATAAACTTAAAATCCCTAACCGCTTATAAAACTAAACTTACTTTCTAACGCTCAACTATGCTCTAAAACGCCGCAAATCTCTCTCTCTCGCTTAAAGTACCGCTCACTTAACCCTAATACAAATATTCCTACTGCCGTCCGGAAACTTATCGCGCGGAGTTTTCCCGTCGGCAGTCCGAAAACTTTCCGCGCCTGAATTTCCCGTCGGCAAGCAAAAAGACTTTTTACAAGGCCAGCAGGCACTCCACCCACAAACCAAATCTGAGGAGCCCTTGAGGAGGGCCCCCTACGGTGCGCTTAGTACTTTAATTTATCAAAAACTGCCTCTAGCCGAAATTCCCCATTAGTGTAACGAAGATAGCTTAACGCCTTGTTAGCTCTCTATCTAACCAACTACTAGTGTGCAGCCTTAAGGGAGCGCACTAGAGTCTATCTTTGTCTCAAAATCACTGCACTCTTTCTAATTCCTCGTCCGAAAACTTTTGGCTCGAGTCCGAAAACTTTCCGCGCGAAATCACTTTCCGCCGTCGGCAAACGAGTCCGGAAACTAACCGCGCGAAAACGAATTCTGCCGTCGGCCACTAAGGAATAGCACTCACTGCTGTTATTACAACCTGCCTAAATCACTCCACTCGTTACACACTAAAACTATTATCCCTGCACAGCGGATTGCAGCTAGACTACTACAGAACCCCCCATTAACGACACACTGTAACTATTTTAATTATAACTACCAACCACTATAATTAGTTAGCTATTATGTAATTAAAACCCTCGTTAACTAAATCCTCAACTGAAATTCCTCATATAATCAATCCTAAAACCTCGGTGTCTGTACCCTAGTAGCTATGAAACCGCTCTCGGCAATACCCCAACCTAACCTAACCTAACCTTTTTTTTTTTTTTTTTTTTTTTTTTCGTGTGAAAATGCATTACGCATACCTCGGCCTCCTGGGGGATAGCCGAGGTTATGTGGGACTCTCCTCGGGTGGGGGTCGAGTCGCAAAGCGACTCGATCCCCTCCCGAGGCATACCGCACTAAAAACACACGCCCACCTAAGCTATGTAGGAGGTGCCTGGATCTCGCGAGAACTCAACAGGACACCCCCTAGCTATACATGCATCCCGGGGGGAGGGGTTAGCTCCCCCCATACCTAACACTAACTGGACCCTGGGCGGAGGGACCCGCCCAGTGTCCCCATCCCTGGAGCCTTCGGATTGGGCTTCCCGAGCCCCAGCTCGGTCCACCCACAGCTCCCGGAGCCCTCCTGCCCCGCTCGAGCAGGGACCCGTGGGTCCCCGCCCGGCCAGGGCAGGAGGGCGCCGACACCGGCAAGGGAGGGTCTATGGTCACTCCCTTCAGGGGAATGAAAGGAGTGCCCCGCACACATAAGTGCAATAAACCAGGTCGTCTCAAGAACCGATTATGGCCAATAAAACCGAAAGAAGAAATAATCAGGATATCAGACTTTCTGTATGAAGAAAGTCACCCCCGAACAGGCACTTTCCACTCACACGGCCACAACACACACCCAACCGAAGACTTGGAAACAATCCGCCACGGAACTACTGCACGCATTAGTAACTGACGACACGCAGGACGTAACCGACACACAGAGAAACGGAAGAGCGAACTCCACTACGCTGCCCAACACTGAGAACGTACCCGAATTTACGAGCAACGAGGTGTACAAGGCGATCACCAGCCTCAGGAACGGGAAAGCCCCCGGCCTGGACCGTATCGAGGTGGAAGTAGTGAAAGCTCCACGAACACTACTTGGAACTATTCAACAGCTGCTTGAGGAACGGGGTCTTCCCCATCGCCTGGAAGACAGGATCCATTCGTGCCCTGCTAAAAAGCGCTGACAAGGATGACTCCCTCACAAGCTCGTACAGACCAATATGTCTCCTGCCGGTGATTGGAAAGTGTTTAGAGAAACTAATAGCACTCAGACTCCAACCACTAATTAATGACCCAGAATTCACATCAGGACAGCAGTATGGATTCAAGGAAGGCAAATGCACGACAGATGCCATCATCAGAATGCAATCTCTAGTGAAGAATACACGACACAAACACGCTCTCGGCATTCTCTTCGACATATCCGGAGCCTTCGACAACGTCTGGTGGCCGAGCATCTTGCACCGGCTCCAAGAGCGACAATGTCCGCGCAATATTTACAACCTCCTGGCTGACTATCTAAAAAACAGATCCGTGAAACTGGTCGGCAGGAACTCAGAAGTACAGAAGGATGTTACAAGAGGATTCCCCCAAGGCTCCATATTAGGACCTATCCTCTGGAACCTAATCTTCGACGATCTTTTAGCCACCCTCACTAGAAATGGCTTCGAAGAAATTGCATATGCGGACGATCTGATTATCATCATCACCGGAAATTCCAGAGCCGAACTTGAGAAGAGCGGACAAGCGGCGGCAACAATCACTGAGCAATGGTGTACTGAAGAGAAACTCACACTGTCAGTCAAGAAATGCGAGATGATCCTTCTCAAGGGGAGTCTCGACACACGCAGACCACCTACCATCAAAATCTACGGTAAATCCATCAGAATGGCAAAATCTGTCCGATACCTGGGCGTTCAGATAGACTCAGGACTTCATATCAAATCCCACGTCACCAACATCAGGGCAAAATGCTCCGATAAATTCAGCAGGCTCGCAATAGTCGCTCGCAGAGATTGGGGCCTGAAATTTAAGTGCCTCAAAATCCTATACACGGGGCTTTTCGTCCCCATTGCCACCTACGCCGCCGCAGCATGGGCGGACCGTATGAACGCCAGCCATGCCAGGTCGATCGCAGCAGCCCAAAGATTCGCACTCCTACGAACCACCAAAGCATATGCAACTACCGCAACAGATGCACTACTGGTCATCACTTGTTGTAATCACTTTACAATTTTTTGTCGCCAGCTGCTCAAGGCAGTGGCCTTGCACGAGTACGTGCAACTCGACGTCGGACAGTTGCAACTTTTTTTTGTTTTAATTTTACATGTTCGTCAAGAAGATATTGAGGCTCCCGAATGGGCCTGTGTCTACAACGTCTGGGGTCGACTAATTCGGGCAGCATACAATTTAGATAAAAGCGCGACAATTTTGGCTCCATTTTAAGTTGCCAAAATTCGTCGTCTCTATCCACTCGAATTGATTTTATACCTTTCCTTGTCCACACACAAAATATGCAGTATTTTCTGCCCGTTACGTGCAATTGTCCTTGCACTTGGTAGAAGTACCTGTGTGTTTTGTTCAATGCGCTACCCGTATTATCTGCAAATATGCTCTTGACGGCTTTTACGCTATGTATTGCCTCTTCTGGCGTTACATTTTCCGCAGTGTACGGACACTTCATTTCGACTATTCCGTCGTCGTCGATCAAACCATCCGGTGATGCTCCCAAATAGGATATGGATTCGTCGATGAAAAGGCCGCACTCTTTTATCGTTACATTCTCCTTTCTCGACAATTCTTCGAGAGCAGTATGTTCGTACTTCTGTCCGTATCTTACGGCAGGAACGTTTACATTGCGTGAGTAGAGCAGTTTCGCTACCAGCCCTTTACACAGCGTTCCTTTCAGTCGCTTGCACACTTCGCCAAAGTTGGATGCTGTCAAAAGTTTTGACCTTTTCATCAGCCATTCTTCGTTTTTCCATTGTCCAATTGTTTTCTGCTGAACGTTGTCCCTATCCTTTTGCCAATCGCTTAGCATTTTCATATGCTGTTCCTTTGCCAGAGAATACATAGGTTCCTCCATATCTGGCGCCTGTGCATTTGGTCCGTAATCAGCATCTCTCGTTGCACGGAACTTGTTGCTTGTTCTCTTCTTAGTCCTATGTTTTTGGGCCTTTGCCAAGACTCTCTTTCTGCGTCGTTCCTCCATATTTAGCAAAACTTTTGGAGGCTCGTTTTGAAACTCTCTCTGCAAACAAGACAATACATCCTTCGCGTTGTACTGAATTACAGCAGCGTAACATCTTGCAGCGTATGATCCCCTTTGGCCTAAATGTAATCTCTTTCCGCCAGTGTACTTCGGGATGATGGCATTGAAGCTCTCCACCGCGTTGTTGTTGCTCAGGTGGAGGAGACTCTCTGCATGCGCCGCCAGGCGGTTAATGATCTCCTGTATCTGTTGATACACTCCTATGTTCAATAAATCTAGAACAATGTTTTCTTCATCTTCCTTCGGTGTCCCATCGCAGAAGTATCTTATTTCGTTGCACTGTTTGTGCTCTCCAAAAACATGACTGGGTACATTCGTTATATCTCCATATAACTTCCGTATCTTCTCTGCTTGCAGCAAATCCTCATTGGCTCTGTGTTCAGCAGCACTCACAATTCCCGTTCGCATCCGCCGAATATTTTCTTCCACGGCTCGCCTGTAGTAGCCGGCCGGAGTCTTCTTTGCAATATCTTTCATTTTGTTGCAGAAATTGTTCAACAAATGATTCATGCATTCTATTTTCTTCACGCGAATTATGGTCTTGTATGGATCACAGTACAGAATTGTCTTGTAGACGCTGCTGTCGCCGTCACTAAGCAGCGTCGAATATATCAATCCTCGTTTTTCAATACTGGTCTTGAAGCCTTCTGCGATGGCGTCGCTCTCCATTTTGGTGGACGTTTCGTTTCTGCTCCAATTCTTGAAACAATCGTGTTTCCGTGGTTCTCGATCCTTCTTCGACGCTTCACGACAAATGCTGCAGTCTTTATTCCTGACTCCCACGTATAAAACTTTCTGCGTGTAAGAGCCTATTATCACGCCGACACCAGACATGGAGTCAAATTTTCCTGATCGGTAGGACCTCTTCATCCAGCTTCCGTCAGTCACGACAGGAATATGTGGAATTCCGTTTATGAGATCGCCTCTTTCAATGGCTAGCCTCGTCTCCTCTTCGGCCGCTGCTATCATTATCTTTTCCGCAGCAATCATTACTCTGACGACGATGGCGTCATGACAACTCTGATATTTATTCAAACTCATCATGGGGATGTACAGAGCCGCCAAAAATTCTTCCGCTTGTGCGTATCCGCCTCCGGTGGTTATTGTTCCGGCGACTGCACTGTGGTTGATGTCCATAGCTTTAGTATCACGTCGTTGGCTATGGACATTTGCTCTATGCCCGCACATCGTGCATTTCAGAACCAGAGTTGTGTCCAAGCCCGATCTCATCATCTTTTCTATTTGCAGATTCCTGGTCGTACATCCGTATTTTGCCGAATGCTCGCTTGCCTCCTGTATCTGTTGAAAGACGTAGGGCATGTGAACTATGCTCAACCCGTCCGAAAGGGATGATACTTCCTCTGGTTCGGTCGTCGTTTCTTTTTCCACGACGAAGTACTCCCCTTCGTCGGTGGCAGTTTCTGCCTGCATGTCGTATATTGCATCTTCGATTTCTTCAGGCAGTGCCATGACATTTTCGTTGTCTGCGTCGCACACCATTTCCTCTTCGTCGGTGGCAGTTTCTGCCTGCACGTCGCATATTACTTCTTCCACGACGAAGTACTCCTCTTCGTCGGTGGCAGTTTCTGCCTGCATGTCGCATGTAATATTTTGGATTTCTTCGGGCAGTGCCATGACATTTTCGTTGTCTACGTCGCACACCATTTCCTCTTCGTCGGTGGCAGTTTCCGCCTGCATGTCGCATGTACTATCTTGGATTCCTTTGGGCACTGACATCAAATTTTCGATTTTTGTGTCCCACGCCATGTCCTCTTCAATTGCACTTGATACCGGCGCTGCATTTTCCGTTGCTGTACAATGCTGCTCCGCGGCAAGTTTTGCTAACTGCCGCCTTCTGCAAATAGAACACAAAAAAAACATGTTATAAGGATATGATGTTCCCTTTACAGGTCTGTTTTTGAAAATGGTGGTACTTAAACAAATCGCGAAATTAAAATTCTTTCAAGTGAACGCTGCATCGCATGTGTCGCCGAACTATCATTCACCCCTTCATCTTGACTCTTCGATTTGGGGCTGCAGTTCTTCTTTCTTGACTTATGTACTTGTTTTTTGTTGTCATCCAAAAATGAAAGGATTCTTCCGTCTTCCGTCTTTCGTGACGACACATCCCCTCTTCGTAAATCTTCACGAAGGTAAATCCTGTTGCGGTCGCATACAAGAAGGTATACGGAGGGTGGCAAACATAGCCGTCCAGCGGCTATACCGCGCGCTGGCGGCCGTCCGAGGCTGAATATCACGATGCAGCGTTCACATGAGATAATTTTAATTTTGACAACTTTAAGATATCAACCTTTTTAAAAACAGGTCCGTAAAGGAGACACTTGCGGCTATATACTCGTTTTTGCCCTTGAGCCGAATTATATCGTCGATGGAATCAATTAACAAGCAATTATTTGCCTTCTTTAACATTCAGTGAGAAAAGCAGATATTCCGATACTTGTCAAAGTAAAGCATATATAAAAAGACCAATTTTCGATGTTCCACTATCTTTTATTATAGTATAGTATAGTCAGAAATAAAAAACAAAGAATCAATCAATTAAAAAAAAATAGTCGAATGATCCATCGGACATACAATTCGGCTCAAGGACACTTTTCACCATCTTACCCGGTTACAAAGGAATTAAATAATTAAACAATATTAATATTGGTAAAGTAAAATTATTATAAATTTTTTCTCGATCCTATTTTTAAAAACATTAATAAAATCTAGCTGTGCGGTTGATCAAAACTTAGGAATGCGCAGAAACAAACAACGACCGCATTCGACGAGAGAAGGATGCAACATTTGAACGGTAAGGTACACACCTCGTCAAAAGTGCGTGCTGTCCATTATTTCTTACAGCAGTAAACATACAAAACAACTGTTTATATGTTTGTGTGAATACACTTGTGCCACTTGACTTTTTAACTGAACTGTCGCCACGTGCATCATTTGACAGGTGACGATCAGTTCTCTATCGTTGTGAAGGTCCGCCTATATACCACTGCACAGCGGGGTCATTTCCCCTTGCGGGGGACATTCAGCCGCACAGCTAGATTTGACAAGCTCTACTAGTCAGCATGGCGCGACCGTTCATCAGCTGTTTCTACAGATACAGTGACTCGGAAAAATATTCGTGTGAAGTGATGGATTTAAAACAGCGTATGGGTCGTACAAATTTAAGTTTTATTTGATTTCAAAACTCAATAATTACACCTGCGTTCGTTCGTGACGGGCGCTGGATCGATAATGACGCGTAGCCAACTCCGATGGTTGATTTCAGTCCAAAAATGCCCTGGGACGTCCTTGTGACTTCCCGTGTATTATTGCCCATTGTAACCTCAGGTACCTAGCCCTGTGGTGTCAGGCGTCTTAGAGAGACCTTGTGTCTTCCCTCGCACTATTTGGCATAGGGAGACCTTTTGTCTTCCCTAGCCAGGCAGCGGCCCAGCAGCCATAAAACGGCTACCTGCACGCGCCGGGCTAACACCTTTTAAGAGTTGGTACGCAACCTTATTCAACATAATAATAACATTTCTTCTCGAACCCTCCTCGCCGTTCCTTTTACATGTTTAGATACATTCAATTTAACAGAAAATAACAACATCGCTACGAGTAATAAACGCTCCTATTTCTATCCGCAACATCCTCCCCCTCAAATTAAACATCTTGGATCATTTAATTTACCTTAACTTAAGCGGATAGAATCGCACCCCTTTTTTTTTTTTCGAATACAAACGCCAACCTTTACTACTATTATTTTAACAACATGGTTTGAACATTTTGCTTATCTAACTTACTCGCTAATATTTCAAAAATACTTGTCGCAGCGGCCAATTCGGCCTCCTTGTAAATGAAGTCCGAAAGCTTTTCCAGCATAGGTTTCTCTACGCTAACTTCCGCGGCGTATCTGTTGAACCCATACTTCAACGCAGACGGTAACTTGTTCGCAACGCTTTTTAACAAATCTGGACTTTGCAAATACCCGACGAGATCAAGAGCCTTCAACGCAATGACGCAATTTCGCAATTTAGCTGCAAATCGACCCATGTTTCCCTTCCCATACTCTAGCTGGGGCAAACCGCTTATATCCTTCGCGATCTTCCCAGCAATCGTATGTTTATTTCCGAATTGCAATTCCAGCGTCTGCATAATCATATCCGCGTCACTCGCTGTCGCCAATAACGCACTCACGCTTGCGCGCGCCTCACCTTCAAGCGCCTCGAATAATCGCGCGACATTTTCCCGTCCTGAGTACCCGCCGAGTTCCGCTGACAATTGATACGCTTCCTTAAAGTTCAACCACTCAACCGGGTCGCCCGAAAACTTGGGTAGCCTTTTCGCAGTGGTCAACCGATGCAGTAAACGCGAATTCCCTTCACCCAATGACGCTCCACTAGCCGCGCGTAACGCATTCGTAATTGCGTCCGTTAATCGCTCGGTCGCGTTAGCATCACGTTGAAGACACATTGCTGCAGATGGAGCATTTAGCAAATTCGGATCCCTTACTTGTACTGATGTCTCACGATCGTCTTCCTGAGCGACGCTTGCTGCTCTGGGTTCCTCGGTGGCTGGCGCTTGTGACATCCTATCGCCTAGGCTCCCTGGGCTGCTCTCCTCTAAAGGTGCCCTCGGACTTCGTGGTAACGTGCTCCCTTGCTCCTGGCCTGCTGATTGTACTCCGGAAGTAGCTGCGACGACTTGTTGTGAATCGTTTTGCGTAATTTCGACTTGCGTCGCCGCACGTGATATCTTCTTTGTTGGAACTTCATCTTCAGATCGCGCGGTTGGAGCACGCCGTTTTTTTGGCGCCATATCCTCAATTTGTGACGGCTTCTCCGTACACGACACTTACACTGCCCCTCAACTTATCCCTTAAACTTCACTTCAGACCGGCGAATGTTCCCGGGTTTCGGCACCAAAATGTGAAGTGATGGATTTAAAACAGCGTATGGGTCGTACAAATTTAAGTTTTATTTGATTTCAAAACTCAATAATTACACCTGCGTTCGTTCGTGACGGGCGCTGGATCGATAATGACGCGTAGCCAACTCCGATGGTTGATTTCAGTCCAAAAATGCCCTGGGACGTCCTTGTGACTTCCCGTGTATTATTGCCCATTGTAACCTCAGGTACCTAGCCCTGTGGTGTCAGGCGTCTTAGAGAGACCTTGTGTCTTCCCTCGCACTATTTGGCATAGGGAGACCTTTTGTCTTCCCTAGCCAGGCAGCGGCCCAGCAGCCATAAAACGGCTACCTGCACGCGCCGGGCTAACACCTTTTAAGAGTTGGTACGCAACCTTATTCAACATAATAATAACATTTCTTCTCGAACCCTCCTCGCCGTTCCTTTTACATGTTTAGATACATTCAATTTAACAGAAAATAACAACATCGCTACGAGTAATAAACGCTCCTATTTCTATCCGCAACAATTCGGATGCTTTAAAAAAGACGATAACTTTTTAAATATCGTACTATATGATTTGAACCTTTCTGGGAAGCTAGAGCAATTAGTTTAATACAGGATGTGAAAAGAAATTTTTTCAAAAAAATGCAATTGGTCGGGATTGAAGGAAAAATACGAAAGTTGGATTTACAACTTTTTATGTGGGCCTATATGGAGAATTCAAAAAATACGTTTTGTAGGTCTGTGTCAATTATATGCACTGTGAAAGTTTCATCGAAATCGGTTGTAGCGGGAAAAAACGACAGGCATTGAAAGATGTAAGAAATCTTAGATATAGACCGAAAATCGTGCAAATCTGCAATTTTTGCCGTGTGTAAACGTTTGTAGCTCAATTGTTATGACATTTGTTTCTTAAACTACTAATGCTAATATAACCCATCACGCATACAAAAATCAAGGAGTATAGTCTTTCAAAATTGAAAGGGTCACCCTATGCATATTTATGACCAGAGTGAGAAAGTAAACAAACGCCACGCCGCGCCGCGCCGGGACTGGCTCACGTTGCTGCGAAGCGTGCAAGAGATCCGGAAATTGAAGCATTGATGATTACATAACAGACAAAGCAGGCTTTGAAATGCATGGACTATAAAAAATAATGCTTCACGAAACCAATTGAGAATGAAGACTGACAAAGTATAAACAAATATTATTTTTTTTATACTGCATGTTATTCATTATATGCTGTTATTATTTTATTATAAAACCGTTATTGTTATAACATTTGTTTCTTAAACTACTAATGCTAATATAACCCATCACTGCTGTACTATTCCTTTCAAATGTCGTATCAAAAGTTATACAAGAATGTCACTAAATTATTATAAATTATACACGATATTATACGTATTATAAATGGATGCAAAACCGCGCGATCGACGGTTAGGATGTCCCGGGAGGCAAAAAAGAATGGCGAGTAGGACATACGCGGATCGCCGATACAATAAATAGCTGACAGGTGAATGCCCTAGCGAGTGTGTGTGCGTGCGTGCGTGCGTGCGTGCGTGCGTGCGTGCGTGCGTGCGTGCGTGCGTGCGTGCGTGCGTGCGTGCGTGCGTGCGTGCGTGCGTGCGTGCGTGCGTGCGTGCGTGCGTGCGTGCGTGCGTGCGTGCGTGCGTGCGTGCGTGCGTGCGTGCGTGCGTGCGTGCGTGCGTGCGTGCGTGCGTGCGTGCGTGCGTGCGTGCGTGCGTGCGTGCGTGCGTGCGTGCGTGCGTGCGTGCGTGCGTGCGTGCGTGCGTGCGTGCGTGCGTGCGTGCGTGCGTGCGTGCGTGCGTGCGTGCGTGCGTGCGTGCGTGCGTGCGTGCGTGCGTGCGTGCGTGCGTGCGTGTGAGAGAGAGAGAGAGAGAGAGAGAGAGAGAGAGAAAGCGACGACGCGACGACCGCGATGTTCATACGTCATACGTTAGCCGATTCGCACGTATGTTGTTGTGACGATAGGCCTATAGTATATGCGAGGTAGATCGCGGCCGCGAGCCAGAGCGAAAGGGCGAGTATTCCCGAAAGTATCCTGCTGCCTATGTCTCTTCGGGACCCCGAAGCTATCAGGTTATTTACACACGAACGTATCGAGATCACGAGAAAGAGAGCGGTATCAACAAAAAGAGAAGGCGCGCGGCGCGGCGCTCGGCACAGCGCAGCGTCTTTGACACGCCGATACGATCTAACTATGTATGTACCTACGTAATATCTACATCTATATAGGTATACAATCTATGTACATATACAGTATACATACGATGCATACGATGAGTTCCACAAGCGCTACATATTATTACGAACATACAGGCATATATATTATACAGGGTGTCCCAAAATTCGTGAAAATCCCGAAAGGGGGTGGTTCCTGAGCATTTTAAGACAGTAGAGAGATTAAAATAATTTCAAAACAGCAATGTATTATTCTCAACTTCTTAAAATGATCACAGTAAGAATGAAATATAAAACGACGGGACGGTTAGACGAAAAACAGGATACGAGAAGGACCGCTGTAAGATTTATGGCAAACCCATGTTTAGCTTTTCCTGCAGATTAGTCCTTTTACCCAGCAAGGGGTAAAAATGTCAGGTCAGCGTAGCATCCCTATTGTCCTATACCTTCCTTACGAAACTTTCTAAACGAAGGACAGACGACGTTTTCGAACGGTTACCCATCGACTCTGCGTACCAACTTGCACATCTCCAAAGATTTGTCAATTTAAAGCTAACGGTTTCTATTAGCTTGTAACCGTTCTGGTTACACAGCGAGATATCGCGCAAATCGATATCGATCTCTACTGCGACGGCCGTGACGCCAGGTGTGATTCTCGTCATAAACACGGATCGCAGGAGCGATCGATATAGATAAAAGAATGCGCGCGCATCGATCCCCTTCCAAAATTGCGATCGAAGGAGGTCGATGCGAGCAGCAAATTGAGCACTCTGCGTCTGGACTCCATCCAGCCAACACGCATGAGTCTAATAGCGTTCCGCGTGAACCATAGAGTCGTATAATTGTTAGATATTCCATTTCGAGTCGTCAATAAGACTGAAACTTCTTTACTTAATTGCTGGCCCGGCTAAAGGGCATTTCTAGTCGCGAAGTGTGCGAGATTTGCAATAGTATTTGCGAATATTAAAGTGTTAGATCGCGAGATAATTCATTGATAATATTGATTGAGAATCGCCAATCAGGCAAAGCATTTACTTACGTTCAAAGCCCGGCAAAAGGGCATTTCTTGTCGCATTGCGAGAATATCAACAGAAATTGTGCTACTTCGAGTAAAGACTCGTGCTACGACGTGTTTATTTGAGCATTGAAGCTCCATCTGATTTATTGTTTATATCGCGGTAAAGAGATAAACAATTGCATTGTATTCAATTCTTACAGTGAAAATTTGATCACTTTAGTGAGTTGCACATCAGCAACCAGGTTTATAAAGATTTAATTGAAATTTTGTTGTATTGTTCGTCGGCCGACCGACACGAGAGAGACGCTCTCTCTCAGCGGTACGCGGGATCGTAGAAATCTCATTTGCCTAGAAGCAGGAGTACGCGTTGTCTTTGCCGCGATTATTTCTTATAGCAGTAAGAAATTGTGTCCTGCTTCGCGTTACTGTGTATATTCTGATTTCATGATATACACAGTGTGTTTTGCTCAGAACGGACAGCAGGAAAAATTCGCATATCGCCATGACCACGCTTGCGTGCTCTGCGTAGATATCCGTAATTTTTCCCACCAATTTGTCGCCCAGAGTGCAGGAGCCGATTACCCTTCCCGGATTGATCCGGCAAGACTGATCGTTTGCCTGCGTGTCACTGGCCTGATTTCGAACTGGGTTTATTCCTGTGTGTCCTGCTAAGAGCAACGAGGCGAATTCCGTGGCAGGTAGAGACCGATCGCCGTTCCCGTGATATCCCAGCAGCACCGATCGGTGACGACTGCTTTTGCCCGAGAATTTGACCTAATTAATTAAAGTAGACAATACTGCTATATGAAATCACCAAACGCGTGTTGGACAAGCGGCAAGCGTTAAAGTCCATTACGGGCGAGTGAGAACCGCGGTCGCGTAAGCCGTCTGAATTTCTTACACGCATTCCTAGCAAGGAAGACTTTGTTTACTGTCTACGGTCGTCGCGTCTCTCTCTCTCTCTCGACCGTATTGTGGTCGTATCAGCTACGGAAGCCAACCTTGTGTTTTCATGCGTCTGGAAATTACGAAACAGTATTGACACCGGGTGTTCTCATCGATATAAAGTTATCAGAATATATCTCACTTTTACCAGATATCGTCTCTCAACAATTATTCATATTTGTCTCAACCTTTCCGTCATCCAGTGCCTGGAGGCACGAACCTTTCGTCAAATTGACATCGGGTATCGTAACCAGCCCGGTGTTCGAATTGTTATAAAAGTCCTTTCTGATTTTACAGGGTGAAAGTTAAAATTTTCCAGATAACGGGTGTGTCTGGACAACAGCAGAGTCGCCCCGGCTACGTTATCGTGCCCCTGTCGACGCTGATCAGATTGTCTACGCTCACCCGTGATTCTTTACAATTTAGAGATTGTTCGCCGCTCCCGTGATTATCCGGCAGTGCCGTTCGGTTTTCTGAATTTTATTACATTAATCCTTCACCCTATTTAGTACAATTCGAGATCGTTCTCCGCTCCTGTGATTCTCCAGCAGTGCAGTTCGATTTTCTGAATTTTATTACATTGATCCTATTGACAGTTCGAGATCGTTCGCCGCTCCTGTGATTCTCCAGCAGTGCCGTCCGATTTTCTGAATTTTGTTAATTGATCCTTCATCCCATTGTTGACAGTTCGAGATCGTTCGCCGCTCCCGTGATTCTCCGGCAGTGCTGTTCGGTTTTCTGAATTTTGTTACAGTGATCCTATTGACAATTCGAGATCGTTCGCCGCCCCTGTGAGTTTCCAGCAGTGCCGTTCGGTTTTCGGATTTTATAATAGTCTACCACCCTATTCCATTATTTAACCATCCAACCCTATTACGATCTTATATATATATATATATATATATATATATCAGAAGGCAAACAATAGTTTGGTTACAAGCTGTGGTTTTGATAATGATATTTAAACTAATCACAAGACTGCGAATTTTTATGCAAAATAAATGTTTTCTGCCGCTATTACAAGAGACAGGAGCCAGACAGATATTTGATTCTTACTGTGATCATTTTAAGAAGTTGAGAATAATATATTGGTGTTTTGAAATTATTTTAATCTCTCTACTGTCTTAAAATGCTCAGGAACCACCCCCTTTCGGGATTTTCACGAATTTTGGGACACCCTGTATAATATATATGCCTGTATGTTCGTAATAATATGTAGCGCTTGTGGAATTCATCGTATGCATCGTATGTATACTGTATATGTACATAGATTGTATACCTATATAGATGTAGATATTACGTAGGTACATACATAGTTAGATCGTTTCGGCGTGTCAAAGACGCTGCGCTGTGCCGAGCGCCGCGCCGCGCGCTTTCTCTTTTTGTTGATACCCGCTCTCTTTCTCGTGATCTCGATACGTTCGTATGTAAATAGCAGGCTTGTGCGAGAACTCGAAATCTCGGGATCGGGTCGAGTCGGGAATTCTCGGGCGAGAACTGGCGGGATCCCGAACGTATGATACACTTTGGTTTCCCGAAAGTATCCTGCTGCCTATTGTCTCTTCGGGATACATACGAACGTATCGAGATCCCGAGAAGGAGGCGAGTATCAACAAAAAGAACGGCGCGGCGCTCGGCACAGCGCAGCGTCTTTGACACGCAGAAACGATCTAACTATGTATGTACCTACGTAATATCTACATCTATATAGGTATACAATCTATGTACATATACAGTATACATACGATGCATATGATGAATCCCACAAGCGCTACATATTATTACGACCATATATGTCGTAATATATGTCGTGTTACGGGTCTACCGACATACTAATGTTACGCGTCAGTCGGTATACCCGTTGTATAGAATTGTTAGAAGATTCAGGTTGGTTACAGCGTTGTGAGGACAACGACGCTGGAACGAAAGAGAGTCGGGAGACAGACTTGAGAGAAAGCGGACGTACGAGACGTCAAAGGCGATAAAGGCGATATAGCCAAAGATAGTTGCCTTCCTCCAGAAAATAGCGTGTTACGGTTATTGAAAGTGTATTCATTTATTTAGTGAAATAGAGATTTCGTTACATTGGTGTCAGAAGTGGGATTCTGTGGCTGAGCAAGCGATTAGCGGAACGAGATGCAGACTCGGTCTGTTCGTTTGGAAGAGCGTCTCGCGGCTTTGGAGGCACGACTGCTGGAAAACCAGGCGGATTCTCGAGCGGAAGAGTTCGCGTCCATGCAGACACAGTTAACGAATAATCAGGCCAGTCTTTGCCAGCTTACTTCTCTTTTGGAGAGATTTGTGGGGAATGGGAACCGTGAGGCCGCCAGTGACGTAGGTTCACGCGCGTTCAATCAATGTTCGCGTCCGTGCAATGCTAATCCATCTTTTTACCGCGTTAAGCCCGCAAAATTTAACGGTTCGGGTTCATGGAGACTGTACTTGACACAGTTTCTTACTCTGGCAAAGATTAATAACTGGGACGACACCACTAAGTCTCTGGCCCTCGTAGACTCTCTTGAGGGTGAGGCCCTTACGGCCCTGTCGTGTCTCGAGAAATCGAAACGAACCGACTTTGACGCGCTTGTTTCTCGTTTAAATATTCAATACGGCAATGAGCACTTGGCGCAGCTAGACCGGTTTAGGTTCTTTAATTATAGACAACGTAGAGGAGAGTCTCTTCGGGCTTTGGCTAACCAAATTTGTTTTCTTTCCCACTCGGCTTTCCCTGACGCGACACCGGAATTTCGAGATAAGCAAGCGCACCAGAGGTTCCTCGAGGTGATCGGGGACCACAACCTCAAGAGAGATGTCACCCTTGCTTCGATGAATTGTTCCACACTGGATGAGACACTCGCGATCGCGGTAAGGGTGGAAGCTCTAAATTTCCAGGACTCTTGGAGGTCCCAGCAGCCTATGCAAGAGAGTGCGAGGATGGACTCGCGCCGTTTTCGTCCATACGGGGGATAGCCGCGTGACTTTAGCAGACCTTTGACTTGCTGGAAGTGTGGAAAGATTGGTCATATTTCTTCAAATTGTTCTTTGAATAAGACTAACGTTTCGGGAAACCAGAAGGGATCGTTGTAAAGAGGGTTGCAAACGATCCAATACAGGAAAATACCCTCTATCGAATTTCTTCGGTTAATAACGTCGCGGTGGAGTCTGGTGTTAGCGTCACGGGCCTTCTGGATGGTTATTCCCGAAAGTTCATTGTCGATACCGGTTCGCGAGTTTCACTTCTAAAGGGGACGTCAGTCGAGGGTGGTTGTTCAATGTCAAGCGAAATACTTCTTAGATCCGTTACAGGAAAGAGGGTTCAAATTTTCGGGGAGCGCAGCGCTTTTGTTGAGCTCGGAAACTACGCGTTCGGCATAGGTTTCTTGTTGTCGATATCGAGGAGGATTGCATCTTAGGGCTGGATTTTCTGTCGAGATATAGCTGTTCGGTTGATTTGGAGAATAACTATTTGCATATTGCCGGAGTAGACAAAATTCGGTTTAATGGTTGTTCTATCGATGCTGGGTCATCGGAAAGTGGCGAAGGCATGGCAGGAGATTCTGAAGACCGGGTTTTGCCAGAGTTTTTGTTTCCGAGTTTGGAAGATAATTCCGTACTCCTAGGCCAGAGTGAAAAGGAAGACTTTAGGAATTTTTTAATTTCATTTCAAGACGTCTTCGCAAAAGATAAAAAGCAATTGGGAAAGTGCAAGGTAGTGAAGCATCGAATAGATACGGGAGATCACGCACCTATTAAACAAGCTCCACGTAGGGTTCCCGTGTAGCGAAAGGACGAGGTACGGCAGTTAATTGCGGACATGGAAAACCAGGGGGTGATTGAAAAATCGGTTAGCTCTTGGATGTCCCCGGTGGTTTTAGTTAAAAAGAAAGATGGTTCGACAAGGTTTTGTATAGATTATCGCCGGCTAAACAACATAACGAAGAAAGATTCATATCCCTTACCTCGGATTGACGATACTCTGGATGCGATTGCGGGATCTTCGTGGTTTTCGGTTTTGGACTTACAGAGTGGTTACTGGCAGATCGAGATGGATGAGAGGGATCGCGAAAAGACTGCGTTTTCAGTAGGCGAAGGGTTATGGCAATTTAGAGTTATGCCATTTGGGTTGTGTAATGCACCAGCTACGTTTGAGAGGTTAATGGAAAATGTTTTGGAAGATCTGACTTGGCGAAAATGTCTCGTTTATCTAGACGATATTATCATTTTTGGGAAGACGTTCGAAGAGGAACTGCAAAATTTGCATTTGGTATTTGATAAACTACGCGAAGCGGGTCTTCTTGTGGCCCCTCAAAAATGTTTTTTTTTCAAGCAGAGGTCAAATACTTAGGGCACATTGTTTCTAGGGAAGGTGTTAAAACGAATCCGGAGAAAATTTCCACAATCAGGGAGTGGCCTAGACCGAGGAATAAGTCGGAAATGAAAAGCTTTTTAGGGTTGTGTACTTATTTTTCGCGGTTTGTAAAGAATTATGCCACGGTTGCAAGGCCGCTTTTTGACTTGACGGAAAATAAAAGTTTTGTATGGTCAGAGGAAGCGGAGAAAGCTTTTGAGGAGTTAAAAATTTGTTTAACTTCAACACCGATTTTAGCTTATCCTTCAGTGATCCTTTCCTGTTAGATACGGATGCTTCAAATGTCGGTATAGGGGCGGTTTTACTGCAGGTTCAGGATGGTGAAGAGAGAGTGGTTGCTTATTTTAATAAATCTCTAAATAAATCAGAGAAAAACTATTGCATTACCCGAAGGGAGTTATTGGCGATAATTAAAGCTATAGAGTATGTAACAGACCTGTACCGTACAGGCCTGTTACTAACGCAAACCGGATCAAACCGGTGAGAACCGAGTTCAACCGTCGAGCATTTCCCGGAACGAACCGCCGTATCCCCGTCGCCGCGCCGAGACGGACCGCGCCGCGCCACTCCCCGCGCCTAGAAACAATCCGCGAATCACCGCATCGCGCCACCACCCCCACCACTAATTGAGAGCTATAAAAGCCGTCACGGCCAGAGCTCGGGACGTTATTTGGATGCAAGACTACGAACGGGTAAAAAGATCTCTCCTGATTTCATACCAAAGTAAGTATCTACATACGTCGGTTTCCCACGCTGTCAGACACCTCGAAACTGATCGTGGGAATTCACTTCCTAGAGGACGGCGCGGCGCCACTCTTCTAGTCATGGTATGTGTCCTTGACAAATCCTGAATCCTGACTCCTGAGAGCACGGCGTGTCGCCACTCTCTTCCGCAGCCACGGTGTGTCACCAGCTGAATCCTGACTCCTGAGAGCACGGCGTGTCGCCACTCTCTTCCGCAGCCACGGTGTGTCACCAGCTGAATCCTGACTCCTGAGAGCACGGCGTGTCGCCACTCTCTTCCGCAGCCACGGTGTGTCACCAGCTGAATCCTGACTCCTGAGAGCACGGCGTGTCGCCACTCTCTTCCGCAGCCACGGTGTGTCACCAGCTGAATCCTGACTCCTGAGAGCACGGCGTGTCGCCACTCTCTTCCGCAGCCACGGTGTGTCACCAGCTGAATCCTGACTCCTGAGAGCACGGCGTGTCGCCACTCTCTTCCGCAGCCACGGTGTGTCACCAGCTGAATCCTGACTCCTGAGAGCACGGCGTGTCGCCACTCTCTTCCGCAGCCACGGTGTGTCACCAGCTGAATCCTGACTCCTGAGAGCACGGCGTGTCGCCACTCTCTTCCGCAGCCACGGTGTGTCACCAGCTGAATCCTGTCCTGAGAGCACGGCGTGTCACTACTCTCTTCCGCAGCCACGGTGTGTCACCAGCTGAATCCTGTTCACTTTCATACACTACACCCTTGCACAGCCACGGGGTGTCACCCGCTGACTCCTGATCACTTTCATAACGATCCACCATTCTCATGATCACAGAGAAGATTCATACCGTCGGGCATCCCGTGAACGATCAATTTCGCGACGCGTTCGATTACGCTTTTACAAAGGAGAACCGCGAACTCCGTAGATGTACTCCGCGATCCGAACTCCCGCGTCCGCGATATTAGAGATCTCGTTGGCAGCGAGCGCATGTTAAACTAAAACTCCACGTGTCTTGATTTATTACACCCCGTCCTTCCGAAAGCCGATCATTCTCTCTGCCGTATACGAATCCTGGCCGCGGCGAGCTAATCAGCAACAGAGAGACTCCGACGCCAAGAAACCGATACCGGAAACAAGACTCGTTACATGGCGCCCGAACAGTGTCCTGTTAGCATATTAATTATTTCGAGATCGTAGCACGTGGAGTTTTTTTGAGGTTAACGAACAATCGCGGCAACGCGCGGACGATTGAAATACGCCATCTTGCGACTCCGAACCGTGGCAACGCCGGGCCAGAAAACATCGAGACGGACGCGCCAGCACCATCGCGAGCGCCATCTCTTGGCGCACCGCGGTACTAACCGTTCGAAACGAAAAGAGATACCGCGCGCGAGTATCTCTCGTGTAGAAACGGTATTTTCCACAGGAACGAAAGAAATTTCAAACACCCCAGGGAATGCTACAAAGCGGTTTATGTCTTACTAAGGATAGGATCATCGCGGAACTTCGCCGGAAGAATTTACCAACAACTGGAACGTTCGAGGAACTTCGACAACGTTGGACAGATTACATCAAACAGCAAGACACCAACGCGAAGAATATGGCGGAAAATCCAACCAACCCGTCCGCCGGACCCAGTACGTCGCCCGATTCACCAGCCATCAACCCCATCACGGTGATAAGCACCCCAGCCCCGCCTGACCCAAGCAAGAACATCGACCGGATAAGGAAATGGGGCTGTACAACAGATGGAAAAGATCCTTTTTCATTCTTGGAGCGAATCGCCGAACTTCAAGAGGCGTATCACCTCTCGGACGCCGAATTGTTACGAGGGATTCCCGAAGTATTGCGTGGGGAGGCACAGTTATGGTTCCGTAACTCCCGTCACCAGATCTCGTCATGGCTCCAATTTACAGAAAAATTCATTGCTTTCCTCACGGCAAACCGGACCAGACTACAGCAAGAAAGAGAAGCACGCGAACGAACGCAACGACCGGGCGAACCATTTCACGTTTTCGTCAATGCTCTGCTAACTCTAATGCGTCGCGCCGGGATCCCCACGTCAGAATGCGTAGAAACCATATGTGAAAACATGCTGCCAGAATATGCAACGCTGATCAATCCGGACAATATCACTGACCTGGATGAACTCATACATCAGGTACAGCGAATCGAAAGGCTAAATGAGAAAAAGGCGCGTCTACAACGAGTCCGTCCAATCGCGGCCACCGAGGGACGAATAGAAAAGAATGGAGCAGCAGAACCATTGCAGGTCGGCGCGCTAAAAGTGGATGACAACAGGACCGATCAGTATAGCACCGAAACACATTGCTGGCGGTGTAAACAGAGGGGACATACTCGATTCGAATGCCGGAATGCATATCGCCGGTTCTGTTCCAGATGCGGCCGCGATGGAGTACTAACTCGCGAATGTCACCCGCCGGGAAACGGCCCACGGGGCCCGCAACTGCCGGGCAATCGCCGGCCCCCGCAATAAAATATACACCGCGCCCGTTGTTGCCGATTTTAATATGCGGTCGAGAAATCGACGCAATACTTGACACCGGCGCTCAACTATCCTGTATTAACGCAGAAGTACAAAAATGGGCTCTCGAGCAGGGCGTACGACCATCATCACCAACACATGCTGTCGGCCTAGCGGACGGATCCGACACGGTACCTGCCGGGGTCATGCGCATACCATTCTGTACTATGGGATACGAGTGGCTACAAGATTTCACCGTACTCCCGGACATGGGACCTCCAGTACTGTTAGGCATACAAACTATTGCCGCACTTCAGATTGAAGTCAAACCGCCACTAGAGGTCGCCTCGTGGCCAGCAGCCTGTCTCGCCGAACCAGGACACCAATTGGGACTCCGCGTACCCCGGGAGGAATACCACGACCAACTTGAGACTTTCCTAGGGACTGAATTGAGAAAATTCGAATCCGTTCAGGGACACACTACCCTCATTGAACATCGAATTAAATTACTGAATAGCACGCCCCTCAAACAGCGTTAGCAGCCAAGAAATCCTGCGATGCAAACTATCATCAATGAGGAGGTCGACAGAATGCTAAACGACGGAATTATCGAACCATCCAGCAGCCCATGGAGTTCCCCGGTGGTGGTCGTAAAAAAGAAAGACGGCAAACCAAGATTCTGTGTGGACTTCCGTCGACTTAACGAACGTTCAGAAAAGGACGCGTACCCACTCCCACACATCCAGGCCACCCTCGACAAACTACGTGGCGCAAAATTCTTAACAACATTGGATTTAAAAAACGGGTACTGGCAAATTCCACTCGAAGCGGACAGCAGACCACTCACCGCTTTCACCGTCCCAGGAAGGGGACTTTTTCAATTTCGAGTGATGCCATTTGGATTGCATGCAGCACCTGCAACATTCCAGAGACTGCTCGACCGAGTAATCGGTCCCGAGCTCGAGCCGTATGCATTCTCTTACCTCGACGATATCATTATCGCAAGCCAGACAATCGAGGAACACCGACAGCACCTACGAATGGTTTTTCAAAGACTCCGAGCAGCCGGCCTTCGATTGAATCCGGATAAATGCAAGTTTTGCGTCAGTAGCCTCCGGTACCTGGGGCACATTATCGATCAACAGGGAATCCGGACCGATCCTGAGAAGACTAGCGCAATTGCCAAAATACTTGCACCAAAAACGATACGCGAAGTTCGACGTTTCCATGGTATGGCATCATGGTATCGCCGATTCATACCGAACTTCGCGGAAATAATGGAGCCACTTACTCAGCTCACCCGGAAGAATGCAAAATGGCGTTGGACGGAAATAGAAGAGATCGCCTTCAGGACAATGAAGGAAAAACTAGTCACCGCACCCGTACTAGCATGCCCGGACTTCGAAAAGACATTCACACTGCAAACAGACGCCAGCGACCACGGACTAGGGATCGTACTAACACAGGGCCACAATGAAGAGGAAAGGGTCATTGCATATGCCAGCCACACACTGAGCACCACCGAACGCAACTATAGTGCCACAGAGAAGGAGTGTCTTGCAGTACTGTGGGGCATACGGAAAATGAAGCCGTACCTCGAGGGCTATCATTTCATTGTCATCACGGACCACCAGGCATTGCGATGGTTACAGCAAATCGACAATCCCACAGGAAGGCTCGCCAGATGGGCCTTGGAACTCCAGCAGTACGACTTCGAAGTCAAATACCGGCCAGGAAAACTGAATCAAGTTGCGGATGCACTTTCACGCAGCGAGACCACACCAGGTGTGCACCTGCTCCGGATAGCGAAACGTGCCGACTCATGGTACGAAAAAAAAACAAAGGCAGTCCAGGAAGACCCAGCATCGATCCCAGATTTCCAGATTCGAGAAGGGAAGTTACACCGACGGATTCCTCACCAACTCGATTATAACGAGCCTGAGCCAGGTAACGCCTGGAAAATATGCATCCCAATCAACGAGCGAGAAGACGTACTGCGGAAATTCCATGACGACCCCACAGCAGGACACCTGGGAATCGCTAAGACAAGCGTTCGCATCGCACAACGATTCTATTGGCCAGGAATGTTCCGGGAGATCGCTCGCTACGTCCGCGGTTGCCCCAGCTGTCAACAGTACAAGGTCCCTCCCCAACCACCACCTGGGAGATTGCATGCCAACCCGGGGACGCAACCATGGCACACCGTCTCAATCGACCTGGTGGGACCATTACCTCAGTCTAGACGAGGACACACATGGCTACTCGTCGCCATGGATCGCTTTTCAAAATGGATCGAGCTCACAGCTCTCCGAAAAGCCACAAGCACCGCCGTTGCCAACGCAGTTCAGAAGGAGGTTATCCTACGACACGGGTCACCAAAAATTATCATCACAGATAATGGGCGGCAGTTTATAGGTGAACCATTCACCACACTTTTACAAGCTGCAGGAACGGAACACCGAAGGACACCGCCCTACGCGCCACACTGCAACCCCGTGGAAAGAGCCAACAAAGTCGTGAAGACCATGTTGGCACAATACGCAGGGAAACACCATAATCGCTGGGATGAAAAACTAGACGAAGTCAGATTTGCCGTAAACACAGCTTGGCACGAAGCAACCGGATACAGCCCAGCATACCTAAACCAGGGTAGGGAACTCAGGGTACCAGGACAACCTTCACAGGAAGAGACACACGCCACACCGCAACACCGATGGAAGAACCTACGCGAAGCACAGGAACTGGCGCGGTTGCACTTGGCGCAGGCATTCGGACGACAGGAACGATACTACAACCTTCGACGCCGCAACTGGAGACCAGCCGTAGGAGACAACGTTTGGAAGAAGGAGCACACGCTCTCCGACAAGGGCGCGGGAATCGCCGCCAAACTCGCTCCGAAATACAGCGGGCCCTACACGGTCGGACGAATCGTGTCACCGGTCATCGTCGACCTTCGCGACGGGAATAAACGTTGGATACGGCATATCCACATCCAGGACCTAAAGCCTGAGACGGGTTCCATTGAGGACCCAGAATCACATCCGGAGGAGACAGATGACGGTCCACGACCAGATGCCTCCGCGGAAGCAGGGATGTCGGCGCCTGACCGGGCGGCCGCCCCGACAACTCGCCGACGTGGCCGTCCACGGAAAATAATTGGGAGTGTTTTCTTTTGTCACAGGCATCAACACAAAGCCAAGCAGATAAAAATGCAGCAGCCCGATGATTTCTATCTTGAGCTGCACGAGCTATTCGGAGATTTCTCCGAGGACGAGGACGAGGTGCGACCTCGCACCCCGACCACCCCGGAACACCTGAAAGAGGCTCCGGAAGACACGTCACCGACCACTCCGAAACCGGCCACAACCCCAGCGGCTGCGGTCCAAACGGCCATAGAAGTGGGGTCCTCGGAAACTAAAACGGAACCATCTCCACTTCCGACAACAGAGGAGGTAATCAGGCGGAAGACGACAAGACCGAGGCCGGTGACGTCTTCAAAACCAAAGCCGGACACCGCCGCATTACCGAGGCCGCCAACGGTATTATGTATGGCCAGAACCGGCCGACCGGCCAAAGCCAAATCGCCGGGCAAGAGGACAGAAAGGAGGAAAAAGGTGATCCAGCCGGTCACCTGGTGGCCGGAGGAGGTAAGGGGGACGATACGACCACGAACCAGCTCCGACGCAAGCTCCACAGCATCAGGGTCGACAATTCCCCCGAGTACGATCAACGAGCACCGGGTGCGGCTCGGTCGCGAACCATCAATAGGCCGCTGTCACGTCCGGTGGTTCAGCCATCGTTAATAATTAAATATAATCAATGATGTATTACATATACTTTTGAATTTCTTTTATGTTTAATCTAATAATGTTGTACGAGCAATTAATATTCAATACTCTTGTTAAAAATCAAATCGAACTATCGTATATTATACCACATTGCGTGCGATAGAATTAAGAAATTCATACTTCATTCGAATCGTCTTGAGCGAAAGAACTGCGTAGCGAAATTATTTCATAAAATGACCAGATCACTTCCAAAAATAAATCATGATCTAGGATCCGCTGAGGACTGTCCATCGAGAATCGATGAGTAATAATTGTTCGTCACCCCATGTGCGACGTAAAAGTAATTCGATTTGGCCAGGGGAGCTACAGATAAGAGAACAGCTAAGAAGAAATTGATCTAGGAAATGCGCAGGGTAATAAGATCTAGCTATGACGACAACAATCGCCTGACGAAATTGACGAGACAAAGGATTGATTAGTCTATAAAAGGGATGACTCCTCAGGAGGAACTCACTCTCAAGCACACTCTCTTTACAAATCTCCAGTTAGTAAAAGTACAATTAACAGTCAATATTATTCTTCACACTCTCTTCACAAGTCTTCACGAAATCAAATAATAATCAATTATATGAAGTATTAACTCACAATCAGTTACAAATATCAAGTGAAAGTTCTTTTTTTGTGTGATTTACACCACCCAAACATCAAGAAGGAAGAAACCACATCTGTAAAAATCAAGCCAGAAGACTGTTTAGCGGTAATTACTAACAATTTATAATAAGATCACAATAACTCTATGTATCCGAAATTTGACGCTTAAAATATAGTTCTGCTTATATTTTTTATTCAAATAAATCAAAACTTCAAATCATTTTAAAGACTATACCCATCTTCGATCTCTTCGTACCAGTTCCTCAAATAAAATCACTTAGAACATTAAGAAATCCTCGATTACCCGAACCGAAGCCGGTGAATGCAGGTAGGTTCAAAACTGCGTTATATCTCAATTATAATCGTTTCAATCATTTCAATCTATTAAAAATTAAATTTCAATATTTTCTATTCAAAATCTAAAATACGTCCACCTCAGGACGTAACACCGCCAAGGAGCTGACCCGGAACCAGCGGCTTGGTGGGACGAAACTACAAAGAAACCCGAGCACAGGACAGGGCAGAGGAAAAAGAAGCAGCGGCCAAATCATTCACCACGGCCATCACACGTGACCAAACAGCTGCAGTCGGGGTCAAAAAGTACTCCAACCGCACAGGGTGGGCCAGCCCACCCAAGGGAAGCACCACCTCCGGAGGACCCACAACCTAAAAAGAAAGACCCTAGAACGGAGCCTATGGAACTGCCCGTCCCCATCTGGGAGGACGTAGAGGGACTCTCCGGGGCACCGAGAACGCTGCCACTTCGGTGGCCCCGACAGCCGTACAGGCCTCGGACCGAGCGTTGGCCAATTGTTGAACAGCGCCGACCCGCCACGCCATCACCACCAGGGAGATCCGGCCCAACGGAGGAGAAAAGGAAGGAGGAGTCCGGGCAACCGCAAGGGAAGCAGCGGGGGGACATGCCCGAGCACGAGAAACCGGGTAACAACGGGTACCCGGTATGCCCTGGTAGATTGACACCAGGAGTGGGACCACCAGTCCCATACACGGGCAGACCGGCCGAGACAGCCTGGTACTCGCTACCCACAGGCCAGAAAGTGGAGTTGCCCACCAGTTTCGTTGCCGCCAAGCAACACAGAATGCTGGTGGGCGGAGTGCGGTGGGTGCTCCACTTCGATGAGACGGGACGTCTCCGCCGATGCCAAAGAAAGGAGCCGGTGCAACCCTGAGTAGGGTAAAAATCGCGGAGACTTTCTTTTTATATATTTATAGTTATATATATAAGCGTTTTTTTTTAAGAAAAGGAAAAAAGAAAAAGAGGGGGAAAAAATAAATTAGTCGATAAGTGTGTGTTTTTATAGTGTGTTTTTTTTATTATAACAGTGTGTTTTTATATAGGTTGTAAGTATGTGTCCATATAGATTATAAGCGTGTGTTTTTACCAGCATGTAAGCATAGTCTGTAAGTGAGTACCGTTAAGATTACGCGCTAGGTATAAGTACCTGTAAAGATAGAAAAAAAAACATTTGCGATTGTATATATATTTTCTTTATAATAAATAGCTTCGCTGCCAGTTTTTCGACGCCCCGGAGAAAGAGGGGGGTGTAACAGACCTGTACCGTACAGGCCTGTTACTAACGCAAACCGGATCAAACCGGTGAGAACCGAGTTCAACCGTCGAGCATTTCCCGGAACGAACCGCCGTATCCCCGTCGCCGCGCCGAGACGGACCGCGCCGCGCCACTCCCCGCGCCTAGAAACAATCCGCGAATCACCGCATCGCGCCACCACCCCCACCACTAATTGAGAGCTATAAAAGCCGTCACGGCCAGAGCTCGGGACGTTATTTGGATGCAAGACTACGAACGGGTAAAAAGATCTCTCCTGATTTCATACCAAAGTAAGTATCTACATACGTCGGTTTCCCACGCTGTCAGACACCTCGAAACTGATCGTGGGAATTCACTTCCTAGAGGACGGCGCGGCGCCACTCTTCTAGTCATGGTATGTGTCCTTGACAAATCCTGAATCCTGACTCCTGAGAGCACGGCGTGTCGCCACTCTCTTCCGCAGCCACGGTGTGTCACCAGCTGAATCCTGACTCCTGAGAGCACGGCGTGTCGCCACTCTCTTCCGCAGCCACGGTGTGTCACCAGCTGAATCCTGACTCCTGAGAGCACGGCGTGTCGCCACTCTCTTCCGCAGCCACGGTGTGTCACCAGCTGAATCCTGACTCCTGAGAGCACGGCGTGTCGCCATTCTCTTCCGCAGCCACGGTGTGTCACCAGCTGAATCCTGACTCCTGAGAGCACGGCGTGTCGCCACTCTCTTCCGCAGCCACGGTGTGTCACCAGCTGAATCCTGACTCCTGAGAGCACGGCGTGTCGCCACTCTCTTCCGCAGCCACGGTGTGTCACCAGCTGAATCCTGACTCCTGAGAGCACGGCGTGTCGCCACTCTCTTCCGCAGCCACGGTGTGTCACCAGCTGAATCCTGACTCCTGAGAGCACGGCGTGTCGCCACTCTCTTCCGCAGCCACGGTGTGTCACCAGCTGAATCCTGACTCCTGAGAGCACGGCGTGTCGCCACTCTCTTCCGCAGCCACGGTGTGTCACCAGCTGAATCCTGACTCCTGAGAGCACGGCGTGTCGCCACTCTCTTCCGCAGCCACGGTGTGTCACCAGCTGAATCCTGACTCCTGAGAGCACGGCGTGTCGCCACTCTCTTCCGCAGCCACGGTGTGTCACCAGCTGAATCCTGACTCCTGAGAGCACGGCGTGTCGCCACTCTCTTCCGCAGCCACGGTGTGTCACCAGCTGAATCCTAACTCCTGAGAGCACGGCGTGTCGCCACTCTCTTCCGCAGCCACGGTGTGTCACCAGCTGAATCCTAACTCCTGAGAGCACGGCGTGTCGCCACTCTCTTCCGCAGCCACGGTGTGTCACCAGCTGAATCCTGACTCCTGAGAGCACGGCGTGTCGCCACTCTCTTCCGCAGCCACGGTGTGTCACCAGCTGAATCCTGACTCCTGAGAGCACGGCGTGTCGCCACTCTCTTCCGCAGCCACGGTGTGTCACCAGCTGAATCCTGTCCTGAGAGCACGGCGTGTCACTACTCTCTTCCGCAGCCACGGTGTGTCACCAGCTGAATCCTGTTCACTTTCATACACTACACCCTTGCACAGCCACGGGGTGTCACCCGCTGACTCCTGATCACTTTCATAACGATCCACCATTCTCATGATCACAGAGAAGATTCATACCGTCGGGCATCCCGTGAACGATCAATTTCGCGACGCGTTCGATTACGCTTTTACAAAGGAGAACCGCGAACTCCGTAGATGTACTCCGCGATCCGAACTCCCGCGTCCGCGATATTAGAGATCTCGTTGGCAGCGAGCGCATGTTAAACTAAAACTCCACGTGTCTTGATTTATTACACCCCGTCCTTCCGAAAGCCGATCATTCTCTCTGCCGTATACGAATCCTGGCCGCGGCGAGCTAATCAGCAACAGAGAGACTCCGACGCGAAGAAACCGATACCGGAAACAAGACTCGTTACAAGTACTTTCATCATTATTTGTATGGAAGGAAATTTACAGTACGCACAGACCATGCGGCGTTATCGTGGTTACTTTCGTTTAAAAACCCTGAGGGTCAGATAGCCAGATGGATAGAAAGACTTCAACAATACGATTTCACGATTTGTTATCGGAGTGGTAAATTACATTCCAATGCTGATGCGTTATCTAGAAGACCTTGTTGGACAGATAATTGTAGGCGTTGTTCAAATGCGGAAAGTAGAGACGTACATTGTCAGGAGGTTGAAGAAATTCCAATCCTTCGTACCCGGTGTTCTTTGTTTGAAACGAAGGATTGGGGGAATTCTCAGAGGAATGATCCACACTTAAAATTGGTTTTTGAAAGTAAACTGTTGGGAAATAAGCCGCCTAAAGAAGTTTTGACGGCTTCGTCACCGGAGGTTAAATTTTATTTCTCATTGTGGGAATCTTTAGAGATTCGAGATGGTCTTTTATTCAAAAGTGGGAATCTGCGGAGGGAAAAAAGATAGTTTGGCAATTAGTGGTACCGAGAGGAATGAAAGATGCAGTTCTGCGTGAGGCTCATGATTCGTCTGCTGGGGGACATTTCGGCATCAATAAAACAGTTTCTCGGATCAGGGAACGTTTTTATTGGGTTAATTGTATTAAAGATGTAGAAAAATGGTGTAATCGTTGCGAGGTTTGTATTTCCAGGAAAGGCACGGCTAATCGTGGCAAGGGATTGTTACAAATTTACAATGTAGGTTCTCCTTTCGAGAGAATAGCTTTAGACATCTTAGGTCCTTTACCAAAATCATTTTCTGGAAACCGTTTTATGTTAGTTGTGGCAGATTACTTCACTAGATGGCCAGAGGTAATACCTTTACCAAATTTTCAGGCCAGAACCGTAGCCAATGCGTTAATTAGGGATATTGTAAGTCGTCACGGAGTCCCTCAAGAAATTCATTCTGATCAAGGGCGAACTTTGAATCAAATATTTTTAAAGAACTAATGATTTTGTTAGGCACTAAGAAAACTAGAACGACTCCTCTACATCCACAATCGGATGGTCTCGTAGAAAGGTTAAATAGGACAATTCTTCAATATCTTTCAATGTTTGTGTCTAAGCATCAAAGGGATTGGGACGAGTTAGTTCCTCTTTTTCTTCTTGCGTATAGGTCTGCTCAGCATGAAAATTTAAAATTAAGTCCATCAATGATGTTATACGGCCGCGAAATTTGTTTGCCATTGGACTTGTTACGAGGAAGTCTTCCTATTAAGAATGTTTTGTATTGTGATTTCAATTTAGATTTGAGAGATAAAATGGATGCTATTCACAAATTCGTTAGAAAACAACAAGAAGAAATTTCTTCGTTTAAAATGAAACAGCAATATGATTCTAAAGTAGTGGAGAAATCTTTTCGGGAGGGGGATTTGGTATGGTTGTATCAGCCTCTCAGAGTAAAAGGGAAGTGCCCTAAACTTCAATGTCATTGGGATGGACCGTATGTTATTAACACAAAATTGAGTGATGTTGTCTATAGGATTAAGAAGAATAAGCAGAAATTTAAAGTAGTGCATGTTAATAGACTTGCAAAGTTTAATGATAAGTAGTAGTAGTAGGAATTATTATATAAAAAAAAGAAGAATTAATAATAAGTCTGAGTTTTCAAACATGCTAACGTTATTCCTGGTTTGCTAGGAATCGCTGGTCTACTAATTTACAGGAGTACAAGAAAAGAAAAAGAAAAGCAAGTTGTGGAGGGAGAAATTCAAAACTGCATACATTAAAATTATAATATTGTTGTTATTTTGAAGTTACTAATTGTTACTTGATTATGTTGTATTTTCTTTTCGGCCGCTAACCACTCCAGGTTTTTAAACCGTGGTTTTCCCTGGGGCATCGGGTAAATGCCGGGTTAGTTGGTGATTTTGAAGGGTCCACGGTGTTTGTTTCATTATTTTTGCTCCCACAAAATCACAGGTCATTTTTTTTAATAAAGTTCGTTTTTTTTGAGGAGGGGGGGAAGTGTTACGGGTCTACCGACATACTAATGTTACGCGTCAGTCGGTATACCCGTTGTATAGAATTGTTAGAAGATTCAGGTTGGTACAGCGTTGTGAGGACAACGACGCTGGAACGAAAGAGAGTCGGGAGACAGACTTGAGAGAAAGCGGACGTACGAGACGTCAAAGGCGATAAAGGCGATATAGCCAAAGATAGTTGCCTTCCTCCAGAAAATAGCGTGTTACGGTTATTGAAAGTGTATTCATTTATTTAGTGAAATAGAGATTTCGTTACAATATATATACAGTAAATCTTCAATCGGAGTCCTGGGTCGCCTATCTAACCGTAGTCCAGTGCCTACTCACTCCACTGCCGGCCAACGCTGCGCCGCGCCGCACTATGGTCTGGAAACCCGTTTTTCGTGGCCAAAAGTATTTTAGCGTTATTTAAAGTTGAAGGTTATAGTATGCTAGGTCGTTGAATTCGTTTCGACACCAGCAATAATATTATAAAGTCAGAAATATATGGTAACATTTAAAAAATGGACGTGATTCATATTTTTCTAAACAAAAAATTTTTTAAAAAATTTTGTATATTGATATTTATAGATATGCAAATACTGATCAACTTTTGTTGGAAACATTTTTTTTGCAGAACGTAGGAAGTGTCTTAAAAATCGTGTTAACAGTACTATTCTGCCGCAGGAATAACATAAGTAATAATACTAGCACAAATAAGGTAAATACTGTCACGTCGTTTTCTAATTGTTCGAAAGATGTTAGGTCGATTTTTGACGACACCGAGATTTTATAGGCGAAAGGCCGGGCCACGCTCGGCCGCACGACACGTGGTCCTCTCGGGACAAAACACGTCCGTAGGCTCGTGATTCTTTCCTAGAACGAACGCAAATTTCGGGCGCCAGACACTTGAGAGTGTCACGCGAAAAGATGTATTTAATCACAAATTATTATCGTCGAACTCGCGAGCCTGCGACGCGGAAAACTAGGCCTGAATAGCGATCGAAAGGATCCAGGATTCTACGCCGAGAGAGCACGAGACATTCCTGCGGCGGAAAGGTTTCACACAAGAAATATAGAGAACTTTTCGGCTAACAAATCGTTTATTGACGGCGGTGGTGTGCTGCCGACGAGATCGGCAGCGATTACAATAATAGCCGGCGCGTCACCGTAAATATTACGACGGATGTAAGTCGTACGCGCGGTGTTTCTCGTACTTTATTTATTTGCGTCGAATTCGGCAGCGATAAGATCTTCGCGACGCGGAGGGCCTCGAAGGCCGCTTTCCGACCGAACTCAGATGAAATACGCGACCCTGTTCTGACTTGCACCACTCGAACTGAATTTCCGAACACGAATCGAACACGCGACGGCCTCACACCATGGAACGAGTGCAGGTTGACTCGGATTAACGACGGCAGCGATCTAATCTCGAATCCGCGACTTCGCGTTTATACCGGCGTCGTACAACCGCCATGAGGCGGCCACGCGGCCCCCGCTATCCGACCGGATTCGAATCACCAAAACGATATCCTTCACAATCCGAAGGATTCGTATTCTAGCAATATTATTGCCCACCAAAAGATCGACAGCCCATTTGGTCGTTAATCCTCGCGACGCGAATTCCTAACCTAACGACACGCTACCCGAGCCAACACGATATTTCGCAACATTGAATTAACGAAAGCCTGATCGGCGCTTACCACACGTGAAACGGCAGCGATGGACCGGCAGCGAAATCCTTTCTCTCTGGATCAGCAAAAACTCAGTATTTGAGCAATCGTTCAAATTTTACTACTCTCCTCGACAAGATCTAATGGCGCAGTGATCTTTCACACGTTGACTCGGGAACGCGGAAGCGGAGCGTCCCCACTTCTCTAGTCTACTTTCTTCGCGTAACGTCTCAGCCTATCGCTAACTCGAAATTTCGCGTTGACGAATCTCACGCGACGGCGGTCGGCTTGCGGCATCTCGCGGCGTCTTCGGCAGCGCTGTCTTCCGATTGGCCGCTTCCCGATGAGCGATCGACGTCAGCCAATCCGGTTGCGGTGCAGCTTCTTCCCGGACGAGGCGACGACAGGGTAGAGTAGTTCTCCGTCTCTGCACCGGATGCCCTCGTCGGCGCCTCCAGGTTGACAGTCCTGGGCCTTGACGATCTCTCGCTGTTTATTTCCGGGCTTATGCCGATCTCCTCCCTCGATTGGCTTACTCTCGAAGGTCCCTTGATTCCGCGATGAAGGAAGACTTCCGGGTCCCACCAGGAACCCGGATACGGTCCTGCAATTCTCGTCGCACAAATGGCGCGACATTCAAAATGTCAAATATCGGCTTCTGGGTCTGACACGTGCCCAGGGAGAGCGCTCGCAGCTGCCCTTTTCGCGATGCTTGACCAGAGAGTGGCCCGGTCTTCCGTTAGGGAGGTTAAAGTGACGCGGGCAACACTGCCACGTCACAACTCCTCCCCCCCCCCAGGGAAGACCGGGCCCCACCGGTGGCAGCTACCAATCAGGCTTTCGTGGGCTGGGTAGCGGACGTTCTCTCTTGGCTCGTTCCATTAAATAACACAAAACTACTTGTGAACCTTACCCCAGCATGTATGCGTCACCTTGCCATCGCTAACAACTACTTGTACGTTGTACATCACTACGGACGAGATCCCTTTTTTGACCGGCAACTATAATACCTAATCGCTCGCAAGTTTCGAAATTATCCGACAGTCCCGCGCGCAGGTGTTTAGGCTATTGGGATTACAATAAATGGTATTTTGATTTCGGCAGCGACTAGATTCGAGGGGGTACTAGGGGTGGAGTGAAGCGATCTCTCCAGACCATGTGCCTTTTCCTCGGCCGGCTGGATCATAATCTGAGCCTCCTCGGCCGCAGTTGGTGCTTCTTCTTCGATATTACTTCCGGCCACGAGTGACGATTGTCGTAAAATTTCGTGACCTCTACGGCAACAGCAAAGTGTCATCAGGTGTGGGTGGTGATGGTACGCTGTTGACTTCCTGGAACTTGAGCCAGGTGTCCCCCGTGCTCCTTTCCGACATCTTGTCAGTGGATTCATCACGCCTTCGGTTGGCAGGGCGAGCTCATTATTTGGCCGCACGGCATCGAAATATTTGTAGGGAGGCATCCGTAGGTCTTAATACTGGTCCTCCCTTGCGCGTATTGAAAAGTACGCTTTCCGAATGCCAATGTGCGCCATTCCAAAATCTCATCCCTCCTGCGTGGACATGCAATGGATCACCGGTGACTACTTCTGCTTGATGCCCACCAAGGTAACAAACTTAGGCACCAATCGTGCCGCACCATGTTGTGCTGGCGATGTAAAGACGTGCTGACGGCTCATCCTCCCCCTTCCCCTCGAATGTTCTATCTCTATCACGCGAATCATAACCTCGCTCTTGTCGGCTGCTCGCGTCATCTAAATTTCCTAAGCCTTCGCTTCGGACTCGTACAGCTGGATCCCTCGATCATTCCTTGTTTCGGTCGGCGCTAAATCGAATTCTATTGGCGGCTTGTTGCTCGCCCGCACGCATCTTGCCGGTCGCAGTTCTCGTCCGAGAAAAAAAAAAACCACTGGGGACGTCTGTCAAACCGAATGATGGGCCCGTTCTACAACTCGATCGTTAGCCCCGTGGCGAGGAGAAAATAGCACCGTTTCTTCGTGCTTTCTATTTCTACGGCAGCGTTATCCAATTGTTCTACTAGTTCGCAACTGATAAATGTAATCGACGAACCCGAATCCATTGAGGCGTGTACCGGCAGCGAATTGATAGAGGCTTCAACCATTAATAAAGGTGTTTTTGATTTTTCTCCGTTGAATACTACTCGGGCTGATATTATTTCGGGGTTGGTCTCTCCGACTCTGTCGAGCGACCCCTTCCCCCGTTTCCCGAATAACGATTACTTTTCCGGCAGCTATTTAAGTTACTCCCGGTGCCCCGCATCGATAACAGTGCACACGGGGTTCCTCCCGGCAATCTCGTGATCTGTGCCCTATTTTGCGACAATTCCAACATTCCGATTCAGACTTCTCCCTCATGCGTTGTTTGTCGCGTGACGGAGATCTCTGTCTTTCCTCGGGAGTTGGTGTTGTCGGTCGGCGCGATGGTGGATGTTGGGACCACCTTCCCCTCGTCTCTCCGCGGTATGCTTCGTTTTCTTTTCGCCCGGCAGCAGAATATTCGCGCGCGGAGCTGAAAAGTCTCGTCTAGTAGTTCCCGCGGAAGAGTTCCGAGATGCGAGATCGCGGTTATCTAATTCCTCCCCGTCATAAGTGGGCTTAATCGCGTTCACAAACTCAACGTTACCGAATTTCCCCCTTCCCTGATGTTTTTGGGAGTCATACCTGTTTGGGTTGTATGCAAAATCGGGGTGTACCATTTCAATGGGTTTCGGATTCCTGTTTAATTTCATTACGTCGGATTCTTTCTCCGCCTCAATGAGTGCTTCTTCTAAGTGGTCGAATGACTCTATCGTACTAATGGCTATGGCCTGTCGCAAAATCGGTTTCGCGCCCCAATACGCTCTTCTAATCATTTTCCCCTCGCGCCACGGTGGATCTAATCTCTCAAACATGGCCCTTATACCCACGATATAGTCGCGCAACCGCTCATTGTCACCCTGTGCTCTGTCTCTAATATTCCGTATTAACGTGTCGTTGTAGTTCGCATTGTCACAAAAAATTTTTGGAACGCGATCACGAACTCTTCCCAGGCTTTCAATTAGGCCTCCCTTGCCTCATACCAATGGGCGGCTATCCTGCCGAAACATACCGAGAGGCAGCGAAGTAGATATTTGTCAGCTATGTTACCCTAACGGCGGTGCTTTATGAGCCGCTCCAGGAAGGCTTCCGAATCCTCTCCGGGCGATTCGGTAATCTTTATTTGCCATCTCCTCATTATTTCGCAGATGGGTGTTCCTCTGCAGTATATCTCTCGGTAGGCATTAGACGAAGGTGGACCTTGAAAACCTCTGGAAGTACCCGGCATCGAAGGTATTGTTTCGCGGTGGTGGGGAGGCGGGGCGTGTTTTCCGCGACTCTGCGTCGGCACGGATATATATATAAAAAAAATTCGCTTGGAGGTGACCGGACACCTACGGCCTGTTCGTCATACAAGGTCGTACCGTCCGGGTTGGCGAAGTCGTCCGACGCGTCATCGTAAACCGAGTGGTATTCCCACTGTTCCCCCTCCTCCGGTTCCGGTTTCAATGTATTCCCTCTAACTCTTCACATTTTAAATAATCGGATCCTACGATACTTCCTGCCAATGCAACAAACGCTAGTTGTTTACTTGGGCCTTTTATGGCCAAAATTGACGGAATCGCTACGCTGCACGACTAAACCAAGGAACCCCGTCTCGTCCGGGTAGTCCTCGGTCGGCCCGGCCTTTTCGGCAGCAACAAAAATAAATTTTCCTCTCTAATCTGACCGTCCCCAGCGTTTTTGTACAGTTAAAAGTTCTTATTTTCGCGAACTAACAAAATCGAAAAGAAACTTTTCACGAATCGCTAACAAAATCGTTCTTTTCCAAATTACGGTTCGCGTCTTGCGAAACGCTCTCTAAGTTATAATGCCCTCGCGTCGAAGCGACGGACCTTTCGCAAACAGCAACGATACAGTTAGGCAGCGAATATCTCTATTCAATCCGACTGTCCCCAGCAATTTACACAATCGTTGTCACAAAGTTCCACAAAAATGAACGTAATAATCGCTAACAAAATTTTCTCTCTCCGCAATTTGATTCGCCAGATTGTGCACGTGTTCTCGTGCACGATTGGTAACTGTCGAGCGTGGTTGCTCGGCTTAATTTCCGCAACTAATGACGTCGTGGCAAGGCATCGAATAACATGGGGGAATCTCACGAAAAAAAAAATTTTTCGACGGCACATTGTTCAAATATCATCGACAAATAATACATCAGCAAAAATCTTTCAAATATGGCAGCGATAAGTATGAGAGAATATATTGGGAATTGTTGCAAAATAGTATGATGTACTCGAAGAGTAATGTAAAAAAAAACTAGAAAAACAATAACAGAATCGCATAAAATTAATTAACAACAATTTATGTACAATTGAAACGAGAAAATAACAAATAAGGACGGCTCGACAAAACTTAGATAACTAGAATAAATATTGACAAATAAATACTGAGAATAAATATCAAAATTGAATAACGAAATTGAATAACAAAAAAAATAATAACGAAACCAAATAAATAAAGACAAGAAATATGAAAAGACAAAGAAAATAAATAGAACAAGAAAGACAGTTTAGTTCAAAAATATCACAGCAGAAATAATTCAATAAGATCCAGTTCCAATGAAATATCGTAAATAACAGTCAATAAGTGTCATTCGAAAAAAAAAATCCCAATATAATAAGTACAATTCAATAATAGATCATCATCAGATTCACTGATCGGAAAGACAATTCAATCAGCGTCGTTCGAAAAATTCTTCTGTAATGGCTCGTATTGAGCGATTACAATAAATAAATTTTCAAAATCAACAATCCTTCTACAGAGACAATGATCGGAAAGACCTTCAATCACCGCCGTCCGAAAGATTATTCAGTGGCACACAATAATCGAAACAAAATAGAGACAATAGAAATGGCAATGGTACACAATATTCAATTCAATCCTTCGTTGGCTCGTCGTAGTTCGCAAGTATCGTAAACAAGTTTTTCGACGCGGGTTCACCGTCACGGTACCGATCGCGTCTGGAATTTGTCAGAACGGCAGCGAAAGAGAAAATCAAAATTTATTGTGTGAGCCTCGTGTCTCCGACGTATCTCTAATGAAAAAGCCCCTACACAGGTCACCTTTACGGCGAGAGGTCCCTGTTCGGGCGCCAAATTTGTCACGTCGTTTTCTAATTGTTCGAAAGATGTTAGGTCGATTTTTGACGACACCGAGATTTTATAGGCGAAAGGCCGGGCCACGCTCGGCCGCACGACACGTGGTCCTCTCGGGACAAAACACGTCCGTAGGCTCGTGATTCTTTCCTAGAACGAACGCAAATTTCGGGCGCCAGACACTTGAGAGTGTCACGCGAAAAGATGTATTTAATCACAAATTATTATCGTCGAACTCGCGAGCCTGCGACGCGGAAAACTAGGCCTGAATAGCGATCGAAAGGATCCAGGATTCTACGCCGAGAGAGCACGAGACATTCCTGCGGCGGAAAGGTTTCACACAAGAAATATAGAGAACTTTTCGGCTAACAAATCGTTTATTGACGGCGGTGGTGTGCTGCCGACGAGATCGGCAGCGATTACAATAATAGCCGGCGCGTCACCGTAAATATTACGACGGATGTAAGTCGTACGCGCGGTGTTTCTCGTACTTTATTTATTTGCGTCGAATTCGGCAGCGATAAGATCTTCGCGACGCGGAGGGCCTCGAAGGCCGCTTTCCGACCGAACTCAGATGAAATACGCGACCCTGTTCTGACTTGCACCACTCGAACTGAATTTCCGAACACGAATCGAACACGCGACGGCCTCACACCATGGAACGAGTGCAGGTTGACTCGGATTAACGACGGCAGCGATCTAATCTCGAATCCGCGACTTCGCGTTTATACCGGCGTCGTACAACCGCCATGAGGCGGCCACGCGGCCCCCGCTATCCGACCGGATTCGAATCACCAAAACGATATCCTTCACAATCCGAAGGATTCGTATTCTAGCAATATTATTGCCCACCAAAAGATCGACAGCCCATTTGGTCGTTAATCCTCGCGACGCGAATTCCTAACCTAACGACACGCTACCCGAGCCAACACGATATTTCGCAACATTGAATTAACGAAAGCCTGATCGGCGCTTACCACACGTGAAACGGCAGCGATGGACCGGCAGCGAAATCCTTTCTCTCTGGATCAGCAAAAACTCAGTATTTGAGCAATCGTTCAAATTTTACTACTCTCCTCGACAAGATCTAATGGCGCAGTGATCTTTCACACGTTGACTCGGGAACGCGGAAGCGGAGCGTCCCCACTTCTCTAGTCTACTTTCTTCGCGTAACGTCTCAGCCTATCGCTAACTCGAAATTTCGCGTTGACGAATCTCACGCGACGGCGGTCGGCTTGCGGCATCTCGCGGCGTCTTCGGCAGCGCTGTCTTCCGATTGGCCGCTTCCCGATGAGCGATCGACGTCAGCCAATCCGGTTGCGGTGCAGCTTCTTCCCGGACGAGGCGGCGACAGGGTAGAGTAGTTCTCCGTCTCTGCACCGGATGCCCTCGTCGGCGCCTCCAGGTTGACAGTCCTGGGCCTTGACGATCTCTCGCTGTTTATTTCCGGGCTTATGCCGATCTCCTCCCTCGATTGGCTTACTCTCGAAGGTCCCTTGATTCCGCGATGAAGGAAGACTTCCGGGTCCCACCAGGAACCCGGATACGGTCCTGCAATTCTCGTCGCACAAATGGCGCGACATTCAAAATGTCAAATATCGGCTTCTGGGTCTGACACGTGCCCAGGGAGAGCGCTCGCAGCTGCCCTTTTCGCGATGCTTGACCAGAGAGTGGCCCGGTCTTCCGTTAGGGAGGTTAAAGTGACGCGGGCAACACTGCCACGTCACAATACATAAATAAAATCACTAATGTTTTCATGTACATCATATATATGCATTATTTATAAATATGCATAAACTATAAAAAAGACGATCGGTAAACAATCGAACGGAGATGAGGCTAAACAAAATTGAAAACAAGCCAAACCCACCCGTGGCAATTGTTCTGCATTGTTATGCCGCAAAATGGTTGTGCAGTAACGGGTAACGATGAAAAACTACATACAATAACTGTACATACAGGGTGAACCACGAATTGTAAGCAGTAGAGATTACTCTGTTCTTAGCAGTCCGATAAAAAATGTTTCTATCACATATAACATGGTTTCAAAAGAACTTTCACACGATTATAGCAAACTTTTTGTACAAAAATTCAAAAAACAATTTTTGCAATATTCTTATGTTATGATACTTACCGAATTCGTCTTGAAATTCTCTAACAAATAGGCGTAAAAATAGATCTTGAAAAATCATGAAAAAAAGAGTTGACAAAAAATTTGCTATAATCACGCGAAATCTCTCTTGAAACCATGCTATATCTGATAAAAATATTTTCGATCGGAATGCTAATAGCAGAGTAATTTCTATTGGTCACGATTCGTGGTACAAATCCGAGCTACTTGTTCGGAAAAATGCGAGCTACTTAAAAAAATCAGAAATGTCTACAATTTCATATGCAAAAGGTTCCATTTATACCGATTTGTGCCGTTTTTGTAAAACCGTTCTCAAAGTTTGTCAAGCAGCTGCAAGCGAACGCATTCGGAGCGCCTGAAAATTCCGGTTACTATTTATTAAAAACGTTGTACAACTAAAACGGGCAGAAACGGGTAAATGAAACTTTATACACTATATTCAGAAATGTCTATAATTTCATATGAAAAAGGTTCCATTTATGCCGATTTGTGCCGTTTTCGTAAAACCGTTCTCAAAGTTTGTCAAGCAGCTGCAAGCGAACAAGTTCGGAGCGCCTGAAAATCCCGGTTACTATTGATTAAAAACGTTGTACAACTAAAACGGGCAGAAACGGGCAAATGAAACTTTATACACTATATTCAGAAATGTCTACGATTTCATATTCAAAAGGTTAAATTCATGCCGATTTGTGCCGTTTTTTTAAAACGTTTCTCAAAGTTTATATTGTTTAAACTTGTCACTATTTGTTTATGGATAAAAAGATGCTAACAACAGTATTACACACCTAAAATATACCTGCTGACACATACGAAATTATCATTTAAACTTGTATTTTGATAGTCTATGATGACTATTTTAAACGTTTCTTTTAATCTGAATTTTACGAAGTTTGTCTTCAAAACGTTATATCTCAGCAATGAATAATCGGAAAGGATTAATAATTTGGATTTGGAAGCTTTGGATGGTTTTTACTCTGTTCCAAAAAAAATGTTTTGAAAATCTTTATCTTGAAAAATTGACTTTTGGCCACGAAAAACGGGTTTCCAGACCATAGTGCGCCGTAGGGCGGCGATGTTTGATCTCGGCTCGGGTATATCGGTGTGAACACCACACATTGACTCGACTGAATCGAAATCTCAAACTTCTTAATTTTAATGATCGGTTTATGGGACTTTAACTAGCTTATTCCTGGCGTTTCGCTGATTAAGATGGTACCAAGAACGATATAATTGGGCCAATATTTAGTGGTTTAATCGACGATGAAAGTTTCGAACGCAACGAAGAAGAGCGTATTGGAAAGAAAGAGACGCGAACAGTAGCTGCCGCCGGTACAGTTCAAAGGCCCGCGTTGTCGCTGTTCTTCGTTGCGTTCGAAACTTCCATCGTCAATTAAACTACGAAATATTGGCCCAATTGTATCGTATTTGGTATCATTTTGCATTAGAATAAATAAAAATAAATTTTTAAAAAAATACCACGTTTTTAAAACGGACTAAAAAGTATAAAATAAATTTTTCTGAAAATTTGTGATTGTGAATTTTTAGTAGCTATGAAAATACTTGTAAGATTTAAAACGAAAAACGTGGGACGCATGAAACAGATAATTGATGCATGAACACCTAAATCACTAACAATTCTAATGCACTGCAAATTATATGAACTATTGTGCGAGTTTTCTCAGCGATAGCTACTCTTTACACTCCTTACTATGTATGTAGTATTATCTTGCGCCCCACGTTTTTCGTTTTAAATCTTACAAGTATTTTCATAGCTACTAAAAATTCACAATCACAAATTTTCAGGACTATCTGTACGGGGTTAGGAATCTGTATGGGGCGTGAAAAAATTATTTTATACTTTTTAGTGTGTTTTTTAAACGTGGTTTTTAAAAAATTTATTTTATACTTTTTAGTCCGTTTTAAAAACGTGGTATTTTTTTAAAAATTTATTTTTATTTAAATAATTATTTCCTGCTTTTTAGTTTTGTATGTGTGAAATTTTTTTATCGCCAGCTGATCGAGTCAGTGGCTTTGCACTAGCATGTGCAACTCGACGTCGGAAAGTTGCAACTGAATCGCTGAAATGAATCAGCGATTGTGCACACTTATTTGCAAGTGTACAGCTCGACGTCGGATTGTAATCACATTACAATTTTTTGTCACCATCTGCTCAAGGCAGTGGTCTTGCACGAGTACGTGCAACTCGACGTCGGACAGTTGCAACTTCTTTTTCCTGCTTTTTAGTTTTGTATGTGTGAAATTTTTTATCGCCAGCTGATCGAGTCGCAACTCGAGTCGCGCATCGAGTTGCAACTGAATCGCTGAAATGAATCAGCGATTGTGCAGACTTGTTTGCAAGTGTACAGCTCGACGTCGGATTGTAATCACATTACAATTTTTTGTCACCATCTGCTCAAGGCAGTGGTCTTGCACGAATACGTGCAACTCGACGTCGGACAGTTGCAACTTTTTTTAATTTACAGCAAAGGGGAGCTCAATGGTGGTGGAGGTCCTAGTTGTCGCATTCTTTCCATCTCCTTCATTGCATCTTCATTGCACGGTGTCTTGCCAGTGAGTTTTGAGCAATCGAGCTTTTCTATTCTTAACCCATCCAATGATCTGACACGACTTAATGCGACATATGCCTGTCCTTTTGCAAATAGCGCAGACCCCAGGTAAACTACAGCATAGTCCACTGTACATCCTTGCATCTTATGAACTGTGCAGGCCCAGCACAATATCAGTGGGAGCTGTGTTCGCTCAATTGTGCCATAGTTGCGAAGTGCCGGAAACTGTATTGATTTCGGCGTGATCAAATGATTTCCATCTCTGCCAAAGTCGATCCGAACAGATGGAATGTCGGTATCGTACATTTGATCACGGCGGAATAAGGGCCAAACAATTTCAGTGATAGTACCCATTGCACCATTCACAAGTCCTTTCTCGATGTTTATATTAGAGCGAAGCATCACTCTCGCTCCGTTGAAAATTTCCAACTTCTTTGGTAATCCGCCAGTCTTGTCGATATCGCCTGACACGATGTTGTCCATGTTAATATTTTCAGCATTTCTTGTTGCATTCACTAGCACGTCCTGAGCCCGAATTGTGAAAATTTTCACTCCTTGGACTCGATATTGTTCAAGAACGGCTGTATTGTGTGCATCGACTAGTTTACGAGTCGGATATATCCGAATGGCTCTATCCAATTGAAATTCGCCGGATGCCTCTGTCAACACTTTAGACATCAATAGATCAAAATGTGGAGCCTTCAATTCACCAACGCGTAAAGCATTAAGAAGATCGACAAATGCTGTGTCGCCTTGTTGTCGCATGTTATCCGTCAACTCCACAAGGCTGAGGAGTGTCCACAAATGAGTTGCCGGAACAAATCTTGCAGGCTGGTGGAATACCTGAGCTCCTCGAATCGGTGGCAACTGAAATAAATCTCCAAATAACATAATATTAATGTCGCCAAATGGTTCATTTTCTTTTTTTTTAATTGTCGCAATCTTGAGTCGATCATACACAACATTTCGTACGGAACCATAGAAATCTCATCGATGAACAGAAATTCCATATCCTTCCACTGATGTCGCAATACCTTTAAATAATTACCAGTGAGTGGTGCCAAAATTCCTACCAATTTTCCATCTTTCTCAACTGGTAATTTAAATAAGGTGTGCAGCGTTGTTCCACCAACAAGTCGTGCCGCTACACCGGTCAATGCGCCAACTTTAACTGCTTTCTTACCATAACAGCGATTGACCTGTTCTTTTAGTGCATTGAATGTGAATGTTTTGCCAACTCCAGCACCTCCGGTGACAAACATTCTGATGCGTCTCGGACTTCCATTCATTTGGCCCTGGATACTTCGAGTAATGGTATTGAATAATTCTCGCTGTCGTAAATTCATTGCAGCGCATACATTCTGGAACTGCTCATTCGTCATCATCTGTTCAATTACTTCATCTTCAAATTCTGCTTCAACTATATCTTCTGGATTTTCAAGAAGATTGAAAGCATATGCCTGATTGAATGCAGTTTCAAGTTGTCTGTCTCTTGCACGATGTATTTCAAGGTATGCATTTGTTTGTCTCAATTGCGCTTCTCGACCAAGAAAAGCCTCGCGTGCATTGTTATATTCATCAATTAATTCATCCTCTGAGTAAAATGGTACATATTGTACGAGCAAGCTGTAGAAATAATTTTCCGGATCCGTCGACATTTGAAAGAATAGCACTCGTACAACAGCTGGAACATTTCTAATTACCATTTTAGTGTTGTTTGCCAGCTTGATGAGTCTTCGTCTTGTTGGTTGGTCTTCCTCTTCTGCATCAATGCTTTCCTCACTATCTCCCGCTTTCTTTGCATAAAATGGCTCAAAATTCATCGCAAATTCAATTAGTCACATATTTTGAAAATCATAACCCTGCTCTTCTTGTCTTGGACGATTTGCATATCGTTCAAATAAGTTTGAGCAAAGTCCAACTGCTTGATTATCCTCAAACCTCAGCACTTGATATCGTTGATTAGGCTTTCTTGTATTCAAGAACACAGACTTTCTTGAACCTGAACGAAGTGGCAGGTGGCAGATTCGATAAACACATTCTGATGCCGAAACTTGTCGCTCCTTCAAAATCCGCATGCATGATTTGAAGAGCTTTTTTGCGATGTTGGTTTCATCGCGACGAATTTGACGAATGGCTTAAGCTACCCCTTCGTTTACATCTGTTGGTTCCGTCTTTGAAATATACTTGGCGATATAGTGAGCAATAGATTCATTTGATCCGCACGGTTGTATGTCCATATTGCCATTCCAGAACTCGAGAATTCGCTGATTATAATTATTAACCCATTTTTCATTCGTTGTTCGTTTTAAAGTGCAGAATCGTCCTCCATTTCGAATGAACTCGTCTGAACTCGGCGGCACAATACGAGTTTGTTGACATGGTTTGCGAGGAAACGCAAATTGACATGTATCAGAGTTGTTTTTATGACATGTATGAGTATGACGATGAATTTGGTTGCGTTTAATAAGTGATCTTAAATCTGCATCTTCTTCTTCGCTTGGCAATCGGCATGGTATCACTTGATCGATGTACGTAAGTCCTTCTGAAGTTTCAAAAGATGGAGCGTTTTCAATCCATACTACAAGGTGAACACGTGGACTTCCACGGTTCTGAAACTCAATTCGTGTCCAGAAATCGATGACTTTTCCACAAAGAAGATTGTCATTTCGTTTAATTTGTTTCATGAAAGCATCAAAACGGCGAGAAAAATGTCGGCTCAACACAACAGGATACGATTCAATCAAACGCTGCACTTCATCAATATTTAATTTGCTAGGATTCTCATCGGATCTGCCATCTGCAACCAATAAAGCTTTGCGCATATCAAGCCAATTCAAATCATTACAGCTCAATGTAATAAACCAAGTTGGTGGACCAAGACAACGAATAAATGCAATCAACTCGTTGTGAGCTGTTCGCCAATATGATGCCGATCCTCTGAGATTCTTTAAATACAAATGAAGGTCCTCGACAACACCTACTTCTCCTCGTATAGATCTGCCACATGCATTAATCGTCGACTGCACTCGAAGATATTCAAACATCGATAGTGCATAAAACAAATAGTCTGTTCTTTGAAAACGAGTATCCGAGCCCAAAATTCGCTGCTGAAAATAATCCAATGGCGTAATTTTTACCGGACGCTGTTCGTTCAAGCCATTGTTGCCATATGGAAATAGGTAAAACCATGAAAATTCCTCTGCTTTCACCTCTCGATTTACATTCACAATATTGTCCTTAGTTTTGCGAACAATTTCGTTGATGTTTCTACTTTCCTGAAATTCATCATTAACATCTGGCTGCTCGTGATCAATTGGTGCCATTACAGATGTTTGCACAGGAACCAATTGCGATGCATTTACTAGCTCAGGTTCTGGTTCATTTTCAGTAGAAACTTCTTCATCTATCTCCATCGATGGATGTGCCTCTAAATTTTGCTAAGTTGGTACAACTCCTTCTTTGACGACAACATTGATGGCATTAATTGAAAATTGTGTACCAGCATTCGAATGCACAGTTCGGCGGATAATACGAAGGAATTCCCCAATAGTATCGCATTCAATGACACAGGCTTTTCTATTTTGTACTCCACTTTTTCCCTTTGGTCCGCATGAATGGGAATCGGTGAAATAAAACTTATTATCATAATGCATAAGACCATATGCACTGCTAGCAGCAATTAAAATTCCAACATTATGTTCGACGAACAATAAGTTTATCGCAGCACTAAGATTTAGGAAATTAATTCCATCGTTTTCCTTGTCGCATAAACTGCCATTGAAGGCGCCAAGTATATCATTATATTCAATAACGAAGGCATTTTCAAACATGAGGATGTCGTATCTTACAACATCAAGATTTCTGATCTCTAAATAGCCACGATTATCAATTGGAAAAGCACCTGGTTGATTTCTAGTTTCCCTATCAATCCAATCGTAAAATCCATCGCCTTCAATCATGTTTGGATTTAAAACATTTGTATCCCATTGGCTTGGTGGTAGAATGCCAGCACGAATTAAATTTGCCACAACCATGGCGAAACATTGGTGTCCAGCATGTCCGGATTGAAAGATTTCTTCATTTCCTTGATTCCAAGAAGCACGTACGATTCGCGATAAATCATTAATTCGCATGTAGGCATTGCGAATTGGAGCATCAATAGCTTGGTCATTATGTTCGTATGGTCGTTCTGGCTGAGCTGGAATAACGCGGATTACATCCTCAGTATTTAATCGCGCCAATCGATTTACTCTAACATCCTTGTAGAGTGGGTTATTTTCAATAAGCCAATCAAGTGCCTTGTAGACACGATCCGGTGAAATGTTGTAATCTCTGGATATATTCAAGTTCTCCAGAGTTTCAGTCACTACAACAATTCCGACATCTGTGCTTGATCGAGGAAGCATTTCAGGCAACTTTTCGCTAACCTCAAAGATATCAAGAGCAAATAATGTTGCATGTCCCTTGAAACCGTATTGACCAAATCGTCCTGGAAATTTGATCACTTTCATCACCCGAAAGCAAGTTATTCCAATACGCCTTGGATGGAGCATGACTTTTTTGGCTCTTCAAGTGCGTATTGCATCGATAACAAACAAGCAATTCATATTTAGCGGCAAGTGTCGGTGGCAAGTATGGCTTTGGCGAAATCAAACGATGTTTCATTACCTGTGTTAGTTCGTTAATGCAGGATAGAAAATACAAGTATTTTGGTCACACAGATTAATTTTATTTAGCCACGATATCCAGACGAGCCGTTTATCTGAAGGTTCGCGAGGGGAGAGCGCGTGGTCTCCTCTGCTTCCGAGCGAAACACAATATGAATCAAGGAAAACCCCCTCTCGGGAAACGGCCACCACCGGCCGTCGTCCTCGACCACCCCTCCTCAGAAATTTTGTTTCTTTTTGCGCGGACCGCTCACCGCTGGCTTCGCAGGCCTACCGGTCCCGGTTCGACCCTCCGGTCTCACCGTGCACGTGGTCCCAATTCGCAGAAGGGTGGTCACACCCTCCTCCTTGGGCCAAAGCGGGCCTAGATCACTGTTATCAGTGATCTTACCACGCGGCCTATACATGTGTCTTCCATGCAATCGGTTGTCGAACACATGTTTCGCGATGCCAGCAGGAATCCCCAACGCAGAAGGCTCGCAAACACAACAGACCCCCGCTCTCCTCGCGCTCCCCTGTACATCCATCATTCACAAGTAATAACGCATTATTTACATTTAACGCTAATACAAACGGCAACTTAAACTACGAGGAAATCGAGGAATACAATAGACGCAATTTAGTCCGCAACAACAAAGCAATCAATGAACAACTAATGGGGGTCTCCCGAAGAAAAACTACAAATAAACATTAAACTATACATAATCTTTACGAGGGGGTTTTGAATACGCCTACGGACTCTGAAAATACAAAACTAAATCTCTTCTGTCCGCAACATCCTCCCCCTCGTATAAATCACAGAATTTATACCTCATCTGTTTTCAACAATCGCACCAGTTTTCGCACCGGCCTCAAAAGGTCGCCCCACGGGGTGCGCACCTTCACAACTCTCACTTCTCCGTCTGACCCAGGGTATACCTGAGAAATCGTCCCCTTCTTCCACTCGTTTCGCGGTGACTGCAAATCGACTATGAGCACAAGGTCTCCCTGTTTTAACGGGTCGGTCCTCTCGGACCATTTTGGTCGTGCTATGATCGATGGGAGATACTCCCGTAGCCAACGCTTCCAGAAGGCGTCGGCAAAACTTTGCGCCGTCCTCCATTGCTTACGCAAACATGTAGATTGAGCTTCGTATCTCCCCAACTTTATGTTTCCAGACGAGGTGCCTATCAAAAAGTGGTTCGGCGTAAGCGCCTCGCCATCTCGAACATCTACGGGTACATGTGTTAATGGTCGCGAGTTTACAGAGTGTTCTATCTCGGTCAACAAGGTATATAACACTTCTTCCGTGGGAGCTTGTTCGCGCAAAACCACGTGTAACGCGGTTTTCACGGATCTTACTAGGCGTTCCCACGCCCCACCCATGTGTGGTGCATCCGGTGGATTGAAGATCCATTTCATACTCCGCGTCATTGCGTATCCTCGTTGTTTCTCTTCGTCGATTTCGGCGATGGCTTCTTTAAGCTCTCGACTCGCGCCTTTAAAATTCGTTCCATTATCGCTATACATGGTAAGGGGAGCGCCCCGACGCGCTGCCAACCGTTGCATAGCCATTATGGCTGAGCTTGTGTTCAAGCTGTGGGCCAGCTCCAAATGTATGGCCCGCGTAGTGAGGCACGTGAAGAGCACTCCCCAACGTTTTTCTCTTCGCCGCCCGATTTTAACGAACATGGGCCCAAAGTAATCAATCCCACAATGGCTGAAGGGTCTTTGCCTGTACGCTAACCGCCCCGCTGGTAAAGTAGACATGATGGGAGCGTGCGGTTTGGCGCGATGTAAACGACAGACTATGCATCTGTTTGACAACGACCGCAGGGCTTTCCTTAACCCTATTATGTAGAATATTTGTCGCAGCTCATTCATCACCGTATTGCTACTCCCGTGGTAGAAACGTCTATGATACTCCCTTATGAGCATCCTTGTGGCCGGGTGGTTGCCCTCCAGAATAATTGGATGATTGCTAAACTCGGACTCGCAAATGTCAATCGCTCGCCCGCTTGCTCTTAAAATCCCGCATCCGTCTAAATACGGTTTTAAACCCGCAATCTTGCTACTCTTGTTTATGTCGTTCCCTTTTTTTATGGCGTTTATCTCCTTGTTGAAGTGCTCATCCTGTATTACGCGATACCAATACCGCTCTGCTGCCGCGATGCTCTCTACGTTTATTCCCGTCCGCGGTATACCTCTCCAGCGGTCTATCGCGGCTCGCACGCGTCTAGCTGTGACTAATAAACCCCGCCATCCTAAAACTCTTGTCGCCAGTGGGAGATTCGCTAGCGGTAACGAACGCGATTCGCACACGAGGGTTTTACGGGTTTCCATGGTATCTATCGCCTTTTTCTCGGTTTCATTAAGTGGCCTTTCCACCGGCCACTGAGATTCCGGTTTCTGCAAGAATTCAGGCCCCCGATACCAGCGGGTAGTAGCACGAGTTGCTTCTTCCCTCCAACGTGTCGCGCTATCTGCGGGATTCTGGCTCGACGGGACCCATCGCCATTCTGATCCCTCCGTGATATCGTCAATCTCGCCTAATCGGTGCGCCACAAAAACTTGTCGAATCCGCGGTTCCCCTTTTATCCACCTGATAACAGTAGTCGAGTCGGACCATAGGAATCGCTGTTGCACGTTGAAGTCGAGTTCTTCCGTAAGGGTTTTAGCTAATCTTGCCGCTAGTAACGCGGCCTGTAATTCCATACGAGGGACAGAGAGCGGTTTCAGGGGCGCTACTCTTGACTTCGCCATAATTAGGATGACATTAGTCGGACCGTTCTCCACCTTCGTCCTTAAATACGCTGCGGCAGCATACGCTTCTAAACTTGCGTCGCAAAAAACATGTAGCTGCGCTTTCGCCTGACTGCAATCGGTTGGGATTAGACAGCGCGGAATACGATCGCCTCGAACCTTATATAGCATTCGTAGCCAGGATAACCAATTGACGTTTTCCTCGTCTCGTAACGAGTCGTCCCAGCCGATACCGCTACGCCAAATTCTCTGCATTAATATCTTAGATTTTATTGTAAAGGGGGCGAGAAAACCAAGAGGATCAAAGATGGACATGATTATCCGCAAATATTCGCGTTTCGTCGGTATTCTGCGTCCGCGCGCCACCTCCGCAGGAATTTTTTCTATATCCACTTTGAAACCTAATTCGTCTGTTTTTGTGTCCCAAAAAAGGCCCAGAACCTTTTCTCCCCCTCGGTCACAAAGTCGCGTCTCATCACTATTTCCTACTATTCCTTCTTTGGTCATTGTGTCAACTATATCCGCCGCGTTGCTCGCCCAGCCATGCATCTTAAAGTTTGCGCGAGCATTTATATTCGTTATGCTCCGAACGAGATCCAGCGTTTCTTTTATGGAATTTCGACTTACCAGAAAGTCATCCATGTAGCTATTTTTCTCTATGCTTCTGGCCGCCTCAGGCTGCGAATAACTATATTCTTCCGCGTTACGATTTTTAATGTATATCGCGCTGCAGGGTGATGATTTCGCGCCGAAAATCAAGCATGTCATTGTGTAGACCTCTGGCTCTATTTCGCGATTACGACCGCGCCACAGGAATCGTTGCGCGTCACGATCTTCCTCTCTCATCTTTACACGTAAAAACATGTCCTTGATGTCTGCCTTGCACGCGACCGCGTACTGACGAAAGCGCAGCAATACACCAGCCAATGGCTGTAACAGGTCTGGCCCTGTCTCGAGCAGGTCGTTTAAGGAAGTTCCCGCCGTTTTAGCGGCGGCGTCGAACACTAGCCTCAGTTTTCCCGGCTTACTAGCATTCTGCACACCAAAATGTGGCAGATACCAAACGCGCGCGTTCCGCGTATCTTCGACCCCTTTTTTGGCGTATCCATCGTCAATAAGTCGCTCCATTTCCCTGTAATACGACGCGGCGTATTCCGGGTCTCGATCTAGTCTCTTCTCCAACGCAAGGAGCCTCTTACGCGCCGTCGTGAAGCTGTCGATCTTCGAAACGTAATTAGATTTCCATAGCAAGCCCGTCTCCCAAGAATCGCCTGTGTAACGACTCGTCTCTTTTAATGTTTTTAAGGCATGAACATGAATGCTTCTAGGTTTAGTATCAACTCGAACGCCAAAATCGTCCAGTTGAAAATAAAACTTAATCAATTCGTCAAGTTCTTGGCGGCCATAGCGCACTTCGCTGGCCAGTGTATTATCGCGTGTAGCTACATTCACCGGCGAATTTCGTTCGACTCCTACCTGCGACCGTATCGCCCCGTGTAAGATCCAACCTAAAAGGGACTTCGAAAGTGCGAGGTCCTGATTCTCTATTTGCCGCAACTCGCGGGTAACTATTAGGGGCCAATTATCTTGGCCCAAAAGTAATTTGGGCTGTGCATCTTTATACGCACACAAATCTACGTGATCCGCATCACTTACGCGCTTTAGAAGATAGTCCGGAAGAGATTGACTGGGAAGGTCTAAATCCTGTACCGTTAAAGCGTGTTTGATGCGATGTTCCTCCAGCATTCCGCGAACAACTACACTGACCTTCTCGCTTATCGAGACAACGGCTTCGCGATCATTTATTCCTTTCAGCGCGAGATTTACTTTCGGACCCCGCGCACCCACTTGACGTGATAATTTTTTGTCAATCAACGTTACCGTAGAGCCCTCGTCGAGCAGTGCATACGTATCCCTAAAGTCCGTCGGTCCTATTACGCGTACCGGTAATATCTTTAGGAGTACGCGTGCCGGTGTGAGTCAACTTTTATTGCTGTCATCCGTCGTCGAAGAGGCACCAACTGTTCGCTCTGGCGCGCTTTTTCCAGCTCTCACTGTCGCTTGACTTCCTCTTCCTGGACCCGTAACCGATCTCTTATCGTGCAGGAGCGTGTGGTGGCGTGCCCGGCACACGGCACAACCCCCCATTCTACAATTGTCCCGCATGTGACCCTTTTCCAAGCAATTAATGCATAATCTAAATTTTCTCACTAAGCGCCAACGAACGTTTACCGGTTCTCGAAGGAAGCGCGCGCAGGCTTCAGGGGCGTGATTGGACCTCCGACAAACCGCGCAACCTGCTGAATCGCCATCGTCCTTACCCGCGCGCATTTCATGCCCCATCATATAAGACGTGCCTGCTTCCGGGTGGCGCGGTTTTCTCGTCGACACTCTAGGGTACGTTCGCGAGGTCGAAGCTAAGTTTAACGTACCCGCTGCTGCTGCTACCTCCACCTCTTTGTGAATAAAATCAGCCATCTTTTCCAAACCTGTCTTTTCTGAGGATGTATCCGCCGCGTATCTATTAAACGCGTATGTTAAAGCCGACGGCAATTTGCCCACAACACTCTTTAGCAACTCGAAACTGTGTAGGCAGCCGACGAGCTCTAATGCCTTGAAGGCCGCGACAGCGTTCTTCAGCTTCGTAGAGAACTGTACAATATCAATCTTTCCCGAATCTAAGCGTGGTAACTCCTTTATTTCTGTGGAGAGCTTCTCGGCGATTATATTCTTATTACCGTAATGTAACTCGAGCGTTCGCATAACGTCCTTAGCATCGCGAGTCGTCGCCAGTAACACACTCACCGCCTCGCGGGCTTCGCCCTTCAAAGCCCTGAACAACCGCGCAATATTTTCGCGTTCACTGAAACCGCCGAGCTCCGACGTCAGCTCATACGCCTCTTTGAAATGGAGCCACTCAATCGGATCACCCGAAAATGTTGGCAATGCTTTCGCGGAAGTTAATCGGTGGACGAGACGTGAATTCCCTTCGCCCACAGAAGTCTCCCGCACCGCAAGTAGGGTGTTTTCGATCGCTTCCGCCAAACGCGTCGCCGGATCGACTGCAGGTTGTCGACTTACCGAGGTATCCGACCCCGCTGGTAAAGGGGTGCTGTGATGCGGCGCGGGTCTCCTGACACCTCTAATGTCCTCGATGTTTGTCGGCACAGGGCTGCTACTCGGAGGCGTTGTAGACGGATGGTAGCTAGTCACTAGACCACTTCCTGTTCCCTGCAGCGACCCGTCGGTTTGGTGAAGATTCCCGCTCGGACCTGGAACAGGCGGTTCTTCGTTTTCCGTTGACGGCAGTCGCTGCGGCAGCTCCACGTCAGACGTGGCTCGGCCCCTGCTTTCGGCTCGATTCCTCTTCGCCGGCGGTTGAGCCGTGCTGTGCCTGGATCCGGGGTTCTTCCTCCTTTTCGGCGGCATCGTAGCGAATTCCACTTATCACTCACTTCGCACTATCGAACACTTTTCTATCCTGCTATTCCCGGCGAAAGGTCCCGGGTTTCGGCACCAAATGTTAGTTCGTTAATGCAGGATAGAAAATACAAGTATTTTGGTCACACAGATTAATTTTATTTAGCCACGATATCCAGACGAGCCGTTTATCTGAAGGTTCGCGAGGGGAGAGCGCGTGGTCTCCTCTGCTTCCGAGCGAAACACAATATGAATCAAGGAAAACCCCCTCTCGGGAAACGGCCACCACCGGCCGTCGTCCTCGACCACCCCTCCTCAGAAATTTTGTTTCTTTTTGCGCGGACCGCTCACCGCTGGCTTCGCAGGCCTACCGGTCCCGGTTCGACCCTCCGGTCTCACCGTGCACGTGGTCCCAATTCGCAGAAGGGTGGTCACACCCTCCTCCTTGGGCCAAAGCGGGCCTAGATCACTGTTATCAGTGATCTTACCACGCGGCCTATACATGTGTCTTCCATGCAATCGGTTGTCGAACACATGTTTCGCGATGCCAGCAGGAATCCCCAACGCAGAAGGCTCGCAAACACAACAGACCCCCGCTCTCCTCGCGCTCCCCTGTACATCCATCATTCACAAGTAATAACGCATTATTTACATTTAACGCTAATACAAACGGCAACTTAAACTACGAGGAAATCGAGGAATACAATAGACGCAATTTAGTCCGCAACAACAAAGCAATCAATGAACAACTAATGGGGGTCTCCCGAAGAAAAACTACAAATAAACATTAAACTATACATAATCTTTACGAGGGGGTTTTGAATACGCCTACGGACTCTGAAAATACAAAACTAAATCTCTTCTGTCCGCAACAACCTGATTAGGGTAGCATTTTTTCTAACATATTTCACAGCACTTGTCGCAAAAACTGTTTATTGTTGAGTGAAAATCTGCAACATCAGCTACCCGTTGAGCATAGGCTTCACGTTGACGTCGTAATCTTTCTTCACGTTCCTGACTTAACTCTCTAGCTCTCAATTGAGCTTCTCGTACTTTTTGACTTTCGAGGCGAGAGATACGCTCATCGTCTGTCTCCATCGCTCTCGATTCAGCATGTCGTGCCTTGTCACTTTCAATGCGAGAGATACGCTCCTCGTCTGTCTCCATCGCTCTAGATTGAGCTTCTCGTACTCTTTGAGTTTCGAGGCGAGAGATACGCTCATCGTCTGTCACCATCGCTCTAGATTGAGCTTCTCGTACTCTTTGAGTTTCGAGGCGAGAAATACGCTCATCGTCTGTCTCCATCTCTCTAGATTTAGCAATTCGTTCCTTGGCATTTGCACGTTCGATATTGCGCTGTTTTTCAAGAACTTCTTCATTTCGCTTACGTCGTTTGGCTAATCTTGCAGACTTGCTTTCTTCCGATTCTTGTTGAACAAGCTTCTCTTGTCGTTTTTGCTTCTCCTTCTCTAAGCGTCGCTTGCGTTGGGTGGCTGTCTCCTTCGCCATTGTATATCAAGTAAATGACACAGAGCAGGTAGAAAGTCCAAAACGGGGACGCAGCGATATAGGGACGTTTGCCACGAGTATGAAGTGCATACACGGCGCGGCGGAGAGGAAATCTATTTAGGGGCGTTTAACGCGAAGATCGGTAAGTGTAGTACATACAGTGTAAAAAAAATAATAAAAACGTGGTAAAAATAATTTAAATTTAAAAAAATGATATAGTAAAAAAATAATTTAATATGAAAAACGTGGTAAAAACGCGGGGTAAAATTGTCCGAAGACAGCTGACGGCGGTTAGGCAGTCGGAAATAGCCGGAATCTCAAAGACGTTTCGACCGTATTCGTGGAATACCCACTGCTCTACAGTCGTTTGACTCTGAGATCTGACACCTTCAACTAATTCGCAACGTATACTTATCCTTATGCGCGTTCTATTTCACTTACGAGCAGCGACCAAGTCGCGGTGGCCACTTAGCGGCCTTTCCGGCAGGCTTCGCCATCAATTACGTCCATTAAAACCAGGGACTGAAACGGTTCTGGAAATAACTGTTTCAAACTGTTATATATCGGTTCTAATCAAAACAGTTATGAAGAACCGAAGTGATGTTATAACTGTTACGAGAATATCGGTTCTGGCTTATATCGGTTTCGGTTACGGTTCTGGAGAACCGATATTATTTCGGTTCTGGATTTCGATTCCGGATTTCGATTCTATCATTCTGTATTCTGTATTGTGTTCGGCAGAGATGGGCAAAAATTTATCTAACATTTTCAAATAAAAGATAAACGAAAGTTATCTTTTATCTGTACTTATTTTTCTGAAATACATATTCGACACAGTTTATCTGTAAGATACTCTCCAAAAAATTTCATTTGACATCTGTAGGTTATCTTGGCTCGAACACCTCTAGCGGCGAGAAGTTATTCGAGAGGCACTATCCGTAAGATACAGCGTGAGAATTTTCAGTTTATCTTTCACAATTATTTGAGAGTCGAAGCAGCGCCACCATGTATCTTGCGATGTATTCGTCAGATTTTGGCTATTGGAAATTTATCTGTAAGATTTCAATGGGACGATTTCATCTTAACCTTCAGATTTATTTGAAGCTGACGTAGCAAGATGATTTATTCAATTTTTTCATTCGTGACGAGTATTTCGCAGAGATGAAATCACATGTAACTTTATTCGTCATCTTTATTTGATTTCAAATAACTGAGATCTTGTTCCGACGTTGCCAAATCGTAATACTGAATGTACAAATGAACGGTTTAAAATATGTGGAGCTCATAGAACAAGGGGAGCTTATACGGCTTGTAGGCTCCTGAAATTTCTTATTTTTGAAGGTTAACAAATTTATTGAAAATGTAACGAAATTGAACCTTCGAAAATATAACAATTTGTGTATTCTAAAAATATGGAAAGTGGCAGCATTCAAAAATAAAAAATGTTAATTTGTAATAATAAAAACATTGTAATTGTTACTACCGTACCATATCGCTTATTTACCACGGTTACGTACGAAATATTGTTAATGTTGTGAAGTATTGTCAATATTTAATTGTACTTTATACCATAGATGCATTTAACTAACAATAAGTAAGTACAAGTGTTATTGGTAAAAGAAAGGAATAATATGATATTAATAAAGTAATTCGATTTACTTGTGAGTAATATTTAAAACAATATTTTCTCGTCAAATAACATGATAATTGTTTATATTTGTTTGTTGTACATGACGAAAATTGTTTAAATAATAAATATTTATTTGTTTTAACGATCGTTTAAGTAATCAAATATTATTGGTTTAAACATTTGATCAAATAATAAAAATTTAACTGTTTAAACAATCGTCTAACGTATCTGGAAACATACGGATGTTATTTGGATGTACGGCTGGATATATTCAGGACGCAGGACATTTATATGAGGTTTATAGGACATTTAAATTTAATTTAATTTAACATTTAAATTGAATCAAAATTCCATTTATTACAAACACATTAGGTACATAGTATAATACAATACAATCACGCATATACGTATAACACTAATATATATAGTAATACATAACAATATATTTGTAACAATATAATTATCTATATGTATATGTATATTTATCACAATATATTTATCTATATAATTATAAAATATAAATTTTAAATTTTATTATTAAAAATCTCTTGAAACTGTTTTGTTTCTTTCCATGGTCCTCCGCTAATGTAAGCAACGTTTGTATGGAAACACTTGTTTCTTCCTGATGAATAGATGTTTTCAATACCTTTGCTGCATCTAAAAATTAGAATTTTTTGGTGAAAAGCATTGTCCAATAAACAGGAAGATTTTTTAGCGTGAATATATTAGGTTGGAAGGAAAGTTATGTCGTATTGTAAATAAGCAGGTAATTTTGCTTGTAAATCAAAAACACATGTTAACTAGCGAGTCATTGAAAAATGGGAATTGACAGGTTATCTGAGAAATGGCAACATATTGTTGCAAATAATGAAAATTATATAATATCAATAAAATAAAAACTTACCTGTGACAGTGACAAGTTTCACCAACACAATCGTGTGACAGGTAGCTGAAGTTACCGAATCATTCACACACGCTTTTTTATATTACAAACACGTGCACAAGCGTGTGCTAAACTAACGTAAGCTTATTTGTACGGTCCCCGATATGTACATAAATTTATATATATATTGTAACGTTGCCCTTTTTCGCACGGGTTTCTGGCCGGCGAAAACGACCAACTTCCGAAAATTTACAGCCACTGAGGACGGGCCGTGCGCGGCCGCGCGGACACGGTCCTCTCGATACAAAGGTGACTGACGAGAAGATTCGAGAAAGAACACTAATAATTGTTCGGGCGCCAGGTACACGGAAGTACCACACTAACGGAACACCAAGGTCTCGTGTTCGAGGAAGTCGAACACGAGCTTAGAATCTTCTCGCGCTCACTGACGGAATTTTACGACACGAACGGCCAGGAGTTCGGATTCAGGGAATAACGAGGACAGCCCTCGCGGCAGGACGGATCTCGCAGGTCGGAAATAATCTCGAGAATTTAGGGCTCTAACGAATTTATTCGTAGTCAAAAATAAATACAGAGAGGCGGTCACGTGGCCGCGACCCGGGAGCCCGCGCTCCTTGTACACTTTGGCGATAGTTGTTCGATCGCGGAGCGCGTTAGTCGAGATTTCCACGCGATTCAAGATACGGTACGGCGGTACAATGCAAGTCTCACGAGAGACGACAATTCGCGTGACGCAGATGGACGGCGCAGTTTCGACGGACTGTCGCGAGATTGACGAGCGCGATCTACACCGATTTACCGGACTCGCTAATTCCGAAATTATCCTTTTCCCGACGCGGCTCCTTAAGGAAGACTTCCGACTATTCGAAGGGGAAGACTGCTCTGCCGGACTCAAAGCGTTCTTTGAAAGAACGCGAGCACAAAGCACGAGGCCCAAATGCCTCGGCTAACACCAATGGATCGAGGACGACACGCTCTCGTCTCGTCCTCGCACTAAATCCCGAGCCAACACTAATTCGCGAACCGAGGATCACTGAATCGACTTACCGTGGTCGGCTACGCTCGCTGAGTTTCCTTGGAAAGGCCGAAACCTTCGCCTTCGGTTCCGAACTCGCGGTACACGGCAATTACAGTAATTTTTCAATCGGAGTCCTGGGTCGCCTATCTAACCGTAGTCCAGTGCCTACTCACTCCACTGCCGGCCAACGCTGCGCCGCGCCGTAGGGCGGCGATGTTTGATCTCGGCTCGGGTATATCGGTGTGAACACCACACATTGACTCGACTGAATCGAAGTCTCAAACTTCTTAATTTTAATGATCGGTTTATGGGACTTTAACTAGCTTATTCCTGGCGTTTTGCTGATTAAACTGGTACCAAGAACGATATAATTGGGCCAATATTTAGTGGTTTAATCGACGATGAAAGTTTCGAATGCAACGAAGAAGAGCGTATTGAAGAGAAAGAGACGCGAACAGTAGCCGTCGCCGGCACAGTTCAAAGGCCCGCGTTGTCGCTGTTCTTCGTTGCGTTCGAAACTTTCATCGTCGATTAAACTACTAAATATTGGCCCAATTGTATCGTATTTGGTATCATTTTGCATTAGAAAAATGCCACGAATATGTTGGTGAAATTTCCATAATGATATCATAGAAAATAAAGAAGCTAAGATTTTGGTGTTTCATTGTGATGACGCACGGGCCTTTAAACTGTGCCGGCGACAGCGACACGCTTCGGCCACACGATCCTATTTCATTCTGTCCTTCTCTATGTTCGGCTCGTCGTTTGAAGTCTCGGCGCGGTCGACGGAGTCATAAAAAAATAGCCTCTCTACGCTACCCAAGTCCGTTCAACACACGGGTGTTGGGACTCCGATCGAAAAATTACTGTATGACGCGGAAATAAAACCACCCGCGATGCGTAATAACTTTGGATTAGGCGGAATTCGTAAGTAAGGCAGCGAGACTTCGGAAGTAGAGGTAGCTCATTCGACAATCGGCGCGACAGTGATCCGCGGATCCTTATCGATGGCACGCATCGGTTCTCGGTCTCCCCACTCCTTTCGTCCTACCGAAATTCCCTATGGGCGCACCCGCAACGCAACTATTCCTAGTTGCAGGACCGAACTTTCGGAACAGGTCTTGGGCCCCAGACCTTCCACAAACACCAAATTACGATCGCCCATGACGACCGGGAAGGTTGATTCCTCCCAGGCGCTCCTCCGCACCACCCTTGCCGGGGTCAGATATAGGCGGGATGAGACGACGGCGGGACCCACCAAAATGCCCGATGTTACGCAAGTGTGACCCCTTCGTCCCACATCGTCGCCTCCGAGCTTCCTCACTCGTGTGCGGCGGTGCCCTTTGCCACCTCTCCGGATCCGGAATGGTTTTTGTTTTACGGCCACTATTTTGTCGTCCTGTTGATCCTCTGTTGCGGGGCGCCTTTACGGTAGTTGTCGCTCCCTAGGCACGTTCTTGAAAGTAGCCGCTCTCGGCGCGTGCCATAGATGGCATTAGGAGCGATCTTCGAACCGAACCTCTTCCTTAAGGGGGTAGTCACACGTCGGTTACAATTAGGAAATCAGTGTGAACAACCTGTATGCAAAAAAAGAGTTTGGTAACACTGAGAAACACGCACTGCCTGATGAACACGAGATGGCGTTGCTTGCTATTTCCATATTATATAAAATGATTTCGAGTTATATTTGTTTGTTATTAAAAAAATAAATGTATAAAATTTAACATTTGCCAATTATTCTTCCCCTTTTACATTCCACACCCTTGCAATTAAGGAAACGCGAAGTTATAATTAAACTGCGGATCTTTACGCATTGGTCCTCCTGACTAGGCGCCATCTCGTCTAAACTAACTGAACTAAATTTGGCTCTAGCTTGCTCTGCACTCTGTCCGTAATACGGGGAAATTCTGCTAATGTGAATGCAATCACGACTGAACGTTGTTTGACCTTATACGAGCATATTGTGAGCTGGGTGAGGGCTCATTCTACAGAGGAAGGTTAGATCTAGCGCGCTCCAGTCATTACACAAGTCAAAAAAGTCTTTTAGAGACAGAAAATGCATTGAAATCTGCGGGTTTTTTTCCTAGATTTTTTCTCTACTTTGGGCCCTCATATTATTAGATATAAACATAATCTCGTAACCTAATGACTGGAGCGCGCTAGATCTAACCTTCCTCTGTAGAATGAGCCCTCACCCAGCTCACAATATGCTCGTATAAGGTCAAACAACGTTCAGTCGCAGACCCATATTTTCTAGTAAGATTCTAGTAAGATTCTAGTTGTAACCAACGTGTGACTACCCCCTTAAGGAGTGCTCAAAACTGCGGGTGGTTCTCGCAATCGCTAACGGTCGGTCCGGTCCACTCCCGATACGGTTGTTTGACCGTTTCTCAAACGGAGAAGTGACGTCGCAGACTTGCAACGTCACAATATACTTTTTAATCCGTTTTTAAACGTGGCGTTTTTAAAAATTTTATTTTATACTTTTTAGTCCGTTTTAAAAACGTGGTATTTTTAAAAAATTTATTTTTATTTAAATAATTATTTTCTGCTTTTTAGTCTTGTATGTGTGAAATTTTACAATCGATTTTGAACATTTTGATGAGATTATAACAGAGACATGTAGTAAATTTCAGACGGTATTGCGACGCGTCATATCGAAAACGAACACCGTGGTAAAATGTCAAAGATAAAGGTTCGACGGAGAATTTCGGTGTAACTGTTCTTTCGCTTGGTAAACAAACATTATAGTATACTAATACGTAGTAACTTTGTAATCACCGCACGGAGCTCGAACGCACACTGAGCTGCTTCGGTGCAAAGCAGGTCAGTGGAGTGGGGATGAGTCAGAGTGGGAACCGAGTGGGGACTACCGGTCGTCGCGCGGGGACGTGTAACGGTTAAATTTTTAATAGTTTATATCTCCTAAACGCGTAGGCTGTTGTAAATTAAAAAAAAATTTTTTTAAATATTGCATTGTCATATAGTACTGAGCTATGTTTAAAATTTCAAGTCTCTAGCTCATCGAGAAGTTAGTTTAAAATCAGTTGTAAAATTTGTACCGAACAGACAAACAGACATACAAGAAAGCGACCTAATAAAAACGTGGTAAAATATTTAATGGCATACCTGGTGATTTGGCGACTTCTCTGTGAAAATCATCATTTACGAACTGCTCCTTTTTTGTAGACACTATTTCGAGATTATAACAGAGACATGTAGTAAATTTCAGACGGTATTGGGACCGCATCATATCGAAACGCCGTGGTAATATGTCAAAGACAAAGGTTCGACCGATAATCTCGGTGTAACTGTCCCTTCGATTGGTAAACAAACATTGTAGTATAATAATACGTAGTGACTTTGTAAACACCGCACGGAACTCAAACGCACACTGACGCACACTGACGCGCACTGAGCTCCTTCGGTGCGAAGCGGGTCAGTGGAGTGGGGATGAGTGACGCACGGGCCTTTAAACTGTGCCGGCTATTTCATTCTGTCCTTCTCTATGTTCGGCTCGTCGTTTGAAGTCTCGGCGCGGTCGACGGAGTCATAAAAAAATAGCCTCTTTACGCTACCCAAGTCCGTACAACACACGGGTGTTGGGACTCCGATCGAAAAATTACTGTATATATATATACGTATAAATTACATATGTGTGAATTGAAAAATATCAACTAAATGCATGTAGCGTAATGATATTAATATTTATTTTGTGTAAAGAAAAGAGATAATTACTTTTCAATGTGTGACAATAAAAACGTAATCCACATAATCGAATTATGCATTACTAATTAACTCTAATTAAATTACCAGTATATTATTATATTGAGACAATAAGTTAACAAATTTGTTACACGAACAAAAGTAACGCGAGAACACGTGTTAGTAATGCATAATTCGATTATGTGTATTATATTTCTCTCTCTCTCTCTCTCACACACATTCGCGCTCTCACTCTTTCGTACACACTCGCTAGGGCATTCATCTGTCAGCTATTTATTGTATCGGAGATCCGCGTGTGTCCTACTCGCCATTCTTTTTTGCCTCCCGGGACATCCAAACCGTCGATCGCGCGGTTTTGCATCCATTTATAATACGTATAATATTGTGTATAATTTATAATAATTTAGTGACATTCTTGTATAACTTTTGATACGACATTTGAAAGGAATAGTACAGCAGTGATGGGTTATATTAGCATTAGTAGTTTAAGAAACAAATGTTATAACAATAACGGTTTTATAATATAATAATAACAGCATATAATGAATAACGTGCAGTATAAAAAAAATAATATTTGTTTATACTTTGTCAGTCTTCATTCTCAATTGGTTTCGTGAAGCATTATTTTTTATAGTCCATGCATTTCAAAGCCTGCTTTGTCTGTTATGTAATCATCAATGCTTCAATTTCCGGATCTCTTGCACGCTTCGCAGCAACGTGAGCCAGTCCCGGCGCGGCGCGGCGTGGCGTTTGTTTACTTTCTCACTCTGGTCATAAATATGCATAGGGTGACCCTTTCAATTTTGAAAGACTATACTCCTTGATTTTCGTATGCGTGGTCGAGCCGGCCTGACGGCCGGCCCTCTCCGCCCCCCCCCCACCACCTAATCCTAACTAATTATGATCGCATGATTTTTGCATGCTACAGTGAGTCACAAAATTATTCGCTCACGCCACGAAATCCACTGAAACAAATGCAATTTACAAACTCTGAGAGGCATTTGTTTCTGATAGTTGCTAAAGAGAGTCAGTGTAACGTAAACATTCGCTCAGTAAGGATCTATTTTCATCTATTTCTTTGATTTTCAAGAATTCGTTACAATGGGTAGAAAAAGTAAAGAAAATAGTCTAGAGATTAGGGAAGTTATAATTTTTCATTGGGAAAGTGGAAAAACCATCAGAGAAATTGGAAATATCGTTTGTAGAAGTTATTCAACAGTACGTTATATTATAAAACGGCACGAAGAAGAAGGACGAATAATAAACAAAGCTGGCCGTGGTAGGAAAAAGATATTGAATTCCTCGGAAGAGCGTTTTGTTGTGAGAGAAGTTAAAGAAAATACGAAAATAAGTGCTCCCAAAATCAATACAAGTTTGAAAAATTTTAGTGAAAAAGAAGTTTCTGATGAAACAGTACGAAGAGTGTTGCGAAAGAACGAGTACAACGACCGCATACACAAAGCCCCCTGAATTTTGGCACAATGTGATATTTTGCGACGAGAGTAAATTTAATATTTGGGGCTCTGACGGTCATCAAAAAGTTTGGCGAAAATCAAACGCGGAGATGGATCCCAAAAAACTGTGTAGCACAGTCAAGCATGGAGGTGATCATATGATGGTTTTATTAGTTATCACGGTGTTGGGAAATTGCAGATGATTGAGGCTACCATGGATAAAGTAATGTACATGGATATCCTAAAAAAATATTTGAAGCCAAGCGCGGAAGTAATGGGGATTTCAGAAGTGTTTCACTTCTACCAGGACAACGACCCCAAACATAAATCGAGATTGGTACAGGAATGGTTACTGTATAACTGTCCCAAAATAATGCAAACCCCGCCTCAATCTCCCGACTTGAATCCTATCGAGATGGTATGGAACATGCTCGACACAAAAATTCGTAAACATTCAATTACCAATAAAAAAGGGTTACAAAGCAGATTACAGGAGGAATGGCTAAAAATAGACAAAAAATATTTGGAAACATTAGTAGAATCAATGCCCAAACGTCTCGCCGAAGTCATAAGACAAAAAGGATATCCCACCAAATATTAATATTGTTATAATAATAGTTAATCTAATATGAGCGAATAATTTTGTGGCGTGAAAAACCGTCAAGATTTCTTTAAACTCGTATTTATGTAATATTAAATGAAAATTTCGCAACTTTGTTTTACGATTCTGGTGAATTAAACTTTGAACGATGTATATGCAAATAAAAAATTGAAAAATACCCTGCGTTGTCTGATTATTTCGTATATCTTTGCCGCATTATCGAGTGAGCGAATAATTTTGTGACTCACTGTATATAGCCGTCATACAGGATTTGAACTAGTAATGAAAAATCATGCGATTTTTCGCAACTGAAAAAGTTGTTCAGAATGATGACCTTGACGACATACAGTGACTCAAAAAATTGATCAAATGTTCGAACAAAAAGGAAACAAGTCACAGTATACCTTTCTCAGAATCTTGCTTAAGACTGTTGAGACATATACGAAAAATGTTAACATTGCGTCGGTACTTTACGACAGTTTAAGCCCTGTAATCGTATAAAGCGGATGTGTATTACGAATTTGTATATTCTGTGTATACTTGATCAATTATTTGTGTTTAGCTCAATTGTGAAAAATTCTTATATTTTTGGCATTCCTTAGCACAAATATAATTACTGGTAAGTCATAACGTTATTTTTGAACATTCGAGAATACGTTTGTAATAAAATAATGAATAAAAAAGATATTTTTAGTCATATTTCATAATGAGACCAATAAAAGCAAGTAAAATATCAGAAATGAAAAAACTATTAATATCTGGGCTTTCTCATCGCGAGATTTCTAAGAAGCTACTGTGCTCTGTTGGTGCTGTGTCTTCAGTACGTAAAACTTTAAAAGAAAACATACTATAAAATAAATCAGGACGAAAATCAAAGCTATCCACTATCACAAATCGATGAATCATACGATCAATCCGTAATGGTAGCGTTAATAATGCCGTACAAATGCAAAAAAATTAACGTAAGCGCTGAGACAGTGCGTAATGCACTGCGAGAAGTGAATTTAAGAGGACGTGCAAAAATAAAGAAACCTCTTCTTACAAAGCGGCACAAGAAGCTTCGACTACAGTTTGCCGAAAAATGTAAAAATTATACAGATCTCGAGTGGGCCCGGGTAATATGATCAGACGAGACGAAAATTAATTGTTTTGGGTGCTATTGACGCGAATCGACATGGCGAGGAAATATAGAACAAGTACGGTCGCATCAAGTTCATCCAACACTGAAATTTGGAGGAGGCCATATCATGGTTTGGAGTTGTATGACCACTGAGGGCGCCGGATGCGTTGAAAAAATTAAAGGTCGAATGACTGCAACGTCATACACATCCATCCTGCAGAAAAGTTTAATTGGAAGTTTGGTAAAATGGAATAAGAACGCAGAAGAAGTCATTTTTCAGCACGATAACGAACCTAAAGACAAGGCAAAAATCACCAAAGTATGGTTAACAGCTATGGTTTTACTGTTTTAGACTGGCCCCACAGTCTCCTGATCTGAACCCAATAGAACACATATGGAGTTTACTAAAAAGAACAGTTGCCAACTTCGATCACAATTCGAGAAGTATTATTGAATTGTGGTCAGAAGTTAAAACCGCTTGGGAAAATATTAAGGCTGAACAGTGTAAAAATTTAGTAGATAGTATGCCAAGACGCATAGAAGCCGTACTGAAAGCGAAAGGAGGGCATACGAAGTACTAATATTTCATTTTTTCAAACTCAAAAATTTGATCATTACATAATTTGTTAATATCATTTAATTTTGTTTAAAAAGTGTAACATATTTAAGTTAATTCTGTATTATATGAACTACGAAAACTATGTATGTATTATAATAAAATATTTTGTTACATATCTTATTAACATGTGTTCAATTAAATAAAAATTTAAACAAAATTAAACATTTGATCAATTGTTTGAGTCACTGTATTTCAACGTCATCAAAATCAGTGAGGAAGCCCCTAATGTGAATATTTACTAAATTATTTACTCGCGACGGCCGATTTTTGACGACTACGCCCGCTTGACTCTATCGCTTCCCGTGTATATGTATGTACACTTACCTATTTCGTTGTAATTTGCTTCTGCTGTATCTTTTCGTGCCGCATCGAAGTCGTTTTGAACTACTTTTTCCTTTGAATGCTCGACTGGTCGCCGTTTGCTCCGTAGGTTGCGATGAACTAGCACTCTCCATAACTAGTAACTACTAATCACTAATCACTAATCACCTAAATCACCAACTAACTAACCGCTAACTACCGCACAATGCCGCGCAAAGACTAATACTGTGAATGGCTCTGTTACGTCCGATGACGTATTGTATAGGTTAAGACCGTATAATTATAAACATATATATATATATATATATGTTTATATATATATATATATATATATATATATATATATATATATATCGTTAGCAATAAGTACACAACCATTATAACACAAACACAATAGTTATAAGTGCATATTCACCGTCGTGCGTAAGCGTTCCACGCACCATCTATTCTCTATTCTATCTTTCATTTTCTTTCCCATTCTACTCCCAAAACCTATCCCAAGTACAACCTCTCAACTGTCCCCGTTGCCACGCGACGCTCGAAGTACGTCATCGCGTCCAGCGATCCCTACCCCTCGCGTTAGCATCTCCCAACCTGCCGCCACTCCCACTCCTAATTACCCTACTCCACTGACACCTCCAAAATGAAGGAGCTCAATGGAACATCGGTTGCATTCAGTTCCTTCTCTGACTCCACCTGGAGTCATCCCCTCACCTTCTGCTCGCGTCTCATTAACATAGCATTTTATATTTCTCGCGTTAGTATTAATAAGTCTTCAGTGTAGCCGTTCAACGGCATATTCCTTTCGTATTATTATTATTAAAGTTCCATTTTTCTACAATTAAATCGATCCCCGATCATTCCGACTCCTTTACATTCATCGCATGTAATATTGGGCTAATTGTCTCAGTGCTCATATGAATTCCCTGTATTGTACGCCTGAGCCAACCAGGTAGCTCGGTACGATAGACGGATTCTGCACCAAACTAGTTGTTGTTTCTATTAGCGTAGATTCACTATTGTAATTGCACAATATCACATGCCACGCCGCGCCGACCGCAAGTCATGTAATATTGAACTAGTTATCGCATTGCTCATACGGATTCCCTGTATTGTACGTCTGAGCCCACCAGGTAGCTCGGTACGATAGACGGATTCTGCACCAAGCCAGCTGTTGCTCCTATTAACGTAAATTCACTGTTGTAGTTGTTGTTTCCCGGTATTGGAAACGTCTTGCACAGTTGATTTTCGTAATAAATAAGTCTTTATTTACACTGTACAGAATGATGTCGCCGGCGGAGTTTATCGTTGGGCGACTAGTTTTAACGGAGCCAGTAGACGGAGTTATATCAAGTGAAATATTGAACGGTAATTATGAGACCTTAACGGAGTGTCTCAGAGATTGATATATTCGCAATCTCTGTCGGCGGATTGTAAGGTTTGATTCTTTCGCGTCGGAGAATCAAAGTATTTCGGCTGAATCGTACTGTCTTAAAACGTCTTGCTCGAGTCCCAAGAACGAATGCGAAAATGTTCCGCTGCTTCGGGGTGAGTTCCCGGTCGAAAAGGCGCATGCCTCGATAAGGCCCTAATTTGGGGGAAACTCGTTTTCTATTTGTTGGTTGACTTGAGGGAAGAGGAACCTTCCTCGGTGAAGGCAGAAGACTCCACCCTCAAGTCAACCGTTGGAAAATCGTTGTAATTCCCGGGATACGTCATCTCCGAAGCAGCGCGACGAATCGGGCCCGAGCGACCCACCGTGAATTTATGGCCCTTGGCCTGCGAACGTTATTGCCGGTCAAGGGTACGCGCTAATCCTCAAACGTGTAATTTGAAGATGCCTCGAAAAGGCTATTGGGAAAATAACCCACGTGAGTCGCATGTGCAGCGCAAGGGATGCTAACCTTGGCCGCTGTCGCTCAGACCCGCGAATATCCGAATCTGGGACCCTCGTAAACTTGACCTGCGTTATTCTAAAAAAGGGTCCCCAGATTGACTTATGACCGTCTTTCCGTTGCCGTCTGCTCGAACCCTCGAGTGCCGTATACACTTCCAGGGTTAGCAATCGTCGAAATTACTGAAGGACAGCGTGTATACAAAAAAGGCCTCTCGGGTGGCCGATGATTTATGATCGAACAATAAATCGGTAAAACGCGGAATCGTACATGCTCCCCCCGTTGAATAACCCTGTTATTCAAAAATGCGAAAAAACATCGTGATAGAACGCAGTTTAGCTGAAGTCGAATTCAACTTTACGTATTAGTCGCGTTGACAGATTGGAAGACGGCGATAACCTAATATAAAACGCACGCATTAACAATTTAGATCGATTCTACATTATTGTAATTGACTTAAATTTACCGAACGAAAATTACTACAAACAAGTAAAAAGAAAACTTATTTCGAATAAATAAAATTGCGAACAGCCAACGTGCACGGGTTTGGAAGAGAAATCGATATGCGGATAATTAACATTTTTGATCATCGCGAACTATTGGCAATGGCGCAAGTTTTTTTACATTTCTCTTGTAAATACCGTTCATGGTCTTAACGGTAACCGCACGGATGATGTCATCTTTCCCGGGGTGGACTTCCAAAACCCGTCCAAGATTCCATTGGAGCGGTGGTAGATGTTCGTCCTTTAGGATGACCATAGTTCCCTCCTTGATGTCATGGGTACCCTTTACCCACTTGGCTCGAACGGTTAATTGGTGGATATATTCCTTAGACCATCTCGTCCAGAAGTCTTGTTTAACCTTTTGTATATGCTGCCAACTTGACAGCCGGTTGGTCGGACTGGCAGTAAAGTCGGCTTCTGGTACGCTCGTTATCGTGGTACCAATCAAGAAATGGCTAGGAGTGAGAGACAAAGGGTCGTTTGGATCTGATGAGAGAGGAGTTAAGGGTCGTGAGTTCAAAATGGCTTCGATTTCGGTGACAAAAGTCGCGAATTGTTCGTACGTAAATAGTTCGTCGCCGACCACGCGTTTTAAGTGGTGTTTAAACGACTTGACAGCCGCTTCCCATAATCCGCCGAAGTGCGGAGATAGAGCAGGCATGAAGTGCCATGATATCCCTTTATCCGTAATAAATTGATTGACCTTCTCGTTGGTGCGTAAATCTTTATGTAATTTGTCTAATTCATTGCTGGCACCAACAAAATTCGTACCATTATCGGAATATATGTTAGTGCATATACCCCTTCGTGCGACAAAACGTTTTAGTGCTGCTAAAAAGGCCTCGGTGGTTAAGTCCCCTACGACTTCGAGATGAATTGCCTTTGTTGAGAAACAAATAAAGACAGCAACGTAAATTTTGATACGCGTCCGATTACGATGACGACGTTCCTTAATAAAAAATGGCCCGCAATAATCAATTCCAACGTTCGTAAACGGTCGGGTTTCCAAGATTCGGGTGGCAGGTAAATTGCCCATGACGTAGTTTGTCGGAGGCGGACGGAATCTAAAACACTTCACGCAATTTCTGACTATTTTCCGAGTAACATTTTTACCATCGATTGGCCAATACGTCTGGCGGACATTATACAATGTTAAAGTTAAACCGGAATGATAATTTTGAATGTGAACATCACGGATTATTAAATCGGTAATGTGGTGACTCTTTGGCAAAAGTATGGGATGTTTTCTTATGAAATCAAGATCTGAGTATTGGAGACGTCCTCCCACACGAAGAATACCCTTCTCGTCTATAAAGGGGTTTAATGACAGTAGCTTGCTTTTGCTATTTAATCCGGTTTTTGACTTAAGGTCTGATATTTCGTCAGAAAATGCGTGAGTTTGTGTTAAAATAATAATTTTTTCGTTAGCGCGTTCTAACTCCTTGATGGAAATCGGACCTGTCGTACGATTTCTCGGTAGAAATCGTAAGCAGTATGCAATTATTCTCCGTAATCGTTTAATACAGGAATATCTGTTTAATACTTCGAAGATCTGCACATTGGCAACTGTAAAACACTGTACCTTTCGTAATTCAGGTATTTCCGTGAGTGATTCTATACGTGACTTCGGCCATAACGATTCGGGATCTAAAAGCCAATCTGGCCCGTAACGCCAGAGTTTGTTGTTCACGAATTTCTTGGGTTCTATACCGCGCGATAATAAATCCGCAGGATTGTCTGATGAACGGATATGCCTCCAAGTATGGACATCTGTTTTCTCTTGTATCTCCGTAACCCGGTTGGCTACGAAGGTCTTTAACGTATTCGGTGATTTGTTTAACCAATGAAGGACGATGGTCGAATCAGTCCACAACGTCGTATCGTTGATTTGATGCGTTAAACTCTCTTTAACCGAAACGCATAATGAAGCGAGTAGATTGGCTCCGCATAGCTCGAGACGAGCTAAACTAATCGTCTTCAACGGTGCAACGCGCGATTTTGCACAAAGGAGTCGTACCTTTATATTGCCAGAACTGTCAGTGGAGCGAATGTATATGCTAGCCCCGTACGCACGCTCGCTGGCATCGCAAAATCCGTGTATTTCTAATCTTTGGATCGAAGATTGAGAAACGTGTCGTTCGAAACGTAAATTTTCCAAAAGCCGCAATTGCTCTTGGTAATTGGACCATTCCGTTTGAGTGGTCATCGGCAACGATTCGTCCCAATCTACCTTTAACTGCCATAGTCGTTGTACTAGTATTTTCGCAGTGACAGTGATCGGACCGAGTAAACCCAAAGGGTCATAAATTCTTGCGATTATTGAAAGTATTATTCGTTTCGTATATGTAGTCCGCGGCGTAATGTTAACCGTATAACTGATCGAGTCCATTTTCGGATCCCAAGAAATTCCCAGTGTTTTGACCGTGGTGTCGCCAAAATATTTCGGATGAATTTGATCTGCGGTCAGTCCCGACAAGAGGCTTTGGTCGTTCGATACCCATTGTCTAATATTTAATCCTCCGCGTTTCAATAGATTTATAATTTCATCTCGAAGGATGAGCGCGTCGTCGTAATTGTCCGTACCGGTAAGCAGGTCGTCAACGTAGACGTCTTTGGATATGCGTGTAGAAGCTCTAGGAAAATTCTCGTATTCATCGGACGCGAGTTGCTGAAGGCATCTAATGGCCAGATATGGAGCTGCTGATAACCCGAAAGTAACCGTATTTAATTCGAATGTTTTAATATCGCCCTTATTTTCTCGCCAAAGTATTCTTTGGTATGACCGATCTTCCGGACGAACGAAAAATTGACGATACATCTTTTCGATGTCGCCTGTTATCACATATGTATGCATTCTAAATCGATTTAATAACGTAAATATATCATCCTGTAATGTCGGTCCAACATGTAGCGTATCGTTAAGCGAAATTCCGGTACTGGATTTGGCCGAACCATCGAAAACAACTCGACATTTAGTCGTCGAGCTGGAGGTTTTGATGACGGCATGATGCGGTAAATAATAACTGCGTAAGTTATCAGTATTTTGAACTGGACTCATATGACCCAATTCGATGTATTCGTCCATTATACGAGTATATTCAGTTTTCAAATCTGGATTATGAGAAAACCTTCGTTCCAAAGATAGAAATCGATTAAGAGCGCGCGTACGAGATTCGCCGATGTTTTGCTCCTTCCCATTGAACGGGAGCGAAACCATGTACTGTCCAGACTCTAACCGTATGACCGTGTTTTTAAAGTGGGACTCGCATTCAATTTCTGTCGGCGATAATTTAGAATGATGAGGCCCCTCTTCAACCTCCCAGAAGTTTCTCAAGTCAAAATCAACATTGGTCATGAACGTTTTACGCGATCCGCGAATGGATGAACTGGGTACACTCCCCCCGATTATCCACCCGAATTGCGTCTTTTGTAGGATCAAATCGGGTCGGCCTGTATCGCCAATCTCGATTTGACCAATGCTCAAACATGCCAACGCAGTTCCGGAACCGATCAACATATCAACATGCGATGGTCGATGAAAGTGTGGATCGGCCAACTGAATATTAGAAGGAATGTGCAATTTTGACTTGTTGACCTGTCGATCAGGTAATTGACTTGATATACGTGGAATTATGAAAAACTTAAGGGTACGGTTGAAGTTGGTTATTCGCGATTTAACCCTGACTCGTAGCGTTTTGGTCGTTGCCGTACTTAATTCGTTTAGAACTTCGATGCTCACGTGTTCGTTCCGATGAGTTAATTTTAATTTTTTGGCAAATTCTTCCGTAATAAGATTTGCGTTTGAACAAGTATCGAGTAAAGTTCGACACTCGATAGGTTGGTTGTTATTATCAAAGGCGTAAACTATTGCGGTAGTTATAAGGTCGTGAGTGGACCCGTCGGTAATTAGCGTAGCGTATGGACTGAACATGCGTGAGCTATCGAAGTGTGCGAGTCAAGAGTTTTGATCTGATTTCGAAGTTCCCGCTCGTTCCTCTGTTTTGGTTTGATATGGTGTCGAGTCCTTGTGTAATCTCGTATTGTGTGTCATATTACACACCTTGCATCTGCTTAACTTGCATTGCGCAGTCGTATGTCCTGGGAGGAGGCAATTAAGGCAGATCCTGGCCCTTTTGGCAGCTTCGATTCGTCTATCAATGGTCATTCCTTCAAATGTCTTACATTGAAAGATCTTGTGCGGACCGTTCTGACAGATTGTGCAATTTGCTTGTTTCGACTGCGTTGCAAATGTTTGGTTGCGATGAAAATGCGGCGAAGACGGCGGAGAATTTCGCGGTCGATATCCCTTCGATGGATAATTGTAATTCGTGGTCGGATATTTCGGTATCGATTTGTTAAAATTATTGGGCAGACGAGGGGGTGTGGATTCGTAATCCTTCGTACGATGAGACGCGATATTTAAAAATTTAAAAATGTCCAATACCTTCGGCATTTCCGTGTCCGACAAGGTCTGTTCCCAACATTTACGCGTATCCTTCCCCATCCGTGATACTAAAATGCTCGTAAGCACATCGCTCGCAATATCCTCCCAAGTGCGTCCTAGGGCTTGCAAGGATCTGATATGCAATTGCATGTAACTAGTTAGATGGCTTCCGACGAATCGTTAGGCATTTTTGGCGTTTCTCGTAATAACGCCGCGTGTCGTAACACTAGTGCCCGTTTGTTATCGTAAATTTCCATCAAGTGTTTCCACGCGGTCTCGTAGTTTTCCTCGCTGAGTCTAAATGCTCCGATCGCGATTTGAGCCTGTCCCGTTAACGATAGTTGTAAATAATTCATTTTTTGAATATTGCTTAGGCTAGGATGTGAATGAATCATGGTAATGAACGCATCCTTAAAAGTGACCCAATTCTCCATCTTTCCATCGAATTTTGGCAAATCAATTTTTGGTAATCTCATAACCGATGTCTCAGCCCTTGTATCCCGTATTGCATCGCGTACACCGGGGTTTTCGCTGTGCGTTTGTATTTTGGCTTTCGATGAATTTAATAATTCTAACGCGGTCGCTAAAGTGTCATCGTAATAATTCGTTATCTCTTCGCGAAGCTGCTCTATTGCCTCGAAATCGTTTATTAACAGCGCCAATTCGTTAAGGTTGGTGTTGAATTTATCGAATAGAATTCGTAGGCGTTCAATTTTTTCAGATAATTTTATTTGTTCTCTCGAAGAGCCTTGGTATGTACTCGCGAAATTCTCTAAAGACGTCGTTTGAGCTTGAAAATATTGAGTCTTTTGTTTTTTCGAACGGATTTGTTTGTCAATTGTCTTGTCGTTGGACTTGGCTTTCTCAATAGCCTTATCAAGATCAGCTGCCGACATTATGAACCGAAATCGAGATCAGGAAGGAATGGGTAACGAAGGAAGTGATTGGTTTACGATATAAACGAGCCTACCTTGGCGATGATGTCGTAATGCAGCAATATCTCCAGTAAAGATTGCACGAGACGTCCGAATCCTGGGCAGGTTGAATGCTCGACTTCCTCGTTGTCGACTGTCCTATTTTCCTGTGTGTCACCGACACGGAACCCTTGGTTGCGTCGCTCGTCGTCAGTACACAAATGGACCCAAGGTGCTGATCGGTGTGGCTTCCTCGTAGGATCGATTTGATCTTCACTTGCCACGATTGTTTGATCACGTAGTGATAATGTTCGTTTCAAAATTCACTTGAACTGCACTGTCACTTAGTCTCTGGATCCGGCTCGAAGGACCATATGTTGTTTCCCGGTATTGGAAACGTCTTGCACAGTTGATTTTCGTAATAAATAAGTCTTTATTTACACTGTACAGAATGATGTCGCCGGCGGAGTTTATCGTTGGGCGACTAGTTTTAACGGAGCCAGTAGACGGAGTTATATCAAGTGAAATATTGAACGGTAATTATGAGACCTTAACGGAGTGTCTCAGAGATTGATATATTCGCAATCTCTGTCGGCGGATTGTAAGGTTTGATTCTTTCGCGTCGGAGAATCAAAGTATTTCGGCTGAATCGTACTGTCTTAAAACGTCTTGCTCGAGTCCCAAGAACGAATGCGAAAATGTTCCGCTGCTTCGGGGTGAGTTCCCGGTCGAAAAGGCGCATGCCTCGATAAGGCCCTAATTTGGGGGAAACTCGTTTTCTATTTGTTGGTTGACTTGAGGGAGGAGGAACCTTCCTCGGTGAAGGCAGAAGACTCCACCCTCAAGTCAACCGTTGGAAAATCGTTGTAATTCCCGGGATACGTCATCTCCGAAGCAGCGCGACGAATCGGGCCCGAGCGACCCACCGTGAATTTATGGCCCTTGGCCTGCGAACGTTATTGCCGGTCAAGGGTACGCGCTAATCCTCAAACGTGTAATTTGAAGATGCCTCGAAAAGGCTATTGGGAAAATAACCCACGTGAGTCGCATGTGCAGCGCAAGGGATGCTAACCTTGGCCGCTGTCGCTCAGACCCGCGAATATCCGAATCTGGGACCCTCGTAAACTTGACCTGCGTTATTCTAAAAAAGGGTCCCCAGATTGACTTATGACCGTCTTTCCGTTGCCGTCTGCTCGAACCCTCGAGTGCCGTATACACTTCCAGGGTTAGCAATCGTCGAAATTACTGAAGGACAGCGTGTATACAAAAAAGGCCTCTCGGGTGGCCGATGATTTATGATCGAACAATAAATCGGTAAAACGCGGAATCGTACAGTAGTTGTACAATATCACATGCCACGCCGCGCCGGCCGCAAGTATCAATTACGGAAGCTTCTACGCGACTACTTTCGTGAGGAGGCCGCTAAAGACGAATTTACTAGAGTCATCGGTGCGCGTGGAATTCCGATAATCATTCGCGACGTGGTATTCACGGGGAAGATTCGCATCGTTTCGATTCAGAAGGAGCAGATTCCTTGGAGGACGCCTGCCCGACTCTCGTTACAGAGCGTCGACCTTGTTCGAGACCGATCTTCTTATCGGTCAGCTGAGCACGCGGCATACCCGGCTCCCGGGACGAGCCCAGCCTAAAGGAGTCATCTTACGTAAACGAAGGCCCATATCGCTATTGCCTAGGTCAAGATCCGGTGAGTGCTATCTGTAAACCGTAGAGAACCGTTGCGTCGTGACCCGAGTTAGACACGGTTAGACTCGCCGTGTGGACTCAAAAGCTGGATTATTTATTAGCGTCTCGATCCGCGAATTCTTAAATTGCCTTCAGCGACAAATCCGAATCGCGGGACGTAACAGGCTCAAAGAACAATTCACGTCTAAACGCGTTTGTGTTCGCCAGTTATACTGAAGGCTTTATCCGGTTGAAGGCAAGCGACGAAGCGACGATGTAACCATAGTTGCCAGATTTTATATTGTTTATATAGGCAACGCAGTGTTGGAAGCAGTGCTGCGATTCAGCCCAGCTTTTCTCGCGCGATGGCGCGATTTCACCTTAGTAACGTAAGCTTCTCGATAAAATGGGGTACCTTCAGCACCCCGCAGAATTTAAAAAAATTAGTATTATTTGAATCTGAAAAATGAGTGTATAACATGTGTATTTGTGTATATTTTGTAACTCGTAGGACACGTCCTGGAGTCTTTTTGTCCGAAACAGATTTTTTCGATACATTCCCGCCAACAGAGTTGGGCGTTATTCGAATGAATTTGTATTGGAATAAATCTTTATTCGTTATTCGAAATAAAATTTACCCAACTCTGTCCGCCAATATAACTGCCTCAGCTATGGCGGCTCAGATTCAGATATCGCGCATGCGCGAGAGAAGTTGGACAGAATCGAAGCACTGGCCGTCGCGAAGATTCGGCCAGTTAGACTTGGACCATTGGACCACTGTGAGTGCTGTGTGACAATTAAATACAAACACGCGTGTAAGTACAACAATGTAGAATATTTTCAAGTGTTTTTACATTTTGTTGGCAAAAAGTAATAGAATCTTCGAAGATCTTTCAATATGTTATCAGGCTGAAGATTTCGATCAACCTTTTCTGACAGAAACTAGAGAAATTCGTGAATTTGTGACTATCCGTAAGTAAATTATACAACGTGCTCTTGTAGAATCAGTGAATAATAGTGATGTTGAAAGCGTACGTTCGGTGTCATTTGAGTGGAAAATTGGTGATTGCTATCAAGGTTAGATGTATAATGAAAAATAGATGTTCTAACAAATAGATTTCAATAATTACGGTACAATCATGGCTTGTTCGTCTAGTGGTAAATGAAGGATTACATATCGTGGTATTTAGAAATTATTCTAATATTTATCTAGTTATAGTGAACCTTGTTTGTTACTTTGAAAAAATAATAAAATTTGTATACATTCACAAGGTTTTAGTTATGTTTCCAGTGCATCCGGGGCAATTCTGTTTTGCAAAATGTCGAGAATCGATCTTATTCTAATGCTTAGGAAAGAAAAAATTTCAACTCTTTTCCACATGTAGGGAAATTACATATCTTTTTACGTGCGCGTGCGGTACCATCGGTCTATATATACTGTTTTTGCAACGTGCATCGTGACATTGTAAGCAAACTTGACCGTTAAATTTTACTTTTCTGGTTTAGATTTATAACAAGATTTGTATTACATCTTGCATTACAAGAGTTGTATTACATCTTTTATTACATCTTGTATTACAATTCTTGTTATAAATATAAACCAGAAAAGTAAAATTTAAGTAATTAATTTAAGTAAGATGATGGTACCGCACGCGCACGAAAAGAGAAATGCAATTTCTCTACACGTAGAAGAGAGTTAAAATTTTTTCTCGACATTTTGCAAAGCAGAATTGTTTCGAACGCGCTGAGAACATAACTAAAACCTTGTGAATGTATACAAATTTTATTATCTTTTCAAAGTAACAAACAAGGTTCACTATAACTAAATATTAGAATTATTTCTAAATACCACGATATGTAATCCTTCATTTACCACTAGACGAACAAGCCATGATTGTACCGTAATTATTGAAATCTATTTGTTAGAACATCTATTTTTCATTATACATCTAACCTTGATAGCAATCACCAATTTTCCACTCAAATGACACCGAACGTACGCTTTCAACATCACTATTATTCACTGATTCTACAAGAGCACGTTGTATAATTTACTTACGGATAGTCACGAATTCACGAATTTCTCTAGTTTCTGTCAGAAAAGGTTGATCGAAATCTTCAGCCTGATAACATATTGAAAGATTTTAGAAGTTTTTGATCACCAAACTTTTTCATTCAATAACATATTTTCAATTCGTTTTCATTACTTTTTGCCATTTTTGTAACTATCTTTTGTATTTTTAAATTCCATTATTGTACGACAACGTGTGTATTGACAGGTATTTTGTATAATTTTAGGATAATGTCTGAAACTGTTACACAGTCCCCACCACCGGCGGAGGCGGAGGCGGCGGCGGCTGCGGCGGCGACGCCCACGCCGGAGAACTTGGCGACGGCCGTCGCCAATATGCATATACGATATATGCCAGTGAGTAACTATTGACTACTAATAATTAATATTTTGTATGTTACATACAATACATTATTATTAATAATTGATATTTTATATGTTACAGCAACAGTCTATGCAGATAGCCATGCCGGCTGCCATGCCGGTGGCAATGCCGGCCGCCATGCCGGCGGCAATGCCGGCCGCCATAACGGGCCCAATATTGAGCCACGAGCAACTAGTGAGTTATTAAAAATGAACATTATTTTTAATCTTTTTACTTATTGAAGTAATACGTATAATGAATAAATATTTTTATGTTACAGATGCAAATTACACGTGAACTAAGGCGCCAGTATTATTCTCGCGGCGGGAAACGAGGACGAGGAAGACGCGGACGCGGAGACCGCGGCCAGCGCCGGGGCGGCCGGGGCGGCGTAGGGGGTGGACGAGTAATCGTCCACCATAATTATTTTCAATAATTTTTTAAAATAAATATATATATATATATATTATACATTTGTATTACTTGATGTTTCTCTCCTTCTCTTGCTCCGTACGCTCTCTTTGCCTTATGCATTATATTTTTGCATTATATTTTTGACTAGCTTTCCCCACTAGCTGTGGCAGAGTATTTTTTAAAAGCATGTACATACTTGCTGAACGTGTTTGTGAAAATCTATTTTTTTTCGGTCTAACTCTGTCTCCCTCTCACTCTCTCTCTCTCCGACTCTCTCTCTCACTCTCTCTCTCTCCGACTCTCTCTCACTCTCTCTCTCTCTCTCTCTCTCTCTCTCTCTCTCTCTCTCTCTCTCTCTGTCTCTCGAAGGTTGCAGAGCAAACCGCATTCGAAAATGTCCATTCGATCAAAAGTTATAAGCAGAAATGTGCCAAAAAGAGGGGGAAAAAGTGGTTATTGCGTCACAACTTTTGAACCAATGGACTTTTTCGTACGCTCTTTACTCCCCGTGGAAAAGCCGCGTCTAACCGTCCAAACCCCAGCTTTCTACGTTGAGCCGTTCTCAAGTGATGCCGTTACAAACATACATACATACAGACAGACACGATTTTATTATATATAGAGATAATATCTCATTGCTAAATTAATTCTGGAGTGACACGAGACCTATTTTTATATGAAATCTTCATTTTCTCGATTGTTTTCGTGTTTTTCATTTTTTACAAGCATAGTTTGCAACGGAAAAATCTGGAAATGATACCTAATATGTGGCTTGGTATCCGAAATGTGTCATATTTTTTCAGAATTTTTAATTATCAATAAAAAGGGAAAATGGATCAAAACCTGGCATTACGATTTTTCTCAATAACTACCCTTACAGATGAGATATAGGGCTGAAACTAGTTAGAGAGAGGTCTTTTTGGGTATGCTATCGAATGGTTCAAGCTCGATTAAAATCTCGCGAATTTCACCCGGCTATTTTCATTTTTAATATTTAGTGAACTTTGAGCGCGGATATCTCGGAAACCATGCGAGATAGCGAAAAACTGAATCGAATTAATCTTGTGGCACATCTTGTCAGCTTTAATTTTGTATGGAATGGTCTTATCGCTAGGACGCATAGTTTCCGAGATATAAGCGGAAAACCGAAAAAGGGAACCTTCTGCATGCCCCCCTGCACCCGCTCACCTCCTAGGAGTGGGGACTTTTAGTATGTTTACCTCCTAACTAGTCCAAACAAAGTCCCAAACTCAAAAATTGTGTTCCTTCCATTTCCCTCTACATCCCCCTTTCAAGCATTCATTGACTGGACTAACCTTATTTCTAAGCGAATCCCGGACCCTTGCCGTGCTCGTAGGCCGTAGGCACACGTACACGCGGCCCGAGCGGTGTGTATGTACTATACACAGTCTCACTCGAGCACACCGACGCTGTAGCATCGTCAGGCAACATGCAGTTGGATATTCCAAAACTATTGCTCGGAAACGTAAAAGAATGACTTTTGAGGCAAACAGTGGACTAGATTGATGTTTCATCTAGCGATTTTGACTACTAAAAAGCCTCATCTTTGCGTTATCGCGAAATCAGAGATCGAATCCCGGACCCTTGCCGTGCTCGTAGGCCGTAGGCACACGTACACGCGGCCCAAGCGGTGTGTATGTACTATACACAGTCTCACTCGAGCACACCGACGCTGTAGCATCGTCAGGCAACATGCAGTTGGATATTCCAAAACTATTGCTCGGAAACGTAAAAGAATGACTTTTGAGGCAAACAGCGGACTAGATTGATGTTTCATCTAGCGATATTGACTACTAAAAAGTCTCATCTTTGCGTTATCGAGAAATCAGAGATCGAATCCCGGACCCTTGCCGTGCTCATAGGCCGTAGGCACACGTATACACGCGGCCCGAACGGTGTTACATATGTGTACTGTACACAGTCTCACTCGAGCACACCAGCGCTGCAGCATGGTCACGCTTGCTTACGAACCCTATCTTACCGGCAACATATTTTCTGCTTCCTCTGTTTTACCGCTACAGTGATTGCCGACGACGACAATGGTCGGAAACGGACATCAACGCCCGTAGCGGAAAATTTCGGAACTATATGTTTACTTAAACCTCACTTTGGAATGACTTTTTGTTCGCTTCGACTTACAGTTTGTTTAATACTCAAGTAAACAACGTAATAAACGTTGCATTGACATTGTATATTCTCCTGCTAGTCCGCTGTTTGCCCATTTTTTACATAAGAGCCTTAAATCTCTTCATATTTATGAAAATGGAAGCTCTGTATCATTTATGAAAACTGGTCAGATGCAGCGCTGCAGAAGAATGAAAATTACGCATCGTAAACGTAAAAGAGGGGCTTTTGAGGCAAACAGCGGACTAGATTGATCTTTCATCTAGCGATTTTGACTACTAAAAACCCCCGTCTTTGCATTATCGAGAAACCAGAGGTCGAATCCCGGACCCTTGCAACCTCGCGTACGTATACGTGCTCTAGCGGTGTGTGAGAGTACCACACATTCTCGCGAGTGTCGTCTGCTAGGTGGAGAGGCCCCCCTTAACACGGCGTATATATATATACGGCACACAGTATCTTTCCACAATGGGATTGAGAACGACGGGCCAGAAATATACGGTGCTTGCGTGAAGGTGGAGAGAGCATCGTGTTGTGTTGTTTTATCGTTTACTTGTATTGGGGAGTGTGTGCTGAAGAGCCTGTACTTCGGGTCTTCGGGAATCGTCAACATTACCGACGTTCGCATTTGCAAACTCGAACGATCAGGTACGTACGATATCTCGTCGGACGCTGAATGCTGCAGATCGACACACGAATATAGAAATACCCGTCGTTGCGATATCACACACCGATGTTCTCTTTTACCCGCCACCGGGTGGTCGTTCTCTTTGAAAAATACCTCGTGTCAAAGAGTGTTGTGTTGTACCGTATATAATAACGCCTGTGGTGTCCTCTGCGTCGTGTAGGAGGCTTTCTACAATTATATATACGGACATATTTTACCGGTAGCGCATGAACAGGGATGTAAGCGTCGATTCGCTTCCTCGGTCTTCGCCTCTGTGTTGTAAGTATGTCCGGAGTCGTCCGTTCGAAACGGTGTCTCGAAGAGGACAAACAAAATCAGGGTAACCTGTGGAAAACGCGCGGTTGCACGCGTTTGTGTTATCGTTCGCGAACATCGAGAATATAGACGAGACGTGAAGGACCGGCTCGTGAAGCTCGTTTTTGAAGCAGTCGTGAGTCTGACACCCTACTCCGTGCGTGTGGCCTAATAGTGTGCACCACGAGAGCGTGGGACGAATGACCGCTGCCAGAGCCGGTTGCGAGTCCCGCTCTCTATTTATCTCGAGTTCGCGTATAACCAAGAGCACGAAACGTTGCTGCTCCGCACGCGGTGTTCGTTGACAACGGAAAATATAATTTATTATTATACATACATTCGAGAGCGGCGGACCGGCCGTGATGCTCGCATTTAAAGCAGTCGTGAGTCAGACACCCTACTCCGTGCGTGTGGCCCAATAGTGCGCACCACGAGAGCTTGGGACGAATGACCGCTGCCAGAGCCGGCTGCGAGTCCGCAGTGTATCGAATAAAATAATATGATGAAATATCGTTCCGAAGAAAAACGGTGTTCCGAGAGGACCGGCCGTTATGCTCGCATAAAACCTATGCTCGATTATTCCCGACGACAACCTACTCTCTGTGTGGCCCAATAGTGCGCGCAGACGAGCTTAGGACGAGAACCGGGGGGGATCGCCTACGGCCAGAGCCGGCTCGTGAGTCCGCTTGTATCGGAATTTATCGTTGCCTCGAGCACACACAAAACATTATATGGAAATGTGTGTTTACGGGAAGTGGACCGGCTCGTGAAGCTCGCTTTTAAAGCAGTCGTGAGTCTTGACACCCTATTCCGTGCGTGTGGCCCAATAGTGCGCACCACGAGAGTTTGGGACGAATGACCGCTGCCAGAGCCGGCCGTGAAGTCCTCCGTTCTCACATCTTGCAAATGTAATAAGTGAAGAGGAGAGGAATTGTTTCTCTGGATCCAGTATCGGGTTGTCTACGATCCCCGTCGTTTTCAGAATATTCCTCTCCGCGTTTTCCACGTTTAACGGTTTTTTAAATGTACTGTTCGCCCGGCCGTCAGATACGTGTGCAGTCTCGCCGCGTACTATGACGGTTTTTTTTCCGATTCTACGGACGACGAAAGTGTCGTCCTTAAAACGACGCCTGAATCTCCTTCGCGCGCTGGTTGGAGCTTTCAGGTACAATGCGTTCTTACGAACCGCAGAACAAGAGACATATAACATATATTGATTTGTAAATCAAAAATATATACGATTACCCTGAACGGTGGATCACTTGGCTCGTGGGTCGATGAAGAACGCAGCTAATTGCGCGTCAACGTGTGAACTGCAGGACACATGAACATCGACATTTCGAACGCACATTGCGGTCCACGGATACAATTCCTGGACCACGCCTGGCTGAGGGTCGTTCACGTAACCAAATACTGCTTGCGTTGCTCTTGTAAGTCCCCGCCGTCGCTTACCTCTCCAAATATTTTTGGAGGGCGCCAAAGAGCGTTTCTGAGTCGGGTTGCAAAGATTGCTACGTACGAGCGAATGATGGGCGTTTCGTCGGCGTTTGTCACGGTTCTGTGAAAATTGCCAATTTTTGCATTGTGTCTTTTAAATATATATATATATATATATATATATATATATATATCGTATATTTTCAGTCGTATTGAAAATACGACCGTCCGTAGGCACCGCTTCGACGAGGATCTCCAAATCTCTTACCTTCTCTGCGAAACGATTCGCCTTGCGAAAAGAAGCGTTTCCACTCATGAACATTAACGCGCTCCCGACGTCGCCTAAAATGGTGCGTATACAAAAGAGGTGGTATATTTACGAGAGTCTCGAGAGACAACAGAGATGGACACACAAATATAAAAGAAAGAAAGAATACTGTGTTTGGTGTGGCAATGTTAAGCCCTAGGGAGAGAATATGCCTGTGCGTGGACGAGTTTCTTAACTCTACGTTATAATTGCCATATGGCGGCGGAGGGTCGTCGTTGTTGGCGATTTCGACAATCACATTATACCGGGTGATTCACGAGAAACAGGCCACCTCAATAGATCTGTTAGGACTGGAGATGGAAGAAAATGTTAGAGAGAAAAGTTGTACTGTTAAAGGGGGCAAATATGGTGGTATAAAAAATGTGCCGATTGTAGTCGTTTTCAAGGTCTTTTAAAGGTCATTTACGATTTTTAAATAGCACCATATATTTTTCACTTCACAGTGTTGTAGCTGATGTCAAGACGAGTTCAATGATGTGGTACACTATGACCTTCAAATGACCTTGGACTCATTAATAGATATAAGTTTCTACTCTGTTTGATCAACGGAAATTAAATTTCTTCACACATTCGGTCTCATAACACGTATCCCGTTAACGGAAGGTGATCTCTAGGTGTACACAAACAAGATTATCAACAAACTAGAGGTATGTATGCCGAGTCAGTTATGGTCATCGAATTATTGCGAGTGTATCAGTTTATCGATAACCGTTTAATGATGCGTTACTCAAACGAGCATAAGATCGACCTTATTTCCATTTATTACGAAAGTCGTGAATGTCTCCGAGAAGCTGTTTGTCTTTACAAAGATCGATTTCCTGATCGCAGGTGTCCATCTCGTTCTACCTATTCAAATTTAGTTAAAAAGTTCCGTGAGAGAGGCAGTGTAGAAAATAAAAGACCTGTGGAAGTGAGAAGTGTAACAAACGAAGCAAATGCAGTCAATGTTCTTGGTGCTGTAAATGTAAATCCTTGCATCAGCACTAGACAACTCAGTAGAGAAAGTGGCGTTAGCCAAGCAAGTATCATACGAATATTTCGATTATACAAATTCCACCCGTATCATATTTCACTCCATCAAGAACTTCATGGAAGAGATTTTGAAAATCGCGTAAATTTTTGTGAGTGGGGTTTGAGGCAAATTAGAAATGATAGCCGATTTTTTAGTAACGTATTATTTACCGATGAGGCTTCCTTCACAAATCATGGTCAAGTTAATTTAAGAAATATGCATTACAGGAGTAATGAGAATCCACGATGGTTACGACAAGTGGACAAACAACGACCCTGGACTGTCAACGTTTGGTGCGGAATTTTGAATAATAAAATAATTGGATCCTATTTTATTCCCGGCACATTAAACGCAACAAGATACCTTACGTTTTTAGAAGAAACATTGCCAATATTGTTAGAAGATATTCCTTTAGAAATTCGTCAAGTAATGTGGTACCAACACGATGGCTGTCCCGCTCATTCTTCGCGTACCGTAAGAGAATTTCTAAACAATAAATTTACAAATCGCTGGATAGGACGTAATGGATACATACTATAGCCAGCTCGTTCACCCGATCTTACCCCTTTGGATTTCTTTTTGTGGGGAACACTCAAAGATGATGTATATCGAGATCAACCGACTACACCAGAGAACATGCAAGAAAGAATAATTAGATCTTGTAGATCAATTTCAACAGAAACAATTGGAAGTACAATTGATTGCCTTGTAAAACGTTTAAATGTTAGCGTTACTGCTCAAGGTCATAATTTCGAACATTTAATTTAGTTCAAATAAAATGATTACACATTTTGAAGTTATCATTGCTTTATCACAAATTTTCTAGTCCAAGGTCATTTGAAGGTCATAGTGTACCACATCATTGAACTCGTCTTGACATCAGCTACAACACTGTGAAGTGAAAAATATATGGTGCTATTTAAAAATCGTAAATGACCTTTAAAAGACCTTGAAAACGACTACAATCGGCACATTTTTTTATACCACCATATTTCCCCCTTTTAACAGTACAACTTTTCTCTCTAACATTTTCTTCCATCTCCAGTCCTAACAGATCTATTGAGGTGGCCTGTTTCTCGTGAATCACCCGGTATAACCTTTCGGAGTCTTCAGAGGGAAGAGAAAAAAAGAGAGAGATCTCTCGATCTACCGAACGCTTTGATGATCGATGGACAGCCGATCAACGCTCAGCAATGTGCGGGATGAGCACGTCGTACTTGATCGGGTCGGAACTATTCCCCGTCGTCGACGTGTCCTCGCTAATCTGTGCGATTGCCATTTCATCGCCACGTTCGCGTTGAATCGTATTGATGACGGCCTAAGTGCGTCTTAAGATCTCTCTCTCTCTCTCTTTCTCTCGTGTCTCTTTGGTTGTGTTTGATCGATGATACATCGTTTCGTGCGCAACGTTACTGTACCCCCCTCCCCCCGTTTTTGGTAAAAATTATAGAGATTATAAGAAATCCCACCGGGTTATATGTATTATTTTCTTTTATAATATATATACTTCTGTATTGGCGAGGCTTATTTCGAACTTGATTGTCACACGACGCCAAGACACACTTTTGTTTTCACGCACGGAACAGCACCGCGGAGAGAAAAGGGTATATCAATGAAAACCTTTATGTCGGTCGCCCCATGTCTTTTCTTTGCTTCATTGTCGATTCGTGCGAAGCCGCGCGATCTGTTGTCGGTCGTCCAGTCCCCGGAAGTTCTTTTCGACGGACGTTAAAGTTGACCGGCCAGATCGTCTAGCGAGAGTTTCCGATCGACGATAATATGAAGAAAGATATAAAGAGACACTTTGGTGTGGCGCATAAGGCATATATCGGTTTTGTTACCTTTCTCTTCAGTCGTATAGTGTTGTTTCGTTTTCTTTTTTTTTCTTTTTTTTGTGCTTTGTACGTTTTCGCGAGTACTACTTTTACGCTCTTTCGACTCTTACGACCTCAGAGTAGGCGAGATTACCCGCTGAATTTAAGCATATTACTAAGCGGAGGAAAAGAAACTAACAAGGATTTCCTTAGTAGCGGCGAACGAACAGGAATTAGCCCAGCACTGAATCCCGCAGTTCTGCCGTTGGGAAATGTAGTGTTCAGGAGGGTCAATTTATCCCGAGACGTCGAACCGCGTCCAAGTCCATCTTGAATGGGGCCATTTACCCGTAGAGTCCATCTAAGGCTAAATATGACCACGAGACCGATAGCGAACAAGTACCGTGAGGGAAAGTTGAAAAGAACTTTGAAGAGATATTTCAAGAGTACGTGAAACCGTTCAGGGGTAAACCTGAGAAACCAAAATGATCGAATGGGGAGATACATCGTCGACGAGGCTGGCTTCCGTTGGTGCGCAGATAGCCCGCAATGGGCCACTTCGGTGGTTCCAGTGCGAGGGTACACCATCTTCGGCAAATGTTCCGGTCGCGTGGTCGTGCACTTCTCCCTTAGTAGAACGTCGCGACCCGTTGCGTTTCGGTCTACGGCTCGAGTTGTTGCCTGTCGTGTCGCCTTCGTGCGCACACGGCAGACGCTCGATCACCTGGCCGGCTGCGTGACGGTACTCTGACGGTATCGGGCCGCAACCAATCCGTTTTCGAATGTGTGTGCGTCAGGCCCGCCGCAAGCTCGGTTAGTTTGTCACCCGGATGGTACGGACCTAGTGCCGGCTCCGGGCCTAACCAGCTGTTAGCAGGCGGTGTCCTCGGACTGGCCAAGCTTTGAATTACCGGTCAGCGACGCTACTGCTTTGGGTACTCTCAGGACCCGTCTTGAAACACGGACCAAGGAGTCTAACATGTGCGCGAGTCATTGGGACAAGTAAACCTAAAGGCGCAATGAAAGTGAAGGTCGTACCTTAGCGTCGACCAAGGGAGGATGGGCCGCGTTACGATGCGGCCTCGCACTTCCGGGGCGTCTCGTTCTCATTGCGAGAAGAGGCGCACCCAGAGCGTACACGTTGGGACCCGAAAGATGGTGAACTATGCCTGGTCAGGACGAAGTCAGGGGAAACCCTGATGGATGTCCGTAGCGATTCTGACGTGCAAATCGATCGTCGGAACCGGGTATAGGGGCGACAGACTAATCGAACCATCTAGTAGCTGGTTCCCTCCGAAGTTTCTCTTTTGATGAACGTGTGCGAGTCTCATCTGGTAAAGCGAATGATTAGAGGCCTTGGGGCCGAAACGACCTCAACCTATTCTCAAACTTTAAATGGGTGAGATCTCTGGCTTGCTTGAATCAATGAAGCCACGAGATTATATTGGATCAGAGTGCCAAGTGGGCCAGTTTTGGTAAGCAGAACTGGCGCTGTGGGATGAACCAAACGCAGAGTTAAGGCGCCTAAGTCGACGCTTATGAGATACCATGAAAGGCGTTGGTTGCTTAAGACAGCAGGACGGTGGCCATGGAAGTCGGAATCCGCTAAGGAGTGTGTAACAACTCACCTGCCGAAGCAACTAGCCCTGAAAATGGATGGCGCTGAAGTGTCGCGCCTATACTCCGCCGTCAGCGGCAAGTGAGGTTGACGTTAGCTTTTTTTAAAGGCGCGTCTTCCATGAAGCTCTGACGAGTAGGAGGATCGCGGCGGTGTGCGCAGAAGGGTCTGGCCGTGAGCCTGCCTGGAGCCGCCGTCGGTGCAGATCTTGGTGGTAGTAGCAAATACTCCAGCGAGGCCCTGGAGGACTGACGTGGAGAAGAGTTTCGTGTGAACAGCCGTTGCACACGAGTCAGTCGATCCCAAGCCCTAAGACAAATCCTATGTAGTGTAACGTTGCCCTTTTTCGCACGGGTTTCTGACCGGCGAAAACGACCAACTTCCGAGAATTTACAGCCACTGAGGACGGGCCGTGCGCGGCCGCGCGGACACAGTCCTTTCGGTACAAAGGTGACTGACGAGAAGATTCGAGAAAGAACACTAATAATTGTTCGGGCGCCAGGTACACGGAAGTACCACACTAACGGAACACCAAGGTCTCGTGTTCGAGGAAGTCGAACACGAGCTTAGAATCTTCTCGCGCTCACTGACGGAATTTTACGACACGAACGGCCAGGAATTCGGACTCGGGGAATAACGAGGACAGCCCTCCCGGCAGGACGGATCTCGCAGGTCGGAAATAATCTCGAGGAATTAGGGCTCTAACGAATTTATTCGTAGCCAAAAATAAATACAGAGAGGCGGCCACGTGGCCGCGACCCGGGAGCCCGCGCTCCTTGTACACTTTGGCGATAGTTGTTCGATCGCGGAGCGCGTTAGTCGAGATTTCCACGCGATTCAAGATACGGTACGGCGGTACAATGCAAGTCTCACGAGAGACGACAATTCGCGTGACGCAGATGGACGGCGCAGTTTCGACGGACTGTCGCGAGATTGACGAGCGCGATCTACACCGATTTACCGGATTCGCTAATTCCGAAATTATCCTTTTCCCGACGCGGCTCCTTAAGGAAGACTTCCGACTATTCGAAGGGGAAGACTGCTCTACCGGACTCAAAGCGTTCTCTGCGAGAACGCGAGTACAAAGCACGAGGCCCAATGCCTCGGCTAACACCAATGGATCGAGGACGACACGCTCTCGTCTCGTCCTCGCACTAAATCCCGAGCCAACACTAATTCGCGAACCGAGGATCACTGAATCGACTTACCGTGGTCGGCTACGCTCGCTGGATTTCCTTGGAAAGGCCGAAACCTTCGCCATCGGTTCCGAACTCGCGGTACACGGCAATTATGACGCGGAAATAAAACCACCCGCGATGCGTACTAACTTTGGATTAGGCGGAATTCGTAAGTAAGTCAGCGAGACTTCGGAAGTAGAGGTAGCTCATTCGACAATCGGCGCGACAGTGATCCGCGGATCCTTATCGATGGAACGCATCGATTCTCGGTCTCCACACTCCTTTCGTCCTACCGAAATTCCCTTTGGGCGCACCCGCAACGCAACTATCCCTAGCCGCAGGATCGGACTTTCGGAACAGGTCGTTGGGCCCCCGACCTTCATGACACCAAGTTACGGCCGTCCTTGACGACCGGGGAGGAGGAATCCTCCCAGGCGTCCGGCGCACCACCCCCGCCGGGGTCAATTGTAGGGAGGGTGAGACGACGGTGGGACCACCAACATGCTCGGACTCAGCGCATTTATGACCCCACCGTCCCACATTGTCGCCTCCGGGTTTGTTGGCCCGTGTGTGCAGGTAACTCCTTTTGTCTCCTTCAGCTGAAGGATAATTTTGGCCAATCGTTCGTCTTTCCGTCGATCCTCGGTTGCGGGGCGCCTTACGGTAATTGTCGCTCCCTAGGCACGTTCCTGAAAGTAGCCGCTCTCGGCGCGTGCCATAGATGGCATTAGGAGCGATCTTCGAACCGAACATCTTCCTTAAGGAGTGCTCAAAATTGCGGGTGGTTCTCGCAATCGCTAACGGTCGGTCCGGTCCACTCCCGATACGGTTGTTTGACCGTTTCTCAAACGGAGAAGTGACGTAGCAGGCTTGCAACGTCACAGTAGATGAGGTGTCCTAAGAGAGAGAGAGAGAGAGAGAGAGAGAGAGAGAGAGAGAGAGAGAGAGAGAGAGAGAGAGAGAGAGAGAGAGAGAGAGAGAGAGAGAGAGAGAGAGAGAGAGAGAGAGAGAGAGAGAGAGAGAGAGAGAGAGAGAGAGAGAGAGCAAATATCATAATATTGATAAACAAACACACACCCATCGGGCGAAAGGGAATCCGGTTTCTATTCCGGAACCCGGCAGCGGAACCGCTTACCATTCGGGCCCTCGTAAGAGTGTTCGTCGGGGTAACCCAAAATGACCTGGAGACGCCGTCGGGAGATCTGGGGAGAGTTTTCTTTTCTGTATAAGCGTTCGAGTTCCCTGGAAACCTCTAGCAGGGAGATATGGTTTGGAACCTGAAGAGCACCGCAGTTGCGGCGGTGTCCGGATCTTCCCCTCGGACCTTGAAAATCCAGGAGAGGGCCACGTGGAGGTGTCGCGCCGGTTCGTACCCATATCCGCAGCAGGTCTCCAAGGTAAAGAGCCTCTAGTCGATAGATTAATGTAGGTAAGGGAAGTCGGCAAATTGGATCCGTAACTTCGGAATAAGGATTGGCTCTGAGGAGCGGGGCGTGTCGGGCTTGGTCGGGAAGCGGGTCTGGCTGACGTGCCGGGCCTGGGCGAGGTGAACACATTGATGGGAATCCGAGCTCGGTCCCGTGCCTTGGCCTCCCGCGGATCTTCCTTGCTGCGAGGCTTTCGTCTAGAACGATCGTCCTCTTCGGCCGCCATTCAACGCTCAGCTCAGAACTGGCACGGACTAGGGGAATCCGACTGTCTAATTAAAACAAAATAAATGCGGTGGCCCCCACGGGTGTTGACGCAATGTGATTTCTGCCCAGTGCTCTGAATGTCAACGTGAAGAAATTCAAAAAAGCGCGCATAAATGGCGGGAGTAACTATGACTCTCTTAGGGCGGTCGTTTGAGGTATCAGGCCGGTTCGCCGGTACTATTATCCGAGATCAGTCCCTAAGAGTGATTCTTCGGAATCTGTCATAGTTTAGCATGCAGTCTCCTTCATGAGGGTCCCGCTGTCTAGTACCCCCTTAGGCGGGGAAGCTAAGAGCTGCCTATGCGATCTTCGGGCTTGTTCGGATTGCCAGCCCGTTCAGGCCGTCATTATGTGTTGGTCAGGACAAGAATATAGGAAGAGAAATCCGACGGCGAGGGCTTAGGCCCTCTCGGATCGCCGGCCCATCACATTCCTCGTCGTTGCCCCCAATATACCCTCCCCCAACGCTGTCCCCCTCCCCACGGGCTCAACACCCGCCGGTTGTGACTCCCCAGACCCTATTTCCATGCCACGATTGCACGGACGTGTACGACTCCAAGATAGGTCTTGGAGTCCACAGAAGCCGCCGACAGAAGGTCGAGGCCAACGAGGAGATCAGCGTGGAGCGGAGGAAAAAGCGGTGGTCCGATGAGGAAAAATTTCTGATGGCCCGGCAAGAGGCTGTAGCCGTAGCGGCAGGTTGCAGGTTCATCAACAGCGAACTTGTAACCAGAGTGCCGGGTCGCACCTTGGGAGCCATTAAAGGATTAAGGCGCGACCCAAGGTACAAGGCACTCGCCTCTGCGGCTCTGGAGGAGCTCCCGGCCAGTGCAACCGGCGGAGCTCCCTCGAACCAGCGTCTAGCCCGCCGAGGCCGACCCCTCCGCGGAACACCCCTCCCCACGTTGAGACCCCCGGGAGGCCCGCCTCGGGTGAGCACGATGCATTTCGTACATGCATAGAGCTACTAATCCCCGAGGTGGAGCAGATTCAGGGCTGGCATACAAACACCCTTGCCAGCTTAGCGAACCAATTTCTCGAGGGTCTCGACCCGCAACGGCTTGTCACGCGGTCTCCTCATCGTCGGACCAACAGGCGAATCCCCACCGTCGAGCCCATAAGCAACAGGGCCCGGAAACGACTGAATACAACGCCAGAATATACTTACGCCAGAATACAACGCGCGTTCCGGGTCAACATGGCGGCAGCTGCGCGAGACATACTGGACGTCACACCAGAGGACGAGGGCAGCCCCGATGTGAAGCTCATTGTCTGAGCATTGGGGTCCCTTCGTCTCCACACCATTGGCTCCCGGCCCGGACATCCCACCAACACCTGTGGACCCGGAGCTGGAGTACGTGTGGAGTCCCGTCTCGTGCGTTGAAATGGCAAATGTCACCATGCCACTCAACGCCGCCGCCGGGCCTGACGGGGTAAGTGTTCGCCTATGGAGGCCCGTCCCACCACTCATTAAGGCCCTCCTATACAAAGTTGTGCAGGCCTCGGGCGGTTTTCCATCTACGATGTTGACGAGCCGGACGGTATTTGTCCCCAAAAAGGGTGACCCTAGTTCACCTGGGGACTACCGTCCGATATCAGTAACATCGGTGATCGTGAGGCACCTACACAAGCTGTTGGCTGGCCGCCTTCGCGCGTCCAACATTATAGATTGGCGTCAGAGGTGTTTCGGGGACGGTTGCAACGACAACGTGGCCGTCCTTGCAACCATCCTGCAGCATTCCGGACGTCATCTCCGGGAATGCCATATCGCCTCGATGGACGTTGCGAAGGCCTATGACTGAGTCAGCCACGGAGCCATAACAGCTGTGCTCCGCAGCAGCGGGTTGCCTCACGACCTCGCTCGTTACATCGACCGCCCGTACACCAACAGCACGACGTGTTTCGAGGTGCGCGAAAAAAGGTCCGAGCCCTTCAGGCTCAATAGAGGCGTCCGGCAAGGTGACCCCCTGTCATCGATCTTGTTCGCCCTTGTGGTGGACAGGATTCTGGGGTCACAACTTGCCGGTATTGGATATAACATAGGAGGAGAGTCCGTGGACGCTATAGCGTACGCTATGGTTCCTTCCGGCAAAGAAAAGAAAATTAAGATCATTACCACCCCAAGCTTCCACCTCGACCGAGGTGATTGTCATCTTCCTCAGGTCGGTCCAGAGGCGATGTGGAAGTATCTTGGGGTGGAGATTTCGCCGGCGGGACCCAGGAGAGTCGGCTTAGAGGTCATCACCTACCTCAGCCGACTGACGCGAGCACCACTGAAGCCCCAGCAACGCATGAAGATCTTGCGCAGCTTCCTCATTCCGCGACTCTACCACACCCTGGTGCTCGGTAGAGTCACACTTGGTAAGCTAAGGGCACTGGATCTACAAATCCGCGCATCGGTCCGACGTTGGCTCCGACTGCCAAAGGATGTGCCGGTGGCGTTCATACACGCCGCCATCAGAGAAGGGGGCCTGGGCATCCCATCCCTGAGTACCACCATTCCAGGGCTCATGCTCCATCGTTTAGGAGCCCTGGAGCACAGTTCTGCACCACAAATCCGAGCTACATTCAGCGAAGAGTGGGTGCAGCGTCGACTATAGTGGGCGCGCAGTACGCTCACCGTGGAAGGCCAATGCCTGTCCCAAAAAGACCAGAGGGACAGATGGTGGGCTCAGAGGCTCCACTCGTCCGTTGACGGGTGGAAGCTCAGGGAATGCCCGGGGACCAGTAACATCTCCTCCTGGTGGGTCGACGCTGGCAGTCTCGCAATTCCCGGCCGTAATTTTGTCCAGTACGTACACGTGTGCGCCAATACCCTCGCCACTCGTATAAGGACATCAAGGGGAGCGCGCCGTGGAACGTACCCCACCCGATGCCCGGTGTTTCGGTTGTCACGGTGTTCTAAAGCCAAGCGTGTAAGAGAGGCTGATCGTCGTCAATACTCCCGCATGATCCGATTCGAGGACACTGCCAGGCGGGGAGTTTGACTGAGGCGGATCTGTCAAAGAATAACGTAGGTGTCCTAAGACCAGCTCAGCGAGGACAGAAACCTCGCGTAGAGCAAAAGGTGGCTTGATCTCGATGCTCAGTACGCATAGAGACTACGAAAGCACGGCCTATCGATCCTTTTGGCTTGAAGAGTTTTCAGCAAGAGGTGTCAGAAAAGTTACTACAGGGATAACTGACTTGTGGCGGCTAAGCTTTCATAGTGACGTCGCTTTTTGATCCTTCGATGTCGGCTCTTTCTATCATTGCGAAGCAGAATTCGCCAAGCGTCGGATTGTTCACCCGCCAACAGGGAATGTGAGCTGGGTTTAGACCGTCGTGAGACAGGTTAGTTTTACCCTGAGCGGCCTCTGACGATCGACTCTGACGGACGCAGTTCACAACGGCTCCAGCATTTTTACGGTACAAAGGTGGTTATTTGTGCAAATAATTGCGCAGAATTCACCTCACAAATCCATATAAAGTGCAGGAACATAGTGCGAAAAATTCAGTAATGAAAAGTAAATAGTTAAGGAGATATTAACGAATATAAATAGTGACGGAGTGGACGGCCGCGGCCGTTAATATTCAAACCCCGCAGTGAGTGGCGAGTAAACCGCGCGCAGTGACAAAAAACGCCCTACAAAAAGGGCACGTGACCCTTGTTTGTACAGTTTATAGTTCATCTTAACACTCGAGACAATAAGATCGCGTAACAAGCCCGAAAAGTGTAAACTCTTTCCTGGCGAGCGAAAAGTCCCATTCACATAGGTTATTTACAAACAGCCAACTCAAAGATACTAGGATAGAATAGGTTAGGAAATCTGTCAAAATAAATATAATTCAAACAGTCATTATAGTATAGTTCAATTTAATATATAAACCTATATATGCATAAGATAATGTGAGATCAGTTAGTTAATAACTTACTCTAACACTTAAATAAAAATACAAGAAACAAATAGCTACAACATACAATAATGGAAGACCCAGGAGGATCCAAAAACCCGACAGACAAAGACAGTATAATTAAAATCAAAGATTTCTTAACAGCATCTTTCAACGAGAGCCCAGAAGAGTGGATTTTAACAGGAATAATGCCCTCAAAGAACATTGGAGAGATTGTAAACTCAACTCTGCTCTAAGCGAAGGACAAGCTTCCAGGAATCAAGATCGTCCCTAAAATCCCCAATCCAACAACAACAGTAATCAACATACCGACTACACTGACGTCAGATATGGAAATCGAAGAAGATTTCATAACGGTAGAGAATCAGTTACTAAACCCTACACCAACACCGATTGGGACAGGAATCAACAACAAGACAGAACAAAAAGGAAAACCGAAAATCACCAAAGACAAATTCATACTAAACACGGTCCACGTACAGAACTTAAGACAGGAAATAAGAACGGCAGAAACAAAGAACAACGGCAATGACTACGATGTTGCCAAAATGGGATCTGCGAGTCCACAGACTCCAATATACTGACAAATTCAAATTCAAACAGACAACAAAAAATTACTGACAGGATAAGGAAAAAATCACTCCCCGAACACGGAAGAAATAATCAACAAATACAAATTGGGAATTGGCAATCTAGGAACTAAAAACCATCCGAGATTCTCACTCCTTCCGAACTCCTCATCAGAAGAAAACATGTATCACATATCCAACTACAACGTTAACATGGCCACAACTACCCTAAATAATAACATTTACAATATTAACAGGAATCTAAAAGCCTTAGGAAAGGACGTACTCAAGACAAAAAAACATGAGGAAAAGCACAAAAGAACTCATAACAATAACTATCGAAGAAACGAACAAACTAGCCCAGACAATGGAGGATCTCACACGAAAACTCAAAAACCAAGAAAAAGAAGTTGCCAAAATAATCGAAAACAAAAAAACCAAGTCAAGAGACTACTAGATATGTCGGCTGAGAGCAGGACCCTGAACACTGAGAAACCGAAAAGGAAAAGAACATCTCTGGAAGAGCACAGCAGAATAAAATTTGTGAAATTCAGCGAATCGACAAAAAACGAAAATGAATCAGACAATGAGGCTACTACACAGAATAAAAAGGACTACACAACAACGCTCCGAAATAGAATTATCAAGAAGAAACAGAAGCAACAAACGCATACCTTAGACACAAATACAGACACATACGAAGGAACAACCAACACACACACTGATTTTGAATCGGTCGCACCAACATCTACCCCTCGTCCGGATAAGACCACACGGTCAGACGTAGTGAGGAAATCTGCCATAACAGGCAAATCAAACCCCAAAACTCGGAGTGTGTGCATTAAAACGAGCGTGGTTGGAGAAAAATCGGTGAAAAATTGAACAGACGCCACGAAGCTAACGGATATTTCAACCTTTGTGACGTCACGCCGTGGTGCGCGAACGCAACGCTAGCGGAGAGAGAGAGCGAGCACGAAAACGAAAACAAGCTACGAATACGCGCAACACCGTCGAGGCTATTGCTGCTTCGTCACTCTCATCCGTTCGAAGTTTTTGTCGATTCTTCGAGAATCAGCGGTTCCGCGCGCGACACGCACACACACACAAGCGGAAACGTGGTCGTTTGCTCGCATTGCGACAGGTGTGATCGACTTTGCTTCGCGGCTCACGTAATCGTCGCGAGTGTTCTCGGTACCTTGGTGCCTTTTGCTTTCGATTTGCAGACACCATTTACAGCAATCTGCAACTTTTCCAATTTCGGTTCATTCGATTGTGCAACTTGGGAGTCGATTAGCTTTGACAATGACGGGACACGAAGCACTGTTCACAGCGCAAAAACGTATCGCGGTGTTCATCATAAATTTCGAGGACAACACTACGAAAAAGAAGGCCGCCGATAAGCTTACGTTGTCGGACGTCGAAGCTAGACAGGCGCTCCTGCAGGAGTATTGGAAAGGCTTTCAAGAGCGAGACTTGATTCTGGCAGAGAACATGGATAGTCTAAGCGAACGCTCGTACTACAAGGCAGACCTGTATGGATCCACGATGGAAGCGTATCTGGACGCAATGGCATGGCTGGAGGAAAAATTGAGACAGCTCCGCGGACCGTCCGATCCGCACGCTCTTGTATCGCATGAATTGGTTGCAGGAAACTCGATACAGAGACGCTCAAAAAACTAAAGCTGCCCCGCTTCGATGGAAGTCAACGCGATTGGGAAGCTTTTAAGGAGCGTTTTTCCTCCTTGGTCGTCGCAGATAAAGGGATGGCTCCCGTTATCAAGTTGGAGCACCTATTAAATTGCTTGACAAGCGAGGCGGCGGCAAGCCTGAAGGGCATCCAGCTGACAGGTGAGCGATGAGGAAACAGGAACGCACATTAACAGCTGCTGAACACGACGAATCAACGTGTTCCGAGCCCTCGGGCTTCCGGTCGAACATTGGGATGCTGTCCTGATCTACTTCATCGAGAGCAAACTTGCATCTCCGACGAGGATGGACTGGGCTAAGGAGCTGGAGAAGAAGAAAAATGACGAATTCCCCACGTTCGCAGAGTTCAAGTACTTTCTGGAGGACAGGATACGAACTCTGGACCTGGTCGAGGCCGACCGGTCCACGTCCGTTCGAGAGGGAACGTCCGTTCCAGGTCAGCAGTCACAGTCCTCATCCAAGGCCAAGGATAGCAAGAAGACGAAGAAGTCTTCAGCTCACGTTGCCACGCAGAGGAACTCGTCTACGCAAGAGCCGGACAAATGCTCGTTCTGCGACGGACCACACTTCATTGGACGCTGCAGTGTGTTCTCCAATGCGCCTACGACAACCAGGACAGCCCATGTGCAATCGGCTAGGCTCTGCCTCAATTGCCTGAACGCTAGGCATGTCGTGGGAGTTTGCACTTCAAAATATCGGTGCTCCGTGTGCCAAGAGAAACACCATACGAAGTTACACCAGGACAAGACAGCCATTTCGAGCGCTGCGGTGGCTGCGTTGCAGAATCCGGAGACCAGACCTGCCCCGGGAGAGGCGTCTATGCTCGCCATCACGGGGGGACAAACTGTGCTACTGGCAACCGCCTGCGTCGTGCTGCAGTCGCCGGGAGCCGCCATCACCGTAAGGACCTTGCTGGATTCTGGCGCAGAGGAGTCCTTTGTGACAGAGCAGGCTGTGCAGGCACTTGGACTTCGTCGCCAGTCGACTTATGTGGCGGTCAACGGAGTCGGAGCCGAGCGGACAGCGGTAGCCAGAAGCAGGGTCCATCTAACGCTCAAGTCGGAGCGTGACGAAAAATTCTCCCTTGATTTTTCAGCGCTGGTTTTGAAAAAGTTGACGCCCTGCTGCCACGTCTACCTGTCGACCCAACCGCGTGGCCACATCTTGCTTCGAGGCCACTGGCGGATCCGGTCTACTTCAAACCAGGGCGCATCGACTGCATCTTGAATGCGGAGGCCTTCGCGAAGGTGATACAGCAAGGCATCGACCGACGACTGGGGGCACCCACTGCAATGGAAACGTCTCTCGGCTGGGTCGTGCTGGGAAAAATATCTGTACAAGAGAGCGGCGGGGAAACGGAGGTATCGGGATTTCACGTTGCAGTGGACCGAGAGCTGACCTCTGCGTTGACGAGATTCTGGGAGATTGAAGAAGTCAACAAGCCGCCCCAGTTGTCTTCGCAGGATGAGGAGTGCTACGACCATTTTCGGAGGACTCACTCACGCAGGGCAGATAATCGCTTCGTCGTCAGGCTCCCGTTTGCTAAGGAGCCTGTCTTTGCTGATTCGAAGTCCACGGCTGCTGCTTGTTTGACGAGGTTAGAGCGTCGTTTCGCGAGACAACCCGACGTGGCTCCACCGTATAGAGTCTTCATGCAGGAGTACCAGTCGCTAAGTCACATGGAGAAGGTGGACAACGAGCAGTCGGGTAAGAGAGACGTTTTTTATCTGCCTCATCATGCAGTCTTTAAAGACGGCGGTAAAGGGAAAATACGCGTAGTCTTCAACGCGTCCCAAGCCGACTCCACCGGGGCCTCGTTAAATAGTTGCTTGCATGCGGGACCCAAATTGCAGGAAGATGTGTTCGTCATAATCATTCGTTGGTGCTTTTGGAAATACGTTTTTACGTATGTGACGTTGTAAAAATGTTTCGGCAATTCCTCGTTCAACGGGAGGACGCTGATTGGCAACGCATTTTGTGGCGTTTCAGCGAGGACGAGGTGGTCACCCCGTTCCGTTTAGTCACGATGACATATGGGACGACCTGTGCTCCATTCTTGGCCAACGCATGCACGCTCCAGCTGGCAGATGACGAGCAGAAGCGCTTTCCTCGTGGCGCTCAGGTATTGAGGAAGGGTCGTTATGCCGACGACTCCTACGGAGGGGGAGATACCCTCGAAGAAGCTAGGCTCGTGCGAGACGAGCTAGTAAACAACCTGAGAACAGCAGGGATGGATGTGGACAAGTGGGTTGCAAACCACACAGAGCTGTTGCAGGAGCTGGGACTCGAGACGCCTGCGGTTGCTGAGCAGGAGTTTCGAGTCGAGGAGGCGGTGTCCACATTAGGCCTGCGATGGATGCCGCAAAAAGGACGCCTTTTGCTTCAAAATTGCATTAGTCGAATCTCCTTAGGTAGCCACGAAAAGGTCAATCTTGTCGGAAGTTTCCAAATTATTCGACCCGATTGGTTGGCTTGCTCCCGTGTTGGTTCGTGCAAAGCTGCTGTTGCAAACCTTATGGAGGCAGGGCGTTGATTGGGATGTAGCGGTCTCCGCAACATTACCGCAATCCTGGTCGACCTTTAAAAGTCAGCTGTTCGAATTGGAGGAGATACGAATTCCACGATGGTTTGGAACTGTTGGGACCACTGCGTGGGACCTACACGGTTTCTGTGATGCGTCGGAGAGCACATATGCAGCCGCACTGTACCTGGTGGCTGCTGACGTCAAGGTTTCCAGACTTATTGTGGCGAAGTCCAAGGTCGCTCCTATTAAAGTAATCAGTCTGCCCAAGCTAGAGTTGTGGGGAGCTCAGTTGCTAGTTCGTCTCGTTAACTCGCTGTCGTGGAGGCTAGGCTCTCAACCTGTTGACATTCATTGCTGGTCGGATTCGAAGGTAGCTTTAGCATGGTTGCAACGACACCCCTCTCGGTGGAAACCATTCGTGGCGAATAGGGTGAGTGAGATTCTCACGTCGCTGCCCCATGCTACCTGGCGGCATGTACGCGCAGCTGATAATCCGGCGGACTGCGCAACCAGGGAATTCACACCGACTCAACTGCGTGAATCGACTCTCTGGTGGAACGGTCCAAGCTGGATAACCTTGGAGAAATACGAGTGGCCGTGCTCTCTTGCGGAGCTGAAGACTGACCAAGAGGCAAGGTCAAAGGCTGCTCTGGAAATCTGTGTGGCTAGAAGGGAGGAGTCCTGGTCCGAGTGGTGTGCTCGATCTTCTTCACTGCTCAAACTCATCCGGGTCTTCGCCTACATGTCCCGCTGGCGCTCAAATACCAAGTTGTCACAACTGGATCGACGTAAAACTTGGCTCTCAGCGCAGGAACAAGCGAAAGGCAGAACTATTCTTCTCCGAGTTGTGCAGAACGGGGAGTTCGCGGACGAATTCAAGGCGATTCGTACGAAAGGTTCGGTGTCTGCCCGCAGTTCCATTCGTCACCTACTCCCCTTCATTGATGCGGAAGGCGTGCTGCGAGTAGGTGGTCGTCTCGATAATTCCTTCCTGACTGAGTCCGAGAAGCACCCGATCATTCTTCCCGGCAAGCACCACGTCACGCGGTTGATCATTGCGGACGCTCATAGCTCCACTCTTCATGGGGGTCCCGTACTGGTCCAAAGTCAGCTGAGCAGACGATATTGGGTAGTCCGAGGAAGGAATGAAATTCGAGGAGTCGTGCGCAAGTGTGTCACCTGTGCACGGTTTAACGCTCGTCCAGCGGAGCAGCAAATGGCTCCTCTTCCTGCTGTGCGCACAGTCCCGGCTCGCCCGTTCACTTTCACCGGGTTGGACTATGCGGGGCCTTTCCTACTGAAGACATCCGAAGGCAGAGGCCAGCGGTGTTCGAAAGGCTACGTAGCCATTTTCGTCTGCATGGTGGTAAAGGCTGTACACATTGAGGTGGTCTCGGACCTCACGACCGCAGCATAAAATAGCTTCGCGAGGCGGGCGGTATGTTGAGGCCGTTTCGCCCATTTTGGAGTTCGCGCCGTCTTGCATGCTAGCTAGACCCGCGGGCGCGTTCTCATCGCTCGCGAGAGCGAGCGAGTTCGGCAATTCGTCAGTCTTGTCTCGATCGCGAAACCGAACGCTTCAGAACACATATTTAACGATTACCCGCTGTTACGGAATTCGACCGCACGCGTTTCGACTCATTTGCGGAGCAACGCGTGAAACTCGCTTATAACCACGACGAACTGTACCGAGTACTTTGTTTTACAAATAAACCTGATCCGGAGTTTTACACACTCTGAATAGCACAAACAATAGTAAATGAAAAACTAGAAATACCAGCTGGGAAGAAAAACAACGCCGTTATCATCAACACGAAGGATAAAATTACTAACATAAAAGGCAATGAAGGGAAAGCGGACCTGTTCACAGAAATTATAATGCACTTAAAAAAGAAGAACACACTAAATCCGAAGGAAATCGCTAACGTCAGAAAGGCTAGAGAGGGCAACATGCTACTGGAAATTGCAAAAAATGTAGACATAAACAAAATCACGGAACAAATAGAAAAAGACACAGAAAACACATACCAAATAATTAAAAAGGTGCCGCACACTACCATGGAAATAGAAAACGTCGACCCTACCATCTCAGAGGAGGAACTTCAAATCGAAGTCCAAAAACACATTGAATTCAAAGGCAAACATCAAGACATAAAAATCCTCAAGAAATACACCAACTGGAACGGCCTACAGAAATTCATAGTCCGTTTCCCCACGCTGGACAAGATGAACCTTGCAGCAAAAGAGAGACTGAGACTCGGCTTTTCTATAGTTAAAATGAATATCCTGCCTAATGTAAATCGTTGTACCAGATGCCATGTTCTCGGACACAATACAACTAACTGCGACAAGCCTCCAGAATTTATTCTATGCCGAAAATGTAGCGAGATCGGACACACAATGGACAAATGTACGAACTCCCCAAACGGCAGGCTATGCCGAGAGAAACGACTACCCTAGCAAAGTGCGCACATGTGGTAGGTGCCTTAAACTGCCACACCTACAAAGAACACGTGAAGACACTGAATTGGAACACGCACCAACAGATAATAATAATAAAATAAACCGGTATCTCCCTGCCGGAAACTCCCGAAGACTCGATCCTAAAACACAAAGAAAACAACAAAAAGGAAATGAAACGAGGAATAGAAAAGTAAACAAGGAAAATAAAGAACCACAAGAAAGGAAACAAAGAAGAGTATTAAAATATTACAAATAAACATAAATCACACCTATCGAGCAGCAACAAATCTAGAAATCAAACAGCTCCATAATGAATATGACATCATCGCAATCACCGAACCTGTGAAAGGGAAAAAATACTGGATACAAAGCACTTATGAGGCACTACCAAGACCGAAACATTATTAACGATCACTGGATAGCAGTCAATGTAAAGGGTATCTACTTCCACTCCGTGTATATCTCCCCGAACTGTAAATTTCCAATTTTTAAAGTGATAGTTGACGAACTGTTCGAACACCTAAAGATAGAACTTAACTCGAGTAACTTCCTAGTCACCGGGGATTTCAACGCGCAATCCCCAGAATGGGGAGACAAAAAACTCGACAAACGAGGGAGATATCTAACGACGATGATTCATGAAAATAACTATAAAGTCATAATCACCTCAGGCCCATTCACTTTTCACAGAAACGGTAAAAAATCGAAGATAGACATAGCTTTCGCATCAACAGATATCAACAGCAAAATTAATACAGCCACAGTTCTTAAAGAAAATTCAGAATCAGACCACTTATATCTGGAATACAAAATGAATCTAGACCAGAACCACACACGAGAGAACCCTATCAAAAAAGATAAACCCTTATGGAAACTAAAGGAGAAAAATAAGGACAGATTTATAAAAGAGCTCACCACAGAAATAAACCACAAGATAAACTTGGGTCAAATAAGAATTAATAATACAAACACAGAACATACATATAGCAGACTCAACATAAAAAACACGGTCGATAAAATCGAGGAACAGATTACAAGTTTACAAACTACAATAAACCAGGTATGCGATAAAACACTTGGATAACCTAAGAGATTCCGAAAATAAACAGGAAAACTACTGGTGGAACAAAGACATTAAAATCCAGAGAAAAACGACCAACAATGCAAGAAGAAATTACTCTAAAATACTCATTAAAAGAGGAAGCAAAAACCACCCTGAAGCTATCCAGGCATGGGAAAACCTCCACAAAACCAGAAGGAATCTCAAGTATACCATCAAGAAATCCAAGGCTAAAGCATGGGAAAATTTTATAAACGAACTGAGAAACGACCCTTGGGGAAAACCTTACCAAACAATAAGAAATTTCATAAAAGAAAAGAAAATACCACCAAACATTACTAAGCACATAGCTATGAAAACTATAGATGTATTGTTCCCAAAAGATCCTTCTGAAGAAAAGCTACAAGCAAAACACCAAGGCATCATGGACCCGGAGTTAATAGAACAGGAGCTAAATCAACAGAGTAAATTCACCACCCTCCCTAACGGAGACATCATAAACATATCCACGCGAGAGTTGTTCAAATTCAAACCGACCACCGAGAAAGAAATAGCCAAGATAGTAAACGATATGAATAACAGAAAGGCTCCAGGTCTGGGTGGAATAAGTACTCCTATCTGTAAAGCGATAATACAGTCCCACACAGCACTTATCACTAACATTATTAACACTTGCTTGAGAACAGGATATTTCCCAACACAATGGAAAAAACAGAAACTGTACCTCATTAAAAAACCAAACAAACCGGATGGAGTCCCAAACAGCTACAGACCACTTGCACTACTAAGCAACTGGTCAAAGACCTTAGAACGTGTTATCAAAAACAGAATCGATGAACACTTAGAAGCAAACCCACTGCACACAAATCAATTTGGTTTCGAAAGAACTGCGGCATAGTCCAAGCTGTCACAGCAGTCTCAAACATCAGGAGAGAAGCCATCAGAAAACAGCACTATATACTCCTGGTCACCCTGGACGTGAAGAACGCGTTTAATTCGATGTCCTGGTCAGCCATCAGGGAAGCCATAAAAGACAAGAAATTCCCGCCTCACCTGGAAAAAATAATATGCAGCTACCTCACAAAAAGATCACTAGTTTATGAACCACAAAACAAAGCATATGAAATAAACAGGCGTATACACCGTGGAGTCCCCCAAGGATCCATACTAGCACCCACGATATGGAACTTAGTATACGATGAAATATTCCACCTCAAAGTACCAAAGTCAATAAATATTATCATCTACGCAGACGACGTGGCACTTGTCGCCACTGGGAAAAACCTGGACAAGCTAAAAGCAGACATAAGCACAACAATTTCAACAATCGAGAAATGGATGAGCACTAAAGATTTAGAATTAGCCAAGGAAAACACAGAAGTTGTCTCGTTAAATAGGAAAACAATACCCTCTGCACTCCAAATTGAACTACAGGGCAATGTGAAGTTCACCACAGTCAATAGTCTCAGATACTTGGGAGTACACCTAGAGAAGAACAACAAGTATACTACTCATATAAAAACAGCAACCACGAAAGCAATAAAAGCAGCCAACTACCTAGCACGGCTAACACCAAATATCGGCAGCCTAGGCTCACGAGCGAGATTCCTATACTACTATGTATTCGAGTCAATGATCTTATATGCGGCTTCAACATGGCACCGGGCGATAGAATTAGCTAATAATCACAGACTCCTTCAACAAACACAAAAGCTAGCACTAGCCAGAGTAGTACGTGCATATAGGACAACACCACTGATTTACCTAAACGTCATCACTGGTATACCAAACATAGTCGATACCATAAAGGAAAGACACACGCTTGCAAACTGGGAACTCATATATATGGCCGACGCATCACACAAAACAGACAACACAGCAACTATAACTCAGAAAAGCAACAGAACCAGGAAGACTATAAACTACAATGAAAATTCACAGGAGAACATACAGATAGATCCCCGCGACAAAACTCAAAACAGTAGTAAGCAAATTATAAAGGCGTCAACGAAACAAGACCGATATAACCTACTAAAAATAGAGAGAAAGGATCAAAGAGCTAAAGAAAGGAAAAAAAACTTAGAATAACTTCAATCTACGTGGGATACTAACTACACAGACAAAGTACTATATAGCTGGATACCAACACTAAACAGATGGCACATACTAAAACGTCAAAACATCACACACTACACGATCCAAGTCCTCACTGGACATGGCATCTTTGCTATATACCTACCATGAAGTAAGAGTAAAGAGACCTATCTCGATAGCGTATAGAAGAAAAAAGTGGCGACAAAACTTGTCCCCGGTTTGGGGAGGTACGCCAAATGGAATGGCATGGACAGAGAATGTGAGTGTCAAACGATGAAACGGAAAGGTTAGAAATACATGGTTATGTTATGACCGGTGAAGAACTAAGGCTTTATACCAGGTTAGGTCCATAAGCTGGTAATTATGATACAAAACTTATTAAATACATTCTATCCTTACGAACAAGGTTAACAGTACAAAAATAAAGATATAAAGTACAATATTAATGGTAGTATTGGGTTAATAGAAAATACACAGTGATAATAATAACATCCCAGACAGCACACCGGCTCGATTTGGGCCTGGTTTTTATGCGCGCATTGGCCCGGATATGGCCAGGCATGGGCTCGAGCCCAGGGCCTGACAGCCGTGCCAGAATTCAGCCAGATTCAGCCCATTTACGAGATTGCAAGGGTACAGGATTTGCTTTCTCATTTCGTGATAATACAAACACGGGTTTTTTCAGTAGTCAAAAACGCCAGATATTGGTTTTCTGGGAAGCAGGATCTAGGATCTTAAATGAAAAACGCGTTGGTGAAATTCACTCTTGCAACTGTTCTCTCTGCCTTCTCAAAATCGACTGACTAAACGACTGCAGAGAGGATGTCTCTGCCGACTGCAACGGAGAAGGAAAGAAAGCCCAGGTCAGTTGGGCTGAAGGCCCTTAGCTTTATCTGCGTTTCAACAACACATGGCTCTTGGGTGTTTTATTACCGATATCCTTCGGGTCTAAGAGGCCTGGGTTAGGAAATAAACATTTGACCCTCGGTATCTACTTTAACATAACTGAACCGATGTGACAAAGTATTAATTTTTGCCCTTATATCAATACTCCCACTCAAAAATTAACTATTTGTAATAAAAGGATGAGAGAACTTTTTCTTGCAATTTATTGTTTATTAATTATTTATATTTTGGGTAGTTACAAAAAATGATCCAACATTCGTTGCAAAGGATTGGGGAAAACCCAGTATAAAAACCCAATCAGATCACTGCTTACTTTATATTTTAAATATCATTTAATGAATATAATGATTTCTAATATTAATACCTATATAGTATATATGTATATATATTTGTATATTAAAAGTATATATATATATTTTTTTTTTTTAATTTACTTTGGTTCCTCTAAACCAATGTGTCCCTGGATGTAATTAAACTTGATCGCTGGTATTGGCTTCGTAAAACTATCCGCCAATTGTTCACCTGTGGGAATATATTTGAGTATTACTTCTTTTTGTTCTATTTTTTCTCGCGAAAAATGATATTTTACATCTATATGTTTTGAGCGCTTATGGTCTGTCGGATTATTAGCTATCGCTATACAACCATTATTGTCTTCAAAAATTGTTATTGGTATGTTTAAATTCACGTTTATGCTTGATAATAACGATTTTAGCCAGCAGGCTTCTTTAATGCCTTCATACAAAGCCATATATTCGGCTTCCGTTGAGGAAGTTGCAACCGAATTTTGCCTTTTTGTATTCCAGCAAATCGTATTTTGATCAAACATTTTAAATATATACCCTGTTGTGCTTTTACGGTCAAGTTCATTTCCTGCCCAATCAGAGTCTACATATCCGACTAGTATGTTTTTATAATCATTTCTTCTATAAACTAAGCGGTGTGTCAATGATCCTTTAACATATCTTAGCACTCTCTTTAAACTTTGCCATAATTCTTTATTATTCTTAGTCTGGTATCTACTGAGTAAGTTAACGGCTAAACATAAATCAGGCCGTGTACACAACATAGCATACATTAAGCAGCCAATAACATTTCTGCATGGTGCTTCATGATACTCGTCTGAATTTAAAGCGTTGTAATCTATTTTTTCAGGCATCGGAGTGCTTACACTCTTACATTCATCCATACTGAATTTTTTTAAAACATTTCGTAAATAGACATGTTGGTCTAAAGTAATTATACCCTCCTTTCTTTCTATATTTATTCCTAAAAATAACCTTACCTCGTTCATATCCGTCATTAGAAATTTGTTTTTCAAGTAATTTTTAAAACTTTTCATTGTGTGTTTATCGTAAGTTACTATCAAAAGATCATCTACATACAAAATTACATATATATTTTTGCAAATGTGATCTTTATTAAGAAAATATAAGCAGCGATCAACTGAGGAGTTTTGGAAACCGTGCTCTTTAAGTATTACGTCAAAACGTTCGTACCAGCATCGCGCCGACTGTTTTAAACCGTATAGAGCTTTATTTAATTTACATACATGACCCTCTTTTGTATCAATGCCTTCCGGGACACGCATGTAAATCTCTTCTTTTAATTCACCATTTAAAAAGGCCGTTTTGACATCCATTTGATGAATTAATAAATTATTTTGATTTGCAAGGGAAATAAGCATTCGAAAAGTCGTGATCCGCGCAACTGGCGCGAAGGTTTCATTGTAGTCCAGTAAATATTGTTAACTAAAACCTTTGGCGACTAATCTTGCTTTGTATTTACATGGATTTCCTTTCTCATCCATTTTAATATTAAAAACCCATTTGCAATCTACAATATTTTTATCGCTTGGACAGGGAACTATATCCCACGTGTTATTATAAGCAAGGGAGTCGATTTCTTCCTTCATCGCTTTCTCCCACTGAATTCGATCACCACGGTCCTTTATCTCATTATATGATTTGGGGACTTCGAGAGTTGCTGACAGTACATTGGCATGATAATCATGCTCCTCGTTATAATTTACATAAGGTTTATTTCTAATTCTTGCACTTCGTCGCAACTCGTTTTCTTCACAATCAATTTGAGTGTTTGCATTTGAGTCATTTATTTTATCAGACTCATTTACTTCACTCTTTTGACTCTCGCTGATTTTTGATTCTTCATCAGCTTTTGATTTATCTGATTGAATACCTACTTCTTCAAAATTATCTATGCGTACAGAAGGTCTTGAGATTTTAAAGTTAACCTCATCGAAAACGACATCACGTGCTATTATGAATTTACTTGTATTCACGTTTAGTATTTTATATCCGTTTTTTACATAACCAACGAATATGCCTTTAAACGATTTTTTGTCGAATTTACTTTGCCTGTTTTTATCATGAATATAAACGGTGCTGCCAAAGATTCTCAACCAATTTAATTTTGGTTTTTTATTATGCCAAAGTTCAAAAGGAGTTTTATTCTCCGCAATGGCTTTGCTTGGGGAAATGTTAATTAAATAGGCTGCTGTTAAAATGGCCTCTCCCCATAACTCTTTGTTTAATTCAGCACCGTGAATCATTGCGCGAGCTTTTTCTAACAATGTTCTATTCATTCGCTCTGCTACCGAATTCTGCTGTGGTGTATACGGAACAGTCAAATGATATTGGATTCCTTTCTGTACGCAAAAGACTTTGAATTTATTGGATAGGTATTCGGTCCCATTATAACAGTTTAAATAAGCGATTTTTAAATTGAAGTGTGATTCGCTTTTAGCTACGAAATCTTGAAAAACTGTAAACACTTCAGACTTGGAAGTGATGAGATAAATGACCGTGTAATGTGTGAATTCGTCTATAAATGTCACGAAATAATTTTTATTATCAATTGTCGAAGGCCTGATCGGTCCACATACATCGGAATAGACAATGAACAAAGGTCTTGTAACGTGACTTCTGTCTCTCTCTTTCGAGAAAGGCAGACGTGCTTGTTTTCTAAAAATACAAGCTTCGCATAAATCTTGCGTGGGATTTATTGATTCTATTTGTTTTTTATCATCTATTAAATTATTTCGTTTCATTTTGATGAATTTTGAACTTTCAATGTGCCCCAAACGTTCATGCCATAATCTATATGCATTTGAAGCCACAGCATTATTTACATATGTTTTATTTTCCATATTTTTATCAACTGTGAATATTACGCATATTAGATTTTGAATTGACTTACCAGTAAGGATGGTTTTGTCACCTCTTTTTATTAAGACGCCTCCAGTTTCGCCAAATATAACGCTCATTCCGGCTTCCTGGATTCGGCGTACCGATAACAGATTATACGATACCTCGGGTGCGTATAAAACGTTATCCAAAACACCAGCTACCCCTAAATTTGTTGTTACTTGTATTGAGCCGATCTTCGTCGCAATAATTTCTTCTCCTTTCTTTGCGACTGATATCTTGATGGGTTTCTCCAAAGTAGATAGCGTCGTGAAAACATCACTTTGTTTTACCAAATGATCCGTAGCGCCTGAATCAAGTATGAAGTTTATCTTCGTTGAATCACCCGATCTTTTCCTGTTGAGGGCTTGAACTCCTGTCATGAATGCAAAACCTCTATTTTCGTCTTGCATTTGTACTGTTTGAATAGTACGCTGGCGATCTTCTTGTGTGAAGGATCTCTTGTAATAGAAACAATCCTTCTTTTCGTGATTTCGCCGACCACAATGATCACATTTTTGATTTGGGTTTTTATAAAACCTTTTATTTTTAAAGGCGTGGTTTTGTTGATTATTATTTGGCCTTTTATTGAAATTAACTCTGAATCCTTTCTTTTTCTTTATTTTGTCATTATCACTTCTTGTTTCACTTTGTAACACTTTTGTGCTTGTTTCACTCTTTTCACCTCGTAATTTAATTTCATAGTCTAATAGTTTTATTTTCACGAACGCGAGGTTTAACCTGTCATCTGATTGTGTCTGAATTGCAGTGACAACAGTATCGTATGAGTTTGGCAAAGTTAACAGTAATCTTGCAACTTTGCTCATCTCTTTCATCTTCTCACTTGCAGCTTCCAATTCAACGATCATTTCATCGAAGAGTATAAAATGTTTTACAAGCGGCATATCTTCTTTAAATTTAAATCCTAATAACTTTTTCTCGATAGCCAATTCAGTCGCTAAACTCTTTCTCTCATATATAGCGTCTAATTTTTCAATTATGTCTATTGCTGTATCTTTCTCCGTTGTAAAACCTAACATAGAATCCGTTAAATATTCGATTATTTTTCCTTTCGCGACTCTTTCACATCGCATCCACTCGTCATCTGGTTTTGCCGGACGTCTTTGTTCTAAAACCTTCAGTGCATTTTCCTCAGCTATCAATGCGCGAATTCTGTACTTCCATATGCTATACTTTGCCCCGTCAAAAGGCTTGATATTTCTTCTTGTCTTCTTCGCGTCTTCACTCATTTTCTGACTGTCACTTAACACTTTCACTTTAACTATAACTGAATTTTATTCAGATGTAACTGTCACGTTTTATTTCCTACTATTCGTTTTCCTTTTTACGAACTCTAATTTACTTTTGCAATAAACTATATTTTTGTGCCTGGGCCCATAACCTATTGGTTTTCTGGGAAGCAGTATCTAGGATCTTAAATGAAAAACGCGTTGGTGAAATTCACTCTTGCAACTGTTCTCTCTGCCTTCTCAAAATCGACTGACTAAACGACTGCAGAGAGGATGTCTCTGCCGACTGCAACGGAGAAGGAAAGAAAGCCCAGGTCAGTTGGGCTGAAGGCCCTTAGCTTTATCTGCGTTTCAACAACACATGGCTCTTGGGTGTTTTATTACCGATATCCTTCGGGTCTAAGAGGCCTGGGTTAGGAAATAAACATTTGACCCTCGGTATCTACTTTAACATAACTGAACCGATGTGACAAAGTATTAATTTTTGCCCTTATATCAATACCAGATAAAAGATCAATCTAGGCAGCAAACGCCCTCAAAAGTCTTATTTAAGATAGATTTAATAACAGTAAAGTGGGTTCTGTTTCCTGCTAAAGATGGTGTAGGTTCTGTTCCATGCTAAAGATGATGTAGGAGCTGTTACAGGCTGAACATGATGTGGAGAGAGAAGATGTCGCGAGAAAAGTATATATATATATATATTATATACATATATATAGTCCTATTATGTGTAAAAACTTATTGTAATTTTAATTACATTATAGAAACCTACTTTATTACAACTACTTCTAATTATATTATAAGAAAAAATGTATAACATTTATTTGTGTCATCCTTATTAATTATTAGATATATAACACCTCTTCATTTTATAAAAATAAGATTTTGAAAATCTTTTTTAAAAAATTTATAACATTTTTCTTCAAATTTTGCGTATTTGCACGTCCTGTCATAACATAACCATATATTTCTAACCTTTTCGTTTCATCGTTTAACACGTGTTTGACACTGACATTCTCTGTCCATGCCATTCCATTTGGCGTACCTCCCCAAACGGGAACAAGTTTTGTCGCCACTTCCAAACTGTACAGATAGATCTCCTTACTCTTACTTCATGATACCTACACAGGATCAAGAAATGCAAATCTGACCAATGCTGGTATGGATGCAATGTAACTGACTCCCCCAGCCATACGATACTGCACTGCAAACAATGGAATGATATCAGAGACGATTTCTGCAAAACGCTCAATGTGAAACAACCTTAAGCGGCCCCTACACGGTCAATCAGGAATGACAGTCTGATTGATCAGTCAGACTGTCAATTCTGACTTCAATCTGCTACAATCACGAAGAACCTATCAAATATCTGGAAATTCGTCAGTCCATTTCATCAGTCCGTCAGTATTAATTTTTCACCATCAATCCGAATGTCAATCTTCGACGTGACTGTCATTCCGATTGACCGTGTAGGGGCCGCTATACACAATTAAATCCATCTCAGAGGTTATACATAGATCCGACAACGCCTGGAAAGACGTTATCAAAGAAAAACAAACAGAAAATGAAACGCAGAGAGAAGAACGGAAGAAAAATTATCAACAACTTAATAAAAGAACCCAGGCAAACAAATAGTACTGCACAGAACACACACGTTAATATACAATGTACATCATACAAAGATTATAAAATACCCACGAGGAACAACCCAGAAAACTCACATAACCTCAACAAACAAACGTTCATCCACATTGTTGCGAATCGCGCTAGCATAAAGGCGGCACGTGAGTTAACATGGGACAGGGGAGAGAGGAGCGAGAGGGGCTACTGAGATTATAAACACGGTCTCGAGACAATACCGGCCCTCGTCACCTCCCCCCTCGATCGTGCTGACTCCTCGTTCCCCGCTGATTGCCGAAAAACCACAGTTACGTTTCGAACTCCTGCTTGGCTTAAGCTACTTTCGCTGCTTCACACTGAACCTTGAAGAGAAGATCCATTGCGCTTCTTTGGTCTCTCTCTCTCTTTCTTTAAATCGTTAATTCTAAGTTGTCTTTTGGGTATAATTGGTGTCGGGTTTTTTAAGTTATTATTCAGTTGATTTCAGTTTTAATAAAGTGGACTTACGACTTTGCCGTTAATATTAACTGATAAGTGCTAGTGCCTATTAATTATAATAAAGCCTTCCACTCTTCCTTAACACACATAAAACAAAAACCCCACACGACCAACAACACTTTACCACCATTAAGTAAATATACACAAATTCGAAATTATACCTCATTATACTTATAAAATCTCTGAACAAATTATGCGGCGGAAGCAGAACACAGTACAATCGACGCTATTAAGGGGGTAGTTACACGTCGGTTACAATTAGAAAATCAGTGTGAACAACCTGTATGCAAAAAAAGAGTTTGGTAACACTGAGAAACACGCACTGCCTGATGAACACGAGATGGCGTTGCTTGCTATTTCCATGTAGGAAACGGACTCTCGTAGTCCACAAAAATCTACTATTAACAGTGCATCTATACAGCCTACACTGTATGGATAGCACGAACACTGATGTATAGGAAGGAGGTAACGAATCGATCACAACAATATATGTTCAACGTGAACAAAACACTTTTTATTTCGATAACACGGCACGAGGTCTGCCTCGTATAACGGCCGGATGAAGAGTCTCGGCGAAGATCGCTTCGCGCTTCTTCTCCGCCTGGGCGCAGGGCGGCCAACTCATGGGCGGAGAGTACACTAGGCACGGCCTAGGGGAAATCCCTACACACTCCCCCCCGAGTGTGTACGGACGCAGTACAAACGTCTTAACAGTAACTTAAAACTATATATACATTGGTTGCGCAACTAAACTACAATACATAATATTTACACATGGTTGCGCACTTAATCTACGATACATGGTATTTACATATGCCATAGTGGCGGTGGGCGTATACGTTCACGCATTTGGTGCACATATACGCACCTTTTTTGCGCGTGAGTATGTTCGCGGCGCGTTGGTATGCACTACGTGTGGGGATTCACCAGGCGTGACCATAATGTCCTCACGGGTGGAGTACGCAGGCTTAACGTTCTCAATGGAAACGACACGCGGATTACCGTTCACCTCGATCTCTAACGCGCGATCATTCGGGCGTCTGATCACTCTGTGGGGTCCGGAATATGGTCGTTCAAGCGATTTCCTATTCGGCTCTGCGCGCAGGAACACATGCGTACAAGTGTTTATGTCCTTGTATAGAAATGCACGCTTCTTATGCCGCTGTCCCACGGGGACCGGCTTAACTTTCCGCATGTGTTCGCGGAATTCCTCAATAAATATTTGAGGGTCCGCGGCAACGTCGTCAGGGAGTACAAACTCGCCCGGAATTCGAAGCGTAACGCCGTATAAATACTCCGCGGGTGATGAGCCTGTATCCATCACTACGGTTCGCAGTCCAAGCATTATCGTGGGTAACACGCGTGACCATACGGGGTCAGCATGGCACATGATCGAGGTCTTGAGGCAACGATGCCATCGCTCGATCATCCCATTGGCGGCTGGATGGTACGGGGTTGTTCGGATGCGGTGACACCCGGACAACTGCAGCAGTGCCGTAAAGAGTGCGGACTCAAACTGACTACCCTGGTCTGTCGTGAGGGTTTCGGGGGCGCCGAAACGCGAAATCCAACTATCCGCGAACGCTCTACATACAGTCGGTGCTTCTATATCTGCGAGCGGAACCGCCTCAGGCCATCTCGAAAAACGGTCCAGCATGGTCAGGCAGTAACGGTACCCCTCCGAAATCGGCAACGGGCCGACAATGTCCATATGGACATGTTTAAAACGAGCGTCGGGGGCTACGAATTCCGCTGGTTTCACGTGATTGTGACGCGCTACCTTGGACAACCTACAGTCTAAACATTCCCTCGACCAGTTGGTGATATCGCGATGCAAACGCGGCCAAACGTATCGCTTCCGGATCACGCGATCCGTGACCTTCGCACTCGGGTGCGCGACGCTGTGAAACTTGTCAAATATGGCCCTTCGCAGTGGGCCCGGAACGTAAGGACGCAAAACCTCTCCTGACAAATCGCATACGATCGCTATGTGTGTGGGTCCCCAATGAATTTTTCGAAGCGCTAGTGAGTGATCGGTGGAGGTCAATAAGCCTCTCAACTCGTCGTCGGCTTCCTGGAGCCTCGCGAGCTGTTCCAACGAGATATCCGCGGCGAGGTGCAAGGTGTCGATGCGCGATAATGAATCGGCGACTGCGTTTTCGGAGCCAGGAAGGTGCTCGATATGAGTCGTGAATTGTGAAATAAACGATAGTTGTCGTAACTGACGAGGTGATGCCTTGTCGGCGCGTTGCCGAAATGCGTAGGTCAGGGGTTTGTGGTCAGTCACTATTATGAAATTCTGACCTTCTAAAAAGTGTCTGAAGTATTTAATGGCTTCATAAACAGCGGTTAATTCGCGATCGTAAGCACTGTAGTTGCGTTGAGACGGAGTGAATTTTCGGGAAAAAAATGCTAATGGTTTCCAAATGTTCTGAAATTGTTGCTCTAATGATGCGCCCATCCCAAAATCGGATGCATCGGTAACGATGCGCGTTACTGCATCAGGGGCGGGGTGATTCAGTAGGGTCGCGTTAGCAAGTTCCTTTTTGACTCTCGAAAACGCTTCCTCAGAATGCGAAGACCAAACTATCTCGCGTTTGTCATTTTTTTTAGACTCACGGAGGTATTCGTGCAGGGGTGCTTGAATGTCCGCGGCGCGACGGATACTACGTCGGTAAAAATTAATCATCCCCAAGAATCTACGGAGATCCATGACGGTCTTAGGCTTAGGGAAATTCTGAATTGCCTCCACCTTATCGGGCATCGGCAACGACCCGTTACTATCAATTAGGTAACCGAGGAATTCGAGTTTGGCTTTCCCAAACTCGCATTTGGCGAGGTTTAGTCGCAATGCGTAATCTTGCAACCGTTGCAGAACGATGCGCAGATGACTCTCATGCTCTTCGGGACTCGAAGAGGCGATGAGGATATCGTCTATATATGCGAAAACGAACTCGAGGTCACCGAGAGCGCGGTGAATATACCTCTGGAAGGTTTGTCCGGCATTCCGGAGACCGAAAGGCATGGATAGGTATTCGAAAAGTCCGAACGGGGTAATGACGGCAGTTTTGGCGATATGCATCGGCGCGACCGGAATCTGCTGGTATGCTCGATGTAGATCGAGCTTACTAAAAATTGTCTTCCCGTGCAAATTAACGGAATAGTCCTGCAAGTGCGGGACTGGGTACATGTCAGGGATTGTGACAGCATTTAAACGGCGGTAATCACTGCACACCCTCCAACCCCCATCCTTCTTCGGTACGAGATGGATGGGGCTTGCCCAGGGGCTACTAGAAGGACGGCAAATTCCTTCGGCAACGAGCCGTCGGAACTCGGCTTTCGCCACCAAGAGCTTGTCCTGTGTCAGACGCCGCGCACGTTCAGCAACGGGTGGACTCTCAGTCACGATGTGATGGAGGACATCGCGAGGTGACTGAGGCTGTACATGGGGTTGCAAAGGTCCCAGAACGTTAGGAAATTCGGAAAGAATTCCTCCATACGGAGATGAAGGATCTACGGATTTTACTGAGAGAATCGGAGAAAACTTGCTGTGACAAACAGCTGAGATCTGTGTCAGCGGGTCAATTAATCTGCGGTGTTGCAGGTCAACCACAAGGCCAAAATGATTTAAAAAATCCGCGCCTAAAATCGGGTAAGGGACCGCGGCGACGCAGAAATTCCACGAGAAAACTCGTCGGAGGCCCAAATTTAACTGGAGTCGTCTCTCCCCGAACGTCTCTATAATCGACTCGTTTGCCGCGTATAGCTTAAGGCTGGACGCGGATCTACTCGACCTCTTATTCGTCGGCAACAGGGAAATGTCCGCGCCCGTGTCAACCAAGAAGTTAAGTCGTGACTCACGATCATAAACATGGAGGCGGTGTGAATCCGCACTCGGCGCGCTCGCCTCCGCGCGGCTGGTGCTCATTCGTTTTTCGCCTGCCACGAGCAGGGTTTTGCACAGAAACGCGCGTCTTTGCCATATTTCCGGTGTAGACGGCAAATTTTATCATCGCGCGTTTTGGACTTCGGTCTCGAACGAAATTCCTCGCGGGATGGGGTTCTCCGACGAGCGTTCCGATTATCACGCCTGACGATAGTCGTCAATTCGGCGACTTGCTTCGCAAGGCGGTCGACCTTTTCTTCGAGCTCCCGGATTGAAGAAACGCGAGGGGCTATCGCGGAAACGTTAGGCGATATCGGCGATTCAATATGCACATCCGAAGGATCACGCGAAGAAATCGCGGCAACTGTGGTCGAACATGCGCCCGACGCCTCGACAACTTTGTCGGCCAATTCGGCAAACTCCTGGAGGTCATCAACCCTTGACATCGCCAGAACCGCACGAATTTGGGTCGGAAGTTGTTCTAAAAATATCGCGCGAATGACATCGTTGTTGCACGACCCGTCATTTAAATTTCGTAGTCGCGTCAGGATATGGGACGGTTTTCCCGTGGCGAGAACATCTCCCTTCAGCAAGCGACGCAATCGCGTTTCAGCCGACGTAGAAAAACTTGTTATTATGCGATCCCTAATTTGATCGTATAAATCTACGGGCTGCGGTTTCGCGTACAATATGTCTCTGATTGTCGCGATTTCGTCGAATGACAACGCCGATACCACGACGTCAGCCATTGTCTTCTGCGTCGTGATTCGCGACACCGCCAAGGACGATTCCACTTGCGCGAACCATAGCGCGGGATCTTCCCGGAAAAACGCGGGTATCTTCGGGACGCGGTACGAATCTATATGTTTCTCAAGGAGGGTCTTGAGGAGATCCTCCTGCCCCGTCGACGCGCCCGGCGCGGTCATGTTGACTAACGGGAAAACGTAAACGCGACGACGATCTACAATGAATTACGGGCCACGAGCCCGCCGAACGCGCGAAACACTCGCGATCGGAATTAACACCATTCGCTCACGACACGGTACGCAATCCTAGGCACTTACTATCGTTCACGCGAATACGATATGTTGAAATCGGCCTCGCGAACGGCGGGAAACTTCAGCAAAGATGGCGGCTTGGCAGCCAACGGCAGACGGCCCACGTTGAGCGTCCAAGATGGCGGCAAACGGCCCACGTTGAGCGTCCAAGATGGCGGCAAACGGCCCACGTGGGTAAACGGCGTCCTCGACAGGGTCGAACGATGCAGATCGTCACTGCCCGGTGACGCGACTTCCTTCCTTCTATTCAGATGTATGATGCGACGGAAATAATCACGTCGGGGTCACCAATGTAGGAAACGGACTCTCGTAGTCCACAAAAATCTACTATTAACAGTGCATCTATACAGCCTACACTGTATGGATAGCACGAACACTGATGTATAGGAAGGAGGTAACGAATCGATCACAACAATATATGTTCAACGTGAACAAAACACTTTTTATTTCGATAACACGGCACGAGGTCTGCCTCGTATAACGGCCGGATGAAGAGTCTCGGCGAAGATCGCTTCGCGCTTCTTCTCCGCCTGGGCGCAGGGCGGCCAACTCATGGGCGGAGAGTACACTAGGCACGGCCTAGGGGAAATCCCTACATCCATATTATATAAAATGATTTCGAGTTATATTTGTTTGTTATTAAAAAAATAAATGTATAAAATTTAACATTTGCCAATTATTCTTCCCCTTTTACATTCCACACCCTTGCAATTAAGGAAACGCGAAGTTATAATTAAACTGCGGATCTTTACGCATTGGTCCTCCTGACTAGGCGCCATCTCGTCTAAACTAACTGAACTAAATTTGGCTCTAGCTTGCTCTGCACTCTGTCCGTAATACGGGGAAATTCTGCTAATGTGAATGCAATCACGACTGAACGTTGTTTGACCTTATACGAGCATATTGTGAGCTGGGTGAGGGCTCATTCTACAGAGGAAGGTTAGATCTAGCGCGCTCCAGTCATTACACAAGTCAAAAAAGTCTTTTAGAGACAGAAAATGCATTGAAATCTGCGGGTTTTTTTCCTAGATTTTTTCTCTACTTTGGGCCCTCATATTATTAGATATAAACATAATCTCTTAACCTAATGACTGGAGCGCGCTAGATCTAACCTTCCTCTGTAGAATGAGCCCTCACCCAGCTCACAATATGCTCGTATAAGGTCAAACAACGTTCAGTCTCAGACCCATATTTTCTAGTAAGATTCTAGTTGTAACCAAGGTGTAACTACCCCCTTAAGGGGGTAAAATTAATTAATATAATTAGTTTAGTGGTAGTAAAGTCCCGGAAAAGTTCAGAAGTACATACATACTATATATACGCATTATATATATATATATATATATATATATATATATATATATATATATATATATGTACATATATAGTATATTATATATATTATAAGACTCGCGTTTTTTTCCAGGATTGCAAGGGTGCGGGATGCGCCTTCTCATTTCTCAATAATGCAAAGATTAGATATTTTTATTTTAATCGTTTTATTTAAGTTGAATATCAACGAATACATTGTAAAAGTAAGATGAAAAAGAAACAAGTTATACAGGAAACAATGAAGAACGATGGCTCCAATCATATAGAGAAGGCAAAGTTTCGCAGCCAAGGGATCCTGCCTACGACTTTAAAATACAGTAACAAAATTATTTAAAAATTCAGAAACTATATGAACACTCAAGATAGAAATTAGGAATTCTTTTTTTAATTTATTGTTTAATTATATTAATTATAAAGCAGGACACCTAAATATCTCCGTTAGGATTAGAGATAGAAGAAAATGTTAGAGAGAGAAGTTGTAAAAAAATGTTCCGTTTGTAGTCGTTTTCAAGGTAATTTGAAGGTCATAGTGTACCGCATCATTGAACTCGTCTTGACATCAGCTACAACACTGTGAAGTTAAAAATATATGGTGCTATTTAAAAAGTCATCGATGACCTTCAACAGACCTTGAAAACGACTACAAACGGAACATTTTTTTATATCACCATATTTGCCCCCTTTAACAGTTCAACTTTTCTCTCTAACATTTTCTTCTATTTCTAATCCTAACGGAGATATTTAGGTGTCCTGCTTTATCGAATTCACCCTGTATATTATAACTACACTGCGGATCTTTATGCATTTATAGGAAAATCAAGTAGATGAAACTCGAAATTGTTGGAAAATCTCAAAAATTCAAAATTCATATAATCGATGCAGACAATTTTTATTTTGCGTAAAGATCCGCAGTTTAATTATACCTTCGCGTTTCCAGGATTGCAAGAGTGTGAAATCTAATAGGGAAAGAGAATAATTTGTAAATGTTACATTTTACACATTTATTAAAAAAAAACAAATATAATTTAAAATCACCTAACATCACAATTTATATATATGTTACTTCCGCCTTTTCTTCCTCTTCCTCCTCTTATTTCTCTTCCTCCTGCTCCTGCTCCTACTCTTCCTCTTCCTCTTCCTCTTCCTCCTCCACCACCTCTTCCTCGGCCTCCTCCCCGCCGCCCGTATCGAATTTTGATTATCTTTTTTTTTAATTGTTGTAGCTGAAACACAAAAGCGAAAATTAAATTTTTTGTATCTTACTGACATTGAAAATTTAAAAAAAATTTTGGTTTATATACGTACTTCTTGCATCCTACGCCACATTAAATCCAATGTCCCCCGTTCGCGTATTGGGGACCCCACGATCGCCATTCGTGACTCTGCTGATCTAGATCGCGTCGACCGTCGTGATGTGGTCCTCCGGATGCTTTCTCTCGATCGCGATCGTCGGTACGACCGCGATCGTCGGTGCGACCGCGATCGTTGGTGCGACCGCGATCGTCGTCGATGCGACCTTGACCTTGACCTTGATCTTGTCCTTGTCCTTGTCCTTGTCCTCGACTGTAATCGCGATCGCGACGGCGACCGTAATCGCGATCGCGACGGCGACCGTGATGGCGGTCGCGGTCGCCGTCGCGATGAGATCTCTATCGCACGGACAGCTTCGTCGATTCTATCTATTCTTCCTGGCATCTGAAAGCAAATGTACAAAAATTATTGTAGTAGGTACGTAGTAAACAATATTTGTCTTGTATTCTAACGTACTGTAAAAATATGTTTGTAAACTGAAATATTTGTATTGAATGCATCTTCATATTGTCAATTGGTTTTCCTACAGTTTTCTTACTAAACTATAGGAAAACCAATTCACAATATGAAGATGCATTCAATAAAAATATTTCAAGTTTATAAACATATTTTCACAGTAAATTAGAACACAAGACAAATATTGAGAATAATTTTTTACAGGTACCAGTATAAATAGTTCAAATAATTACTATACTTTGGTTCTTTGATACAAGTTTTCTATTTTTCTGCTAATCTGTTTTCGCACGGTATATTCTGCGTACATGGTTCTTTTTTTTAAACAGGTTTTTCATTTTTATTACGCCCAGTTTGTTTGTATTACGCGGCCTTTTTTACACGTTGCATATTCCAAGTATTCACAGCGTAAAAAAACATCGACGTGTATCTGATTTTGTAACCTTTCCAGCCGTATACAAATGTAGAAATCATTTTTTAGAATCCATTCTTCAAAAAAACCGAAAGAAAGTTAAAAATTTGTTCGAGTTCTAAAAATTAGCAGCGACAATGCCATGCTTAGTGAAGGCTACAAGATCAGATACACACGTCGGTGTCTTTTTGCAATGCGAATACTTGAATACGTCACGTGTCAGAAGGACGCGCAATATAAAAAAAACAGGGCGGAATAAAAGGAAAAACCTGTTCAAAAAAAGGGAACCATGAACGCATAATATACCGCGTGAAAACAGCTTAGCAGACAAATAGAAAACTTGTATTAAACAAAGGCAAACTATAGGAAAACCAATTCACAATATGAAGATGCATTCAATAAAAATATTTCAAGTTTATAAACATATTTTCACAGTAAATTAGAATACAAGACAAATACTCCGAATAATTTTCTACACAGGTAGCAGTACAACTAGTTCAAATAATTACTATACTTTGTCTTTGTTTAATACAAGTTTTCCATTTTTCTGCTAATCCTGTTTTCGCACGGTATATTCTGCGTACATGTTTCTTTTTTTTAACAGGTTTTTCATTTTTATTACGCCCAGTTTGTTTGTATTACGCGGCCTTTTTTACACGTTGCATATTCCAAGTATTCACAGCGTAAAAAAACATCGACGTGTATCTGATTTTGTAACCTTTCCAGCCGTATACAAATGTAGAAATCATTTTTTAGAATCCATTCTTCAAAAAAACCGAAAGAAAGTTAAAAATTTGTTCGAGTTCTAAAAATTAGCAGCGACAATGCCATGCTTAGTGAAGGCTACAAGATCAGATACACACGTCGGTGTCTTTTTGCAATGCGAATACTTGAATACGTCCTGTGTCAGAAGGACGCGCAATATAAAAAACAGGGCGAAATGAAAGGAAAAACCTATTCAAAAAAGGGAAACATGAACGCATAATATACCGCATGAAAACAGCTTAGTAGGCAATTAGAACACTTGTAGGAACACTGTACGAACACTGTACGAACACTATACGAACACTATAGAAACACTGTAGAAACACTGTAGAAACACTGTAGAAACACTGTAGGAAAACTGTAGGAAAACTGTAGGAAAGCTGTAGGAAAGCTGTAGGAAAGCTGTAGGAAAGCTGTAGGAAAGCTGTAGGAAAGCTGTAGGAAAGCTGTAGGAAAGCTGTAGGAAAGCTGTAGGAAAGCTGTAGGAAAGCTGTAGGAAAGCTGTAGGAAAGCTGTAGGAAAGCTGTAGGAAAGCTGTAGGAAAGCTGTAGGAAAGCTGTAGGAAAACTGTAGGAAAACTGTAGGAAAACTGTAGGAAAACTGTAGGAAAACTGTAGGAAAACTGTAGGAAAACTGTAGGAAAACTGTAGGAAAATTGTAGGAAAATTGTAGGAAAACGAATTGACAATATGAAAATACTTATATCAAGGCACTTACGATCTTTCCTCTTCAATGGTCGCGTTGTTTCTGACGATCGTGCCACCGCCACCGCCACCGCCACCACATTTTCTCGATCTAGCGGCACTGGCCCTCATTGGCTTTCCCCCCCACTCAACAGTTTGAGTTTTACTTGCACCAATGAACGAACGCGCGTCATCGGCCCGCGTAAAAGTTCGAAGGTTTGAAAACGCGCAGCATGTGCTGTGCTCATTGCTGCATATTTCTGATAAATCAGTTGTCTTCACTGGTACGGTGCAGACACATCGGATTTTTTGTATTTATTGACAGTTCGCGATTGTTCGTAAATTGTTCGTGAATTGTTCGGGAGTTCAATAAGTGTTGTGCGCGTGTATTCCGTGGTGATCATTAACAGTTCGCGAGTTGTCCGTGAATTGTTCGGGAGTTTAATTAGTGTTTAATTGTGCGTGTGTATTCCGTGGCGATGGAAGAAGAGAGAAGATATGCAGCGGCCTATATGTTGCGGAAGATAATGAAGAAGCCTCGATTATCTACAAGGCGTTTGTCGCAAAGCAAAAAGTGTCGGGAAAGGTAAGTTTTATCGTACTAAAGATAAACCTCAGCGAAACTAATATTTGGGATAACTTTTTTAACCCTTTGAACTGGGAGCTATTTTAACTGGACAATCAAACATTTCTTCCGATCTATTGGGTCTTTCGGAAAGTCATTTCGTTTTTCGTGTAGAAATGACATTGTTTTTACATTTGTCATTACTAACCTTATTTTAAATCGCAAAATCGTGGTATATCTTGACAGCTAACATTTACGGACGTAATTTCCTACCTTAAAGTGCTTTCTAATCTTACAAGTATGTTTTTATCATCGCTTCAAATATTTAAAACAGAATAACGCACAGTGGGCAATTTTTTTCACGCTGATTTCAAATCTGGTCTCAAAATTTGTCTACGACCTCAGGATTTTGCAACAAATCGATTTTTGTCGCTGAACCTACTTATAGGCTATGTGTGACTGTAATATGTAATTTAAATTAGATATCTATTTTCCATAATTATATTTTCATTTACACAGGAAGCAAGTTAAGTATCTCATCACTTCACTTGTGTAAAAAAAATTTACGAGAAATGATGTATAGCATGTTCAAAAAAATTTTTTCCCGCGCGTGGTATTGAAAAAACCACAATTTTCTTGTAATTATTCAAGTTTAACGAATTTTTTCAAGGTTAAAAAATGTTCGTACCATAATCTTCCTATTTTTGCCATATTCTGCAAAGTTTCAGCTATAATTTTAAAAAATTTCATCGCTCTACCTCATTTCTATCGAAAGTTCTTTGACTTTGAAAAAGATTTCGTCCAAATTGCCCACTGTGCGACGCCCAGTCAGGTATATCGGTGTGTAATTCAATTGCAAAAGTTGTTTATTTTTCACAATTTTTTCATGCTGGTGTTACGTCCTGAGGTGGACGTATGTTAGATTTGAATAGTAAAAAATTGAAATTTAATTTAAGTAGATTGAAATGATTGAAATGAATTATAATTGAGATATAACGCAGTTTTGAACCTACCTGCATTCACCGGCTTCGGTTCGGGTAATCGAGGATTTTTCTTTATATTCTACGTGATTTTGATTGTGGAATTGGTACGAAGAAATCGATGATGGGTATACTCTTTAAAAATAATTTGATATTCTCATATTTTTGAATAAAAATAAACAAAACTGTATTTTAAGCTTCAAATTTCGGATATTTAATATTTTAGAAAAATTTTATTATAAATTGTTAGTAATTACCGCTAAACAGTCTTCTGGCTTGATTGTACAGTGGTGTTTCTTCCTTCTTGATGTTTGGGTTGATTGTAAATTAAACTTAAAAAAAACTTTCACTTGATATTTTAAAAACTGACTTAATCCTTTTTGTAGTTGATTGTTGTTTTATTGTGTGAAGACTGGTGAAGAATGGGCTCCTCATGAGGAGGAGTCATCCCTTTTATAGACATATCAGTCCTTTGTTTCGTCAATTTTGTCAGGTGATTATTGTCGTCATAATCGTCATAGCTAGATCATATTACCCTATGCATCTCCTAGGTCAGTTTCTCCTTAGCTGCTTTCTTCTCTGTAACTCCCCTGGCCAGATCGAATTACATCACACGTGGGGCGACGAACAATTTATTACTCATCGATTCTCGATGGACAGTCTTCAGCGGATTTTAGATCATGATTTATATTTGGAAGTGATCTGGTCATTTAATGAAATAATTTCGCTACGCAGTTCTTTCGTTCAATACGATTCAAATGAAGAATGAATTTCTTAATTCTATCGCACGCAATGTGGTATAATATACGATAGTTCGATTTGGTTTTTTAACAATAGTATTGAATATATAGTTTCTCGTACAACATTATTAGATTAAACATAAAAAGAAATTCAAAGGTATATGTAATACATCATTGATTATATGAATTATTAACATAGGGCTCTTATGGGACCTTCACCTCTATCTAATCCTCTTTGGTGGCGACTGTGGCAACACTCGCCAATGTGAAGTTGCTCATGTAGCGTGACCCGTTGATCACGCGAACATAGCTACGAATAGCGCTACTGCTCTGTATGTTCGGTTAATGACGCTGAGAGGGAAATTTGAATATAAAACGTAATGTTTCAAAGCCGTATATTTCATATACATATATTTTATTCGGGCACGAAAGCTTAGGCTTAGAATAAGTAGGAAAACGAGAGGTTTCCACAGAGATCCTTGACGAAACCAGATGAGCGAGACTAATCGAGGAATTTGGGTAAAGTCACGTGACCTCTTGGAGGAGCTTCTCCAATTTCGCATAAATAGACAGTCGAAGTCTAGAATCGGTCAAGAACAGGAAGTCGTAAATTCTCTGTCAAGGACCTCTTGGAACTCCCTCGGACCTCTCTCTCGCTCGGTCCCACGACCCTTGTTTTGGCGGGCCTTCACCCTCGCGTGTACCCCACTCTCGTGCGCGCGCTATTGAGACACCTCCACCACCAATCACCATCGAGCTGCAACCAAAGATGAGCCACCCGACGAATCAACGTCCAGCGAGAAGATCCGAATTTCCCTATTGGCTAAGGAAAAGGAAGCTGGAAGAAGACAAAACTTCAGGACGAGGAAAATACAAGGCAGATACATTTCTGAGATCTTAGAGTCGACAACGAGTTCACTATTAAATAAAGTCTATTTTTCGTTACATTTTCTTGTTAAGAGTTTGTTCTGAAAACCTTCCACGAGCAGAGTGCTTCAGCGCTCCACGGGCATCCGAACCCAGTAAATTCCCCAATCCCACCACACTGCGACGTAACATAGCAGTTTTTGGTGACAGCGGTGGGATTCGAAGAAAATTTTGAAGATCAACCGGACCATCAACGACAAGACGATACTGCCGGCTTGTGGAAGGCTCTGGAAAGGTGCATCTCTCTCTCCTGGGTTTTCGCACGGTTTCCCCAGGAGCTTGGGTAAATACCAGAGAGCGAGTGACGTCAGCGGCCGTGCAAGATACCCTGCATGTCACACGCACCCCTGAAGAACCATCATCAGCGAGGAGAATCCAGCCGACGACGAGGAGAATCCAGCCGACGACGAGGAGAATCCAGCCGACGACGAGGAAAATTCAGCCGACAACGAGGAAAATCCAGCCGACGACGAGGAAAATCCAGCCGACAACGAGGAGAATCCAGCCGGGAGAATTCAACGGTGAGGAACCAGGAAATCACGATTGGTGGTGGACCATATTAGTGTAATCCGAGCAGCGCAGTCCCTGTAAGTCAATAATATAAAATTACATTATTTTCACCCCGCGTAGAATGTCGCGTAGCTTCAAAATGTCGCGTAGAGGTAGGAAAGTACGTAAGATCAGCTTGAGTAGTAGTGGTAGTTCATTTATTGTTGACGACATAGCTCCTGTGTCACCCCCGATAGTATCTACAGTTGCTCTTCCTCAAATGAGCATTCCGCCACCCAATAATAGTTTCCCAATACAGAGTACCCCAATTAATTCTCCTACCTTTTATGGTATAAGCGCCTCCTCTAATATTAACAGCCCCGCAGCTATCGGAATAAGTTCCTCTGTTAATATACCCGAACATTCTTTTATGCCATTGAAACTTGCTATTGACCTTGTATCCCAATTTGATGGACAATCTTGCTCGGTGATGAAATTTATAAGGCAATGCAAACTTGCCAACGATAGAGTCAAACCCGCCGATAAATCTAACCTTCTTGCCCTGATTAGGAATAAAATCGTAGGCCATGCAGACTTCCTAGTTTCAGATCACCGCGAAGTCAATAATTTAGATGACTTAATAAACCTCTTAAAGGAAACATTCGCGCGATTTTTCAAGGTAGATTTGATTCACAATGAACTAAGAGACATACGACAAATAGATAATGAGAAAGTCGAAGTTTATGGAGCCCGGGTTAGCGAAATTTTAAATAGGGGAATCGAGGCGGCGAAAGAAAAATATACCGCGGAAGAATTTATAGGCGCAAAAGTAGTCCTCAGTCAAGCCGCTATAACGGGTTTCACCAAAGGCTTAAGAGACCGCGTGGCGCGAATGATCATTTTGAAGGATAATGCAAAGACCTTGCAATCAGCTATAAAAACCGCAATTCGATTAGAAAGCGAAATTTCTGAGGAACGTCGATATACCTCTTCGAAACTCACCGTGCGCGACGCTGGATTGTACGTGACAAATACGCGATCCGACAGAAGGTGTTTTAGATGCGATCAACCGGGGCATGACCGTGCTCATTGCGCTACTAACCTTCCTAACCACCCACGGAATTCCCGGGAAATTAGATGCCGCGTATGTAGGAAGACCGGTCATGTCGAGTCCCAGTGTCGTGCGAATAAATATAATCAACTCTCAACATCCGGGGTTAACAGAAACTCGCACTCTTTAAACGGGCAAGGGCCACCGCGTCGAGGCGCACCGCGGAACGAAGCCCTTATTTCACGCGCCGGTCTTCCCGAATTTGCCTAAACCTAGACACCAACGAGATTGTCCAATCACCCGTCATTACGTTGAAGCACGAATCTTTTAACGAAGGAACTGCTTCTTTCCTCATAGACACAGGAGCTCAGATAAATCTAATTAAACGAAAAGGAATAGGTAAAGGAATGTTAGTCGACCCCGATATTGTATACGATTTGACCGGTGTCGAATCCGGAGTATTACGTACCCATGGACAAATTCGCGTTCCTATTCATAACATTCCAGTAGAATTCCAGATTGTTGACGACAATTTTCCTGTCAGTGAAACTGGAATTTTAGGGGTGTCGTTCCTAGTAAAACACGAGGGCACCTTGATATTTAGGGAGAAATATCCAAATATTCTGCAACTCGGAGGCAAACGTTACCCTCTTGCCCCTACGTCCGTCGAATTGTCTCCTATCAGTAAAGTTTTAGTAACAGTCCCTGTAAAATCAGATAGAGAATTTGGTTATATTCGTAGGATAGACGCTGGACCAGGAATCTTCATCGGGGAAGTCCTGGCTAAGCAAGAAAATGGATTTACAAAAATTTTCGCTATCAATACTACTCCTGGCCATGTTTCTCTTAAATTACCTCTCGTAGAATTGGAGGATTTCGATATCATGTCCCCATCTCCGCGATCTGCTCGGAAAGGAGATCCCGATATGGAAAAATCTAGAGCCCATGCTCGAAGAATTGCCGAATTACTCAAAGGCCTTAATTTAAATCATTTAAACGAGATAGAAAAGGATAGTATTTTAGAAATAATAGGCGATTTCCCATACCAATTTCATCTCCCTGGGGATAAGTTAGGTTGCACTAATGCTGCTGAACATGCTATAATAACAGCTGGTGAAAAGCCCATTAATACTAAACAATATAGGTTCCCTCCTGCCCATAAAGACGAAATAACCAAACAGGTGGACGGTCTACTTCAAGACCAAATAATTCAACCCTCAATGTCTCCATATAATTCGCCGGTCTGGATCGTTCCCAAAAAGCCTGATTCTTCCGGTAAAGCTCGTTGGCGCATGGTAATTGATTACCGTAAGCTAAACGAGGAAACTATCAGTGATGCGTACCCGCTCCCTAACATTACCGATATATTAGATCAACTTGGTGGAGCAAAATATTTCAGTACATTAGATTTAGCTTCTGGGTTCCACCAAATTCCAATTGACAAAAAGGCTAAAGCAAAGACTGCATTTTCAACTCCCTACGGCCATTATGAATTCAATAGAATGCCATTTGGATTAAAAAACGCGCCAGCCACATTTCAAAGAATGATGGATTTAGTATTGTCCGGTCTGCAAGGGGTAGAACTTTTCGTATACATGGATGACATTGTTATCTATGCTGATTCCCTCGAGAAACATGCCCGGAAATTACGAAACCTGCTAGCCCGACTACAAAACGCCGGTTTAACTCTTCAACCGGATAAATGTTGGTTCCTCCGTAAAGAAGTTACCTATTTAGGCCATATCATCGCTAGGGATGGTGTGAAACCGGATCCAATAAAAATCAATGCTGTTAAACGGTTCCCCATACCTAAAACTAAGAAGAATATCAAACAGTTTTTAGGCCTCGTAGGTTATTATAGGCGGTTCATTCCAGATATGGCGAAAATTGCCAAACCTCTTACTCAGCTATTAAAGAAAGATGCTCATCTGGTATGGGACAATAAAGCTCAGACTGCCTTTGCAACCCTCCGGGATATTATCTGTTCTGAGCCACTCCTCCAATTCCCAAATTTTTCACAACCCTTCGTAGTTACCACAGACGCTTCAAATTTCGCGCTAGGAGCCGTATTGAGCCAAGGGCCTATAGGGAAAGACCTCCCCATCGCGTATGCATCTAGAACCTTAAATGAAGCAGAATGCAATTACTCTACCATAGAAAAGGAATTATTAGCAGTTTTATTCGCAGTAGATCATTTTCGACCTTACCTCTACGGTCATCAATTCACCCTGGTAACTGACCATCGCCCATTGGTTTGGTTACACAACGTCAAAGATCCCACTTCCAAGATTATGAGATAGCGAATCAAGTTAAATGAATACGATTATGACATCGTATACAAACCTGGTAAGGTAAACTCCAATGCTGACACACTGTCTCGAAACCCTGTAGACCTCCAAAAAAATCCAACTCTCCAAACAAACTCAACCGATCCTTGTCCGGAGAATTCGGGGGTGGCCCTCGCAGGCGCCGGCGAGGTGCTGCTCACGAACCTTCAGACAAATCCAAACCCAGACGAAAGTTTAGAGTGGTACTGTAAAGAACAGGTTGCTTCTGTTTTCCTTGCGCGCGGGGAAGCAGTAGTTAGAAATGAGGTCGAAGACAGTTGCAATAAATTCAATAGTAAAGACAGTGATAATGACGACAGTGACGATTACCATACTGCTGACGAAGACGAGACGCCTTTACCCTCAATGAAATTTCACGTAGGAGGGAAGGAACCACACTCTGATCTGGACGAGGTCGTTGAAAGACACGGCAACCGTGAAGAGAGTGTAGATATTCGGATTCCGTCTCGGGCATCGTTGGCTTGTAGCATCTCGTATGCCTGGAAAATCGGCTCTCCGGGAAACCCCCTGACTCCGTTCCAGGACTCGTTAGGTACAAGTCCGATGCTTTCTGGTCAATGCTCTGGTTACCCTGAGAATATCGGCTCTCCGGGAAACCCCCTGACTCCGTCTCAGGGAACTATCGTTGATGGTGTGTTGCGTGGTAAAGCGCTGGTTTATTGGGCTGACGAGCCGGTTGTAATAGGGACGCAATCCGGGATAGGACCGACCTCATTAGAACCTGAAACAGAAACGGAGAATCTTTACGATACAACGCCAAAGGCGAATAGAGTATTACCTGTTAGAGTCACAGACAATACACCCAACCCACATCCCACTCCTCTCCCAACTTTCAAATATTCTAAGGATTATCTCTACATGCGTAAAGACAATCTTATACATTTCCTCCCCACAGATTGTTCTTGTACTACAAAGACTACTAAAGATATCATGGAACGGGAGAAATTCCTCATCCACCGTTTAAAACAGTACAGTGTCAATGTTAGAGAAGCCTTAACCATACCCGGAGATAAATTTTACATATTTCACCTGTTCACTAAAACTACCTCTGAGGAAAGACCTGACCTTCAGAATATCATAGCCTCGTTGAAATCTCTCAAATGGCTCGCAGATAGGACAAACACAAAAACCCTCAGCATTTCTAAAATATACAATGGACTAGAACCTATCGGCTGGGATCTCCTTGAACAGTCAATAAAATCCATATTCACTGACCCCCAATATGTCATAACAATTTGTTCCGGAGAAATAGTCACCCCTGAAATATCAGATAGACACAGAATCATTAGGGAACACCATGACTCTACCATCGGCGGTCATCATGGCATAACCAAAGTATATGAAAATATTAGAGAAAATTTCTACTGGCCTAGGATGCGAAAAGAAATTGAGGATTTTGTGAGGACTTGCCCTTCTTGTCAACAGAACAAGGTACTTTCCGCCAAGACTAGACAACCCATGCGCATCACTGATACCCCAAGTAGAGCTTTCGAAAAGGTACAAATGGATATCGTAGGTCCGCTGCCCATTACCAACAAAGGCAATAAATATTTGCTTGCTCTACAAGACAATTTGACGAAGTATTCGGATGCCATTCCATTAGCCAGTATACAGGGTGTCCCAAAACTCCTTCAAGTCCGGGAAATGGGAGGTTCCTTAGGTCATTTGAAGCAACATTTTCCTTTGCACCAATGTCAACCGCGGCTTTGTTTAGGAGTTATTAACGAAAAACACTGACCAATCAGAGCGCGCCCTGGGCCGCCGCGCCGCGCCGCGCTCGCATCAGAGCGTTGGTGGTACGCCGTGACATCGCAACGAACAAGAGTTTCTCGATTATGTGAATGCTCTCCGATTTCGATGAGCTTTGGATATGTGGTCAAGACTATTATTCTGAACAACATTTCTCTTTAGAATTTGTGGCTGTAGGCTTTAGTTTACGAGATTATCGCGAGAAACTTTACTTGTAAATTCATTATGGGTGTTCATGATAACGGACACGGCCTGCTAATGTCTCCGAAACTAAAGCCGACCGTCAACCATTTCAAAGGAAAAAGATATTTAAAACGTCGAGTTTTATAACATTATTTCAAGGTCATTGAAATCGATGAAGACCCGGATCATCCTTACCCGACTTACGGCAACTTTACCCGAACGAGAAAAGAGGCAGAAACTGATTGTTTTAAAAACTCACTTATTCAGCCGTAAATCCATTTGCTGCTTCGAAATGTGTGTCACTGGGTCACTCGGTGACGAACTGCACAGATGTCTTCGGGTATACGGCAGTAACGAAAGGTAAGGGACGTACGGCCAGGTCGACGAACTGCACAGCCGGTGGTAGATAGTAATAAGGCTTAAGGGATGCGCGGTCAAGTCGACGATCCAGAATTTCATTTTCACTTTCGAATCGATAAATAATTCGTATGTTTATTTCATACAGATGCCTTGAAATTTGTCCACACTCACAATCACTGTTCACATTTGTCTACACGCATAGTTATAATAATAGTATAATAAGTAACCGTTCGAAAACGTCATCGGTCCTTTCACCCAGCAAGGGGTAAAAATGTCAGGTCAGCGTAGCATCCCTATTGTCCTATACCTTCTTAAGAAGCTTTCTAAAAGAAGGACAGACGACGTTTTCGAATGGTTACCCATCGACCCTGCGTATCAATCTGCAGGAGAAACTAAACATGTCATTGCCATAAATCTTACAGCGGTCCTTCTCGTATCCTGTTTTTCGTCTAACCGTCCCGTCGTTTTCGTAACTGTGCTACAGCGTGCATTTCGAATTTCGACACTCTAAATGCCCTTCCTAAAATCTTTAGAAAAATCTTGCGGAAAATCAGTGTCGTTCGAGCCGCGGTAGAGAGAACATCTCCAAAGATTTGTCAATTCAAAGCTAACGGTTGCTATTAGCTGTGTTTTGATAGTGATATTTAAACTAATCACTAGACTGCGGATCTTTATGCAAAATGAAAGTTGGTTGCCGCTATTACAAGGGACAGCAGCCAGACAGATATTTGATTCTTACTGTGATCACTTTAAGAAGTTGAAAATAATACATAGGTGTTTTGAAATTATTTTAATCTCCCTACTGTCTTAAAATGTACCTACTCAAGTTTGCTACAAATGCATGACATCCGCAGTCTAGTGATTGCATTACCTGATTGTTGTGAATTGTGCAGCAGTGCAAGGGATATGGAAATTATTATTAGTGCATAACTATGCGTGTAGACAAATGTGAACAGTGATTGTGAGTGTGGACAAATTTCAAGGCATCTGTATGAAATAAACATACGAATTATTTATCGATTCGAAAGTGAAAATGAAATTCTGGATCGTCGACTTGACCGCGCATCCCTTAAGCCTTATTACTATCTACCACCGGCTGTGCAGTTCGTCGACCTGGCCGTACGTCCCTTACCTTTCGTTACTGCCGTATACCCGAAGACATCTGTGCAGTTCGTCACCGAGTGACCCAGTGACACACATTTCGAAGCAGCAAATGGATTTACGGCTGAATAAGTGAGTTTTTAAAACAATCAGTTTCTGCCTCTTTTCTCGTTCGGGTAAAGTTGCCGTAAGTCGGGTAAGGATGATCCGGGTCTTCATCGATTTCAATGACCTTGAAATAATGTTATAAAACTCGACGTTTTAAATATCTTTTTCCTTTGAAATGGTTGACGGTCGGCTTTAGTTTCGGAGACATTAGCAGGCCGTGTCCGTTATCATGAACACCCATAATGAATTTACAAGTAAAGTTTCTCGCGATAATCTCGTAAACTAAAGCCTACAGCCACAAATTCTAAAGAGAAATGTTGTTCAGAATAATAGTCTTGACCACATATCCAAAGCTCATCGAAATCGGAGAGCATTCACATAATCGAGAAACTCTTGTTCGTTGCGATGTCACGGCGTACCACCAACGCTCTGATGCGAGCGCGGCGCGGCGCGGCGGCCCAGGGCGCGCTCTGATTGGTCAGTGTTTTTCGTTAATAACTCCTAAACAAAGCCGCGGTTGACATTGGTGCAAAGGAAAATGTTGCTTCAAATGACCTAAGGAACCTCCCATTTCCCGGACTTGAAGGAGTTTTGGGACACCCTGTAGATTCAATAACCGTTGCCACTGCCCTGGCAGAACAATTTATTAGTAGATTCGGATGTCCCAGGACTATTCATACGGATCAGGGACGAAACTTCACAAGTGAAGTTATGAAAACCTTTTGTAAAATCTTCAAGATGCAAAGGATCACCTCTACTGCATTTCATCCACAATCATTAGGGTCTCTCGAACGTGCCCACAGAGTCTTCGTAGAATATTTAAAACACTATTGCACGAAAACAGATTGGGATGATTGGATTAGATTTGGGATGTTCGCATATAATACTTCGGTGCATGAAGCTACAGATTTTACTCCACACGAATTAGTCTTTGGCGCCAAGGCCTTGATCCCTTCGGAATTCAGCAAACAGGAAATCCCGCGGACATTCTTCCATTATTTGAACGAACTATTTACAAACATTACTACTACTCAAGCGATGGCGGTAACCAATTTAAACCGAGCAAAAGAGAAAAGTAAATGATTGTATGATAAAAATGTTAATCCTCGTAAGTTTAATGTAGGAGATTATGTTTATCTAGTTAGGGAACCAAAAACATCAAAATTTGACTCCGACTGGACAGGGCCATATCGCGTAGTTAATGTATACAACGATTTAACAATAGAGATAGAAATAGGTAATAATAAATTTAAAACCGTACATGCGAATAAATTAAAATTAGCTTGCATACGATTAGATTAGTAAAAACGATTGTATTTACAAATAAACTTAACCTCGCCTAAATAATTCTGTTCAGGATTCGAATTATGGGATTTGTCGGTCGGTACGCCAACCGACGAGCGATAGTTGTTATCCGTTTTTCAGCTATGTTTAGAGTCGCGTCGCGATCGCTCGTTACCGTTACGCAAGGCCGCGCGGTGTTTGTAAGCGCTCATCACCGGCAAATCCCCATGATTTGAATCTCGAACGTTACGTCTTACCGAATCATTGCGATCGATCCGGGACCAATAGCATACGACCCCGCCTGCCGTTTCGGAGAATATTTAAAGGCCCTCCCTTGGCGGAGCGGCTCTCTCTGCTCCTCTTTCTGTTCGCTCAGTTCTTCAAATATACTACACATTATTATTCAGATTATTCAGAGTCGCCGTCGATAATTTTCTTTTCGCGTCGCGTTTCGTTGCGTCTGCCCGCATCAAGATATCCGACGACCGCGTCGAAGATCTCCGTCCGCGTTTCGCACAAGATCTCCGTCGCGCTCCAAGGCTGATTCTCGCAACGAGCAAGATTTCCGTCTCTCGATCCGTCGGCGATTCCGCAAAATACAAGGTTCAAATAAAGTGCATTGTGAAACCAAATCGGTTATTCTCCCTCACTCTCACGATCCTATCATTGCCTTCCTCGCGCGCTCACTTCTGAGCGGTTCCAGCGTCAGGCGCCTTCGACCGTCGGTCGACGCCGAACATTTTGGTCCTTCGAGCCGGATCGTGACGAACAGGCAAGTGAGGGGTGCACTAGATTTGATCTTCATGGCGGACAACCTCGAGCTTCAGCTGCAGAAGCAGCATTCAATAGAACGTGCTCTCAGCGGCATCAAGAAACTGGGGAAGAGCCGATGGACCAGGTCCATCCTCCAGACGAGAATCGCCCACCTTCAGCACCAGTGGAGGAGGTTCGCCGACGGGAACGCGCAGCTCTATTCGACCATCCCGCGAGAGGCACGAGCGACGCTCCCGTACTTCCTGGAGGACCATTTCGCTGCAACCGAGGAGGTCTACCTAGAAGCGCTATCGTTCATGAATACCCAACTCGACGAGCTGACCAGCGACGCCGTAAGTCCGACCGAGTTTCCGGGCGACGGACAAGCGTGTCCGTCGGTCCTTGGGAATCAGTTGATTCCGCGTTTGATCCCGTCGTTCGACACTCAATCTTTCAGCGACTGTCGCGCTCGTGACCCCGAAGAGTTTGCGGAGCTCATCGAAATCGGAGAGCATTCACATAATCGAGAAACTCTTGTTCGTTGCGATGTCACGGCGTACCACCAACGCTCTGATGCGAGCGCGGCGCGGCGCGGCGGCCCAGGGCGCGCTCTGATTGGTCAGTGTTTTTCGTTAATAACTCCTAAACAAAGCCGCGGTTGACATTGGTGCAAAGGAAAATGTTGCTTCAAATGACCTAAGGAACCTCCCATTTCCCGGACTTGAAGGAGTTTTGGGACACCCTGTAGATTCAATAACCGTTGCCACTGCCCTGGCAGAACAATTTATTAGTAGATTCGGATGTCCCAGGACTATTCATACGGATCAGGGACGAAACTTCACAAGTGAAGTTATGAAAACCTTTTGTAAAATCTTCAAGATGCAAAGGATCACCTCTACTGCATTTCATCCACAATCATTAGGGTCTCTCGAACGTGCCCACAGAGTCTTCGTAGAATATTTAAAACACTATTGCACGAAAACAGATTGGGATGATTGGATTAGATTTGGGATGTTCGCATATAATACTTCGGTGCATGAAGCTACAGATTTTACTCCACACGAATTAGTCTTTGGCGCCAAGGCCTTGATCCCTTCGGAATTCAGCAAACAGGAAATCCCGCGGACATTCTTCCATTATTTGAACGAACTATTTACAAACATTACTACTACTCAAGCGATGGCGGTAACCAATTTAAACCGAGCAAAAGAGAAAAGTAAATGATTGTATGATAAAAATGTTAATCCTCGTAAGTTTAATGTAGGAGATTATGTTTATCTAGTTAGGGAACCAAAAACATCAAAATTTGACTCCGACTGGACAGGGCCATATCGCGTAGTTAATGTATACAACGATTTAACAATAGAGATAGAAATAGGTAATAATAAATTTAAAACCGTACATGCGAATAAATTAAAATTAGCTTGCATACGATTAGATTAGTAAAAACGATTGCATTTACAAATAAACTTAACCTCGCCTAAATAATTCTAAACATACATATATGTACACCAGGAATTCCGAGTCGTAGGTACACATGCGCTCACACACACGTATATATGCAGTTTCAAACGTAGGTTCTTGGGAATTTTACAGTAAATAGACTCAATCACACGCCGTGTAATTAACTATTTATACATATAGAACAGAGTAGTAAAAGCTGTTCCCATAGGAAACACCTTTTCAATAAGGGGGGAGGTGTAGCGTGACCCGTTGATCACGCGAACATAGCTACGAATAGCGCTACTGCTCTGTATGTTCGGTTAATGACGCTGAGAGGGAAGTTTGAATATAAAACGTAATGTTTCAAAGCCGTATATTTCATATACATATATTTTATTCGGGCACGAAAGCTTAGGTTTAGAATAAGTAGGAAAACGAGAGGTTTCCACAGAGATCCTTGACGAAACCAGATGAGCGAGACTAATCGAGGAATTTGGGTAAAGTCACGTAACCTCTTGGAGGAGCTTCTCCAATTTCGCATAAATAGACAGTCGAAGTCTAGAATCGGTCAAGAACAGGAAGTCGTAAATTCTCTGTCAAGGACCTCTTGGAACTCCCTCGGACCTCTCTCTCGCTCGGTCCCACGACCCTTGTTTTGACGGGCCTTCACCCTCGCGTGTACCCCACTCTCGTGCGCGCGCTATTGAGACACCTCCACCACCAATCACCATCGAGCTGCAACCAAAGATGAGCCACCCGACGAATCAACGTCCAGCGGGAAGATCCGAATTTCCCTATTGGCTAAGGAAAAGGAAGCTGGAAGAAGACAAAACTTCAGGACGAGGAAAATACAATGCAGATACATTTCTGAGATCTTAGAGTCGACAACGAGTTCACTATTAAATAAAGTCTATTTTTCGTTACATTTTCTTGTTAAGAGTTTGTTCTGAAAACCTTCCACGAGCAGAGTGCTTCAGCGCTCCACGGGCATCCGAACCCAGCAAATTCCCCAATCCCAGGGTAGTGTCACTCTAATAGGAGAACTGTTAGCAAAAGTTTAGTACCGTAATACAAAATAAAGATGTCACTACTTGCAAGAGTAATTCTCAAAGTGTCCGCCAGATGGAATTGATGACAACATTTTGTGGGGAATGCTAGAGTTATTCCCCTAGATCGCGGACGTGGCGACACCGAAGACGAAGGCAGGTTGGCGAGCCTGAGCCACGCCGTTGTTCGTTTTCCGGTTCCTGGCGAGAGCACGCCGCTAGTTAGTCTGCTCTGATCTCTCGTATGAGAAGTTGTAAACGGTCTCGCGCCTCATACAGGCGTATATAGTCTCAATAAAACTCTCTCGGGTTTCCGAGGTATATTTTGGTAAAAGCACGCAGTCGCTTTATTTCACTTCCGTCCCATACACGTCTGCAGGTGTTGGAGCCTGCTGGTGACCCTTCCACTATCCAGTCACCATTTCTTCACAGTGGTGACCCCGACGTGATCGGAAGTGAAAACAGATAAACGAGTGAGACCGACGTATAGTCAAGTATCAACGCGTTTCGGTTAACCAGTGCCGACGCGTTGTGAGCAAGAGACAATTTATTGGCAAGAGGATTCGACGGCGACGGCGACCAACGTTTTCCACGGACGACGAGCATCGCCGAGAACACACGTTCCTGGCAACTTGGACGACTTCGGCAGCCCTGTCCACCGGCATCGAGGCAGCGGCCCACAGGGAGCCGGCCCGTTTGGACAGCATACCGGCGTAGCAGAGTGGCAGCCATCGAGCCTGCCGTTCCTGAGCAGCATCATCAACGGGCAATCATCAGGACAGCTTCGCCGGTAAGCGTCGAGCGTCTCGTCAGTGTATCGCGTCGTCATATTACGCGCCAAATTATTGTCGCGCCGCCATATTGCGCGCCAAATCGCGTCGCCATATTGCGCGCCAAATCGCGTCGCGTCGCCATATTGCGCGCCAAATCGTAGTCGCGTCGCCATATTGCGCGCCAAGTCGTCGCGCCGCCGTGATACTACCGTCGCGCCGCCAACTGGATTGCCGTCGAGCTGCCATACTTCGCGCCGTATCGCGTCGTCGTAACTTTGAGCGTCGCCATCTTGAAAAGCTGTCACGCGTTTTTCGCGCGTTCTAGCTCGCGTAATGGCTTCACCGGATCCCAATGTCCTCGAGCTGCAAAGCCAGCTGGAGCTCGCTCGCCAGCAGATCGAGGAGCTGCGCGCGCGTAATGTACCCGAACCGCGTATCGATGCGTATCGCGTTCCTAAGCTGCCGGTATTTATTAAGCGAGAGCCGCGCACATGGTTTCGTCAGGTGGAAGCGTCGTTTAGAGTTGCGAGGATAACGAGCCAGAAGACCATGGCGGATACCGTGATAGCGGCCATCGACGAGGACGTCGCGGTCGTCGTAGGCGACCTCATAGAGAATCCGGATCCTGTGAGCCCTTATGACCGACTCAAAGAGCGAATCATGGTCGCGTTCGCGGCGTCCGACGAAGCGAGGCTCCGCCAGCTGTTGCGCGGTCAGCTTACAACCGAAGGAAAACCTTCGCAGCTCTTGGCTCGCATGCGCAATTTGAGCGGTGATGCGTGTGGGGAAGCGGTCCTCAAATCTGTATTCTTAGAGCAACTGCCTCAGCACTGCCGGGGCATCCTGGCGGGGTCCAAGCTGGAATCGCTGCAGCAGCTCGCGGAGCTCGCGGATGCCATTCTCGAGGCAGTCGGGCCCGGGCCCGGTGAGATCGCGTCAGCGTCGAGTGGCCCGATGCCCCAACGTTTAGGGGAGGACAATGCCCCCGCGATCGGGATTAATCAGCGTCTTTGTAATTTGGAGCGTAACTTAGAGGAAAGAACCGCGCTTATGAAGCGATCACACTTTCCGCGTGGTCACCGATCGCGCAACCGCTCCGCGTCGGCCAGCCGGCGCTCGGGAAACCGCTTCCGCTCCCCGAGTAACTCCGGCTCTACGCTGTGCTGGAAGCATAGAAAATTCGGAGCGACGGCGCGTTCATGCGTTCCACCTTGCACCTGGCACAACACCCCGCGCGATGCGGGAAACTGAGTAGGCCGGCCGTGTCAGAGGCGTCTGGGCGGGTTTCACAATCGAAGCGCCTCCATATCCGCGACCGGAGTTCCGGGTTGGTATTTCTGATCGACACCGGCGCGGATATATCGTTGTTGCCAAAGGCTTTGAATTTTAAGGGTGAACCCCGCGACCTGCAGCTGTTCGCCGCGAACGAGTCGCGCATTAAGACTTACGGCACCACGCGCCGAACATTGGATTTCGGCCTGCGCCGTCCCATCGAATAGTTGTTTGTCATCGCGGACGTTCCGTCCCCCATTATTGGAGCGGACCTCCTAGAGCACCACGGCCTCGTGGTCGACCTCAGAAGGCGCAGCCTAGTCGATTCCCTCACAAAGCTCCAGTCATTTGGGTCCAGTAGGCCTTTCAGCGGGCCCTCCGTCTTTCGCGTCGACCCCACCGCGAGGTTCGCTCATGTCCTCGCAAAATTCCCCCGAGTGGTGGGTGTTGAACAACCGGCCCCTCTCGAGGTAAGGGGCGTATACCACCATATAGCCACGTCAGGCCCCCCAGTGGCAGAGCGGGCACGTCGCCTGCCTCCGGTCAAACTGAAAGCTGCTAAGGCCGAGATTGAGCGCCTGATCGAGGCTGGCATTTGCAGGCCGTCGGACAGCCCTTGGGCCAGTCCAATTCACCTTGTGCCCAAGAAGGACGGTGAATGGCGCCTGTGCGGCGACTATCGCCGCCTGAACTCGGTCACCATTCCCGACCGGTACCCGGTGCCACACCTTCACGAGTTTCCAACCGTTCTACACGGCAAATCGGTGTTTTCGACTTTGGATTTGCTCAAGGCATTCCATCAGATTCCGGTGGCACCGGAGGATATTCCGAAGACTGCGGTCATCACCCCCTTCGGTCTATTCGAATACAAAGCAATGACGTTCGGGCTTCGGAACGCTGCACAAACTTTTCAGCGTTACATTGACCGAGCCCTGAACGGTCTGGATTTCGTTTTTCCGTATTTAGATGACATTCTCGTGGCTTCCGCCTCCCAGGAGGAGCACGAGAGGCATCTCGTTATAATTTTCGGACGCCTCCAGGAATTTCACCTCCGCCTGAATCTGGAGAAGTGCCGATTCGGCGTTGAGGAAGTGATTTTTCTTGGCCATTTGGTTAACAAAGATGGGTTCAGACCCACTCCTGATAAGATCGAAGCGGTTGCCAATTTTGCTAAGCCTAGTAGCATAGAAGAGCTCAGGCGGTTCCTGGGCATGATTAATTTTTATAGGAGGTGCATTCCGCACGCCGCTGCCATTCAGGCACCCCTCAACGCGTTCCTTCACGACGCTCGCAAGCGGGACAAACGTCCAGTTCCGTGGACGCCCGATACGGAGGCGGCCTTTGAGGAGTGTAAACAATCCTTAGCGAACGTCGCGCTCATCGCTCACCCATCGAGCACTGCGACTGTCCGGCTCGTCACCGACGCGTCCAATTTCGCCATGGGCGCAGTCGTAGAGCAGTTTATCAACAATTCATGGTAACCCCTCGCGTTTTTCTCGAGAAAATTCACACCGGCTCAGGCGAAATATAGCACGTACGACCGTGAGCTTACAGCCGTGTATGAGGTCGTCCAGCATTTCCGCCATTTCCTGGAGGGTCGCGAGTTCTCTGTGTGCACCGACCACAAACCACTCATATACGCTTTTCAGCAATCGTCCTAGAAAGCGTCACCGAGACAATGTAGGCAGCTTTCCTTCATCGCCCAGTTCTCCACCAGCATGGTGTACCTGGCCGGTGAGCAAAACGTCGTTGCCGATTCTCTGTCACGGATCCAGGCGATCCGTTTTCCTACACAGTTCGACGCCAACGAGCTGTCTTCCGAGCAGGGGAAATGCCCTGAGTTGAAGGAGCTTCTTGAGTGTTCCGACCACTCGCTCAAAATTAAAAGACTGACGTTCGGTGCCGAGCACTCACCAATTTTCTGTGACGTCTCGGAGGAGTCCATCAGGCCCTACGTGCCCGTTTCCATGCGCGAGCGCGTGTTCGCACTGTTCCACACGGACTCACATCCGGGGGCGAAAGTCACAGACCGCATAATCAGACAGCGCTATGTCTGGCCAAATATGCACCGCGACATTGCGCGCTGGTGCAAAACGTGCATTTCGTGCCAACAGGCGAAGGTTGCACGCCATGTCAGGTTTCTCCCGAATAAGTTCGTGATTCCGGACGGGAGATTCTCGCACGTCCACATAGACATTGTCGGACCTCTGCCCGTGAGTGAAGGGTTTCGTTATTTACTGACAATAGTCGACCGCTTTTCGCGTTGGCCGGAGGCCGTGCCAGTCAAGGACGCCTGCGCAGAAACATTGCGCGAGCTTTCTTCGATTCTTGGGTCGCGCGTTACGGCGCGCCCAAGTACCTCACTTCTGACCAGGGTACTCAGTTCGAGTCCCAACTCTTTTCGGCTCTCCTGTCGCTTATTGGTTGCCAGCGCATTCGTACGGCTTCGTACCACCCTGCCGCCAACGGTATGGTCGAACGCTGGCACCGCGACCTAAAAGCAGCCCTGACTTGTCACTCTCGACAATGGTCTCGCAGCCTTTCTACGGTGCTGCTAGGACTTCGCACACGCGTGCGTCTAGACACCCTCGCCTCTCCGGCGGACTTAGTGTACGGCGCTTCCCTGCGCATTCCCGGCGAGTTCTTTTTGGAGCAGGATTTTAACCCCAACCCGAGGTACTTCCTGGAGGAATTTAGGGAGTATATGAGAGAGGTCCGCCCGGTGCCAGTGGCGCACCGCGATAAGCGCAAGACGTTTTTTTACAAGGACCTCACGTCGTGCACGCACGTGTTCTGCCAGGCCAGGGCCAAAAAGTCCCTTGAGAAGCCATATACCGGGCCGCATAAGGTTCTCGAGCGGCGTTTGGACCGAACCTTCGTTATCGAGGTCAACGGTAACAAGCATGTCGTTTCGGTCGAACACTTGAAACCGGCGTACTTTATTCCGGAGGACGTTCCTCCGCCCGTGGCGAGCGCACAACCGTTGCCGTCCGCGCAGCAGCCGTCGGCGAGCGCATTACCGTTGCCGTCCGCGCAGCAACCGTCGGCGAGCGCATTACCGTCGCCGTCCGCGCGCCAACCGTCGGCGAGCGCATTACCGTCGCCTTCCGCGCAGCAACCGTCAGCGAGCGCGCATCCACCTCGCCATGCGAGTGAAAAGTCGGCGAGCAGCCAGCCTGCTTCCGTCGCGCCCGACGCCTATGCGAGCGTCGGACCGACCGCGCTGAGAACGTACGCGCGAAAGAAGATTTCCTCTGCGAATCCGTCGTGCAATAAAACTTATGTGATTCCCCGCCGTCCGTAGTTATAAATAGTCTTTAAGAACCTTTTTGTACCTGATGTAGCCAAAGCAAAGTGTATTATAAATTGTCGCTAGAGTATAAGTTATCGCGAGAATAACACATCGCATCTGCGCCACACTGCGAGGGCTCCGTAGCCATAGTACAGTGTCCTGTCCTTCTTTTGGGGGGGGGAGTATTGTGGGGAATGCTAGAGTTATTCCCCTAGATCGCGGACGTGGCGACACCGAAGACGAAGGCAGGTTGGCGAGCCTGAGCCACGCCGTTGTTCGTTTTCCGGTTCCTGGCGAGAGCACGCCGCTAGTTAGTCTGCTCTGATCTCTCGTATGAGAAGTTGTAAACGGTCTCGCGCCTCATACAGGCGTATATAGTCTCAATAAAACTCTCTCGGGTTTCCGAGGTATATTTTGGTAAAAGCACGCAGTCGCTTTATTTCACTTCCGTCCCATACACGTCTGCAAGTGTTGGAGCCTGCTGGTGACCCTTCCACTATCCAGTCACCATTTCTCCACAATTTTGGTGCATGTTGTAAACAAATATATACGATTTCAATGAAATAGGTTGGAAAGTTTTGTTATTCCGGTTGAATTTAATTCTGGAGTCCTCGAGGCAACAAAGTCGTTGAATGCCGTTTCTGCATCTCTCTGGGATTTAAAGCATTTCACACGCAAGAAGTTGTCGAGGTGCTTAAAAAAGTGGTAATCGGTGGGCGAGAGATCTGGTGAGTATGGTGGATGAGGTATTTAGAGTTTTGTAGCCTAATTTGTTCAACTTTTGAAGGGTCGGTCGGGCGACGTGTGGCTGGGCGTTGTCGTGGAGAAGGATAGGACCATTTCTGCTGACCAGTGCTGGGCACACACCTTGAAGTTTTTCGTGCATTTCGTCGATTTGGTGGCGGTACTTTTCAGCTGTAATGGATGCACCAGGATTCAGGAAGCTGTGGTAAATCAAACTGACCACAGACCACCAAATTATCACCATGACCTCCTTTTGGTGCAACTGTGGCTTTGGTAAGTGTTTTGAGCCGATCGTTGATTGCGCAAAGGAAGGGCAGATGACCCTCACGTTCTATGATATATGATGTGTTATGCGATATGCGATGTGTGTTGTATGATCTTGATGTATGTTCTGCAATATGCGATGTGTGTTATGCGATATGCGATGTATATTATACGATGTTGATATATAAGAATTAATTTTTCGCGGCGCCATGGTTCGATCATTATTTACTATACTTGGCTCTACTGTAGCGTATATGTCAAAGTGACATACATGTGCTATTCCAAATAGTAGAGGAAAAAGGAAAGGTGGTAATGTTTTTGTGTTTCGTCCTAGACCCGCTAGAGGACTCATCAGTAAGGCTAGCTAGCGGGTCTTGCCTTATACACGGGATGTTCGAAGGCGTTTGAAGAACGTATATATACTAATAGGTGATATTGTAGTAACTTGCGAGAAAGCCTTTCCGGCAATGTGTCCCTCTAACAAGGAGAGTGCAAGCTCTTCACCTCTCAGATTTGGTTAAAACTTTGCAGAGTTGTAGATTTCGTTCACCTGATAACGAACATACCCCATTATAAGGGCCACTACCCAGTAATTTTCGAGATATTTGCAAATTACACAGGTGTAGGAACAGTTTTATTAAAGTTTAGTTCACTGTATTACCAAGTAATGATGTGGCGTAGCGGCAGCGAGCTGAACTGCTACGCCGTGGGCCCGGGTTCGAATCCCGTCGGAGTGTAACTTTTTTTATTTTTTTTTTATTTTTTTTTATATTTTATATATATTTTTATTCGTCAAAGGGTTAATTGATAATGATACTTATTATTTTATAGAAGAAACACTAGATCTATTACTACATACACACAAAAAAGCTTATAACGTATATTTTTTATATCACATTACTTCCTTTGCTTTCAGGTGTGACAAGTATTATAGGAAGCGTGATGGCAAGTCACATTGACCGCTTTGATTAATATTTATTTTCTTATTTATTGTTTTTTTGTTATGTATTATTTTAATATAATTATAACCTTTTGTGTATATGTAGCAATAGTTTCTTTTATTATATAATTTTTGTTTGTTATGTATTATTTTAATATACAATTATTTTAATAAAATTATAAGCTTTTTTGTGTGTATGTAGTAATAGATCTAGTGTTTCTTCTATAAAATAATAAGTATCATTATCAATTAACCCTTTGACGAATAAAAATATATATAAAATATAAAAAAAAATAAAAAAAAAAATAAAAAAAGTTACACTCCGACGGGATTCGAACCCGGGCCCACGGCGTAGCAGTTCAGCTCGCTGCCGCTACGCCACATCATTACTTGGTAATACAGTGAACTAAACTTTAATAAAACTGTTCCTACACCTGTGTAATTTGCAAATATCTCGAAAATTACTGGGTAGTGGCCCTTATAATGGGGTATGTTCGTTATCAGGTGAACGAAATCTACAACTCTGCAAAGTTTTAACCAAATCTGAGAGGTGAAGAGCTTGCACTCTCCTTGTAAGAGGAGGACATCTTGGGGACGGAGTCGGAACTATGGTCTTCTCTAACTTTTTATTTTTCGCCATTAGTTGAATAGTGGATGGGTATTTTATCGATCGCAATTTTTTGATATATAAGAATTATTATATATCAAATATATTATATATCAATAATTCTTATATATCAAAAAATTGCGATCGATAAAATACCCATCCACTATACGATGTTGATGTGTGTTATGAGCAGAGTAGGGCAATAATCAACTAATATTTAAAAATAACTAATGGTTATCAAAACTTTCTGATTAATTAGTGATAAAAAATTAATAATATTAATGTATGTGAATCGCATAATAGTGACTGATGACTAAAGATGACTGATCATCAACTACTAATTCACTAATAAGCTATAGCTAACGATTACTTAGAGCTGTGACTAACTGTCACTAACTAATCAAAAAGTTTTGACTAATGACTATTTTGCTATAACTGACATTCAAAAAAACTATTAGTAATTTTTAAATATTAGATGATTATTGCCCTACTCTGGTTATGAGATATATGATGTGCGTTATACGATGTAGATGTATGTTCTGCGATATTTGATGTGTTTTATGAGATATACGAGGTGTGTTGTACGATCTCGATGTGTGTTACGAGATATACGATGTGTGTTATGAGATATACGATGTCTCTTATACGATCTCGATGTGTCTAATGAGATATACGATGTGTGTTATGCGATATGCGATGTGTATTGTACGATCTCGATGTGTGTTATGAGATATACGATGTGTGTGGATGTGTATTATACGATCTCGATGTGTGTTACAATATATACGGTGTATGTGGATGTGTGTTATACGATCTCGATGTGTGTTACGAGATATACAATGTGTGTTACGAAATGTGCGATGTGTGTTATACGATCTCGATGTGTGTTACGAGATTTACGTTGTGTGTTACACACATCGAGATCATACAACACACATCGTATATCTAGTAACACACATCCTACATTTCGTAACACACACCGTAGATCTCGTAACACACATCGAGATCGTATAACACACATCGTACATTTTGTAACACACACCGTAGATCTCGTAACACACATCGAGATCGTATAACACACATCGCACATTTCGAATTTATTATTAAAGAAATGTACGATGTGTGTTATACGATCTCGATGTGTGTTACGAGATCTACGGTGTGTGTTAGGAAATGTACGATGTGTGTTACGAGATCTACGGTAAGTGTTACGAAATGTACGATGTGTGTGGATGTGTGATACGAGATCTACGGTGTGTGTTACGAAATGTACGATTTGTGTGGATGTGTATTATACGATCTCGATGTGTGTTATACATTGTTTTGCGCTTTTCTTTGAGCCTGGTCATTGTTAATTGCTGTGATATGCATTTGATGTAGTCTTATTATGAAAAAATTTGTAAATAATGTGTAACTTGCGATATTTGTAATGAAACAGTGTTATCGCGCTTGATAATATGGTTTCAATTTATTAATAAGTAGAAAGTTGTACATATACTATTTGTAATTGTTTTAATGTTCAATAAACTATGTTTAAAATGTATTAAAATGTTTTAATTTGTTTTATTTTTAAATAAAAATTATAAATTAGCAAGGAATGGGTGGTATGAATTTTGAATCCCCGCGTTTTACCCGTTAGTTGTGTAACACAAAATTCAGATGGCGCTGGATTTCCGTGCTAACAGAAAAGTACATTGAGTGACACTACCCTGCCCAATCCCACCACACTGCAACGTAACACTCATATGTTATTATTTTGTCGTGGCGACTGTGGCAACACTCACCAATGTGAAGTTGCTCACACGTTATTATTTTGTCATTAACAAAAAAGAAAATGTTTAATCAATTACTTACTTTCTAAGAAGAAGGATCAAAATATTAAATACTTAAGATTTATTGTTAAAGAATTGTTTATAATTGTATAAAAGTTATTAATAAATCAGCTTTACATATTTATTGGAGGCTCTAGTTCTAAATTCCCTAGAGACCTACCAAATGGCTCGTTTTGCAGCGCTCCTAACGAGTCAGATACCGAACTATTCATCTATCCCCTTGCTCCGCACCCCGAAAACAGTCCCATCCTCTATACCTCATTTTACAGTTCCCTCTACTTTAAACTCCAAGACTAAATTTTTTTCTGACTATACAATTTAAAATATTTTTAAACCTTAATTCATATACATACATGTTATATAGTTAGGAAGGAAGAATATAAAATAGAATTGAAAAGTACATTTACATTTATTTTCAAAAGAAATATACGTATACATCAGTGTCATCAGTATACATATATACATACATATTTACAGCAACTTATACATATTGACACGACTTACATATGTGGCTCTTTGGGTATATTAAACAAACTACGAACGTTCTGCTCCACTTTTTGCTTGCAAATGCAGCAATGTATAGGCATTTTTGTCTAATTTCGAAAACACAAAACCAAAAATACTTGGAAATATAGGAAGCAATGAACCACTCACAACGATTTGATTACAAATGGCGTACATATTTCAGTCGGCATGTACAAGAAAAATATAAGAAGGGAAATAAGCTGAATAGAACTGCAACGTATAGTTCGGTATCTGACATAATAGATGGCGTTGTAAAAGTGGCCACTGTAGGGAGTATGGCGCTAGTGTCGCCATTCCCCTAGGTCGCGTCTAGGGAGATCACCGATAGGGAGTTGGCACTCCTACTCCCAACCGTCTCTCGTTGAGACCGTTATGCTTGGCGTTCAAAAGCAGTTCAAAATGTTCAGCTCTTTTGATCAGACGTATTGAACATATATTTCCAGTCCTACTGTGTTTCGAAGCTTACCTCTTTGTATATATATTCTCCGTCGTACGGTTACGACGGACGTCACTACCGCGTGAATAAAAGTATCATTTAATGGTTCTCGTTGAACTACAAATATCTGCAGTGAATTTATTCTGAGGTCCTAACCACGTGGTTCCCGCTATACGTAGAGTAGGCTACGTTCTTCGGTACCTTCCCCGAAGCTTCTGATTATCTCCTCAAGATACATCAGCCATTAAACCTACAATTGGTGACCCCGACGTGATTTGAATCCGTCGCCTGCCGTGATTTCACCGATCACGAGAAGGAAGGACATCAGCACGTGGTTCTGGAACATCACGTGCCTGCAGCTAATCTGGCTGGCACGCACCTTCATCGTGGAGCGCCGAGGATCCGGCCAAGCAGAGTGCAGCGTCACACCGACGCCACGTTCTTTCGAGGAGGACGCACTCGAGTACCAGTTTGCTGTTTCGCCGAACGCTGCAGTACGAAGGACGTTTCCTGTTCGCCATCTTTGCCGCCACACGAGGCACACCGCTGTGAAGCCGCCATTTTGCTCCCGGAAGGAGCCGTTCCACAGGTGGATTCCGGCGTGCATAGAAGATTGCGAGCGATTTCCGTGAGTGCGAGCGTTTAATCTAGCGGTAACATTCGTTATCGTGATTTCCGTAGAAGCCTTCACGCATTGCATTTTCGACGCGCGTAAATTTCCGTCGAGATAGTTTAAGACCCACCGCCGCCGGTCCTGTTCGGTAGCATCGCGTGCTCGCGCATATAGTCAAGATGACCGCGCCGGCACCACTTCCGGGTCATGAAGACGTCCTGCGATCGCTTCTCGAGAAGCATATCGATTCGTATCGCGTACCGAAAATTTCATCAAATTCGCCGCGAGACTCTTCTAGACACGATCTCGAGACATCGGATGCCGTCGCGTCCACAGTTTCTTCTCGAGGCTCTTCAAACCGCGAGCTCGAAGCAAAAGTCGATCGTCTCACGAAACAAGTAGCCGATCTAGTGAATATCGTGAAACGAAATTCCCGCGACGTACGCCGTAGAACTACTTCCCGTGGGAGATCAGGTTCGCGTTCCAAGACGCGAGATTCCGCAGTGTGCCGTCTGCACCGGAAATACGGAAGGGACGCGCGTCATTGTATAAAACCCTGCTCGTGGCAGGCGGGAAACTAATATGCACTAGCCGCGCGGAGGCGAGCGCGCTGAGTGCTGCATCACATCGTCTCCATGTTCGTGACCGCGATCTCGGTCTTACGTTTCTAATCGACACGGGAGCGGATATCTCTCTGTTACCGGCTAACGAAGCCGCGAAGAAACGCGCGACTGGTTTAAAATTGTTCGCGGCAAACGAGACGACGATTGAGACGTACGGAGAGAAGCGACTCACACTGAATCTAGGCCTTCGCCGTGCCTTCTCTTGGAACTTCTGCGTCGCCGCGGTACCGTACCCGATTCTAGGAGCGGATTTTCTAAATCATTATAGCCTTTTGGTCGATCTGCGTCATCATAAATTGATCGACCCGTTGACGCGAATTTCCACTGTCTGCACAGTCAGAACCTCGCCGGTGTTCAGCATGAAATCGATCGATCCCGCATCTCCGTTCGCGGGGATACTCTCTGAGTTTCCGGGAGTTATAGGACCATCGCAATCGAACTGCGATTCGCCGCGCGACGTGTTACACCATATTGTGACCGAGGGTTCCCCCGTCGCCGAGCGTGCGCAACGACTGACGCACGATAAACTACAGGTGGCCAAGGCCGAGTTCCGACGGCTCGTTGCTGAAGGAACGTGTCGTCCATCGAGCAGCCCATGGGCTAGCCCCATTCATCTTGTACCTAAGAAGGATGGGGGTTGGCGGGTATGTGGCGACTACCATCGTTTAAATTCGGTGACTGTTCCCGATATGTACCCGGTTCCTCATTTGCATGACTACTCAGTCAATTTGTACAACAAAACGATCTTCACCAAACTCGATCTTCAGAGAGCGTACCAGCAGATTCCGGTTGCGCCGTCGCACGTCGCGAAAACTGCTGTGATAACACCTTTCGGACTCTTCGAGTATACCGTCATGCCTTTCGGCCTCCGTAACGCCGGGCAGACATTTCAGCGGTACATTCATCGTGCCCTCGGAGACCTCGATTTCGTATTTGCCTACATTGATGATATCCTCATCGCTTCTTCGAACCTCGAAGAGCATGAGCGTCACCTCCGCATTGTTCTGCAACGTTTGCAGGAACACTCGTTGCATTTGAATCTTACCAAATGCGAGTTCGGCAAGTCTCGTCTCGAGTTCTTGGGACACGTAGTCGATAGGAACGGGTCTGCACCCATTCCCGAAAAAGTCAAGGCCATTCAGGATTTTCCGAAGCCTAAAACAGTTTCTGACCTACGCAGATTTCTGGGTATGGTCAACTTTTACCGACGCAGTCTTCGTCGTGCCGCTGACGTGCAAGCACCCTTGCACGAATATCTTTGCGAGTCGTAAAAGAATGACAAGCGCGAAATTGTCTGGAATTCTAAATCCGAGGAAGCGTTTGCACGAGTCAAATCTGACCTCGCCAACGCGACCTTGCTGAATCACCCCGCTCCTGATGCAGTAACGCGTCTCGTTACCGATGCGTCCGATTTCGGAATGGGAGCGTCGTTAGAACAGAAATTTCAAAACTCATGGAAGCCTTTGGCATTCTTCTCTCGCAAGTTTACTCCAACTCAAAGGAATTACAGCGCGTATGATCGCGAATTAACCGCTGTCCATGAAGCTCTAAAATATTTTAGACATTTTCTAGAAGGTAGAAATTTCGTAATTGTGACCGATCACAAACCTCTCGTGTATGCGTTCCGTCAACGCGCTGATAAAGCATCGCCTCGCCAACTTCGGCAACTATCATTCATATCACAGTTCACTACTCGAATCGAGCATCTCCCTGGCTCCGAAAACGTCGTCGCCGACTCGCTGTCGCGTGTAGATACCTTGCATCTCGCCGCGGATATCTCCATGGAGGAGCTCGCGAGATTGCAGGAATCCGACGAAGAATTGAAAAGTTTATTGGCCTCTACCGATCACTCGTTAGCTTTACGGCGAATTCGGTGGGGACCTTCTCATATTGCGATTGTATGCGATTTGGAAGGAGAAGTATTGCGTCCATACATTCCGGGCCCGTCACGCAAGGCCATTTTTCGTGGTCACGCGTGTTATCTACCGTAATGCTTGGTCTTCGAAATAACGTTATGGATTCGGGCTTGTCGCCCGCCGAATATCTATACGGCACCTCGTTGCGAATTCCGGGCGAGTTTGTACTCCCCGATGACGGTCCCGCGGATCCGCAAATGTTTATCGAAGACTTTCGAGACCACATGCGCAGTGTTAAACCTGTTCCCGTAGGACAGCGTCATAAAAAGCGTGTTTTCTTATTTAAAGATATAGACACGTGTTCACATGTATTCTTGAGCGCCGGTACGAATAAAAAGGCGCTCGAACGGCCATACTCAGGCCCGTATAAGGTAATAAGTCGCCCTACCGACCGCGTTCTAGAGATCGACGTGAACGAAAAACCGCGACCCGTTTCGATAGAAAATGTGAAACCAGCGTATCACTTTCGAGAGGAATTAGCAACCTCGTCTAACGAATCCTCTGACACGGATCAACGGAATGCGCTGCGAACATATTCACGAGCGAAAACTGTGCAAACAGTTCCGTCGTCGTAATATCGCCGATTAGTTGTAAGCCGGTGTATACATTGTAAATAGTAATCGCGTAGTTTGTAAGGACATATTGTACAGTAGATATAGTGCGCACTCATTGTAAATAGTTTTAGATATATTGTTATCGTATTCCCAGCGTTGCGAACTTTTATACCGTTGTGCAGCGTTCATAAGTGTGCACGCACACACTCGGGGGGGAGTGTGTAGGGAGTATGGCGCTAGTGTCGCCATTCCCCTAGGTCGCGCCTAGGGAGATCACCGATAGGGAGTTGGCACTCCTACTCCCAACCGTCTCTCGTTGAGACTGTTATGCTTGGCGTTCAAAAGCAGTTCAAAATGTTCAGCTCTTTTGATCAGACGTATTGAACATATATTTCCAGTCCTACTGTGTTTCGAGTCTTACCTCTTTGTATATATATTCTCCGTCGTACGGTTACGACGGACGTCACTACCGCGTGAATAAAAGTATCATTTAATGGTTCTCGTTGAACTACAAATATCTGCAGTGAATTTATTCTGAGGTCCTAACCACGTGGTTCCCGCTATACGTAGAGTAGGCTACGTTCTTCGGTACCTTCCCCGAAGCTTCTGATTATCTCCTCAAGATACATCAGCCATTAAACCTACAATTGGTGACCCCGACGTGATTTGAATCCGTCGCCTGCCGTGATTTCACCGATCACGAGAAGGAAGGACATCAGCACGTGGTTCTGGAACATCACGTGCCTGCAGCTAATCTGGCTGGCACGCACCTTCATCGTGGAGCGCCGAGGATCCGGCCAAGCAGAGTGCAGCGTCACACCGACGCCACGTTCTTTCGAGGAGGACGCACTCGAGTACCAGTTTGCTGTTTCGCCGAACGCTGCAGTACGAAGGACGTTTCCTGTTCGCCATCTTTGCCGCCACACGAGGCACACCGCTGTGAAGCCGCCATTTTGCTCCCGGAAGGAGCCGTTCCACAGGTGGATTCCGGCGTGCATAGAAGATTGCGAGCGATTTCCGTGAGTGCGAGCGTTTAATCTAGCGGTAACATTCGTTATCGTGATTTCCGTAGAAGCCTTCACGCATTGCATTTTCGACGCGCGTAAATTTCCGTCGAGATAGTTTAAGACCCACCGCCGCCGGTCCTGTTCGGTAGCATCGCGTGCTCGCGCATATAGTCAAGATGACCGCGCCGGCACCACTTCCGGGTCATGAAGACGTCCTGCGATCGCTTCTCGAGAAGCATATCGATTCGTATCGCGTACCGAAAATTTCATCAAATTCGCCGCGAGACTCTTCTAGACACGATCTCGAGACATCGGATGCCGTCGCGTCCACAGTTTCTTCTCGAGGCTCTTCAAACCGCGAGCTCGAAGCAAAAGTCGATCGTCTCACGAAACAAGTAGCCGATCTAGTGAATATCGTGAAACGAAATTCCCGCGACGTACGCCGTAGAACTACTTCCCGTGGGAGATCAGGTTCGCGTTCCAAGACGCGAGATTCCGCAGTGTGCCGTCTGCACCGGAAATACGGAAGGGACGCGCGTCATTGTATAAAACCCTGCTCGTGGCAGGCGGGAAACTAATATGCACTAGCCGCGCGGAGGCGAGCGCGCTGAGTGCTGCATCACATCGTCTCCATGTTCGTGACCGCGATCTCGGTCTTACGTTTCTAATCGACACGGGAGCGGATATCTCTCTGTTACCGGCTAACGAAGCCGCGAAGAAACGCGCGACTGGTTTAAAATTGTTCGCGGCAAACGAGACGACGATTGAGACGTACGGAGAGAAGCGACTCACACTGAATCTAGGCCTTCGCCGTGCCTTCTCTTGGAACTTCTGCGTCGCCGCGGTACCGTACCCGATTCTAGGAGCGGATTTTCTAAATCATTATAGCCTTTTGGTCGATCTGCGTCATCATAAATTGATCGACCCGTTGACGCGAATTTCCACTGTCTGCACAGTCAGAACCTCGCCGGTGTTCAGCATGAAATCGATCGATCCCGCATCTCCGTTCGCGGGGATACTCTCTGAGTTTCCGGGAGTTATAGGACCATCGCAATCGAACTGCGATTCGCCGCGCGACGTGTTACACCATATTGTGACCGAGGGTTCCCCCGTCGCCGAGCGTGCGCAACGACTGACGCACGATAAACTACAGGTGGCCAAGGCCGAGTTCCGACGGCTCGTTGCTGAAGGAACGTGTCGTCCATCGAGCAGCCCATGGGCTAGCCCCATTCATCTTGTACCTAAGAAGGATGGGGGTTGGCGGGTATGTGGCGACTACCATCGTTTAAATTCGGTGACTGTTCCCGATATGTACCCGGTTCCTCATTTGCATGACTACTCAGTCAATTTGTACAACAAAACGATCTTCACCAAACTCGATCTTCAGAGAGCGTACCAGCAGATTCCGGTTGCGCCGTCGCACGTCGCGAAAACTGCTGTGATAACACCTTTCGGACTCTTCGAGTATACCGTCATGCCTTTCGGCCTCCGTAACGCCGGGCAGACATTTCAGCGGTACATTCATCGTGCCCTCGGAGACCTCGATTTCGTATTTGCCTACATTGATGATATCCTCATCGCTTCTTCGAACCTCGAAGAGCATGAGCGTCACCTCCGCATTGTTCTGCAACGTTTGCAGGAACACTCGTTGCATTTGAATCTTACCAAATGCGAGTTCGGCAAGTCTCGTCTCGAGTTCTTGGGACACGTAGTCGATAGGAACGGGTCTGCACCCATTCCCGAAAAAGTCAAGGCCATTCAGGATTTTCCGAAGCCTAAAACAGTTTCTGACCTACGCAGATTTCTGGGTATGGTCAACTTTTACCGACGCAGTCTTCGTCGTGCCGCTGACGTGCAAGCACCCTTGCACGAATATCTTTGCGAGTCGTAAAAGAATGACAAGCGCGAAATTGTCTGGAATTCTAAATCCGAGGAAGCGTTTGCACGAGTCAAATCTGACCTCGCCAACGCGACCTTGCTGAATCACCCCGCTCCTGATGCAGTAACGCGTCTCGTTACCGATGCGTCCGATTTCGGAATGGGAGCGTCGTTAGAACAGAAATTTCAAAACTCATGGAAGCCTTTGGCATTCTTCTCTCGCAAGTTTACTCCATCTCAAAGGAATTACAGCGCGTATGATCGCGAATTAACCGCTGTCCATGAAGCTCTAAAATATTTTAGACATTTTCTAGAAGGTAGAAATTTCGTAATTGTGACCGATCACAAACCTCTCGTGTATGCGTTCCGTCAACGCGCTGATAAAGCATCGCCTCGCCAACTTCGGCAACTATCATTCATATCACAGTTCACTACTCGAATCGAGCATCTCCCTGGCTCCGAAAACGTCGTCGCCGACTCGCTGTCGCGTGTAGATACCTTGCATCTCGCCGCGGATATCTCCATGGAGGAGCTCGCGAGATTGCAGGAATCCGACGAAGAATTGAAAAGTTTATTGGCCTCTACCGATCACTCGTTAGCTTTACGGCGAATTCGGTGGGGACCTTCTCATATTGCGATTGTATGCGATTTGGAAGGAGAAGTATTGCGTCCATACATTCCGGGCCCGTCACGCAAGGCCATTTTTCGTGGTCACGCGTGTTATCTACCGTAATGCTTGGTCTTCGAAATAACGTTATGGATTCGGGCTTGTCGCCCGCCGAATATCTATACGGCACCTCGTTGCGAATTCCGGGCGAGTTTGTACTCCCCGATGACGGTCCCGCGGATCCGCAAATGTTTATCGAAGACTTTCGAGACCACATGCGCAGTGTTAAACCTGTTCCCGTAGGACAGCGTCATAAAAAGCGTGTTTTCTTATTTAAAGATATAGACACGTGTTCACATGTATTCTTGAGCGCCGGTACGAATAAAAAGGCGCTCGAACGGCCATACTCAGGCCCGTATAAGGTAATAAGTCGCCCTACCGACCGCGTTCTAGAGATCGACGTGAACGAAAAACCGCGACCCGTTTCGATAGAAAATGTGAAACCAGCGTATCACTTTCGAGAGGAATTAGCAACCTCGTCTAACGAATCCTCTGACACGGATCAACGGAATGCGCTGCGAACATATTCACGAGCGAAAACTGTGCAAACAGTTCCGTCGTCGTAATATCGCCGATTAGTTGTAAGCCGGTGTATACATTGTAAATAGTAATCGCGTAGTTTGTAAGGACATATTGTACAGTAGATATAGTGCGCACTCATTGTAAATAGTTTTAGATATATTGTTATCGTATTCCCAGCGTTGCGAACTTTTATACCGTTGTGCAGCGTTCATAAGTGTGCACGCACACACTCGGGGGGGAGTGTGTAGGGAGTATGGCGCTAGTGTCGCCATTCCCCTAGGTCGCGCCTAGGGAGATCACCGATAGGGAGTTGGCACTCCTACTCCCAACCGTCTCTCGTTGAGACTGTTATGCTTGGCGTTCAAAAGCAGTTCAAAATGTTCAGCTCTTTTGATCAGACGTATTGAACATATATTTCCAGTCCTACTGTGTTTCGAGTCTTACCTCTTTGTATATATATTCTCCGTCGTACGGTTACGACGGAAGTCACTACCGTGTGAATAAAAGTATCATTTAATGGTTCTCGTTGAACTACAAATATCTGCAGTGAATTTATTCTGAGGTCCTAACCACGTGGTTCCCGCTATACGTAGAGTAGGCTACGTTCTTCGGTACCTTCCCCGAAGCTTCTGATTATCTCCTCAAGATACATCAGCCATTAAACCTACACCACAGCAACTTCACCTCTATCTAATCCTCTTTGCCAGAGAGGATATGAGAGTGCTCACGCCCGGGTTCTGAGTTGCCACCGGTATAGTGCTGCCACCACCAAAATCTTAGCCTGGATCAGCTCCTAGACCGACAGTAGAGCGGATTTCCCCCTCCCACCACCGACGAGATACTATTAAAGACTGCCAGCCTTATGGTAGTTGGTGTCCCTCGAATTTTTCGGTGTTCTCTTACGCCCTCTAGGATATATTCTGCCTGGAGTGAGAAACAGAACGTTCCTTTCCCAACGCGCCCGCGCGCTACACACACGAGCGTACCTCTACTATATCCGTGTGCGCTGCTTGTGCGGTTGCGCCAGGCACAATCTATTTTTAGCACTTGCCGTGTTGTATTGCTCTACAGAAACGAAACTGAAATTCGGCTGTCGAGCCGTCGAGCGTATGAATCGCAATCTGGAGCTAGCCTTCGAATCCCTGTGCAGCGATTTTTATTTTTATTTCTCATTACTTTTTTAATTACATTTTTAACCTTGCAAAAAATTAAAAATGTAAAAACTATGTTCAAAATATGTATTCATTTTAAATAGAAACGTTTTGTTACTGTCATAATTGCATTAATAAAAATTGTTATATGAGAACCGGTTGATGGTATTTATTTGGACTGATTGGAGAATACGAAAATGCAGAAAGTATTTTTTAGTTTCTGAAACAATTTATAGATTTATTAGTTGTTAAACAAATAATAGAATAAATTGTATAATATATATAAATTGATTTTACTAGCATACATAAGTTTATTTGATCTTCTGTCTTCCTATAATAAAAAAATACAGTCATAATTATAATTATAATAGAATTTCATAGAATATTGAGGTTATTGCAAACTCATCTTTTTTCGCAATGATGTTCTAATTTCATTGCTTCTCTCAAATGTCCATTTCCTTCCGAGACAGTGGCGTTTATAGGTGTAAATAATAAATGTTGATATTCATCATAATTAAACTACAATTATTCTAATAACGTGGAATGTAGTACATATTAAGTGTTAGTTACCCGGATTTTCGTCTTCGACGTTAAGCATTCTTTACTGCTTCTCGTAATTTACGTATATGTAACATTAGGGTTGACCTTATTTTTCGACCATGACATTTTTTTGGTCCCGTAAACCAGAATTGCAACAAATGTTGAGAAAATGTTCTGGAAAAATTTTGGGGCCGTTTGGATCATGGGAAAATGAGGCGCAGCAAATTTGAAAATTTTGAATTTTTTAAATCTTGTCATAAATAGACGTTATGATATATCGTTGAATTTGTTTTTTTTCTCTTTAAGAGTCCATATATAGTATAAACAGTTGTTGATAGAAAAAACATCCGTGACCTTAATAGCTTTAAATAATAACTTTGAAAAATTGTTTTATCTTTGTAACTATATCCACCTCCTTATATACTACAACTTCTGTTTGAAGAGTTTTTCCATATATACATAACTGACCGAGATATTAAGGGGCGGAATTTGCATTATTCGGAAGCATACAACTGCGCATGTAGCTATTTTTATAGCTACATGCTGCCGAATAATGCAAATTACGCCTCGTAAACGAAAAAATAGGACTTTTGAGGCAGATAGTGCCCTAGATCGATCTTTTATCTAGCGTTTTTGACTAGTGGAAAACCCCGTGTTTGTATTATCGAGAAATAAGAAGGTGAATCCAGCACCCTTGCAATCCTGGAAGTCTCTCTACTCCCTTAAATAAATTCATTAATACGCTCCAATCTACAAAAAAACAGTTCTAATATCGGAAAAAGAAGTTATTATGAATAATAAGCAGTCTGACTGAAACATGGACTGAATGTGGTCAATGATACCGCTGAACGGTGCGTTAAACTAATGGAGGATCATAATTAAATTTTATCTAGAAACAAAGAGGAGAAATAATATATACTATACAAACTGTGATGGAATATCGAAAGCAGTACATCCTGACGCCACAAAATAGAATTTGTCAAAGGATTTTTAAATATTTTTTAATATAGAGAGAAACACCTGATCAATCCCTACATGATTAATTTCATTTTTAAGAGGCATTGCAGACTGCTTATTAACTGAGAGTTATTACATTTTTAATTTTCCTCAGAGTCAGTAAGTTCTTTATTTTTTTCGGAGTCATTAAGTTTTCCATTTTTCTTCGAGTTATTCAATTTTTCATTTTCCTCAGTGTCATTAAGTTCTTTATTTTTCTCGGAGTCATTAAGTTTTTTATTTTTCTTGGAGTCATTGAATTTTTTACTTTTCTCAGAGTCATTGAATTTTTTATTACTCTCTTTAACTTTCTCAGCCGCCGAGTTGGGCGTTGGGCATGCCTGTACTCCAACTTGTCTGATTTGTTGCGTGTTTAGACTTGTTTTCATCAGCAAACCATTTACTAATCGATTGATAACATTTCCATGGCAGAATTCTGAATCGTAACAAACATTTAATTGCTATTAATAAATGATGGTGAAACGCTTACATTGTTGTCTCTAGGAGGCACACAACGCGACGCGACGTTCGATACGGTCGTGATTCAGCATCAGAGGCAACATTGTAACGCACAGCGTATTGGCATTTACTAACTAAAACCAATATGTATTACTTATTATGAACGTTACCATAATGATATCATCACCTATCGATTGAAAATGTTTTCCCAATCAAAATAAGCTCAAACACGGCATAAATCGGATAATAATAATAATACAGCCAGGGTGCACTAGAAAATATCAGGCGAAACAGTCATGTTTCAGGCGTACGAATCGTCAAGTCGGGGCACTGACAGGACAGACAGTCGAGGCGTCGAACGAGCTCAAGCGGACTCGAGTCGGGTACGCGATACATCGGACACATCCGGCGGCCCATGACTCACCTTTGTCGGGCGGCTTCTAAAAGAATAGAACAAGACCGCGCGAGCGTGTTATCACGATACCCGAAAATCAACTCTGGGTTCTTATGAAATAGATAATGATAATAATGGTACGTATTTCTTTCATAACTTATAATGTGATTTTTAATATATGTACTTGGATTTTTTTATAACTACATTAGGTATATTTGGCACACATGTGCATGATCTCCATTTGTATTAAAATTTGAAATAATGCACGTTTCACGTGAAAAAATTATAAGAAAGTATTGACAACCTGGTAATAAGTTATGATACCTTTTTAGCAGGTGATGTTTTTATTAACTGTTAGGTAACCTACATACTTAACTATCATTAACCTTACACAAATTCTTAAAAGATAATATACAAAATACAATATAAAATAAAATAGAAATTAACTTGAAATAAAATCATATAAAATAAAAAATTATACATATAGAGCCTATAGATAATACAGAATAAAATATAAACACGAAATATAATATGTATAATGTTTATTTTTATATTTCGTTTTTAATTATTGCTATATTTTACCATATTGTAACCTTCTAGGTGTATATAACTCCGTAAGGATATTGTAATGATATATTATCGATACATATCTAAGTTCACTCGGAGAAAATTAGTTAAAAAGCCAGAAATATTGTCTTTTAAGTTTTTCACATGAAACGTGCATTATTTCAAGCTTTAACATAAATAAAGAGCAGGCACACGTTTGCCGATTATACCTAATGTAGTTATAAAAAAAACCAGGTATATTAGAAATCACGTTATAACTTAAGAAAGAAAACCATTATTACCATTATCTATGTCATAAGAACGCAGAGTATTTGAATCTCGGATATCGCAATAACTCGTTCGCCCGAACTTGTTCGATTCTTTTCGAACCCGCCCGACGAATTCGAAGTGGAATCGACGCGACGGGCCGCGTAACTTTCTGCGACCCGACCCGAACCCGAACATCGAGCGGCCCGCAATCTCCCTTACGTTTATAATTAAAAATTATATTATATTAAATAACCTATATCATTGCGAGTTATGATCACGCTTTAAATAAATAAATGTGGCTCAAATTATGACGTATTTAGACTCATTTTAATTGGAAGAATCTCACAAATACGTTGGTAATTTCATAAAAAAAACAATGAAAAATAAAATACTTTCCTATGTGTATTGACGTAATCGGTACTCAGCCTTTTGAACTGTGCCGGCTGCCTCGTACCTCAGTCCGTCTTTGTCGTTTACGCGCTGTCGTAAAAAAAGTTCTGGTATGTTGCTAGTCTAAAAATATGATCAATGCTATTTTTTAATTTCTCTAAAAAACCTGCATTTGTCGAATTTTTGCGTATTTTCACTTTGTGTAAATAACATTTTGAACCAAAAAATACGGAAGAAATCTCAAATATCATTTCAATTATATGCAATTAAATGATTAAATTAATGCAAGTAAATGGGAAAAATTGACCAAAAAATGAATGGCGCAACGGCTGTTTGAATAATTCGAAGGACTACCTCATCCGGCTAGGCCCTTTATTCCAAATTGTAATATTCCAATATTTCAAATATATTAATGATAATAATATATTAATGAGTTTTAACAACAAAATATTTTAAATAGAAAACTAAATTTTGACAAATAAAATACGATTATAGCAAGCTTCCTATAAATGTCGAAACCTTGAGTCTGACCAGAGACATCAATTTTCAGGAAACACTATTCTGTGATGACGAAAGGAGAAAAGGCAAGCGAAGCTCGAGGGCTTCGGTCGCCGTGGAATGGAGCGAAACATTGTAACATGATACGGGTTGGGTCGGGTATAACAGTGTGAGACTTCTAATCAAATAACAAAACTTAATTATTTATCATTATTTTTTTATAGGATTTTCCTTAACATATTTGGTGAATTCCTTTGGTCCTTCTTTTAAGATTTCGACTTCCGACTTCAACTGCTAGCTCTTCGCCTCGTCGCACAATGTATACAATGTATAAGCGATTCATATTTCAGAAAGTGGTTCAGTTCAGAATGAAATAAAATCATGTTACACGCACTTTTTAAATAGCGTCATGTTGCAAGAAATTTTCGTATAGAGTGAAATAGAATTATTTTGTTAGATATCTTCGTACGAAATACTGCCTCTAAATAACATTGTATGGATAGGAGCCGTCGAAAATTAGTTTAATTAGTTAATACTTTTATCTTATTGTTACTGCCTCTACTATATAATAATTGCAGTCAATTCTGTCGAGCATTACAAGTATGGGATAAATAAGTAAAAAAATTAATTTTCTGTTCCCTACTATGGATCTTAATAAGAACGATTGAATTTTGTCATTACATAACATAACAGAATATTTTTTAAGAATCATTATTTTATATATAACGCAATAACGTTCAAATTACTTTTGAATTTCGATAAATTTGTAGAATATTACGTAGTAATTACTATCATTTTTCCTACATCTATAAACTATCGATTATATTGTAAAACTATTATTACAATGGTAATAATAAGGAAATAAGAATGCAATAAGAGAATTATATATAGTATTATAAGGCAATTACAGAATGGGTAATGTCAGCATTCTATTATACTATATCATTCTTCTTCAACTTGACGAATATCTCGTCGGTGGTGGAACTTTTGACTATGTGGTATATCAGCTCACTGTAAGCTCTACGTTATCTCCGCGCCCATCGCGCCCACTTACCCGTCTCGATGTTTAACACAGGGGCACCGACGAGGTACTATTAAAGACTGCCAGCCCCAGTTTATAGATGTAGGAAAAATGATAGTAATTACTACGTAATATTCTACAAATTTAACGAAATTCAAAAGTAATTTGAACGTTACTGCGTTATATATAAAATAATGATTCTTAAAAAATATTCTGTTATGTTATGTAATGACAAAATTCAATCGTTCTTATTAAGATCCATAGTAGGGAACAGAAAATTAATTTTTTTACTTATTTATCCCATACTTGTAATGCTCGACAGAATTGACTGCAATTATTATATAGTAGAGGCAGTAACAATAAGATAAAAGTATTAACTAATTAAACTAATTTTCGACGGCTCCTATCCATACAATGTTATTTAGAGGCAGTATTTCGTACGAAGATATCTAACAAAATAATTCTATTTCACTCTATACGAAAATTTCTTGCAACATGACGCTATTTAAAAAGTGCGTGTAACATGATTTTATTTCATTCTGAACTGAACCACTTTCTGAAATATGAATCGCTTATACATTGTATACATTGTGCGACGAGGCGAAGAGCTAGCAGTTGAAGTCGGAAGTCGAAATCTTAAAAGAAGGACCAAAGGAATTCACCAAATATGTTAAGGAAAATCCTATAAAAAAATAATGATAAATAATTAAGTTTTGTTATTTGATTAGAAGTCTCACACTGTTATACCCGACCCAACCCGTATCATGTTACAATGTTTCGCTCCATTCCACGGCGACCGAAGCCCTCGAGCTTCGCTTGCCTTTTCTCCTTTCGTCATCACAGAATAGTGTTTCCTGAAAATTGATGTCTCTGGTCAGACTCAAGGTTTCGACATTTATAGGAAGCTTGCTATAATCGTATTTTATTTGTCAAAATTTAGTTTTCTATTTAAAATATTTTGTTGTTAAAACTCATTAATATATTATTATCATTAATATATTTGAAATATTGGAATATTACAATTTGGAATAAAGGGCCTAGCCGGATGAGGTAGTCCTTCGAATTATTCAAACAGCCGTTGCGCCATTCATTTTTTGGTCAATTTTTCCCATTTACTTGCATTAATTTAATCATTTAATTGCATATAATTGAAATGATATTTGAGATTTCTTCCGTATTTTTTGGTTCAAAATGTTATTTACACAAAGTGAAAATACGCAAAAATTCGACAAATGCAGGTTTTTTAGAGAAATTAAAAAATAGCATTGATCATATTTTTAGACTAGCAACATACCAGAACTTTTTTTACGACAGCGCGTAAACGACAAAGACGGACTGAGGTACGAGGCAGCCGGCACAGTTCAAAAGGCTGAGTACCGATTACGTCAATACACATAGGAAAGTATTTTATTTTTCATTGTTTTTTTTATGAAATTACCAACGTATTTGTGAGATTCTTCCAATTAAAATGAGTCTAAATACGTCATAATTTGAGCCACATTTATTTATTTAAAGCGTGATCATAACTCGCAATGATATAGGTTATTTAATATAATATAATTTTTAATTATAAACGTAAGGGAGATTGCGGGCCGCTCGATGTTCGGGTTCGGGTCGGGTCGCAGAAAGTTACGCGGCCCGTCGCGTCGATTCCACTTCGAATTCGTCGGGCGGGTTCGAAAAGAATCGAACAAGTTCGGGCGAACGAGTTATTGCGATATCCGAGATTCAAATACTCTGCGTTCTTATGACATAGATAATGGTAATAATGGTTTTCTTTCTTAAGTTATAACGTGATTTCTAATATACCTGGTTTTTTTTATAACTACATTAGGTATAATCGGCAAACGTGTGCCTGCTCTTTATTTATGTTAAAGCTTGAAATAATGCACGTTTCATGTGAAAAACTTAAAAGACAATATTTCTGGCTTTTTAACTAATTTTCTCCGAGTGAACTTAGATATGTATCGATAATATATCATTACAATATCCTTACGGAGTTATATACACCTAGAAGGTTACAATATGGTAAAATATAGCAATAATTAAAAACGAAATATAAAAATAAACATTATACATATTATATTTCGTGTTTATATTTTATTCTGTATTATCTATAGGCTCTATATGTATAATTTTTTATTTTATATGATTTTATTTCAAGTTAATTTCTATTTTATTTTATATTGTATTTTGTATATTATCTTTTAAGAATTTGTGTAAGGTTAATGATAGTTAAGTATGTAGGTTACCTAACAGTTAATAAAAACATCACCTGCTAAAAAGGTATCATAACTTATTACCAGGTTGTCAATACTTTCTTATAATTTTTTCACGTGAAACGTGCATTATTTCAAATTTTAATACAAATGGAGATCATGCACATGTGTGCCAAATATACCTAATGTAGTTATAAAAAAATCCAAGTACATATATTAAAAATCACATTATAAGTTATGAAAGAAATACGTACCATTATTATCATTATCTATTTCATAAGAACCCAGAGTTGATTTTCGGGTATCGTGATAACACGCTCGCGCGGTCTTGTTCTATTCTTTTAGAAGCCGCCCGACAAAGGTGAGTCATGGGCCGCCGGTGTGTCTGATGTATCGCGTACCCGACTCGAGTCCGCTTGAGCTCGCTCGACGCCTCGACTGTCTGTCCTGTCAGTGCCCCGACTTGACGATTCGTACGCCTGAAACATGACTGTTTCGCCTGATATTTTCTAGTGCACCCTGGCTGTATTATTATTATTATCCGATTTATGCCGTGTTTGAGCTTATTTTGATTGGGAAAACATTTTCAATCGATAGGTGATGATATCATTATGGTAACGTTCATAATAAGTAATACATATTGGTTTTAGTTAGTAAATGCCAATACGCTGTGCGATACAATGTTGCCTCTGATGCTGAATCACGACCGTATCGAACGTCACGTCGCGTTGTGTGCCTCCTAGAGACAACAATGTAAGCGTTTCACCATCATTTATTAATAGCAATTAAATGTTTGTTACGATTCAGAATTCTGCCATGGAAATGTTATCAATCGACTAGTAAATGGTTTGCTGATGAATACAAGTCTAAACACGCAACAAATCAGATAAGTTGGAGTACAGGCATGCCCAACGCCCAACTCGGCGGCTGAAAAAGTTAAAGAGGGTAATAAAAAATTCTGTCTAGAATTGTCTAGACATTGTGTCTGGGCCTGTGCAACGATCGTTTGGAACATTGTCAGTTTCGAGTTATTTATTGGCGTGTTTAGCTCTTAGAATTAGTTACGGATTTGGGTACGGTTGAAAGTTAAGTGTCCTCTTTCGTTTCGGGAAAACAAACCAGCCGTACCCCCAGTCAATGACAACTGACGCATCGCAGGCCCACACTCAGCGGAAAGGCGACACCAGTTTGGGGACAGATACCTGAACAAGGGACCCTTGTTCATAGGCTTGTTTTATTTACGAGGCTTGCGTGAGAAACAAAATCACGGATTTAGTAGGCGTACCACATAATTTGGATTACGCCCCGAACTGGTGATTGGTCCCTTGGTTATCCCTACCAAAGAAACGATCTCTTCCCGAACTTTGGTAGGGAATTGTAGGAGAAATAGCGAGCAGAATCTTACGAGCTTGAGAAGGAGTCGTACAAGGCGTTTTAAACCGATATTCGAAGTTGAACGTGAGCGGGAGTTACGAATTGAAGTGTGGCGTGCATTCTGAACTGTCATTCGTCATCAATTTGAACTTTCATTCGTCATCTATTTGAACTTTCATTCGTCATCGATTTGAACTGTCATTCGTCATCGATTTGAACTTTCATTCGTCATCGATTTGAACTTTCATCCGTCATCGATTTGAACTGTCATTCGCCATCGATTTGAACTTTCATCCGTTATCTATGTGAACTGTCATTAGTCATCTATGTGAACTTTCCTTGCGAACTTTCTATGAACTTTTCTTACGAACCATCTCATGAACTTGTATTACGAACTTTCTATGAACTTTTCTTACGAACCATCTCATGAACTTGTATTACGAACTTTTTATGAACTTTTTATTGTGAACTCATGAACTCTATGTGAACTATCATTCGTTAATTATATGAACTTTCTTTCGAACCTTTTATGAACTTCCTTTCATTATTTCTATGGACTTTCTGTGATCTCGTCACGAACACTTCAGTGAACTTGTGTTATGGACTGAACTTTGAACTGTAGAACCTTAGACGTTACAAGAGTTTATGACAAAGTGTGTGATTTGTGTACACATTCTTGTGCAACCCAGAGCGTTTGATTGCTCTTGAACCAGCAGCAATCTTGGACTTGACAACGCTCTAAACAAATTCAATGACTCTGAGAAAAGTAAAAAATTCAATGACTCCAAGAAAAATGAAAAACTTAATGACTCCGAGAAAAATAAAGAACTTAATGACACTGAGGAAAATGAAAAATTGAATAACTCGAAGAAAAATGGAAAACTTAATGACTCCGAAAAAAATAAAGAACTTACTGACTCTGAGGAAAATTAAAAATGTAATAACTCTCAGTTAATAAGCAGTCTGCAATGCTTCTTAAAAATGAAATTAATCATGTAGGGATTGATCAGGTGTTTCTCTCTATATTAAAAAATATTTAAAAATCCTTTGACAAATTCTATTTTGTGGCGTCAGGATGTACTGCTTTCGATATTCCATCACAGTTTGTGTAGTCTATATTATTTCTCCTCTTTGTTTCTAGATAAAATTTAATTATGATCCTCCATTAGTTTATCGCCCCGTTCAGCGGTATCATTGACCACATTCAGTCCATGTTTCAGTCAGACTGCTTATTATTCATAATAACTTCTTTTTCCGATATTAGAACTGTTTTTTTGTAGATTGGAGCGTATTAATGAATTTATTTAAGGGAGTTGAGAGACTTCCAGGATTGCAAGGGTGCTGGATTCACCTTCTCAAACACGGGGTTTTCCACTAGTCAAAAACGCTAGATAAAAGATCGATCTAGGGCACTATCTGCCGCAAAAGTCCCATTTTTTCGTTTACGAGGCGTAATTTGCATTATTCGGCAGCATGTAGCTATAAAAATAGCTACATGCGCAGTTGTATGCTTCCGAATAATGCAAATTCCGCCCCTTAATATCTCGGTCAGTTATGTATATATGAAAAAACTCTTCAAACAAAAGTTGTAGTATATAAGGAGGTGGATATAGTTTCAAAGAAAAAACAATTTTTCAAAGTTATTATTTAAAGTTTTTAAGGTCACGGATGTTTTTTCTGTCAACAACTGTTTATACTATATATGGACTCTTAAAGAGAAAAAAGACAAATTCAACGATATATCATAACGTCTATTTATGACAAGATTTAAAAAATTCAAAATTTTCAAATTTGCTGCGCCTCATTTTCCCATGATCCAAACGGCCCCAAAATTTTTCCAGAACATTTTCTCAACATTTGTTGCAATTCTGGTTTACGGGACCAAAAAAATGTCATGGTCGAAAAATAAGGTCAACCCTAATGTTACATATACGTAAATTACGAGAAGCAGTAAAAAATGCTTAACGTCGAAGACGAAAATCCGGGTAACTAACACTTAATATGTACTACATTCCACGTTATTAGAATAATTGTAGTTTAATTATGATGAATATCAACATTTATTATTTACACCTATAAACGCCACTGTCTCGGAAGGAAATGGACATTTGAGAGAAGCAATGAAATTAGAACATCATTGCGAAAAAAGATGAGTTTGCAATAACCTCAATATTCTATGAAATTCTATTATAATTATAATTATGACTGTATTTTTTTATTATAGGAAGACAGAAGATCAAATAAACTTATGTATGCTAGTAAAATCAATTTATATATATTATACAATTTATTCTATTATTTGTTTAACAACTAATAAATCTATAAATTGTTTCAGAAACTAAAAAATACTTTCTGCATTTTCGTATTCTCCAATCAGTCCAAATAAATACCATCAACCGGTTCTCATATAACAATTTTTATTAATGCAATTATGACAGTAACAAAACGTTTCTATTTAAAATGAATACATATTTTGAACATAGTTTTTACATTTTTAATTTTTTGCAAGGTTAAAAATGTAATTAAAAAAGTAATGAGAAATAAAAATAAAAATCGCTGCACAGGGATTCGAAGGCTAGCTCCAGATTGCGATTCATACGCTCGACGGCTCGACAGCCGAATTTCAGTTTCGTTTCTGTAGAGCAATACAACACGGCAAGTGCTAAAAATAGATTGTGCCTGGCGCAACCGCACAAGCAGCGCACACGGATATAGTAGAGGTACGCTCGTGTGTGTAGCGCGCGGGCGCGTTGGGAAAGGAACGTTCTGTTTCTCACTCCAGGCACAATATATCCTAGAGGGCGTAAGAGAACACCGAAAAATTCGAGGGACACCAACTCCCATAAGGCTGGCAGTCTTTAATAGTATCTCGTCGGTGACAGGGGCTGGCAGTCTTTACTAGTATCAGAGAGGAAATGAGAGTGCTCACGCCCGGGGATTGGCCGTGCCGCTTTTGTCTCCACATCATGTTTAGCCTGGAACAGCTCCTACATCATCTTTAGCATGGAACAGAACCTACATCATCTTTAGTAGGAAACTGAACCCACTTTACTGTTAGTACATCTGTGGCCTGAATCGGAACTAGCATCAACCAAAACTTCGTGCGCCATTACCGTTCATTAGAAACTGCTTCGTACTTCGTATAACATTACCATTCGTCATAAATTGCTTTGTGCGATGTTACCATGACGAAGAATCCGTTGAATTTCGTATTATATTGATACGATGAGGAAAATTTGACGCAATAAAGTTTATTTTTTAATCTTGCCAAAGTAGTACATATCGGATCGGCACGTTCGAGTCCGACAACTGAGGCGTTATTGTTTTTCGATCGAATTCTTTTCTACTATTTATCTTAGATGTGAGACAATAATAAAGTCGCAGTAAATTGTTCGACGTTAAATCAGTGTATATTAAAATACACATGTAAAATAAATACACGAATATTTGTGAAATGAAAATACACGGGGTACCCGTGGCCGACCCGACCACGCATACGAAAATCCAGGAGTAGTCTTTCAAAATTGAAACCTCACCTTATATGTGTATCGCCGTATATAGAATATCGTTCGACGATCGTAGTGATATATCTGTAGAAACAGACTGTGTGGTACTGAACCATACCCCCTCCATAGCCTACTATCGCCCCTTCGTTCCTTTCCAACGCGCCCGCGCGCTACACTCACCAGCGTACCTCTACTGTATCCGTGTGCGCTGCTCGCACGCTGTTTGTGCGCTTGCGCCAGCCACAATCTATTTTTAGCACCTTCCATGTTGTATTGTTTTGCGGCAACGAAACTGAAATTCGGCTTTCGAGCCGTCGAGCGTACGAATCGCAATCTGGAGCTAGCCTTCGAGTCCCCGTGCAGCGATATTTCTTTTTCATTACTTTCTTTATTTTCATTCCTTTTTTTTATTTCATTGTTTAACCTTCCAGAAAATTAAAAATGTAAAAACTATGTTAAAAATATGTTTTCATTTTAAATAGACACGTTTTATTGCTATTATTCATTTTAATAGAAACGTTGTATTTATTTGGACTAATTGGAGAATACAAAAATGCAGACAGTATTTTTTAGTTTATGAAACAATTTGTAGATTTATTAGTTGTCAATTTTACAAGCATACACAAGTTTATTTGACCTTCTGTCTTCCTGTAATAAAAAAATACAGTCAAAATTATAATTATAATAGCATTTCATAAAATATCGAGGTTATTGCAAACTCATCTTTTTTCGCAATGAAGCTCTACTTTCATTGCTTCTCTCGAATGTCCATTTCCTTCCGAGGCAGTGGCGTTTCTAGATGTAAACAAAAAATGTTGACATAAAATGTATCATAATTAAACTACAATTATTCTAATCACGTGGAATGTAGTACATATTAAGTTTTAGTTACCTGGAGTTTCTTCTTCGACGTTAAGCTTACTGCTAAGTTTACTGCTTCTCCTAAATTGCGTATACAGGGTGAATTCGATAAAGCAGGACACCTAAATATCTCCGTTACTTTTCGTTGTACAAAAAACCTTCGTAGGACAAAGTTACACTGTTTGAAGGACCACATATAACGGTGTAAGGGGAAAAAAATTTCAAGGTCATTTTTATGAGATTCCAAGGTTATCGATGTTTTTTCAGATGGAATGATATATTTTCGATAACGTAATGTTGTAGCTGACAAAATAACGAATTCATGCATGTAACACAATATGACCTCCAAATGACCTTCAACCCAGAAAAATGGTATAAATAAAATTCAACGTGTAAGATTCATTTGATGTATTTCTGTTACGCCAAATGTTCAAAAATATTCCCTTGAGCTGCTATACATTCATTCAGCCGTGAAGTTACAGAACGTACTGCTGTGTAATTTATTTCTGAGGAAATCGACGCACAAGCCTGGACGATTCTTTCTTTCATGTCGTCTATAGTCGTTGGTGGTTCACTATAAACATCGTCTTTCAGTTTTCCCCATAGATAAAAATCAAGGGGTGTAAGATCTGGTGAGCGAGCTGGCCATAATACGGGTCCGTTACGTCCAATCCAACGATTTGGAAACTTGTTATTTAAGAATTGTGTTACGACACGGGAAGAATGGGCCGGATATCCGTCATGTTGATACCACATATTTTCATGAATGTTCAAGGGTGTATTTTCCAGGAGAATTGGTAACGATTCTCGTAAAAATGCAATGTATTTTTCTGCATTTAATGTTCCGGTAATAAAGTGAGGCCCAATTATTTGGTTATCTAAAATTCCGCACTAAACATTGACGGACCATGGTCTTTGTTTGTCGACTGTCCGTAACCACCGCAGATTTTCAGATGACCAATAATGCAGGCTTTTTAAATTTATTTGCCCGTGATTTGTAAACGAAGCTTCATCGGTAAATAATACTTGATTAAAAAATGCTCTATCGTTTATCAATTGTCTCAATCCCCACTGGCAAAAGTTTACACGATTTACAAAGTCTCTACCATGAAGTTCTTGATGAATTGATAGGTGAAAGGGGTGAAATTTGTGTTCCTGGAGTATTTGCACTACACAGTTTTGACTAATGCCACTTCCTCGTGCGATTTGTCTCGTACTAGCATGAGGGTTTGTATTCACTGCTGCCAGAACATTAATTGTGTTTGCTTCATTCCTTACAGTCCTCACCTTTGTACGTTTTTTATTTTCGACACTACCAGTTTCACGGAATTTATTTAACAAATTAGAGTAAACGGAAACTGATGGACAATTACGATTAGGAAATCGGTCCTTGTACAACTGCACGGCTTCTCTTAAACACTGTCGACTTTCTCAATGAATGAAAATCATATCAATCTTATCTCCCTTCGAGTAACCCATTGTGAAACGTTCATCGATAAATTGATCGAGAAATCTTAGAAACTGTGGAAATCTGATAGCAAGAAGGTCTTCCGAGTAATTAGTAGTGGATAAACACGATTCTGTACGAACGTATAGGTGAAGGCAGTGGCGCACCCAGGATTTAATCTTGGGGGGGGGCCGAGTTGAACGGACAAAATTTTGTGGCCTGGTGCAAGAATTGCTAATGTACAGTTAGCGCGTTGTAACTAGTGATAATAATATGAAATACAATGAATGATCTTTTTTTTCGTTTTTTAGCCAAAATATCCCCTAACGATACCCAGGGCTGTTCCACGATTTTGCTTTTAGAAGCTAAACATGTTTTACATACAGGGAACCGGATTAATATTCGGGCGCTCCAAAAAGACGATAACTTTTTTAATATTGTACTATACGATTTGAACTTTTTTGGGAAGCTAGAGCAATAAGTTTACTACAGGATGTGTAAAGAAATTTTATTAAAAATTGCAATTGATCGTTATTGTACAAATAATACTAAAAGTTGCATTTTACAACTTTTTTATGTGGGCCTATATTGAAAATTTAAAAAATACGTTTTGTAAATCTGTGTCAATTAAAAATATTCTGAAAATTTCGACAAAATCAGTCGGCGTTGCAATGAGTTACAAACGTTCAAAGATGGTAAAAATTGCATTCCCACATCAACCGATTTCGATGAAACTTTCACAGAGCATGTAATTGACATAGACCTACAAATTTTTTAAATTTTCAATATAGGCCCACATAAAAAATTTCATCAATTGCAATTTTTGAAAAAATTTCTTTTCACATCCTGTAGTAAACTAATTGCTCTAGCTTCTCAAAAAAGTTAAAATCGTATAATACAATATTTAAAAAGTTACCGTCTTTTTTGGAGCGTCCGAATATTAATCCGGTTCACTGTATGTGTTACCATAGTTATTTAAGCTTTCTAATATTGTCTGAGATAAGTTTTTTCCTGTAGTATTTGTTACAGGAACAAATTGTAAGAATTGTTCACAAAGCTTGCTATCATTTTCTTCGTCTATATACCTGACACACAAGGAAAGTTGCTCAGTGGTAGAAATGTCACAAGTTTCATCAGCAAGAAGTGAAAAACATTTCGCCGAATTAATTTTTTTAACCAAATGGTTCAAAATGACTTCATTACAAGCATTTATGATTTGATTTTGTATGTTCCAGCTAATGTAGGTAGCGTTTTTAGCAGCATGTTTAAAATGTTCAGTGAGGTTCTCATCGCCCGCATCGACTCTCATTCTTAATAAAGCTCGAAAATTGCCTTCATTAGCGATTGGCTCCTGTTCAAATGAAATTTCTCCATAATCGCGATGTCCTCTCAAAGGTATATTTTGCCGACCACATAAAATTATTGTTTTTATAATCGGTTCCAATCGTTTCCGGTTAACTGCAGCTTGTGATATCTTGCTTGCGTCAATTTGTCGATCAACTGAAAGAATTTTCCATCTCTAATATTTTGTAGTTTTTCGTAAGTCTCATAACAGCTTCTACGTGATATTTTGTGTTTTGATGCTTATTAAATTTATCAACGGCTTTCTTCCAGTTGTTATATCCTTGTGTAACATGGGGAAAGGTCAGGCCCTTTTCCCATTAACCATCCAATAGCCCAACTATCAGGGTAGCCAACCCACGTATACAAAACTCATGATTCGAAAATTCATTTTTTTAATTTTTGGCCACGTTTTGGAGTAAATCGACCACTGTGCGGCGCAGCGGCGCGGTAGAACACCAATACTGGCGCGTACACGGCCGCAGACGCACAACAATAGGCAGAATTCAGTATTCTAGTATTGGCAGTTTTTGCAAATATCTTGGAACCCAAGCAAGTGCATACCTTATATGTATAGGGTAAAGTTGTTCAAAATGTTGAGTTTTACATATAAAATATCCAAAAATCATCGAAATCGTAGAGGAAGCAGATATTCTACAGTTTGACCAATTTTCCAGTGTCATTATTCTTGGGGGGGGGGGGACTTGGCCCCCTGCCCCCCCCCCCCCCCTGGGTGCGCCACTGGGTGAAGGTATATCATAATTGTCCTCCTGTCAACACCGAATCTATTATTATGTTGTGTATTGCGATACATTTGAATGTATAGCAGCTCAAGGGAATATTTTTGAACATTTGGCGTAACAGAAATACATCAAATGAATCTTACACGTTGAATTTTATTTATACCATTTTTCTGGGTTGAAGGTCATTTGAAGGTCATATTGTGTTACATGCATGAATTCGTTATTTTGTCAGCTACAGCATTACGTTAACGAAAATATATCATTCCATCTGAAAAGACATCGATAACCTTGGAATCTCATAAAAATGACCTTGAAATTTTTTTTCCCTTTACACCGTTATATGTGGTCCTTCAAACAGTGTAACTTTGTCCTACGAAGTTTTTTTGTACAACGAAAAGTAACGGAGATATTTAGGTGTCCTGCTTTATCGAATTCACCCTGTATACGCAATTTAGGAGAAGCAGTAAACTTAGCAGTAAGCTTAACGTCGAAGAAGAAAATCCAGGTAACTAAAACTTAATATGTACTACATTCCACGTGATTAGAATAACTGTAGTTTAATTATGATACATTTTATGTCAACATTTTTTGTTTACATCTAGAAACGCCACTGCCTCGGAAGGAAATGGACATTCGAGAGAAGCAATGAAAGTAGAGCTTCATTGCGAAAAAAGATGAGTTTGCAATAACCTCGATATTTTATGAAATGCTATTATAATTATAATTTTGACTGTATTTTTTTATTACAGGAAGACAGAAGGTCAAATAAACTTGTGTATGCTTGTAAAATTGACAACTAATAAATCTACAAATTGTTTCGTAAACTAAAAAATACTGTCTGCATTTTTGTATTCTCCAATTAGTCCAAATAAATACAACGTTTCTATTAAAATGAATAATAGCAATAAAACGTGTCTATTTAAAATGAAAACATATTTTTAACATAGTTTTTACATTTTTAATTTTCTGGAAGGTTAAATAATGAAATAAAAAAAAGGAATGAAAATAAAGAAAGTAATGAAAAAGAAATATCGCTGCACGGGGACTCGAAGGCTAGCTCCAGATTGCGATTCGTACGCTGGACGGCTCGAAAGCCGAATTTCAGTTTCGTTGCCGCAAAACAATACAACATGGAAGGTGCTAAAAATAGATTGTGGCTGGCGCAAGCGCACAAGCAGCGTACGAGCAGCGCACACGGATACAGTAGAGGTACGCTGGGAGTGTAGCGCGCGGGCGCGTTGGAAAGGAACGAAGGGGCGATAGTAGGCTATGGAGGGGGTATGGTTCAGTACCACAGTAACACGGTTCTGACATCACTGGTTCTAGTGAGCGACGACCTTTATGTTCCCCCTTTTGGCCCCAAATACGCCGCGGGTCACCACTGATTTAAACAATTATTTTAAAAATAAATTATTATTGAAATAATAATTCAAATAATGAATATAGAAACAAATTATGAACATTTATTTATTTAAACAATTATTTGAACGATTAATTATTGAAATAATAATTCAAATAACGAATGTAGAAATAAGTACTTCATCATTAAATTAATTTCCAAGATATAAAATCTGTGTTTCTTCGAAATCTTCCGGCTTTTTTATTTTTTACAACTGGAGTTTGCAACAAAGGCTCGAGAAAAATTAAAATACTTCTATGAATATAATTTATATTATTAGAGATTTGTATATTAGTTACATATTTTATATAAAACAATATAAACTGTTTGTCCTAATCTTGGCCAATGATGATGTAGGATCTGATCCAGTCTAAAGATGATGTAGGATCTGATCCAGGCTAAAGATGATGTAGGATCTTGTCCATGCTAAAGATGATGTAGGAGCTGATCCAGGCTAAAGATGATGTAGGAGCTGATCCAGGCTAAAGATGATGTAGGATCTTGTCCATGCTAAAGATGATGTAGGATCTTGTCCATGCTAAAGATGATGTAGGAGCTGATCCAGGCTAAGTACTAGAGTAGGGGGCAGCACTAGTATGGGCACGGCCAAAACCCGGGCGTGAGCACTAGGGCTGCAGGCGAGCTCAGAAATGCGAGCCGAGCTCGAGTCGAGTCGAGCCGAGACCCGCTTGGTCGAGTCGAGTCGAGTACTCGCACGAAGCGAGCGGCTCGCACGATGCGAGTAGCTCGCATCAATGCAAGCTACTCGCATCGAAGCGAGCTACTCGCATCGACGTCATCGGCTCGCATCGGTTGCGAGCCGCTCGCATCGATGCGAGTGCTCGACAGTGCTCGACTCGACTCGACCAAGCGGGTCGAGCTTAGCTCGGCTCGCATTTTGCGAGTACTCGCGCAGCCCTAGTGAGCACTCTCATTTCCTCTCTGCTAGTATCTCGTCGGTGGATGTACTAACAGTAAAGTGGGTTCTGTTTCCTGCTAAAGATGGTGTAGGTTCTGTTCCATGCTAAAGATGATGTAGGAGCTGTTCCAGGCTAAACATGATGTGGAGACAAAAGCGGCACGGCCAATCCCCGGGCGTGAGCACTCTCATTTCCTCTCTGATAAGAGTTTTCTCCCCCTGGGCCAGTTGAGGCTGGTTGAGGCACTGATATATATACTATGGATACGAGATTCCCATAAGCCAGCCGTACAGCAGTTGAAACATATTGAAGAGTGACTTTAGATGCAAGCGCTGCGAAGAGGACACCACTGTACTAACGGAACTAGCGCGAAGTTTGAAAGATTGAATTTACAAGGGACGCGTATTAATATAGCACAATAATACGAACTGCTTGTATGAAGGTTAAAATTTAAAAAACTGGTTGCAAAAAATAATATTCATGGAAATAGTGAAATAAATATATTTATATATAAATATAATATAAAAGAAACAGGAGTAATGATTATTGGAATTCGCAGAAAGTGAATAGTAATTTTAAAAATGTTTCTAAACATTAAACATTTAATGTTTAATGTTTCAACATTTTATTTTTTTTTATTTTCACTAAATATGCACGACAAAACACGATAAACAGTAAAATACACGCCTGCTCCAAACCACGCTGTAAACCAAAATGGTTAAAAATGGTCGTTCTCCCCAACGCGCAACTACATTGCGAACAACGCCACCTGAAGAGTGGCAAAGTGTAGAGCACTACGGGGGTGAAGAGGAGTACGGGGGAATATAGTACAGCGGTGTCCTCTTCGTAGCGCTGGCATGTAAAGCCACTTCAATATGTTTCACAGCATCTCGTATCCATAGTATATATATCAGTGGGTTGAGGCTGGTTGAGGCCGAAAATATTTGATCTATTTTGTAACTTGCTGAAACTTGTCTGTGATAGTAACGTGACAAACGTGGGTCAAAAGTAATTATTTCTCGGATAAATTGATATTTCATAAAATTAGCTTTATTTTTATACTTAGTTTACTCGTGTTAAAGAAAATTCCCAAAGTCACAATACAGAAAGACTGTTTTTCTGAAAAATGTTGAATTTCATAAACTAATGTGAACATTTGTTTTGTGAAACATATATTTATCACGATTGTAATCTCAACGTATGTATTTATAGAAATGATTTTAGATTTTTATGTTCGAAGTGTGCTTGTTGAGATTTAATTGGTTTGTAACCCATGGGTTAGGTTTATATGTTGTGTTGTTAACTCGGAGTCATATAAATCGAACATTGTTTAAAATAACAGATACTGCATATACGACAATAAATTTGAAAATTATTTCAGCAACCAATAAATGACAGTGCTAAATTTTTAAAGAGAACCAGAAAATTGTATTATAAAATAGTTTGCTGTATCAATTAACGATTAGTTCACTGTGGATAAGTATGTAAATAGAACGTTATATGTTAATTTCAGAAAAAATCAAGGGGTATGCATTGTTATGATAAGGACAGATTAAAGGACATACATTTCATTAAAAATGCAAAAGGAAGTAAACAATATAATAGCGGAATCATTGAAAAAGGCATATGATCATGACAGAACTGGAAACATTGGAAAGGCATATGCGTATTACACGGTCGTAGCAGAATTAAGTCCAGCGAAAAGACTAGAGATCGAAGAAGCTTTCGTTAACGTACTTTGTATGTTTATAATGTAAATACATTCGACGCTTTTGTAATACCAAAATGATAAATATCTATTTCTTAGGTCAATGGGGAATGCAGCTGGCGTGCGATCACAGATTCACAGATGTTGTTTTATGTTACACACGTTCTTTAGATATTTATCCGAATAACCCACGTATGTTAAATAACTTTGCGGCTCATCTTCTAAGGTAATTTGAAGTGGTGACTTGGGTAAATGTACAACTAGTTGATTTAAAATTGATTTTTTAACGTGACAGATATCATGACCGCTAAAATTCCATATAATGAGGATTAAAAATATATTGTTAAAGGAATAATGATCCAATAAGGGCAATAAGATATTTAAAAAGGGCTCTGCAAGCCAATCCGAATTTTCTACCAGCAGAAAGAAATTTACAAAATGCATTTAGTATGGCTGTAGATAGGTGGCACTTTCCGATGTTGAATGACAAACAAAGGAACAACGCGTTCGAACGTGCAATACGAAAGAAAATTTCTCAAGGATACAACACAGTATTAGATATAGGGACTGGAACAGGGTTATTAAGTTTGTATGCACAAAGTGCTGAAGCTAAAAAAGTTTACGCGTGCGAATATTCAGTGGCAATGATCAAAATTGCGGAGAAAGTATTTGAAAGTAACGATGCTAAAGATATAATTTTATTGCCGAAATTATCCACAGATCTTAGGATACCCGACGATATTACGGAAAGGTTTGTCCTTTGTTTATACAAGGGTGAGTCCGAAGAAACAGAACACTCAATTATCTCTGTTACTTTTCGTTGTACAAAAAAAACTTCTTAGGACAAAGTTCCACTGTTTGAAGGGCCACATTTAACGGTGTAAGAGGAAAAATTTTCAAGGTCATTTTTTCAAGATTTCAAGGTCATTGATATTTTTTTACATGGAATGAGGTACTTTTTAATACATCAATCTATGCAGCTGGACATTCGTTATAAAAAAGTACTAAACCATGTATGTCGAAAAGTTAGTAGTTCAGGAGATATTTCAATTTCAATAACTCTAAAACACCATTACCGTCGTACTAAGACGTTAGCGTTTACTTGCTACTGTAAATTGAAGAGTTAAATTAACGAATTGAAATTGAGGTTGAAATTGAAGAGTTGAAATTGAAAAATTGACGTTGAAAATGAAATTAACGAATTGAAATTGAAAAATTGAAGTTGAAAATGAAATTAACGAATTGAAATTGAAAAATTGAAGTTGAAATGGAAAAATTGACGTTGAAAATGAAATTGAAGATTTGAAATTAACGAATTGAAATTCAAAATTGACGTTGAAATTGAAGAGTTGAAATTAACGAAGTGAAATTGAAAAATTGAAGTTGAAATGGAAGAGTTGAAATTGAAGTTGAAATGGGAGAGTTAAAATTGAAGTTGAAATGAAAGTTGAAATGGAAATTTGACGTTGAAATTGAAGAGGTGAAATTAACGAAGTGAAATTGAAAAATTGAAGTTGTAATGGGAGAGTTGAAATGGAAAAATTGATATTGAAATTAACGAATTGAAATTGAAAAATTGAAGTTGAAACTGAAGAGTTGAAATTAACGAAGTGAAATTGAAGTGGAAGAGTAGAAATTGAAGTTGAAATGGGAGAGTTAAAATTAAAGTTGAAATGGAAAAATTGAAATTGAAAATGAAATTGAAGAGTTGATATTGAAATTGAAAATGAAGTTAAAGAGTTGATATTGAAAAATTGACATTAAAATTGAAATTGATGTTAGCGTTTACTTACTTGTGTAATGTCTTAGTACGACCGTAATGGTGTTTTAGAGTTATGTAAATTGAAATGTCTCGTGAACTACTAACTTTTCGACATACATAGGTTAGTACTTTTTTTATAACGAATGTCCAGTTGCATCGATTGATGTATTAAAAAATAGCTGATTCCATTAAAAAAAATATCGATGGCCTTGAAATCTCACAAGAAAGTGACGTTGAAAATTTTTTCTCTTACACCGTTACATGTGACCCTTCAAACAGTGGAACTTTGTCCTAAGAAGTTTTTTGTACAATGAAAAGTAACGAGATATTTGAGTGTTCTGTTTCTTCGGACTTACCCTGTAGTAATCGGTCTTGGTATAAACGTAACTACATTTGTTAAAGATATACATATTTGTTTACAGAGTGAAATTAATAGTCACCGAAACATTCGATGCTGGTTTATTTGGAGAACGTGTAATACCATCTTTGTTATGCGTTCACACAAATATCTTAGATCAAAACGGTATAATAATACCGATGAGCGCTACTCTTTACGTAGCTGCAGTGGAATGCGAATATTTAAGAAACAGGTCATCTGTAGTTTTCGATCAAGTAAAAAATTCCTGTCCTTTAAATTTTGATAATATATCTATATTATTAGACGATGAGTATTACGATACGGAGCATTTGAAAAATGTGAAAGTTAATTATATTACAGAGCCCAAAGTTCTTCTCACTGTAGATTTTAATGATATATCGAATTTACGAAAATTTAATGTGGATGGAGTAAAGAGTAAAATAAATGTAAAATGTGAATATGATGGTATTGTAGATGGTTTGGTGAGTTGGTTTAAGTTACACCTCGACGAAGAGATTACGATAGATACGTCGGATAGGAAAACCTGCTGGCAAACTGCTGTTTTCCCAGAGGTACCTACGCTGTTTAAGCAAGGAGATGTATTAACGATTCACGGAGAAATTCTAAAAGGGAAATTAAGATGTTCTTATACGACAAACGGTGCTGCGCGTACCGATTATGACAAGAAGAAATTTTTATATCATTTACCGAAAGAAGTTATAACATTTTTAAACGACTTTGAATATATAAAATTACTTACAGCAGTTAGTACGTCGCTAATTAACGAAGAGATCAATAGTATTTTGGATACATCTCCTTTTCCAGTTTACGGATTAATGTTACTCAAAGAGAATAAGTACAGTCAAATTCTATATTATAAAACTGAAAATAAGGCGCTTCGTCTCCTTATAGAAGAAGTCGCAAAACAGAATGGCTTTAGAGACAAGATCTGCATTATAGCAAAATACAATGCTATTAAAGTTTCTTTAGACACTATATTCGTTCACGATTTTGACATCAATGGAGAATTAAAAGATCGTGATCAGGAACACAGTCACGAATTCTTTAGGTATACAATTTTCAATACTTACCGTTTGCCTTGTTAATAGAATTAAACATTTTATATTGCACTTTACAGATGTATGCTGAAACCGAATGGAATTTTATTACCCGAACAAGTATTCCTTGTCGGTCAACTTGTGTTTTCCGAAGACTTTCCAAATATGGTTTATGTTAAAGATGAAAATTTACAAGGAGGGTCAACGCTAATGTTTAATACACCAAATTCTAAAGAGGTGTTTATTAAGGAAAAAATATAGTGTATAAGGATGTTATGTAAGTGGTAGTATGCGAGAAAAAGTAGTAATTCAACATTAGAATAAATTTCACATGAAATATTCATAAATTATACAGAGTCCCACGCAGGCTGTACAACAGGCTGTACCTCCTAAACGGCCGGAAATAGAGGAAAATGTTATAAGAAAAAGTTGAATGGCATCGAACAGTGCATACTACGCAACTAATTTTATGCACTTTTGTGCATCGGTGCATCAGAAAAATGCAACTGCACTTATTTTTAAATGGAAACCTACATTTTTGACTACACCAATCGGTACAGTTTGTTGTGCACTACATAAAAGTACTAAAAGTACTAACATACTTGTGCCCTGAACTTATTCGTTAGGAAGTTATCGAAGCTGAAATACTTGCCAAGACCAAAATAATTCAGTGAACTTTTAGCTTCGATAACTTTCTAACAAATAAGTTCAGGGCATAAGTATGTTAGTACTTTTATGTAGAGCACAACAAACTGCATCGATTGGTGCGGTCAAAAATGTAGGTTTCTATTAAAAAAAAAAGTAGAGTTGCATTTTTCTGATGCACCGATGCACAAAAGTGCATAAAATTAGTTGCGTAGTATGCACCGTCTGATGCCATTCAACTTTTTCTTATAACATTTTCTTCTATTCTCGACCATTTAGGAGGTAGCCTGTTCCAGTTGCGTGGGACACCCTGTATAATACAGTGACTCGAATTAATATTCGGACGCACTAAAGAAGACAATAACTTTTTAAATATTCTACTATACGATTTGAACTTAAGGCAAGCTAGAGCAATTAGTTTACTACAGGATGTGAAAAGAAATTTTTTCAAAAATTCTAATTGATCGGAATTGTAGAAAAAATACTAAAAGTTGCATTTTACAACTTGTTTATGTGGGCTCATGTTGAAAATTTTAAAAGTACGTTTTGTACGTCTGTTACTTTTTAATAGAACTAACAAGTCATCCTCAATAACGTCATCTAACAGTATCATTTAAGATTACAATGTAAAAGAAAATTTCTATGCTTTCTTTTGATGCAGCACAACTATTTAAAATCCTATTAATAGGCTTCCAGTAGGTAAAGTGTTAAAAAAGTTATCGTCCTTTTTGGAGCGTCCAAATATTAATCCCAGTAACTGTATATACGCAAACGATTTGGATTCTGCTGTATCTGTTTTTATTTACCATCTTTACTTAACGCTAGTATCACACGCATACATATATTAGATCAATTTTTTACTCGTTTCGCTTTTACCACCAATTACATGATATTCCGTACATATAAAATAATCAAATTTATTCAGTGAACCCAGTTACAAATTTTCATTTTTATAGAGATTTAATAGCTATCAAAATATACGGAACGGTTTTGATAGTACAAATTCGTATGGAATTGCTCAGCATATTAATGAATTTAAGGTAAAATAATGTCCGCCATTGTAAAAAACTCTGCTTCATGAATTTATCTATTAACTCTCTGTATGTTACAGATAAATCAACTTTTTGATTTAAATTCGAGTTTATATCTACACGAACCTTTATCCGATATAAATATGTTGATAGAAATGAAAGAAAACGAAATTACAGAACGCATAGTAAATTTCGGCAAAATAAGTGCGACTACTAATCGACCATTGCCGAACGCATTGATTTGTTGGTACAAAGTCAAATTAACATTGAACTACAATTACGATACAAAAAGAAATGGGTCTTTTATGAATCACACGGCAATATTATTGGAAGATGAATTAAAAACCACTGTCCTACAAGGTAACGAAGTATACATAAAAGTTCAACAAATCGAGGGTGTTGTGCGCATAAAAGTGAAGTGATAATATAATATGAAATAGTATAATTGAAATGTACATTTGTTTTACACGTTTTAATACTATTCTGTCCATATATATATATATATATATATAAAAACAATAACTTTCGCTGTTAACGAAACTAAATTGGCTGTTAAACGAATTATTATGTAGTACAAAAAATTATTTTATAAAAATAAAAATTTATAATTTACTCTTCGTGTTGTTCTTCAGAACGTTACATACATGCGGTGCCACCCTTTCAGGATAATTATTATGTACATCGTGAGATCCTTTCACAACGACTACATCAAATTCACTCTTCTTTTCTATTACGCTTCTTGCTTTCTCTACCATGTCGTTCAGAGTATCTATTCTAGACGATCTGTCTGCCACGATAATTAAGATTGGAATTCTGAACTTCTTCCAGAACTCTGCGCATATTTGCATGGTAAATACTGGACGTACCATTATTCTCAATCTGGGATCACGATTATATTTATATAAATTCCCAACTTTTGTAGTTGCACGCGTAAACATAGCTTCTGCAGCATCTGCAGTTAACGCCTCTTTCCTTTTATACTGTAACGCATATATTACTTCTTCTTTAGTATATAGTTTTTCTCCAACATTGCCGTAAGCGCTCAAATTATACATTTCTCGAGTAAAAGAGACAGCATCCTTAAGCGCAAGAGGCATAAATCCATCTATAGCTATGATTCTTTCGAGCCTTTCAGGATATAATATACCAAAATAAGTTCCTATTTGTGCACCAAAACTATGCGCTAAGTAAATACAAGTTCTCCATTTTAAAGCATCCAAAACTAGTAATATTGTATAAACGTAATCAAAGAATTTCAATGGTAGTCCAGAAGGAAACGGGGACGACAATCCATGTCCCGGTAAGTCTATGCTTACATACTGGTATTCTTGCGGAAGAAGTTCTATTAATCTGTCAAACGATCCAGCATTGTCTAAGATACCGTGTACTACTAAAATTTTCTTCTCTTTTAGAGAATTATAGACTTTTGCAGCAACATGTCCCCATGGCACAGATAATTTCACTTCTGTGAATTGCTTTTTCAATTGGCTCATGATAATACACAATATCTATCAAATAAAACACTCCACTGATTTTTTTTACTTTCCTCAGAACTACAAACGAGTAACTTTGATATGTATTGTTACTTTCAATAATATGAGAAGATAGCAACAGAAGTAATATATATACTTATTGGAAATCCAAGGTTCAAAGTCATTCAAATATTGCAACTCATGTTTCCCACTCGAGTGGCCACTGTAAAATAAATTATATAATATGCAAATTGTATTACATTGTACATTTTATTCTAGTAATCCATGTATATGCAATGTATCACACATTTACTAAAGCTATTCGATAGTAATAGCTATTTTTCACCAAAATGTATAATATTATAGTCAAATAAGATTGTAATTACGATCTTTTGCAAATGAGAAGGTAATAAAAAGCATTACAGTTTCATTATGTAACAAAAATTTATTTTGAGCCATGTATCATAAATTTGTTTACCAAATTTTTTAAATAACACCAATATTAATGATATGTATATACTATTTAGCTGGTACTAAAATGTACATAAATATTTAGGTATGTATTCAGTGGTTATATTACATGTAGTTCACATATTATGTAAATCATTTCCGGCATCGTCTGATTCACAATTTCATCAAATGTCAAATGTTTACATCAAATTCTCAAAAGTTATCGTTTTTGTGACAGTTTATAAACAGCAATAAATATGGAACTACTATCGAAACCAAAGAGGATTAGATAGAGGTGAAAGTGCTGCGGCCACTTTTACAGCGCCATCTATTATGTGAAATACCGAACTATACGTTGCAGTTCTATTCAGCTTATTTCCCTTCTTATATTTTTCTTGTACACGCCGACTGAAATATGTACGCCATTTGTAATCAAATAGTTGTGAGTGGTTCATTGCTTCCTATATTTCCAAGTATTTTTGGTTTTGTGTTTTCGAAATTAGACAAAAATGCCTATACATTGTTGCATTTGGAAGCAAAAAGTGGAGCAGAACGTTCGTAGTTTGTTTAATGTTGCGGATAGATAGATAAGTTCACCCCTTCTAGGTTAGAATAATTATATAGAGGGTAAGAAACGGATTGAACGTACTAGTGAAATAAGAATTAGGCGTATTAGGTATAGTTGTCTGTGTATTAGAATTAGTTTTGTATGCGTATAGTAAAAGATGTAAGTGACGTTGTGATCCGTCTAATTAAAGGTGTGCGAATCTCGATGGCGGAAATGCAACGACACAGGTGCCGTAATGCATAGTCAAGCCAAGCGAGTAAAGATAGACGCAAGTCGTCTATCTTAGGCCGCTAGAAAACCTCAATAAGTGGAGGGAATATTTCCCAGATATGAAGGTTTAACAAGCACGGGGGGACCGAAGAGTCCACCCGGGGCCGTCAGGCTACCGGAAGAAGTCACGAGATTCGCTAAACCCCAAAAGAGGAAAATAATGTTTGAAAAGCATTATCCCATAATTATGCCGTCGAGAACAGATGCTCCTGTAAAAAAGGGATTTAAGACCCCTTGAGAAGGATCAGCGGTCACGCGCCAGCGACTACGTTTTTATACGATAACAGGGAAATGGAGGGGTCTCTATCGTTGAGATACCTGCGAAGAATCCGCGGTGCAAGCTCAGTATAACGTCAGCCAGCGTACAGTCTAAATCAATATTTGTACCGTAACATTTTGGTGCCGAAACCCGGGACTTATTACCGTTTGAGTGAAGCAAGACATTCTTGTGAAGGTACTTGTGTTGATCGAAGGAAGAGGTACGAAGCTGACGAGGCAATGGCGCCAGGAAAACGCAAAACTCCTGCAACAGAGAGATTGCAAGCTCCATCCTCGACGAAGAGAGCTCGTACACAAAAAGGAGCAGCAGCTGTCGTGACCGCCCCGGAAACCGTTGGCAACGGACCTCAAGGCGAGGATGAGGATCGTCAACAACGGCGAGCTTCTTCAGGCGCTCCGCCGGAGGTTGCGATCACCGGAGGATGGGCCGACCCTCAACAGGAGTCATCCACGGCACGAGGAGGTGGCGACTTCGAGAACTGGGTAAGCAGCACGCCGCTTCCGTCTCGAAATCAGCGTGAGCACGACCGTCCGCGAGAGTTAGACCCAACGATACGAATTGTAGAGGCTATCGAGTCTACGTTGCGCACCGTCCGCGAAGGAACGATAGGGGAATCGAGCTTACGCATCGCGAACCGACTATCTTCAGCCGGAAAATTGCCTGAGTTTTCGGGAAACCCGTTAGAATGGAGGAATTTCAAAGAAGCCTACGAGGTAACCTCAGAAACGGGTGCGTATAATGAACGCGAAAACATGGCTAGGTTATTCACCGCTTTAAAAGGAGAGGCACGTGAGTCAGTTAGCAGCTTGTTCGCAATAGGGCGCGACGCGTCATCGGTTATGCGCACATTAGAGCTAAACTTCGGGAACAAAAATTTGGTAGTCCAAAAGATCGTGAGTGACGTAAAGGAATTACCAGATGTAAGCTCTGGTAAAATGAGCATAACCAAGTTTGCGACGAAACTGCAAAATGCTGTCACTGCCTTACGTTCTCTCGATCTCGTTGGATATTTACACAGCCCCGATTTAACACAGACTGTGGGAAATAAAATACCATCGGCGCTGAAGTACGCGTACAATAAATATTCCGCGGAATCGTCTCATGATAAGCCGGAATTGGAAAAACTAGCAGACTTTTTATGTAAGGAAGCAGAGCTCGCGGAAACAGTAGGACTATTCAATATTGAATCAAACGCTGGGACATCGTCTCAAGAAACGATTCCAAAAAGGCAACCTAGGCCAAAAGGGCGGAGAGCCGCGACGGGAAGGGCGTACGATATTAACGTGGTAGAAGGTCGAGAGGGGCGAACTGATAAATGTATGTTCTGTAACAGAGAAAATCACACGTCAACGGAATGTAGAAATTTCGCACGAGAAACATTAGCACGTCGATGGTACTTAATAAAAAAAATCAAATTGTGTTTCAAGTGTTTCCGGAAAGGACACTCACGTACAAAATGCAATGGTAAGAACTGTACTAAATGTGGAGGTTCTCACCACACACTTCTTCACAATACCAAATTCGATAAAAAACTACGGGACTCGAGGCCGGAAGCAAATAGCCGAGAATCAGGAACTCTGGGTTCTAATATCGACTCACGGAACATAGTTAATAGCGACTCATGACTAATAAAGGGAAGTACATTGTTAAAAATACTGCCGGTACGGGTAGTAGGTCCAAATAAGACAATAAGTACGTTTGCCCTATTAGATGAGGGATCTACAATTACACTCGTTGACCAGAAAATTTTATATGACACTGGAGTAAAGGGGACGCGTGTAAACGTAACACTAAAAGGCATACACGCGCGGGAGAAATTAGTAACAAATAGCGAAAAGGTCGATTTCGATATTCAAGGAGAAGGTAATATACACGGAATTAGACAAGCTATCGCGATACGAAATTTACATCTGCCTATTCAAACACTATCTAAAGATATCGTTCAATACATCCAAAATAAAGAAAAAATAGATGTCAAATCGTATACAAACGCGCGGCCCGGGATTCTAATAGGACAGGACAATTGGAAATTAATAGTAAATCTGGAATTACGTGCGTTAGAGAACACGGACCTCGCGCTCTCCTATTGCTTATTAGGATGGACAGTACACGGACAGCAACAACAACGTACAGGGAAGCTAGTATCAAACAAATGCGCCGTACAACAAGCATCTTTTGACATTTCAGATAGCAAGGAAAGTATAGACCAGGACGAAAATCTCGATAAATTAATACGCAATTATTTTGAAATAGATAGTCTAGATGTGCGGGAAATGAAAAAAGAAGACGGTAAAAACAACCGCGCATTAAAAATTTTAAATGACACAAGCCGTCGCGAGGGAAACATATGGGAGGTAGGTTTATTGTGGAAAGAAAACCACGCGCGGAACGTGGATAGTAAAGTTATCGCGCAACAAAGACTTGTATCGTTAGAACGAAAACTAGATCGTGACCCGAACTATGCGGCTAAATATTACGCGGAATTAGATCGTGTTATAGATAGTGGATACGCGGTAAAGGTAACAACCGAGGTCGAGAGAGAAAAATATTGGTACCTACCGCATTTCGGGGTACAAAATATAAACAAACCGGGAAAGGTAAGAGTAGTCTTTGATGCTGCCGCGAAAACAAACGGTCTGAGTCTAAACGACCAACTCGAGGCAGGCCCAGACCTATTACAGTCATTACCGGGTATTTTGATGCGGTTTAGATTACATGAATTTGCCTTTAAGGCTGACATAAAGGATATGTTCCTCCAAATAAAGGTGAGAGAAAGGGATCGCGGAGCACAGAGGTTTCTGTGGCGCGGTAAAAGGAGAAGAGGAAACCCGGACACGTATGAAATGACACGATTAATATTTGGAGCGAAATCATCCCCGTGCAGGGCGTTATTCATCAAAAACAAAAATGCCGCAGTAAACGCCGAAACAGCTCCGGACGCAGCGAAAAGTATAGTTGATGATAGCTATATGGATGACTATATAGCCAGTCGGGGATCTATAGATGGGGCAAAAGAGCTTATCCGCGATGTAATCAGGATAAATCAAAATGGAAGTTTCAAAATGCATAGTTGGGCAAGTAATTCCGTACATATTATAAATTCAATTCCGGAGACACTTAGACAAAAAGAACAAGATGACATGCGCTTGTGCGACCGCGGGGGAGAGAGAGTTCTGGGTCTCCTTTGGAATACCAAAAAAGATGTATTACACTTTAATTTAAGTATGGCTAAAGTATCGGACAGTATACTCACGGGCGAAAAAAAGCCGACCAAACGAGAATTTCTCAGAATCATCATGTCCGTGTTTGACCCTTTAGGTTTTCTATCTCCATTTACTCTAAATTCAAAAATATTAATGCAAGAGATATGGCGCAGTGGCATAGATTGGGATCAGCCGTTAAGAGATGAGGAACACGTAGGTTGGGTATCTTGGCTCGAAGGGCTTCGCAAAATAAACAATCTCCGTGTTCCTCGTTGCTACACTCCAATCAAAAACGAAAGCATGAAAATACAATTACATGTATTTTGCGACGCTAGTTTGAAAGGCTACGCAGCAGTAGTATATTTGAGATTTGTCTCACGTGACGAATTCATACAAGTAGCGCTAGTCATGGCCAAAACCAGAGTATCCCCCTTAAAGCCGTTATCGGTTCCGCGATTAGAACTGCAGGCCGCGTTGTTAGGTGCAAGACTAGCCAAAACGGTTGCCGATGAGCTAAAAGTCAAAATAAGTGAGCGGTTTTTGTGGTCCGATTCTACCACTATCATTCGCTGGATAAAATCAGAACCGCGGACGCGAGAGGTGTTTGTAGCAAACCGTTTAGGTGAAATTGGAGAATTAACGTTGAGTTCCGAATGGCGTTGGGTACCGTCCTCATTAAATCCCGCGGATGACGCAACACGCTGGTCAAAAAAAAGAGATAAATATAAACGATCGTTGGTTCGCCGGTCCGGGATTTTTACATCAGGCAGAGTCGAATTGGCCGGTAGAAAAGGTTATGACCGCAGCTGAAAAATTACAAATTGACACCATCGAAATACGAAAGATAAACGCGTACGTCGTTCAAGGGTATGAATACTACATTCCATATGTCGCAAGATTGCTGGGTTGGCCGGGTTTATTGGTAGCCGCAAGACGCATCAAAGACGCTTTCAACCGCTGGAAAGGAAGACCCCGGTCTCGAATTACAACGGAAACAATCATATCGGCCGAAAAATATTGTTATCGCTCCATCCAGTCCGAAATGTTTGCAGAAGAACTAGAATCCTTGAGGGCGAAAAAAGACGTCAGCAAAAGGAGTAAAATTCTAGCACTAAAACCATACGTAGACGGAGAGGGAATACTAAGAGCCTGGGGAAGAATTACTAAAATGACTGAAGGGGAGTTTAACAATCACCCCATCATTTTAGACAGCAAACACCCCGCTACTAGACTGTTAATAGAAAATTACCACCGACGTTTTTATCACGGTAGCCACGAATCAGTCGTAAATGAAATAAGGCAACAATTTTATATAATAGCTATGAGACGTGCACTTCGATCATTAGTAAGTGGATGCGTAATATGCAAGTTGCGTCGGGCAAAACCATCGAATCCGATTATGTCAGCTCTCCCAGCTGGACGCGTAGCATACAGACAACGACCCTTTTGTCATTGTGGCGTAGATTATTTCGGTCCGATGCTCGTGAAAATAGGAAGACGCAGAGAAAAACGTTGGGGAGTACTTTTTACTTGTCTTACGACCAGAGCGATTCACTTGGAATTAGCTCATAGTTTGAATGCAAGCTCAACCATCATGGCCATACAAAGATTATCAGCAAGAAGAGGTTCGCCTCTGGTAATGTACAGTGACAATGGTACAAATTTCAAAGGAGCAAGTAAAGAACTCCGAGACGCGATTGCAACGGTTGAAAAAGATAAACTATACAATCACGCCCTGAAAAACAAAATAAAATGGATCTTCAATCCGCCAAACGCGCCCCACATGGGTGGAGTGTGGGAGAGACTAATTCGGTCCGTCAAAATTGCTCTCAACGCTATTTTACGTGAACAAGCCCCCAGTGAGGAAGTCCTTCAAACGTTATTGGTAGAAGTAGAACATTCGGTTAATTCACGCCCGCTAACGCATGTGTCCATCGACCCTCGCGATGACGAGGCGTTAACTCCGAACCACTTCTTAATAGGGTCATCGTCGGGAGAAATAAAACTAGGCAGGTACGACATTCAAGTAGCGTGTCCAAAAAAACAATGGCGAATTGCACAAGCCTTTGCTGATGCCTTTTGGCGCAGATGGTTGAGAGAATATTTACCAACGCTAATAACACGTCCAAAATGGTGCGAGTCGAAAGAATCGTTGCGCAACGGAGACATCGTCTTAATAGCTGACCAGAATACACCCCGCAACTTCTGGCAAATAGGAACAATAGTTGAAGTGTACCCTGGGTCCGATGGTGTAGTCAGGATAGCCAGGGTACGTACGGCAAAGGGCGAGTTTATGAGAGCAGCGCGGAAACTCGTAAAAATATTGTCCGGTCGAAAATAAAATTAAGTTGCTATTATTATTGTGCGATCGAAAATAAAATTATGTTGCGATTATTATTGTGCGATCGAAAATAAAATTAAGTTGCTATTATTGTTGCGATCAAAAATAAAAATGTAAGTTGCTATTATTGTAGAGGCTCGAAATGGAAAGTTAATATAACATTATTATTACTCTGTATGCGAAATGAAATAAAATTAAAGTTTAATTTGCGAGGGAGAATGTTGCGGATAGATACATAAGTTCACCCCTTCTAGGTTAGAATAATTATATAGAGGGTAAGAAACGGATTGAACGTACTAGTGAAATAAGAATTAGGCGTATTAGGTATAGTTGTCTGTGTATTAGAATTAGTTTTGTATGCGTATAGTAAAAGATGTAAGTGACGTTGTGATCCGTCTAATTAAAGGTGTGCGAATCTCGATGGCGGAAATGCAACGACACAGGTGCCGTAATGCATAGTCAAGCCAAGCGAGTAAAGATAGACGCAAGTCGTCTATCTTAGGCCGCTAGAAAACCTCAATAAGTGGAGGGAATATTTCCCAGATATGAAGGTTTAACAAGCACGGGGGGACCGAAGAGTCCACCTGGGGCCGTCAGGCTACCGGAAGAGTCACGAGATTCGCTAAACCCCAAAAGAGGAAAATAATGTTTGAAAAGCATTATCCCATAATTATGCCGTCGAGAACAGATGCTCCTGTAAAAAAGGGATTTAAGACCCCTTGAGAAGGATCAGCGGTCACGCGCCAGCGACTACGTTTTTATACGATAACAGGGAAATGGAGGGGTCTCTATCGTTGAGATACCTGCGAAGAATCCGCGGTGCAAGCTCAGTATAACGTCAGCCAGCGTACAATCTAAATCAATATTTGTACCGTAACATTTAATATACCCAAAGAGCCACATATGTAAGTCGAGTCAATATGTATAAGTGCTGTAAATATGTATGTATATATGTATACTGATGACACTGATGTATACGTATATTTCTTTTGAAAATAAATGTAAATGTACTTTTCAATTCTATTTTATATTCTTCCTTCCTAACTATATAACATGTATGTATATGAATTAAGGTTTCAAAATTTTTTAAATTGTGTAGTCAGAAAAAAATTTAGTCTTGGAGTTTAATGTAGAGCGAACCGTAAAATGAGGTATAGAGGATGGGATTGTTTTCGGGGTGCGGAGCAAGGGGATAGATGAATAGTTCGGTATTTGACTCGTTAGGAGCGCTGCAAAACGAGCCACAGCTTTTAACATAGGGCTCTTATGGGGGTAGTCTACCCGATGGTTACAACTAGAATCTTACTAGAATCTTACCAGAAAACATGGGTTTGCGCGCTTCGGTTGTTTGACCTTATTTGAGCAAATTTTGGGCTGGGTGAGGGCTCATTCTAAAGAGGAAGGTTCACCACACTGCGCTCTGCTCATGATTTTAACGAGATTATGTTTAATATGTATAATATAAGGGCCCAAAGTAGAGAAAAAATCTAGGAAAAAAACCGCAGATTTCAATGCATTTTTCTGTCTCTGAAAGACTTTTTGACTGCTATGATGAGCAGAGCGCAGTGTGGTGAACCTTCCTCTTTAGAATGAGCCCTCACCCAGCCCAAAATTTGCTGAAATGAGGTCAAACAACCGAAGCGCGTGATTTCGTTCACATTAGCAGAATTTCCCCCATATTACACTCATGATGATAGAGTGCAGAGCAAGCTAGAGCCAAATTTAGTTCAGCCAGTTTTGACGAGATGGCGCCTAGTCAGGAGGACCAATGCGTAAAGATCCGCAGTTTAATTATAACTTCGCGTTTCCTTAATTGCAAGGGTGTGGAATGTAAAAGGGGAAGAATAATTGGCTAATGTTAAATTTTATACATTTATTTTTTTAATAACAAACAAATATAACTCGAAATCATTTAATATAATATGGGATGTGATGTCGCCTATAGTAAGCAGCGCCATCCTAGTTAGTATTATGGTCGCGTTACCGCGCGATTTTGAATGCCGGAATGAATGGTAACCGTTCAATTATAATCTCGTAGATATGTAGCCAAAGAATATTGCGATATAGTTAAGAGGTCACTCGAGTAGAGAAAATAACAGGAAAGAAGGCCATCTGCAACCCATACAGCCCTGCGGAATAAGGACCCCTTAGGTGAAGGACAGCGAGGGAAACGGACCCGAGGACAACTCTCTAACTCTCCTCAAGGACTTCGAACATAAATTTGCCGTCCTGAACAAAGGACCCCTTTTTTAGACGAAAGTCGAAGACCCGAGGACAGCTCTCGAACTTTCGTCAAGGACAGGAAACATAAATTCGTCTTCCTAAACAAAAGGCCTTTTAGGAGAGAACGAACGGCGACGTCCAAGTATGTGACATGCGGAGTACACGTGCACGCGCCTGGACAGTTTCCCTTTGGGACCACCCCTGCGAGGCCTTACGCACCAAGCATGGGAAATTTGGGACGCCCACGACATCACCCATCGCTTGCTACGCGACATCGACTTAGGGGAGGAGACTACCCTTCTCATTGGACCTCACGACGCCCCACCACCGACGCATCCTGGAACCAGAGGTCCGATAAAAGGAACAGGAAACAGGGCAGCGGCACCATTATTATTCTCGAGAATCTCGTTGTCAACTGACCATTTATTCGAAAATACAGAAAAGTTTCTGATCAGCTACGTTTCACAATATTTTATCATCAAATTCCCTTCCCAGTTAGAGCCGCGTTCGGGAGTTTAGTACTTTAGTACTTTCAGGCGTTTGAACCCCTGCCGCGAAATTGATAAGCTAACCGGTCGTGCCATCTGCGGACAAGCTTCGTAATTCCGCGTTACCGGAAAGTACATAACAGTGGTGACAGCGGTGGGATGTGCCAACTTTCGTGCGCGTTTTTTGAAAGAACACATTTGTGACTTTGAATTCGAACTGAACCAACAGTGTATTTTAATTAAATAAGAACAATAAAAGAGTGCAGGTGAACATTGAACTGTAAACTACGAACTGAGTTTAACTGACAATCGTGCCACTCTTCCCTCCTGGGTTTTGGCGTGGTTTCCCCAGGGAGCGACGGGTGAATACCGGAAGAGGTGATTATCAGCGGCCACGCTAGCCTAATCAACCCTGTAATCACTGGCAATCATTGGATACCTGCTATGTACCTGCTATCCTAATAACTGCTCACGCAGCATCCGTTTGAAGAAGGGAACAACATCCAGTAAACGAACCTACCCCTCTGGAATTCAGTAGCAGCGGACATCGTCAACCCATCAGCAGCTCAAGTGTAAGGCACACGTTCGTTGTTTCTATCTCGAGTGACCAGTCAGGATTAGATTAGTTTTGCATTTAGATTAAGATAGATTAATTTTTTAGAGTAAACATGAGTAACGATAGTCGATCAACTGGCTCGTGGGTTGTCGCGTGCCCGCAGGGAACCTCGCGATCTAGTAGCTCCTCCGATTTCTCTCTTGAACTTAACCCTTGGCGCGGCCCTGAAGTCATGCGAAATGAAATTGACAAACCATTTGTTCGGCCACCGGGGTACCAACCCCCATCGCTTGTGTCTGATCGGTACGAAAATTCGAACATAGAGGAATTATCTTCTACTTCCGCTGTTTCTAATGTCGAATCCGACGGCGGATGCCAAATCTCTTTAAAATTAGCCTCGGAAATTTTACCTGAATTTGATGGGAAAACTACACCGGTGAAGGAGTTTACGAGATTATGTCGCGATATTTGGAAAGCGGTAAAGTTGAACGAACGGCAATTCCTTGTTAAAATAATAGAGAAAAAAATAATTAAGGACGCGAAAAGTCATATCCGACGACGACGAGACACATATAATCTGGAAGAGTTGCTAAAATCGTTAGAACGTGCATTTACCCCAAGACACACGCTCGACACCCTCCAAACGCGTATGTCGAATATGTATCATGAAACCGGAGAATCCGCACTCAAGTACGGGAATCGAGTCAAAGAATTATTAGACGACATACTAGACGCGATTGATGAAGAATGTGATCCGGATGTCGCATATGGAGTGCGGACTAGGGCCATAGACAACGCTTGCAGTTGTTACATCACGGGATTGAGTAATACAATCGAGACTCAGGTTCGTCAAGGAAAACCCGCGACCCTCCAAGCAGCCATTGATTTGGCGATGGACGAGGAGGAACATCAAAAGAATAGAGCTCGTGTTCGTCGGGAAAAAACCGTGCGATACGATCGTCGCGAACGTGGGCAGGAACAAAGATTTGACACGAGACGTCCTCGCGAAGAAATAGAGACAGTTCGGGTACACGAAATTCGGGCAACACGAGACGGTGATGATCGTCGTTCACGCCTTTACTGCCATACCTGTCGGAAACCGGGTCATGCGTCAGAAAACTGCAGTAGCTTCAAACGGCGGGAGGTCCCTACGTGCACTTACTGCAAGCGGAAAGGTCATAACGAGCTTAATTGTTTTACTAAGCGCGATCGGGAACGACGTAGTGGTAATCACCCATCATCGTACATTGCACCTGGACGAAATTTAAACTCCAATCCCGCTCTTCGAAACAGCGCTACGAAGAGTGTAGCAATAAAAGCGCGACCCGACTCCGCCAAGTTAACTACAATCTCACTCGAACCCGAACGACCCAACTCCCCGTCATAATTTTAGACCATTGTTTTTTTCATAACGATCAGGGTTATTTCCTCATTGATACCGGTTCACAATTGAATCTAATTAAAGAAAGTGCGATCTCTCCAGAGGTTATTGTTAACACTAAAATTTCGTACCATTTGAGAGGCATTGGGACAGGAACTCGTCGAACCTATGGAGAAATTACTCTCAATATGCTGGATGTCGAAATAAAATTTCAAGTAGTTGACCATAGCTTTCCCATAGAACAATCCGGAATTATTGGAATGGAATTCCTCACTAAACAGCAGGCTCTTCTAGCCTTTCGTGAAAAACTATCCAGTTCATTAATCTTAGGGAGTAAAGAAATTCCGTTTTGTAATCACCCTTCGTTCGACTTGCCGCCACGAACTAAAACATTAATTAAAATTCCTACTAAAACTCCAAATTTAAGGGAAGGTTATGTTAGGAAAATGGATTTCGGACCGGGAGTGTACGTAGGAGAAGCAATTGTTTCGCAAGATCAGGGCCACGTAAAATTATTCGCTATTAATTGTACGTATGATCAGGTAAATATTACTCTACCTCCGATCGAACTGGAAGATTTTGAGGCCCAACCCCCATTAGCCCGTTCTGCTCGAATCGGTAACCCACCTATAGACAACCAACGCTCTTCTGCCGAGAGACTTTCAAAGCTTTCTGGCCTTCTTAAATTAGATAATTTGAACGAAGAAGAAAGAATTAGTATTTTATCAAGTGTTGCTACTTACGCATACCAATTTCACTTACCAGGAGATAAATTAGAGTCCACCACCACTGTAAAACATAAAATAATTACCGCCGATGAGAGCCCGCTAAACACCAAACAATACAGATATCCTCAAATTCACAAGGCAGAAATTCAGAATCAAGTACAAGACCTTCTTAATAATAAAATCATCGAACCCTCTGATTCCCCATATAATTCGCCTGTTTGGATCGTGCCGAAAAAAACGGATTCGTCAGGCAAACCTCGTTGGCGAATGGTGATCGACTATCGCAGACTCAATGAAAAAACAATCAACGATGCCTACCCACTCCCTAACATTACGGATATCCTTGATCAATTAGGAGGTGCTAAATATTTTAGCACGCTCGACTTAGCCTCAGGATTTCACCAAGTACCTATGGACCCCTCTTCTAAATCAAAAACCGCATTTTCAACCCCTTTTGGACATTACGAGTTTAATAGAATGCCCTTTGGACTTTGTAACGCACCAGCCACCTTCCAGAGGCTTATGGATCGTGTTCTTGTCGGTCTACAGGGAATCGAACTATTCGTATACATGGACGACATTGTCGTCTATGCCAATTCACTCGAAGAACACTCTAGGAAATTAAATACTGTATTAGGTCGCTTGCAAAACGCTGGGTTGGCACTTCAACCGGAAAAATGCATCTTCCTTCGCAAAGAAATAGCTTACCTAGGGCACTTGATCACTAACGAAGGAGTGAAGCCGGACCCCGGTAAAATTAAAGCCGTGAAATCGTTCCCCGTACCCTCGAATACGAAAACAATTAAATCATTTTTAGGGTTAATCGGATATTATCGCAGGTTTATTAAGGACTTCGCGAGACTCGCAAAACCCTTGACTCGATTGTTAAAAAAGAGTACTCCATTCTTCTGGAACCATGCTGCGCAAGAAGCATTTGAAAAATTAAGAGATACTATCTGTCGGCAACCCCTCCTGCAATATCCGGATTTTCACAAATCATTTATAGTTACTACCGATGCCTCCAACTATGCCATCGGTGCCGTCCTCAGTCAGGGTGATATAGGCAAAGATCTTCCTATAGCCTATGCATCGAGAACACTGAACGACACCGAAACAAACTACTCTACCACCGAAAAGGAATTACTTGCCATCATTTTTGCTGTTAATCATTTCCGCCCCTATCTGTACGGCCATAAATTTACCCTTGTCACGGACCATCGACCTCTAGTTTGGCTCCACAATGCCAAAGATCCCACTTCCAAACTAATGCGATGGAGAATCAAATTGAACGAGTATGATTATAATATCGTATACAAGCCAGGACGCGTAAATTCTAACGCGGATGCTCTTTCCCGCAACGTTTCAAATGATCTTTTGCAACAAACGGCAGTGGAACTCGAAAGGGATTCCCACTCCAGATGTCAGGAAAAGATGCTTGTCCGCGCGGACAAAGCACCGGTTACTGATTTCAGAGTGGGTGACAATCCAGGCAGAGTGTCTCAATGCCTTGAATGTGAAGCCTCCGTTGCCGCCTGCTTCTTTGCTAGCGAGAAGTTGGCGGAAGAGAAAGGAAATCTACCCCAGACAAACAACAAACCTGTATCCATCCGAACACCACCCACAACAACATTGAAATCCTGTAACGACATTTGCATTACTACTCAACAAGACGAGACTGTAGATCGTGTCCCGGGGAGTAAAGTGTGGACCCTTCTTCCTGCAACGATGGAAAATTTGCCTGTACGCCATGTCGGTAGTTCCGGTTCTGCGCGCAAATTCCCAGACCGTCTCCAAGGACAGGCTGCAGTGCAACGAGAAGCGACGATGAAACCCGTACTCGCAACGAGGGAAATCTCGCCTGTACGCCATGTCGGAGTTCCGGTACGCGCGCAAATTCCCGTACCGTCTCCACGGACAGGCTGCAGTGCACGCATCGAGGGAAACTATTTATGGGACACGATTGACTCTGACGTTACCCAACCTGACGATAATCCTTGGCCAAAAGAACGAACCAAATCTAACCAAGATCCACTGACCACCGCACGATTCAACACCAACAAATTATACACTTTAGCCTATTCATGTTTTACCTACAGTAAAGATTTCCTAGCTCTAAGAAGAGATCACATAGTTCATTTCATTTCAGCCAACTATGAATTAACTTCTGCGATTAGTAATGAATTACTCGAACAAGGGAAGTTCTCCATCCACGAGTTACGCAATGTAGATTCCAACGTAGGTGAAGCCATTGCCATTCAATCCGGTCGAACCTATATTTTCCACTTAGTTACTCAAGAAACCCCCAACTCACCTACCAGCCTTACAAATATCGAATTGTGCATTCGTAGTTTAAAAAATTTAATGAAGGGGCTCGGCCTCTTTACTTGCAGTGTATCAAAAAATCGTAACGATTTAGATCAAATTCCTTGGATCGATATAGAACAATTATTCAAGACTGTTTTCTCGACGGAAGGGTATACTGTCACTATATGCTCGAACGATATCAAATTTCCTCCAAAAGACGACCAAAGTCGTATCCTTAAAGAATACCACGAGTCTGTGGTGGGTGGTCACAAAGGAATTGCTAAGTTATATAACCGTGTTCGCGAAGACTTTTATTGGAAAGGAATGCGAAAAGATATCGCAGACCTTGTTAAAACCTGCCCCAGTTGTCAAAAATTCAAATTAGTAAGGAAAGGGATCAAACAACCCCTTCGTATTACCGACACTCCTCAACAGGCATTCGATAAGGTACAGTTAGACATTGTTGGACCTTTACCAGTAACCGAATCAGGTTACAGGTATCTCCTCACTCTCCAAGATAACCTGACAAAATATTCAGATGCTATCCCTCTCCAAGCAATGGACGCAGTCTCTGTTGCTACTGCACTTGCAGAACAATTTATTTCTCGTTTCGGGTGCCCAAAAACCATCCACACTGACCAAGGCAGAAATTTTATGAGTCAAATAATGAAATGCTTTTGCCGCATCTTCAAAATCCAACAAATTAAATCTACAGCATACCACCCTCAATCATTAGGTTCGCTCGAACGCGCTCACCACGTCTTCATCGAATATTTAAAACATTATTGCACTAAGAGAAATTGGGATAAATGGATACGATTCGGCATGTTCTCTTATAACACATCAGTTCACGAGTCTACAGGTTTCACTCCCCATGAACTCATTTTCGGTAAAAAGGCCCGCATCCCTTCGGAATTTGCTGACGAACAAATACCCCGAACGTTTTCCCAATACTTCGACGACCTTTTCTCCACAATAACAACCGTACAAGCCTCTGCCGCCCAAACCCTTGAGAGAGCCAAGGCTAAGTGTAAAAAATTTTATGACAGGAGCGTCAACCCCCACAAGTTCGAGATCAACGATCACGTGTACCTGCTTCACGAACCTCGAACTTCTAAGTTTGACCCCCAATGGGACGGACCATATAAAATAGTCCGATTATTTGATGATCTCAATGCCGAAATAGCAATTAATCAATCACGTATGAAGATAGTTCATATTAATAAACTCAAATTAGCCCATATTAGGCCTGAACCGCTACCCGATCCAGAACCAAGTCCTTGACATACCTGTAGAATATTAAGTCGAGCATCATTGCAAAGGTGCTCATGTATGTATGCATATGTATTATGAATGCGGAATTTGGGCGAATAATAATATATGCATGTATTTTGTAAATAAGCCGTATCGTTAGTAATACCTATTTTTTTATACTTAGTCATACCACATCCTTTTATAATCATTACCATCATTATTAAGATCACTATTACTATTGTCATTTAATTTCTTTTGTTTTTGTATACATGCATACTTTTAATATAATTATGTAACTGCAGTTCTTTTCTCTAGTATTCTATATATAACAAAACAAAAATATCTGTCTATGTTACTTAGTATTATAGTACCTCTGCTTTCTATAATAAATAGTATTATAACCACCCCCTTTTCTATACTATATTCATACTATACTATATTTTTATTATTACTAGTATAGCAATTGGCGCCTTATTACTATTTTTTTTTTGAGTTTATCGTTAATTATTATTGTTCCACTTAGTTATATATATATATATAGATTAAGGTAAAAGTTGTTACTGCATGTAACATCCTTTTTTCTAAGGGGGGAGGTGTGATGTCGCCTATAGTAAGCAGCGCCATCCTAGTTAGTATTATGGTCGCGTTACCGCGCGATTTTGAATGCCGGAATGAATGGTAACCGTTCAATTATAATCTCGTAGATATGTAGCCAAAGAATATTGCGATATAGTTAAGAGGTCACTCGAGTAGAGAAAATAACAGGAAAGAAGGCCATCTGCAACCCATACAGCCCTGCGGAATAAGGACCCCTTAGGTGAAGGACAGCGAGGGAAACGGACCCGAGGACAACTCTCTAACTCTCCTCAAGGACTTCGAACATAAATTTGCCGTCCTGAACAAAGGACCCCTTTTTTAGACGAAAGTCGAAGACCCGAGGACAGCTCTCGAACTTTCGTCAAGGACAGGAAACATAAATTCGTCTTCCTAAACAAAAGGCCTTTTAGGAGAGAACGAACGGCGACGTCCAAGTATGTGACATGCGGAGTACACGTGCACGCGCCTGGACAGTTTCCCTTTGGGACCACCCCTGCGAGGCCTTACGCACCAAGCATGGGAAATTTGGGACGCCCACGACATCACCCATCGCTTGCTACGCGACATCGACTTAGGGGAGGAGACTACCCTTCTCATTGGACCTCACGACGCCCCACCACCGACGCATCCTGGAACCAGAGGTCCGATAAAAGGAACAGGAAACAGGGCAGCGGCACCATTATTATTCTCGAGAATCTCGTTGTCAACTGACCATTTATTCGAAAATACAGAAAAGTTTCTGATCAGCTACGTTTCACAATATTTTATCATCAAATTCCCTTCCCAGTTAGAGCCGCGTTCGGGAGTTTAGTACTTTAGTACTTTCAGGCGTTTGAACCCCTGCCGCGAAATTGATAAGCTAACCGGTCGTGCCATCTGCGGACAAGCTTCGTAATTCCGCGTTACCGGAAAGTACATAACAGGGAATAGCAAGCAACGCCATCTCGTGTTCATCAGGCAGTGCGTGTTTCTCAGTGTCACCAAACTCTTTTTTTGCATACAGGTTGTTCACACTGATTTTCTAATTGTAACCATGGGGTAGACTACCCCCTTATGGGACCTTCACCTCTATCTAATCCTCTTTGATCGAAACATACAGCTTGTCCACGGTGTATTATAGAGGTGTTCTGGCTACTCTCGGGAAAGTGAAAAAGATAGCGGTTGGTTCTCTGGTCGCCGCCAGATGGATCAGTGTTCCGATTACTGGTGCACTTTCTCGCGCATGCGCGGCAATTTCAGCCTCAGTAACGTAACCTTTTCGATGAAATCGGGTAGCTTGAGCACCACGCAGACTTTTAAAAAATTGGTATGATTTGATTCTGAAAAATGAATGTATAACATGTGTATTGCTGTATATTTTGTATCTCGTAGGACACGTCCTAAAGTCTTTTTGTCCGGAACAGATTGTTTCGGTACATTCCTGCCAATATAACTGCCTCAAGGCGTCAGGGGCCTGGCCGCTCTACTGCGTCATTGTAGATACGCTACTGTTTTGGTCGCGTTACTGAGGCTGAAATTGCCGCGCATGCGCGAGAAAGTGCACCATCAATCGGAACCACGGTGTATTATAGAGGTGTTCTGGCTACTCTCGGGAAAGTGAAAAAGATAGCGGTTGGTTCTCTGGTCGCCGCCAGATGGAATAATAGTAATCTGCACAGTTTTCATGTACGTATGTGAATGAGATTGTGTGTAGCAGCGTGTCCATGTAGCCCGTGCTAAGGTATATGTACGGTACATACCTTAGCACAGGCTACATGGACATGCTGAAAACTGTGCAGATGACTAGGATTCCATCTGGCGGCGACCAGAGAACCAACCGCTATCTTTTTCAAAACTTCAGCCTCACAGAGGGCTTAGTCGGAACACCTCTATAATACACCGTGATCGGAACAAACAGTAATCGGAACACTGATCCATCTGGCGGCGACCAGAGAACCAACCGCTATCTTTTTCAAAACTTCAGCCTCACAGAGGGCTTAGTCGGAACACCTCTATAATACACCCAGATAGCCAAAATGCTCGATTCTGGCCAGGGCAGTTATGACCGTGTGGGCTCGTAACGTTCCCTCGGCACAAGCTGCTCTCGGCCCGTCGGTCCTGATTTCTGCCAAATTTTACGACATTCGCCACATTAATGCGACCATGCTGCCCTCTTACAATCTCGGACCTACTTCAAATTTGGCAGAAATCAGGACCGACGGGCCGAGGGGAAGCTTGTGCCGGGTTTGCGCCGAGGGAACGTTACGAGCCCTCACGGTCATAAGTGCCCTCCTCAGATTATAGCCATCGTGTGCCTTTTGCCCATTCAAGCGACGTTCGGCCCGTCTACCTGACCCCGACACACCGGGCTCGATCTGTGCGCGAGGATCGCTTGGCTATCTGGGACACCGTGAGCTTGTCAAATCTAGCTGTGCGGCTGAATCAGGCTGAATGTCCCCCGCAACGGGAAATGACCCCGCTGCGCGGCTGCGCAATGGTAAATAGGCGGAACTTCGCAACGATAGAGAACTGATCGTCACCTGTCAAACGATGCACGTGGCGACAGTTCAGTTAAAAAGTAAAGTGACACACGTGTATTCACACAAACATATAAACAGTTGTTTTGTATGTTTACTACTGTAAGAAATAATGGACAGTACGCACTTTTGACGAGGTGCGTACCTTACCGTTCATGTGTTGCATCCTTCTCTCGTCGAGTGCGGTCTTTGTTTTTGTCTGCGCATTCCTAAGTTTTGGTGGTTTTGGTCAGAGAGGATATGAGAGTGCTCACGCCCGGGTTTTCGATGCCTCCAAATCCTAGCCTGGATCAGATCCTAGACCGACGGTAGAGCGGTTTCCCCTGGTTCCCCCCTCCCACTCTTAGCCTGGATCAGATCCTAGTCCCAAGGTAGAGCGGACGCTTAGCCTGGTCCTGTCTCATGCTAATACCACCGACGAGGTACTATTAAAGACTGCCAGCACCGACGAGGTACTATCACCGACGAGATACTATTAAAGACTGCCAGCCTTATGGGAGTTGGTGTCCCTCGAATTTTTCGGTGTTCTCTTACGCCCTCTAGGATATATTGTGCCTGGAGTGAGAAACAGAACGTTCCTTTCCCAACGCGCCCGCGCGCTACACACACGAGCGTACCTCTACTATATCCGTGTGCGCTGCTTGTGCGCTTGCGCCAGCCACAATCTATTTTTAGCACTTGCCGTGTTGTATTGCTCTACAGAAACGAAACTGAAATTCGGCTGTCGAGCCGTCGAGCGTATGAATCGCAATCTGGAGCTAGCCTTCGAATCCCTGTGCAGCGATTTTTATTTTTATTTCTCATTACTTTTTTAATTACATTTTTAACCTTGCAAAAAATTAAAAATGTAAAAACTATGTTCAAAATATGTATTCATTTTAAATAGAAATGTTTTGTTACTGTCATAATTGCATTAATAAAAATTGTTATATGAGAACCGGTTGATGGTATTTATTTGGACTGATTGGAGAATACGAAAATGCAGAAAGTATTTTTTAGTTTATGAAACAATTTATAGATTTATTAGTTATTAAACAAATAATAGAATAAATTGGATAATGTATATAAATTGATTTTACTAGCATACACAAGTTTATTTGATCTTCTGTCTTCCTATAATAAAAAAATACAGTCATAATTATAATTATAATAGAATTTCATAGAATATTGAGGTTATTGCAAACTCATCTTTTTTCGCAATGATGTTCTAATTTCATTGCTTCTCTCAAATGTCCATTTCCTTCCGAGACAGTGGCGTTTATAGGTGTAAATAACAAATGTTGATATTCATCATAATTAAACTACAATTATTCTAATAACGTGGAATGTAGTACATATTAAGTGTTAGTTACCCGGATTTTCGTCTTCGACGTTAAGCATTCTTTACTGCTTCTCGTAATTTACGTATATGTAACATTAGGGTTGACCTTATTTTTCGACCATGACATTTTTTTGGTCCCGTAAACCAGAATTGCAACAAATGTTGAGAAAATGTTCTGGAAAAATTTTGGGGCCGTTTGGATCATGGGAAAATGAGGCGCAGCAAATTTTAAAATTTTGAATTTTTTAAATCTTGTCATAAATAGACGTTATGATATATCGTTGAATTTGTCTTTTTTCTCTTTAAGAGTCCATATATAGTATAAACAGTTGTTGACAGAAAAAACATCCGTGACCTTAAAAACTTTAAATAATAACTTTGAAAAATTGTTTTTTCTTTGAAACTATATCCACCTCCTTATATACTACAACTTTTGTTTGAAGAGTTTTTTCATATATACATATGTTGGATTCCGTGTCTCGAAATCGAATACAACACTTTTTATAAATCGCAAGGAGGTTTTATTTAACAAAAGTCTACAGTGGCGTAGTACGGCTCAAAAATGATGACTTCTTGGTCTTGGGTTCGCAAGAGAACAAAATCTGTTACTGCTGTTTCGGCAGCTCTATATATAATCTATTTCGGAGAGGAGAATGTGGAAGGGAGTGGGAAGGATACATTGTCGAAGGTGTGACGTGGGAAGGACAAGGTCTAAGGGTTGTATAGTCCTATCTAGTTCTAATAACTTATGTTTAGGCTGACGTGTCCGTGGCTTGGTTATCGTGATGTATCGGCGTTTACATAGGTTATCGGGTATACAACACCTCCCCCCATTAAAATTGAAGACGATGAAGAAAAGAGTCTTCAATGGTATGAACGCGGCGTGTTGACAATATCTTAGAGTTAAGTTGCGAAGTTAATCATACAACCACTAAATTAATATATGTACAATGAAATATACGAAATATGTATAATAGGTTTAGATAGTAAACATTTCATAGTAAATGTATGACTTAATTCTACGAATACATGAAGTACAGCTAAATTTGAATAGATACAATATGAAATATAAATACGAGTTATTAGTAAAAATTTTAAAAAAATATATAAAGATACAACGTGTTGAATATGGTATACATTTACAGTGGTGTAGTGCTCCTGCGTGATGGGGTTCTTCCTCGGGTTCGTGCTGATTGAGAATCTCCCTGTAGTTCTTCTGGGACGGTGTATATTATACGGGCGGAATCTCGATTTCGATCATAAGATACTATATCTCGAGTAAGATTGTGTTCTGAGTGTACATCAGAATGGAAGTTGCAATTTACAAAGTTCCTTATCATTGGAGGAATGGTATCGCCATTACGCGGATTTTTTGTGAAGCAGAATACGCGTTTCAACAAGTTTAAACAACCAATCCAGCGACAACAATTCATGCAGATCGTTAAGAATATTATCGCTCCGATAACCGATAATCCAATGGTATACCATTTAGTGTGTTGTACTATGAATGGTTTATTTAATTGGTCGGTTACTTGTAATTCGGACAAGTCTATATTTGTTAATTTAATCGGAGTTAGTTGGATCGGGACCGTCTTGTTGAATCTTCGTTTAAGGAGACAGCAATCATCGGTGGTGATGTCAAGTTTTGGTACATAGTGTGATATGTTCCGACTTGAGCCGCTGGTCGTTTCTAACACGAAGAGATCCGTGTATCCTTTACAGGACGGTTCCAATTGAAGAATCCCAGTCTGGTGTAGTACTACATCCTCCATGTGGTTGGGAATATTGTCACAGAGGAGCGTGACAGTAATGGGCTGTTGGAGTATGTAGATCCACTGATTATTTTTTATATATTTCCAGGTTTCTACTTCAGCCTGGAAGGTTCTCGTTCGACAATCCTTTGGTACTTGTGTGAGTTGAGGAAACAAGAGTTGTGTTTCACACATGATTTGCTCGGTCCTTTTGTTGATGTGTACCCCATGGCAGATGAAATGTTGATTCAGATACTCGGTACAACTCGACAGGTCTTTTATAAATGTGGAATAGGTTTTGGAATGGGATACTAGTAAGAAGGGTTGTCGAGGTTCAATATAGGAGAAGATGCTACTAGTGTTGTGTTGCATTGGGAGAGGGATTAGTTCGTATAAGTTAAATAAATTCTTGTCGACTAGAGGAATTTTTATAGCAAAAATAACTATGGCTTCGGTTGATAGAACATGTAGTTGTAAAATTTTATAATACAAATGAACATTGGTATAGTTAATTTGGAGTGGTAATTCGTAACGTCCTTCATACTTCGTTAATTCTTCGAGTAAAATTTTTGGTGTTACGATTTGTGGTGACAGTATGCCGTGCCTGCCTAAATTTATTGAGTTAATGTATTGATCGTATTCGTTAGATAATCTAGTGATAAACAAGGACAAAGTCATTATATGCTGTGTAACAGCGTTTTGTAATTTTAACTCATCTAGAATGTGATTTGTTTCTATGGATAATTTGTTGATTAATTCAATATTGTTGTTTAATCTATCTTCGTTCAGTTTTAGGGAGACCACCGAATTATTGAAATTTCTTATCGTACTGGAAATCACTTGTATTTGAGATTTTAGAAGAGTCCGTGTTTGTCTATCGTCATTTAACAAGGTATTGATGCTATCGGTATAATATTGCGCGTCGTCAGCATCCGGAGTACCAAATAACCAATTGAGAGCATATGAAACGCCGTTAATAAGTCCACGACGTTTACGCACTTGTGGTTTTTGGCCCACTATATGGTGCAGCATTTCGTCTTTAGCAGTAATATCAGATAATTGGTCTTCTATTATTTTTAGTGTTTGCTCACAGTGAAAATTCGCGTAACTAATTTTTGACGATTCTTTCGATACTAAAGTACAGAGGTCTCGTGATTGGAAAAAATGATGCCTTGCCTTTTCAAAAGCTTCGTTTAAGTGTGTGAAATTTACATAACTGAGTAGCGTTAATGTAGTCTTCTCGATCTTTGCTTCACCTAAATTATTATAAAATATTCCACTCGATAGTTTATAAGGAGTATTAGTATAAATATGGGATACTACGCAGGGGAAGAGGAGGAAAAGGATGACTGGATTGTTAATGATCCACATCTGAAATAAAATGTTTCAATAAGTTAGTATGATATCGTTTTTTGCGCGTGCCTAAGTCAATTTCTACTGTCTTATCAGGAAATGTCCTTGTTATCTTGTATGGTCCTTTGAAGTTTGGACACAGTTTTTTTGATAGATTAACCTTTCCCTGTTTATTATAAATGCATATAAGGTCGCCAGTATTAAATTCTTGTGGATTAGCCTTTTTATCATAATAACTTTTACTTCTCATTTTTGAATTGATTATGTTTTCTCGTGCTGTCTTGAATGATGTGTTTAATTTGTATTGCAAGGATTTGATATAGTCGTCGTAAGTATAATGGAATTTGGGCTCTTGGACAATAGATGATGGCAGATAAGCTTTGAATCCAAACAGTAGTTCGTATGGTGTGTAGTTGGTTGTTTTATGAAGTGATGTGTTATAGCTGAACATAGCAAAAGGTAAATATTCGTCCCAATCTGTTTGATTTGGCTTTACATAGTGTTTAAGGTAATCTTTGAGGGTTAAATGAGATCGTTCGAGTGCTCCGTTGGTTTGAGGGTGATACGGGGTGGTTGATAAATGTTTTGTTTTAAACAGTTTGGTTAAGTCTTTTATTAATTGAGACATGAAATCCGTTCCTTGGTCCGTTAAAATAGTTTTAGGTATGCCGAAAGATGTAATAGTTTCTGTCAGAGTCTTTGCGATCGTTATGGCTTCGTGATTAGGTATTGCTTTTGCGAAGCTATACTTTGTTAAATCGTCTTGCATCGTTAAGATAAATTTATTGCCATTTTCAGTTACAGGTAATGGTCCTACTATACCTAAAGCTAGTCTTTCAAAGGGTTGTTCGGATGTAGAAGTAATTTCCATAGGCTGTTTTACGGGTTTAAAGTTAGTTTTGTTAATTTGACACGAAGGGCAAGTCTTAACGTATTTTCTAATGTCTTCCTTCATCGAATTCCAATAATAACGTTCCTTAATTCTAGAATATGTTTTATTAAATCCATAATGTCCCGAAAGTTTGCTATCATGGTTTTCTTTTAGTATTTCTGTGATTTGTTCTTCACCTTGAGGTTCTATCTTACTATCATTGTAAATTCTAATTTCGTTTTTGGTAAATATAAACTTTAACATTTTTGATAGATGCGTTAAATTTATGTTGTGTTTTTTTTCTGGGGGAACTACGATAAAATCATTGTCTTTAATGTAGCATCTAAGGTTTATCAGACATTCGAACAAATTTTTAAATTCTAATTTGTCAAAATATACGCGTGTGGGAAATAATATGTAAATGGTTTGATGTTCGCAGTTGAGTTTGCAGACATTATTAGTTAGGGGCGCAATTTCGTGAATATTGAATTTGTTTGAAACATATTTCGTGAATGGATTATTCTCATTTAAGTCTTGCGACCAAAACAATACAATAGGACTTTTTAGTTTTTTCAGCGGTGAATTAATTTCCTGAAATGCGACTACTTCTTGACTATTATTTTCATGTTGTAAAAAGTCGTCATAAGTCCTTACATTTTTTATTGTTACGTTAACTTCATGTTGTGATTCCGTTGGTAATCTAGATAGTCCGTCTGCATTAGAATTTACTCTACCGGGTTTGTATTTAACTTGATACTGATACTCTTCGAGTTTTAGTCGCCATCTAATTAATTTTGAAGATGGATTTTTGCAATTTACTAACCATTGCAACGGACGGTGATCGGTGTATATTATAAATTCACGGCCATATAAATAGGGTCTAAAATGTTCTATTGAATTAACTATTGCTAAAAGTTCTTTTTCTATTGTCGAATAATTTTGTTCTGATTTATTGAGCGTACGAGAGTAATATGCAATGGGTAAATCTGCATCGTTTTTCTTTTGCGATAGTACCCCACCAATACCTACATTAGATGCATCGGTGGTTAAAATAAACTGTTCTGAAAAATCCGGGTATTGCAGAATGGGCTTATCCATTAGTTTCTTTTTTAGAGTTACGTACGCTTGTTCTTGTTCGTCTGTCCAAACGAAGGTTGCATCTTTTTTTAATAAACGCGTCAGCGGTTTTGTGATTGTTGAAAAGTCTTTAATAAATTTTCTGTAGTATCCCACTAAACCTAAAAACATTTTAATTTCTTTTTGGTTCTTTGGCCTTATGGTACGTTGAATACAGTCTACTTTATTGGGATTAGGTTCTATTCCTCGATCGGATATAATATGTCCTAAGTATTCGCACGACCTTTTTAAAAATTCGCATTTATCGGGTTGTAACTTAAGGTTATTTTCGCGTAATCTTGAAAATACATTCATTAATTTCTTGTTATGATCTTCTAGAGTAGATCCGTATAAAACGACATCGTCTAAATAAACGAAGCATTGCTTGTTTGTGAGCCCCGTTAAAACGCTATTCATCATTCGTTGAAATGACGAGGGTGCATTCTTGAGCCCGAATGGCATACGCGTGAACTCGTAGTGTCCGTTGGGAGTAGAAAAAGCAGTTTTGGGAGCATGATTAGGGTTCAAAGGGATCTGGTGGAACCCGCTTGCGAGATCAAGAGTAGTAAAGTATTGCGCGTGACCTAATTGATCTAGAATGTCTTCGATATTTGGAAGTGGATAGGCATCTCCTATTGTTTTTTCGTTCAATTTTCGGTAATCGATTACAATACGCCATTTACGTTTTCCTGAGGCGTCTGGTTTCTTTGGGACCACCCAGAGGGGGCTGGCCCAAGGGCTAGTCGAAGGTTTTATAATACCTTGGTTAAGCATACTCTCAATTTGCTTTTCAACCTCGGTTTTATGAATTTGAGGATATCGGTAGGTTTTCGCATGAATCGGAGTCTCATCTGTAGTAGGTATATCATGAGTAGTAGCTGTCGTTCGAGTTAGTAAGTCAGTCGGTAGATGAAATATGTCATTAAATTCCTTGCAAATTTCAGAGATCGTGTTTCGCTCTTCCGTATTTAAATGGTCGAGTCTAAGATTTTGATTTAATACGCGTAGTCTTTCTGTCACATTATTATTTGACTGATTTGGAGCTAAACTGTATACATGTGATTCAGTTGGAAGAGGTTCGACATACAATTCAGGAATTGGAATTGCTTCAGCTTTAGTTGAGGTATTAACAATTGTAAGAATTGCTCGATTTTGATTGTCGACTTGAACAATAGTGTTTGGAATTAGCAATGTATTGTCAGAATTCAGTTGTCGAGACCATACTACACCTTCTTTAACGTTGTAGGGGTTTAATAACGTAATAGGGACAACTGTTTCAGAACGTGGATTGATTCTAATTGTAGAAATAGATCGTTGCGGTGTATTACGAAGCAGAGGAATTTGGAATGGAAAAGAATTTAGTGAAATGGTGAATTTGGAGTAGTCGATTTTTGCTTCTTGGGATCGGAGGAAATCATCTCCTAATAATCCATCGAACGGTACATTAGTAAGCGCATTTAAAACTTGGAATTTTGCAGTGATTGTTTTAGAATGAATTTCAAGATCGATTTCGGTTTCGCCTAAGGTTGTAATTGGTGTATTTGGCGAAACTCCATTTATTATTACTGGTGTGTTGTTATTTGTTGTAGGGTGTAATATGCTACTTGCCTTAATTAACGAAACTGAAGCACCCGTGTCAATAAGAAATTTTAAAATTCTATCACTAGAACTAGAGTTACTAGATTGGAACAGGACATAAATTAAATCGTTAGAGGCTAATAGTGATTCGGAAATGATCGCATGCTCAGGTTGTTGAATTCTACGGTCGCTTGTTCTACACATATTGGGGGGTTTGTGAGTTGAGAAGCTTCCTGAAAATCCTGTTGGTTGAAATTGACGGTTCTCGTACTAAATTGCTCTTGTTGTGGGCGAAAAGAATTTTGATACTGTTGATTATGGCGAGAATAATCTGGATGCTGTTTATTTCGAGTAAAGGGATTTTGTTGTTGGTGAGAATTGAACGAATTGTGATGCTGTCGATTTTGATTAAAAGGACTTCTATTTTGGTTAGCATTGAGGGAATTTTGGTATTGACGTTTTCTACATTCCTCTATGACGTGACCGAAGTTTTTGCAATAACGACATTGTTTAACTTGCTGTCCTCGTGGATTTGTGTCATGAAATTGATTAAAATGAGCAGATCTAGCGTTACTATGGTTACGAATATTAGACGTATTCCTAAAACAATTATTTGTATTGTGGTTTGTACGGCCACAAATTCTGCATTCGTGCGAATTTTCTTTATAAGTTAATCGTAAGGCTTTTTCTTCGGCAATGGCGGCAGTAAAAGCATTGTTTATGTTTCTAAATTCTCTGTACCTTAGCATCTGGGAAATCGCAGGGTGAGTATGGTGAACAAATCGATTCAGAGTGATATCGTTAATCATAAGTAATCGTCCGCCTAATGCTTCTTGGTTACGCTCTGTACCATGAATTGTGCCTAATACTTTAGAGTTCAATTCTTCCAATCTCTGATAAAACTGCGATACGTTTTCGTAGGGTTCTTGCTTCATGCAATTTAGCTCTTCTAATAACTGATCAAGCGATTTTCGGTCTTGATATAACGTTATCAACAATTCGGAAATTTCTTCCCAGGAAGTTAGATTGCAATGGACATCTATCTGTTCGCGTGCTTTTCCCGTAATCTTACTCTTTACGTATAACAACAATGGATGAATTTGATTCGGCTTGGCTAATTCAAAAACGGCATCAACTTGCTTTATAAAACTACGTAACTTGTATGTGTCACCGTCAAACGTATCAGTTATCAATTTGATTAAAAAGTTTAACGAGTATTCTGGAGTAGAATCTGCTTCCTGTGCATTTGCCATAGTTATTGAGGAATATTATATTTTTCTTTTTTTTTTTTTTTATAGAAAGGAAAGAGAGGGAAAGAAAAAATTTCTATATATAGGAAGACCTAATCAAGTTATGAGAGTAATCCTTACAACACTCACCGTAGGTGTCTTCTTAAATGTGTTTTCCTCGTCTTTGCGATTTGCGTATTCGATGATACGATTCACAACTAATGTTGTCGTCCACGCTTCGTGCTGGATGTTTCTTCAACCAGGAGTTTCGACGAGATCGATGAACGTCAGATCATCCCACTTCTGACACCAAATTTATGTTGGATTCCGTGTCTCGAAATCGAATACAACACTTTTTATAAATCGCAAGGAGGTTTTATTTAACAAAAGTCTACAGTGGCGTAGTACGGCTCAAAAATGATGACTTCTTGGTCTTGGGTTCGCAAGAGAACAAAATCTGTTACTGCTGTTTCGGCAGCTCTATATATAATCTATTTCGGAGAGGAGAATGTGGAAGGGAGTGGGAAGGATGCATTGTCGAAGGTGTGACGTGGGAAGGACAAGGTCTAAGGGTTGTATAGTCCTATCTAGTTCTAATAACTTATGTTTAGGCTGACGTGTCCGTGGCTTGGTTATCGTGATGTATCGGCGTTTACATAGGTTATCGGGTATACAACACATAACTGACCGAGATATTAAGGGGCGGAATTTGCATTATTCGGAAGCATACAACTGCGCATGTAGCTATTTTTATAGCTACATGCTGCCGAATAATGCAAATTACGCCTCGTAAACGAAAAAATAGGACTTTTGAGGCAGATAGTGCCCTAGATCGATCTTTTACCTAGCGTTTTTGACTAGTGGAAAACCCCGTGTTTGTATTATCGAGAAATGAGAAGGTGAATCCAGCACCCTTGCAATCCTGGAGGTCTCTCTACTCCCTTAAATAAATTCATTAATACGCTCCAATCTACAAAAAAACAGTTCTAATATCGGAAAAAGAAGTTATTATGAATAATAAGCAGTCTGACTGAAACATGGACTGAATGTGGTCAATGATACCGCTGAACGGTGCGTTAAACTAATGGAGGATCATAATTAAATTTTATCTAGAAACAAAGAGGAGAAATAATATATACTATACAAACTGTGATGGAATATCGAAAGCAGTACATCCTGACGCCACAAAATAGAATTTGTCAAAGGATTTTTAAGTATTTTTTAATATAGAGAGAAACACCTGAGCAATCCCTGCATGATTAATTGCATTTTTAAGAGGCATTGAAGACTGCTTATTAACTAAGAGTTATTACATTTTTAATTTTCCTCAGAGTCAGTAAGTTCTTTATTTTTTTCGGAGTCATTAAGTTTTCCATTTGTCTTCGAGTTATTCAATTTTTCATTTTCCTCAGTGTCATTAAGTTCTTTATTTTTCTCGGAGTCATTAAGTTTTTCATTTTTCTTGGAGTCATTGAATTTTTTACTTTTCTCAGAGTCATTGAATTTTTTATTACTCTCTTTAACTTTCTCAGCCGCCGAGTTGGGCGTTGGGCATGTCTGTACTCCAACTTATCTGATTTGTTGCGTGTTTAGACTTGTATTCATCAGCAAACCATTTACTAATCGATTGATAACATTTCCATGGCAGAATTCTGAATCGTAACAAACATTTAATTGCTATTAATAAATGATGGTGAAACGCGTACATTGTTGTCTCTAGGAGGCACACAACGCGACGCGACGTTCGATACGGTCGTGATTCAGCATCAGAGGCAACATTGTAACGCACAGCGTATTGGCATTTACTAACTAAAACCAATATGTATTACTTATTATGAACGTTACCATAATGATATCATCACCTATCGATTGAAAATGTTTTCCCAATCAAAATAAGCTCAAACACGGCATAAATCGGATAATAATAATAATACAGCCAGGGTGCACTAGAAAATATCAGGCGAAACAGTCATGTTTCAGGCGTACGAATCGTCAAGTCGGGGCACTGACAGGACAGACAGTCGAGGCGTCGAGCGAGCTCAAGCGGACTCGAGTCGGGTACGCGATACATCAGACACACCGGCGCACAGTGGGCCGGATTGGGGAAAAGTGTGACATTCACCCCTAAAACGAATTTTCTCGTATCGATATCTAATATATGAACATTGTTTCCCAAATGTCCATAGACCTCGGAAATGAAGAAAATAGTACAATTTAATAAATATTATAGTTGTAATAAACATTGAAAGTTGGACGTTTCAAGAGGAGTATTTTTTCACGAGAAAAATTGCTTCTATTTGATGCGATGCCCTGACATTGCTATTTAATATTTTCTCTCGCTTTTTTTTTTAAATTGAAGAGCAGATTTTTGCGATAAGAAATCGTATCTTACATTATTAATTAGTCTGCATAATATATTAAAAGTTAATGCTGAACTAAATGGAGAAAATTTAAAAAATTCTATATAATCGGTAACGGAGATCTTTCAGGTCCCAGGATGTCCCAGTTTCTAACAAATTGGACTATTTTTAGTAAACCTTCCTCTACATAATCGTAAAAGAATTAGTGTCCAGCTCGGTCCAGCTTTCAAATTATTCCTGTTTGAAGCTATTGACGTTCGAATAGTGAGCGGAGCGTCTGTCGCGTAGCGAACTCTCTGTTACCTCGGAAAGAATTCTTTAATTAATTTGTCCTCGTACTTTTCTATTACAAGATTGTAGTCTATCAGCAGAAATCGTATTCTTTGCCTTCCGTATACCTTCCGTATACCTTCCGTATGCCTTCGCGAAGGGAATAGCGGTACAGAGGGTCTGCCGTCGTACTTGTGTTTATGATTAGTATGTGAATAGGAGACCTTTTTAAAGATTAACACAACCTCGTTATTTGGTGATCATCTAGGACATGGCCCAATAGTTACTTGTCTCCTTGCAATTTGCAACATCTTTAAAAGCTTAATCCCGGTTAACGGTTATTATACATATATGTAACAAAGTTATATATAATATATAATATATATAACAAAGATTTCAAACAATTTAGAACGAGAAATACTAGAAAATCTTCCAGAATTGCAACAAACACAGATATCGCCTCCTTCTGACTTCAAATCCGTACATGAGCACCATTAGAGTGAAATCGCGTATAAAAAAATTAAGGAATTAGATCCAGAAGCCCGAGAATTAATAATGGAATAACAAGAAATGTAATAATAGTGATAATACTAATAATAATTATAATACTAATGGCAATAATAATAATAATAATAATAATAATAAGAATAATAGTAATAACATTGATGTATTTTTTCTTAACTAATCCTTCATTTGACATTACAACATTGTCCAGTCAAAGTTTCGCGTTCATATCTTTTACGAATTAAAAATTACGAGGAAATGTCACACTTAACCCCAATCCGGCCCACTGTGCGGCGGCCCATGACTCACCTTTGTCGGGCGGCTTCTAAAAGAATAGAACAAGACCGCGCGAGCGTGTTATCACGATACCCGAAAATCAACTCTGGGTTCTTATGAAATACATAATGATAATAATGGTACGTATTTCTTTCATAACTTATACAGTAATTCTTCGATCGGAGTCCCAACACCCGTGTTTTGAACGGACTTGGGTAGCGTAGAGAGGCTATTTTTTTATGACTCCGTCGACCGCGCCGAGACTCCAAATGACGAGCCGAACATAGAGAAGGACAGAATGAAATAGGATCGCGTGGCCGTAGCGTGTCGCTGTCGCCGGCACAGTTTAAAGGCCCGTGCGTCATCACAATGAAACACCAAAATCTTAACTTCTTTATTTTCTATGATATCATGATGGGACTTTAGCTAGCTTATTCCTGGCGTTTCGCTGATTAAAATGGTACCAAAAACGATATAATTGGGCCAATATTTAGTGGTTTAATCGACGATGAAAGTTTCGAACGCAACGAAGAACAGCGACAACGCGGGCCTTTGAACTGTGCCGGCGACGGCTACTGTTCGCGTTTCTTTCTCTTCAATACGCTCTTCTTCGTTGCATTCGAAACTTTCATCGTCGATTAAACCACTAAATATTGGCCCAATTATATCGTTTTTGGTACCATTTTAATCAGCGAAACGCCAGGAATAAGCTAGTTAAAGTCCCATAAACCGATCATTAAAATTAAGAAGTTTGAGACTTCGATTCAGTCGAGTCAATGTGTGGTGTTCACACCGATATACCCGAGCCGAGATCGTGGAGTGGGCCGGCAGTGGAGTGAGTAGGCACTGGACTACGGATAGATAGGCGACCCAGGACTCCGATTGAAGAATTACTGTAATGTGATTTTTAATATATGTACTTGGATTTTTTTATAACTACATTAGGTATATTTGGCACACATGTGCATGATCTCCATTTGTATTAAAATTTGAAATAATGCACGTTTCACGTGAAAAAATTATAAGAAAATATTGACAACCTGGTAATAAGTTATGATACCTTTTCAGCAGGTGATGTTTTTATTAACTGTTAGGTAACCTACATACTTAACTATCATTAACCTTACACAAATTCTTAAAAGATAATATATAAAATACAATATAAAATAAAATAGAAATTAACTTGAAATAAAATCATATAAAATAAAAAATTATACATATAGAGCCTATAGATAATACAAAATAAAATATAAACACGAAATATAATATGTATAATGTTTATTTTTATATTTCGTTTTTAATTATTGCTATATTTTACCATATTGTAACCTTCTAGGTGTATATAACTCCGTAAGGATATTGTAATGATATATTATCGATACATATCTAAGTTCACTCGGAGAAAATTAGTTAAAAAGCCAGAAATATTGTCTTTTAAGTTTTTCACATGAAACGTGCATTATTTCAAGCTTTAATATAAATAAAGAGCAGGCACACGTTTGCCGATTATACCTAATGTAGTTATAAAAAAAACCAGGTATATTAGAAATCACGTTATAACTTAAGAAAGAAAACCATTATTACCATTATCTATGTCATAAGAACGCAGAGTATTTGAATCTCGGATATCGCAATAACTCGTTCGCCCGAATTTGTTCGATTCTTTTCGAACCCGCCCGACGAATTCGAAGTCGAATCGACGCGACGGGCCGCGTAACTTTCTGCGACCCGACCCGAACCCGAACATCGAGCGGCCCGCAATCTCCCTTACGTTTATAATTAAAAATTATATTATATTAAATAACCTATATCATTGCGAGTTATGATCACGCTTTAAATAAATAAATGTGGCTCAAATTATGACGTATTTAGACTCATTTTAATTAGAAGAATCTCACAAATACGTTGGTAATTTCATAAAAAAGCTAGAGGGCTATTGTTGCTCGCTCGCTTCGCGAGCTCGCGGGCAGGACTGCTCTTACGAGAATGTTAGTGGTACGCATGGCTAGTAGGGCCCACAGCTATTAATTAATGTCTTTCATTTTGTGTGTGACTCTCCACGAGCCACACAAAGAACTTCCCGATTCGTTAGTTGCTGTATATTATTATTATTATTTATTAAGTGTACGTTTTAAGAAGATTATACGTTTTCAGGGAAATTCAATAGTTTTCTACTTATCAAAATGTTTGCTATATGGCGTCGCATTAAACGAACATCGCAGGCTCGTTGCTCGCTTGGTTCCTTGTTGTAGTATACTAATGTTGCAAAATAAATTGTCTTAATTAGTTTTTCGCAAACGATACAACTCCTCATTATCCGGGGTTGCAGTATTGATCTTGGTTTTCTTCGATACTGTTAATTTAAATTGTCCCGAAATATATAAACCGCGCTCAATTTTGAAACTCTGCTCAGTGCTACATACAACATTTGTAAAGTTCGTATTTCTGATGTTTTAAAATCCATACATACTTTCTCGTATGTTTGTCCCTGACTTTTATGCATCGTAATCGCTTCAGCAGGAACCACTGGAAATTGACTACGTGTGATTTCTTATTTTTCCTCACTCGACATATTTACTTGATTCGATATTTTGTTATTATTGGTGTTAAATTTTGATCAATATTTGCATTTTTCATATAATCACGATAACGAGTTCTTACTTTCACTCCTACTCTGGCAAATTGAAAATCTAACCACAATATAGACGGAACTTTAGTATTTTCTTGAAAAGTAATAAATTTTAATATTCCGCATGCTCCATTAACCAATCCGTCTTCAACATCAATGTTATTAATTATCATATATTTTATATTAATTTTCAATTTAATCTCAGTTAACAATTCGTTTTGAACTGATTGTTTATTTAAAGATTGTAATATAAATGTTTTTGTACTTTCATCGATATTCTTTGAAAATGTATTCTCGGGAGTAGAGATGATTAACTCACTCTTGCATTGGGATAATTTTCGATTATTGTAAGCGGAAACATCATCTTAAGGTACAAAAAAAGATTTTAAAAAAAAATTTTTTTTCTAATTTTAAAAAAATCGAAAAAAAAATTTTTTGTGTAATTACGTTTGTTTCTTCGGTGGAACCTTTCCGTTCTCTCGTATAAATTGCATTGTTGAATGAACTTCTTTCGAAAAAAACTAAAAAAACTAAAAAACTACTTGACCAAAATGGACCAAAATCTAATCAGCTCTAAGTTACAGCGGGGCACATCGATTGCGATCGCGTTGTTACTTTTTCTGAAAACGTTAACGAAAAATTTGATACCATAGAAACGGACATACGCGCGCGCGCGCGCACGCACGCACACGCACGCACGCACGCACGCACGCACGCACACACACACACACACACACACACACACACACACACACACACACACATACCGACATTTTAATAAAAATAGTCTAAAATGACTCCAATGACCATGAAACGTAAAGATCTGCTAAAAATTCGATTTTCGATTTTCGGGGTAATTACAATAACTTCCCTATAAAATCGGGAAGTTAACAATGAAAAATAAAATACTTTGATATGTGTATTGACGTAATCGGTACTCAGCCTTTTGAACTGTGCCGGTTGCCTCGTACCTCAGTCCCTCTTTGTCGTTTACGCGCTATCGTAAAAAAAAGTTCTGGTATGTTGCTAGTCTAAAAATATGATCAATGCTATTTTTGAATTTCTCTAAAAAACCTGCATTTGTCGAATTTTTGCGTATTTTCACTTTGTGTAAATAACATTTTGAACCAAAAAATCTGGAAGAAATCTCAAATATCATTTCAATTATATGAAATTAAATGATTAAATTAATGCAAGTAAATGGGAAAAATTGACCAAAAATTGAATGGCGCAACGGCTGTTTAAATAATTCGAAGTACTACCAAATTGTAGTATTCCAATATTTCAAATATGTTAATGATAATAATATATTAATGAGTTTTAACAACAAAATATTTTAAATAGAAAACTAAATTTTGACAAATAAAATACGATTATAGCAAGCTTCCTATAAATGTCGAAACCTTGAGTCTGGCCAGAGACATCAATTTTCAGGAAACACTATTCTGTGATGACGAAAGGAAAAAAGGGAAGCGAAGCTCGAGGGCTTCGGTCGCCGTGGAATGGAGCGAAACATTGTAACATGATACGGGTTGGGTCTTAAACTTAAGTACGCCTGAAACATGACTGTCAAAACTTAATTATTTATCATTATTTTTTTATAGGATTTTCCTTAACATATTTGGTGAATTTTTTTTTATGAAAATGACATGATATAATTCCGATGATATTTGCTTGTGCAATGAACGACGCAAGTTTCGGACACAAAGAAGGACAGCATCGGGAAAAAAGAGACGCGGAGAGTCCTTCTTTTAAGATTTCGACTTCCGACTTCAACTGCTAGCTCTTCGCCTCGTCGCACAATGTATACAATGTATAAGCGATTCATATTTCAGGAAGTGGTTCAGTTCAGAATGAAATGAAATCATGTTACACGCACTTTCTAAATAGCGTCATGTTGCAAGAAATTTTCGTATAGAGTGAAATGAATTTTTTTGTTAGATATCTTCGTACGAAATACTGCCTCTAAATAACATTGTATAGATAGGAGCCGTCGAAAATTAGTTTAATTAGTTAATACTTTTATCTTATTGTTACTACCTCTACTATATAATAATTGCAGTCAATTCTGTCGAGCATTACAAGTATGGGATACATAAGTAAAAAAATTAATTTTCTGTTCCCTACTATGGATCTTAATAAGAACGATTGAATTTTGTCATTACATAACATAACAGAATATTTTTTAAGAATGATTATTTTATATATAACGCAATAACGTTCAAATTACTTTTGAATTTCGATAAATTTGTAGAATATTACGTAGTAATTACTATCATTTTTCCTACATCTATAAACTATCGATTATATTGTAAAACAATTATTACAATGGTAATAATAAGGAAATAAGAAAGCAATAAGAGAATTATATATAATATATAGTATTATAAGGCAATTACAGAATGGGTAATGTCAGCATTCTACTATATCATTCTTCTTCAACTTGACGAATATCTCGTCGGTGGTGGAACTTTTGACTATGTGGTATATCAGCTCACTGTAAGCTCTACGTTATCCCCGCGCCCATCGCGCCCACTTACCCGTCCCGCTGTTTAACACAGGGGTTGGCAGTCTTTAATAGTATCTCGTCGGTGATAGTACCTCGTCGGTGTCTTAAGTCTGTTATCGTATGGTCGCCGTTTCGTGGTAAAAGCGGGCTCTACTGTCGGTGTAGGAGCTGTTCCGTGCTAAGCGTGAGCGTACCAGAAAGTGGTGGCAACTCAGACCCGGGCGTGAGCACTCTCTTATCCTCTCTGGCCAAACCCCGGGCGTGAGCACTCTCATTTCCTCTCTGATATGTATAATAAAATAAATACAAAATATATTGAAATTCATTATAATTTTATTATTATTATCTTGTAGATTCTAAGAAAATTATCATGTTTTGTAAACTGTAGTACAATTGAAGTTAAAACTACCAAATCCATGAAAATAATGATTTTTATATTATTATCATTTATGTTGCAATTGTCGACATTGTAAAGATGTTTTGTGGAACGGTGTTGAATAAATGCACCTTTGCTATTTTTATAAGAAATATAAATTATGGTTTTTAAAAAAAAGTATTTAAAGTCACAGCAGTTGCGTAGCTCTTCCAAAAAATAGATCATTAGTCACTTTGAATGTCTGGTAGTTTTAGTACGATTACAGTCTGCAAACTAAAATATCAAATTTTCAAAAAAATTTCTAATTGTAGAGACGAAAAGGACACTCGTGATACATGCAAAACTGCATACAATGCAGATTATTTGTTACAATTTATATTGAACATAAATTAATAAATATATAATAAATAAGCACATAAAACACACACATACACAGACACAGAACACTTGTCACACAGTATATAAGATATATAATGTAAATGAATATACAAAAGTTTATGAATGTGCGTCCATATCTTAACAGATGAAATGAGTACGAAACGAAATAGTAAGTCGTTTCGAATGTAAATTAATGTATAATATATTATTAGTACTTATTTTTATAATCATCCTGACTTTACAAAATATATGTTAAATAACCTACCGTCCGATATTCTAATACGAATGAACTGTTATGAGTGTTGCTAATTTGCTAAGCCTACGTTCCACAATTACAATTCACACGATTATTGTATCAATCACTCAATCACTCCATTCTGCGTTTTGTCCATTTCACATTTACTTTATATAGTATGTATGTATACAGTAGACAATTATAAATTATCTTATAAGTATACATCATAGACTAGATTTGTTGATCATGGACTGAGATCGGGAACTCTACTAAGTTTTCCAAGTTCAACTTATGAACGTGCTTAGTAAATACCTTCACGGTTTCGTAATTTACTTATGCGACAAATATTACGCTTGGATTGGACCGTTCGAGTTTGTTGTCCATGTTTTCGTTGACTAGATTCCACTCTTCATAATATGTTCTCTCAGAGATCAATTATTCACGCATATTTCTTATTTATCTATATATTTCTTTGACTAGAATTTATTTAATTATTGCCATCACTGTGCGATTCACGTACTTTATGAATCTTACTTATGAAAAATTGATTCTTTCTCTTGAATCGATGAAATTGAGATTATGTCTGGTTTATCGACCTCGGTCGGTACGTTTTTCGACTAGATTTCTTTACCGAAGTACGGTAACCGAAATTACCATGATAAGGTAAACCTAAAATTATTCTTAATTATTAAACACAGCCTTATAATATTTAATTCATTCGTATCTTTTTTTTGTTGGACACTACATGTCTCGTTTGTACTCTTTTGTTGGCAATTTGGTTTTACTTTAGAACGAGTTTCGTTCGTATACTAACTAATAGCTCAATATTTTATTAACACATTAAATGCTGAACGAAGTGTGATTAATTTGTTACGTGTTTCGCGCAATAAACTGCAGTTTGTTATATTTTGCGTTCGCTGTCGTCTACGACCAAAATGCGCTTCAACATAAAAGCCTGAAATGTTACTTATATTGTTATCAGTGATCGATACGACATTTAACGTGTTATATCGTATTAGAACTTGCAACCTAACCCTATACAAGTAAATCGAACAGCTGCCAATGCGGACATTTCATTTGCAGAATAGAAGGTGCTTAAAAAGACTCGTACGTTAAATAATATTATGAAAATAATACAAGCTAGAAATAATTAACTTGGCTTTTCAAGTTAATGATATTAAATGAAATACTGGCACGTTTCCCAAATGGATAGACGTCATTTTGTTTATCATTTACGTTGCTTCGTTTTTAGTCGATACACAAGTTTTTCCTACCGATACTATTATACAATTGAATGCAGTAGAAAATAAGACACGCTCTGCCTTTTTTGTATATGTATGGCATCTCATCCACGGACAATATTTACTGTATATTGTACGTAAGTGGGCAAATTAATTATACGCAATTATACAAGTCACTCTATAATATAAACAAGAAATTGCATTTAGTTGTGGCCTGCATATCTGATTCCGAATATTAGTGGGTACTTAAAATAAATAATGACTAGAAATAGAACCAACTAGAAATTCTCAGAATATGAAGTATTTTTAATGCTTACACGCTACATCCAACTATGCTTTTTGAACTTAAGGGATACTCTTTTTTTGAGGGGTCGAAAATGGGTAACATCTTCGATTGTTCTTTTTGTAAAAAATCAAGGAACACATGGATCCATAATTTCATCTGTATATCTACACACGCCGAAGGAAGATAAACACTTTGATTTGACAAGGGCGGATAATAAAAAAAAGTTGAATCTAAAAATGATACATCTCTTTATAGTTCGTATTCAAATTATATTCAACAGTTAGTCGAAATAAAGAAATTTATTACGGAGTCGATGTTAGTTTTTGTATGTATTATAATCCTGATCCTTTTCTAAATTATTAAACAATCCAAGTTTATGAATCTTCTCTGCGTATAGACCATGCAAATGAATATTATGTTAAATATGTTAAATACTTTCATTCGTGTTAATCTTTGTTAAACCAATAGAGAGGGAGAGAACTAAATTGAATTAATTTATACAACTTACCATAAATGACTAGACCGGATACGTAGAATTATTTTACATAAATATTCTGTGACTAGATTAGGCTTTGTTTATAATTTTTAATTTTGATTAGATCACGTTGACTAGTATCTGTTGATATTGACTAGATATCGTTGCTTCGATTTCCTTAAATTGACACAACGAAATAATTTTCATAAAGAATTCGGTGTCGCTATCATAAAGTTATAAATTATAAACTGAAATTATAATTATTGTGACTTTAGAACGGCAAATTGTCCCACGCTAATTAATATATAATAGAATATACATTCCTAACCTAAAATAAATCTACAATAATTTAAATGACTGTTCACTAAAGAGTCCACGAATATTTTTGCGAAATCCAGTTACTACAAGCTATTTTGTTGAAATAAGTGAACTTGTGAAATTAAAAGATCGTCCTGGTCCTTACTAAAAGTATAGTGCCGTTGTTTCAGTCTCATTTTCATGTCATAAATGCATCGAACTGTAAACAATCATTTAAAATTATACGGGAAGTTAAATACTAGACGTTAAACGAACAGTAAACACAAATAAATTAGCATACCTATTCCTACAATATCAGAAGTAAGATCTAAGGCCAATCATCACTGCAGACGAATCCCCGATGTATCGCCGACATAATAGTTGTATTTCTTTGGTGGTAGTTCAGCTTTGATTGGTTCTTCCAATAGAGATCTGCTGCGATCATTGCCAATTTTGTTCAACTCCGATGGAAATGATCATCTACCGAGTATGCGTTGTAGCTTGTACTTTAGCATCAGTACTCTACGTCTGCCTCTCTCCCCCTCTGTCTCCGCTTCAGTTTCTACATCTTCTTTTGTACAACTTAAACATACGTTTAGCGTATATACAGCCATTTGTACAGATTGTCGATGTTACGACAGAACGTGATCAGATGTTTCCCGATTTCTCGATGTCGGCGTCGGCGTCGTGAACGATCGTCAAGCACGGTCGTCCAAGTTCCCTGCGATCTTGATCGCCCTTATTCGAAAACGTTTACTTCCGGCGGATCGATCGACACGTTGATCTTTTACTGTACTCACGTCAATAGCCCACCGGTTCGGTATGGTTGTTTCGAGGACGCTTTACGAACTGCATCGGATGGACCAAGTTGTTCGGCTTTCCAGACTTCCTTCTCGGAGTGCTCAGTTCCGTCGACGTTGCGGGGCAGCCTGCGTGGTTACAGTCGTCTTCGATTTAGGCGGAATCGTGATGAGTTTATTCCGAGAGTCGTCCAGACTTGGCTCGACGATCGTTCGCGGTGATTTCAATTTGACGCGTCGAATCGGGAAAGCGGAGCAGAAGGTCGCGGACCCTCGGAGATTGAACGGACGAAGAGAGGACAGTAAATGTATGTACAGTGGAAAGTGACAAAAAGGAAAAGAAGTGGAAGAAGAAGACGAAAAGGAGAGAGAGAGAGAAGAAAAAGGAAAAAAGGAATACGCTCCGAGGATCACGCAAGCGCACAGTCGCTCGTCTGCTCGCTGACTACTTCAAACTCCGCTGCGCTCCGAGATGCATATATCCCCTACCGTGACCTAGCTTATTATTTCCCACCCCTAGCCGACCAAACCGCCTCCCCCACTCTCTCTCTCTTTTCTCTCTCTCTCTCTCTCTCTCTCTCTCTCTCTCTCTCTCTCTCTCTCTCTCTCTCTCTCTCTCTCTCTCTCTCTCGGTACACAAGTTGGCACGCACCCCACTTTCACGTTTGCGCTCCGCGACGCTTTCCCCCCGTACAAAGCCGTTCCCCACCATACCTTACCCCACTTTGTCGGCCAACTCAGCCGCATCCTATAGAAGCACGACCAAACATCATCCTGTTCTAGGATTCGCGCGGGTCGCCCCACCAGCCGACCAATTTCCATGATTTAACCCCCCAATCTGCACGCGTGCGCACCTTTCTATATGTTACGCCATTAGCCGAGCGTATCGCATTATTCCCAGCCCGGAGCGAGGCGAGACCGGTGATTTACCTCTCGGGCGAACCCCTTCAGTAGCGCACGCGTCGCGTCGCGTCGGCTTGCTACTGGCGACAGCTGCTACTGGCTACTGGTTAGTGGGTACGCGCGAGCAGAACCACGTGTTGTTCCCTCTGAGCGTGTGCCAATTCAGCGAAATCGCGAATTTTGATGATACCCATGGTACATATTGTAAGGAAAAGCCGTATTTATTTGTAAAAAACTGTAAGGTCACACAATCGTTGGAGACAGACGTGTTTGTCGCGGGCGCTCGTTTCGATCTGATCTTCTTTTTGCGATTCGTTGGCGATCGTATTTCTACAACTCTACTGTTAATTACGATTCTTTGTTGCACACATACATCATCCGTACTTTAACCCTATAGTTCGGCCATCCTGACGATTAACCGTCCCGATTAATCACACAACCAAATGAAATGTAATACAGGTTTTAACATAAATAAGAGTTACAATTTCTCCTTGAAATACCAGAGAAACACGAATTGAATTAAATTAAAACAAGATTTAAATATCTAACGATACGAATACAACATAACGAGAACAATGATCGAATTTTTTAATTTAGCCCGGTGTCCATGGCCGCGTATTTGATGCTTCCCATGTCCCTCGATACGGAGTTCTGGACAATCGAAATCCCTTTTAAGGACAACCGAAATGTCTTTTAAGGAATATCGATCATTTTTGAGAATACGATCTATTTCGTCAGGTCCTTTAAATTTTGGTATCATTTTTGTTGAAACACCCGATGAACAATCGAAATTCCTTATCATAACCTTGTCTTCGATTTTGACGTTTGTTTAATTTCTGATTCTTTAGAATCTGTTCGATGGCTTGCTCGTGCAACTCCGATACTTCGCGGCGTGGTACATTAATTCGTACGCTTAGTTCTAACTTCTAACGCATCTCGTAACTCATCAATTGACTTCCGCGCTGCCGCACAGTGATCCGGATCGAAGAAGTTGGTGTAATTTAGCTAAAAAGTCAATTTTCTCATACATCGATTTCTAACAAATTTATATTGCTCCCTAAATGTCAATCAACCTCGAAAATGAAAAAATTAATGCGGTTTACCAAGAATTGTAATTAGGACGAATACTTAAAGGTAGACATTTAGAGATAGTACTTTTCACCAAGAAAATTGCTTCTCTTCTTCGAGGTGGTCTGATCACACCACTTAATATTTCTTTTTTTTTTGTTTACGATCAAGTGCACTCTTTTGTGTTACAAAATTAACATCGACACTAAAAGTTATCGTTCACAATATGTTAAAAATTAATATTCAATGAAATAAAAAAATTGGCCAAATTTTTTACATTTTACAAGGTATATCTAGAAGGGTTATGAAAAGTCTTGTTGGATCATTTTCGGTATTCTTTCCCGTATATAATTATGCAAGAATATTGTCCTACCTCGTCCTACTTTGTAACTTATCATTGTTCAAAGCTGTCAATGTTACTTCGCGACGAGTTTCGCTTGCGTAAAACAGGCTCGTATGACTAATCAAATGTCTTCCAAATACGAATGTTTTTGCAATAACATTATAAGAGATAAATAGAGTAAAGATATATATGTAAATTAACTTCGATAGTCACTTTTATTTGGAAAAAATATAACGAAACGAATGATGAGAGTTTCTTAGCGTTCTCGCTGCATTTATTTCTATCTTTGGAACCTTGTGCAGCGTTCGAAAACTATTTGAGATTATTGTTAACGTCTGACCCGTACATGTTACAATTACAGTCATGGCAATATTAAGCGGACACCCTTAAAAATCGCATAACTTTTTAAAAATTGGTCCAAAGGACTTGAATTTTTTAAAGATGTTAGACCGGCTAGTTCGCTATAGAATGAGTAAACAAAAATTTATTAAGATTGCGATTGGTAGGAATCATAAAAAATTAAAAAATGATGTTTTGTTAACTTTTTTATCTGAGCCTGTAACGATAATTTAAAAAATGCGTTTATAGATTTCGGTGACTTATACATATACATATTGAAAATTTCATCGAAAAAAACGTTTAAAGATCATCACGTAAGGGCGAAATGCCCTGACAAGGCTGAAAATCTGCGACTTTCACCCTTAAGCTCTTATCTTTAAACGTATGTAGTTGATTGCAACGTTGACCATATAAGTCACAGAAATCTATAAAACGCATTTTTTAAATTATCTTTACAGGGCCAGATAAAAAAGTTGACAAAACATCATTTTTAAAATTTTGTATGATTCCTACCAATTGCAATCTTAATACATTTTTGTTTACTTATTCTCTACTGAAATAGTCGGTCTAACGTCTTTAAAAAATTCAAGTCCTTTCAACCAATTTTTAAAAAGTTATGTGATTTTTAAAAGTGTCCACTTAATATTGCCGCTGACTGTAAACTTTAAGATTAACATGTAAAAGAAATCCTAAAATACTGAATCCTGAGGCAGTACAGTTATCATTTAACTAATGCAATCGATCCTCATAGATAATCACGAAATTATGGTATGTGTATGGCAAATTATGGTATGTTTATTTTATTAGGTTACTTTTTTATTTGTGGTAATATTGTTAGCTAGTACTAATGTTAGTACTATTACTAACGTTAGTACTATTTTAATCGCAATATGTATTTAAAACATTTCTTTTTTTTACACAGGAAAGCATTCTTTTATGTGTTAAAGATTAAGACCAACACTAAAAATTATTGTTCACAACAAGTAAAAAAAGATAGAAAAACTATATTTGAACAATTCGTTTTTCAATAAAAAATATTAATGAAAAGTTAGTAAAAATTGTTGTTTAACAAATGCAAAAAATATTTAATTATTTCTAGGTAAGAATCACTAAATATTTTTGTTAAATTTTTCCAAATATATTGGCGATATATTTTAAACAATTCTTTATGTGTTTTTCCACTTTGCATTTCATTTCTGGGAACCAATAGCTGTTTAATATGTTTCGCATGGTCTCTTCTATTCCGACATGACACATTTCATTATGATACTTGTGCATTAAAACGAAGCTTGATTTTTGTATTTCCTAGAAACTAAACAATTCCTCATTTCATACAATTTATTCTCCGCCTGTTCTAACTCGGTATGAATTTTCATTATTATTGGTTCGCCTTTTTGCGTAATGCGAGGTTAGGATCAAAAGAATTGTCCTCTATTACGAGTACTTGCCTACTTAAAGCATCGACGCCACAGTGTGTCAAAACGGCGAAATCCTGGCGAAAACATCAAAACGCACTTCAATGTGGACAAAATTGAACAAAAATTGGTACATGTGGGTTTTTGGGGTCGCTTACTACAAATCTGAACTTAAAAGTTAAAAAAAAACAAAATGGCGAATCCAATATGACAGACCATGTATAGCAAAAAATTGTTTTTTCTTATAAAAAATTTGTACAGTAATGCTCTTAGGTCTCTAATTATTAGTTGAAATCTATTTTTTAATATAGAATTAAAAAAATTTTACAGATTTAGAAATTAAAATTTATTTCAATGTACAACTTACAAATCATGAGTTTATTTATTTACGGGTGAAAACCTATAATACATAATTAGATTTAACATTACACTACAAAAAAACAGAAAGTTGCGTAAAATTTTGCGCAATTTTGAAGAATATCACTTATAAGAGACCTTATGTTTAAAGTAAATAAATAATAAATGAAAATGTTTAAATTAAATATGCTAAAAAGAAATAAATATAAGAAAATAAAAAATAACAAACTATGTTGAATCAGCTGAACTGTAATAATTGTCATCGTTTTCAATATCTCCGGTTTCTTGAGTGTTTCTCGGTAGAAAGACAAGTTTTAATACACACAAGGATAGGTATGCACATTTCATAGTATGAAGCAGGGTCTTCACGATACTTTTGAATTCTCATTGTCCTTTCGTGACAAATATGAAACACTAATTCAGTTGGAAGCTGACATTTTTAAAGTACTAAGTTTGTCGTATGAATAGTTCAATACCTTCTTAGAAAAAAATAATAATAGTTAGATTAAATACTTCACTAAAAAGCTATGGTTAATTGTAAAAAGACAATCTGGATAATATTATTTATGTGCCTTAATAATACATTGAAGGTAATAATAAACTGATACAAAACCGTACAATATTTGTTTGAAGAATTTGTAAATATCGTCTACTCTTCCCGAGAAAGCACGGATGACGTTTCATTTTGAATTTACAAAATGGTCTTACAAAAAAATGGCACTTTGGGGCAGCCAATTTTTGCAAATACTGAAAAATGACAGTGCCAACTAAAAGTCCCAACAAAAATTTTAGCCGCATCTTGCGGGGTATACAACTTTTACTCTACATGTTCAAAATTTGTCTTTAAAATTTTTCTGTTCCTGTCTTGTAATAAGGTTTATAATTGTACAACGTAACCATTAACTATTTCAGATATACTAGTAGTCAGAGACATTCTACTTACTTCCACGAACAGCATCCATTTTACAGAATTGAAATTAAATAAACCGTTTTCGAATTATGCAGTTTTCACTTTTCGCTTTCACACAGTTCCTCGCAACATGATTCTGCACGACTAATGAACGAAAATTTCGAGCACCCACCATTTTGCAGGTATAAGTAATAAAACCTTCGCACCTCGGTTTTTCCATAGGCGCATTACTAAAGAATCTAAAGTAGTACTTACCGTATCCCCACCGAAAAGTTCATTTTCGAGGTATCGGCCACGATTTCGGCGTTTGGACACACTGTGCGATGTGAGGCATTCGAGCTCTTGATCTATGTAGTCCAGTCAAGGAAAAGTTGTAGAGGGAAATGGAAGGAACTCAATTTTTAACTTTGGGTCCTTGTTTGTACTAGTGAGGAGGTAAACATATTAAAAGTCCCCACTCATAGGAGGTGAGCCGGGTGCAGGGGGTCACATGGAACGTCCCTTTTTCGGTTTTCCGCTTATATCTCGGAAACTATGTGTCCTAGCGATAAGAGCATTCTATACAAAATTAAAGTTGACAAAACGTGCCATAAGATTGATTCTATTCAGTTTTTCGCTATCTCGCATAGTTTCCGAGATATCCGCGCTCAAAGTTTACTAATTGTGAAAAAGAAATTTTTGCCTCACGTATTGACTAGCTAACTCTTATTTGACTAGCTAACTCTTTAGCACAATTAGTGAACTTTGAGCGCGGATATTTCGGAAACTATGCGAGATAGCGAAAAACTGAATCAAATCAATGTTATAGCACATTTTGTCAGCATTAATTTTGTTTTGAATTGTCTTATCGCTAGGACACATAGTTTCCGAGATATAAGCGGAAAACCGAAAAAGGGGACCTTGTACATGCTCCCCTGCACCCGGCTCATCTCCTAGGTGTGGGGACTTCTAGTATGTTTACCTCTTGACTAGTCCAAACGAAGACCCAAAGTTAAAAATTGTGTTCCTTCCATTTCTCTCTACAACTTTTCGTTGACTGGACTATTCTTGGATGTCCTGAACGTGGATCATCATTACCGTTTGTACGACCATGTTTAAATAGAGCAACCCATTTTTTCACCCTTACATATGAAAGAGCACTGTCCCCTAACACATTCACCATATCATCAACAATTTCCATTCCGCGTAATTCTTTTTTATATAAATATTCAATGACTGCCCGATTTTTCAAGTTTTCTATTCCTGTAATCAAAGCAAACACGTCTACTTTAATCAGCTGCCTGAAGCAAGCTATTTGACAGATCGATTTGGAATGTATGGAATGTTCACATCAAGGACGGATGTTTTCAACTACGATATGTTTTTGCTCCTACCAATATCATCTATGTGTCAGGCTACAAACTTTCTGAATGGTGTAGACCTAGTATAAGGAGCAATGTGTTGAATTCCTAACATTTCTTGAAATCGTTTATTAGGTTAGTGCAATGTTAGCCTTTTTTTAATAATTTTTACACATCGTATAAGGATATTTAATAACGCATAATACATACACTCCTCAGAAGAATTAAGGGATCACTTGTGCAAACCCTAAAAATTGGTCCCACTTTACGTGATCATAACTCCATCAAAAATTGCCGTATCGATATCGTTAAACAATGGTTTGAAAGCGTGAAACCTCTAGTTTCAGATGCTCTGTTTCAAATTGTTGCTATGTTCGTTTTTTACAAAGTTATAGCGAAATGAAGACAACATTGACGGTTAACAAAAATTTTGTGCAACTTTGGAACATCACACGGGGAGCAACAAATTTTTTTGATAAATCGCGTTAATATCATTTCGAAGGGCTATCTTTCCTGTGTAAATTGTGTGACTTTGCAAAACCCTGAGGTCGTAGACAAATTTTGAGACCAGATTTGAAATCAGCATGAAAAAATCTACGGGAAATTATATATAGCATGTTAAAAAAAAATTTTTTCCGCGAGTGGTACTGGAGAAACTACATTTTCATGAAATTGTACATGTTTAACGGACTTTCTCAACGTTAAAAAACGTTTGTACCATAATGTCCCTATTTTTCCTATATTCTGCAAAGTTTCAGCTTTAATTAAAAAAAATTTGATCACCCTGCCTCATTTCTATCGACAGTTCTTTGATTTTGAATTGAGATTTGGTCCTTTCCCACTGTGGGTTGGCGCGGAGGTAGCGTATTCAGAGATGTCAGGCAGCCGTTGTACGTGGCGCGATAATTTCTGCGAAGCACTAACTTCAAACACAGCTGCCATAGGTAAAATATTGTCGCAGCGAGTTTATGGGGTACACAATCGAATCGGCAGAATCTCTGCTTCAATCTGACGTTCGAATCATGGTATTACGATCATTTCTCGCCGAGATATAGCGAGTTAAACGAAAAATGGAAATTGCGCATTTTTTAAGCATATTTTCAGAAACACCTGGTATATCGAAATGTTAATGGAATTGAAAAAACAAAAGAAGTGCCTTGAAGAGAAAGAAACGCTCTTCCTATTGCTTTTTTGCACAAGATTCTACGATAATTTGTTTGATTTCTGGAGCCAGTTAAAGTTCAAAAGCCCATATTTACTTCAATGTTGAATAACTCGAATAAAAAAAAATCGCACAATATTTAACAACCACACAATTTACACAGGAAAGATAGCCCTTCGAAATGATATTAACGCGATTTATCAAAAAAATTTTTTGCTCCCCGTGTGATGTTCCAAAGTTGCACAAAATTTTTGTTAACCGTCAATGTTGTCTTCATCTCGCTATAACTTTGTGAACAACCAACATAGCAACAATTTGGAACAGAGCATCTGAAACTAGAGGTTTCACGCTTTCAAACCATTGTTTAACGATATCGATACGGCAATTTTTGATGGAGTTATGATCACGTAAATTGGGACCAATTTTTAGGGTTTGCACAAATGATCCCTTAATTCTTTTGAGGAGTGTACTATAAAAAATTTCAAGAGAAATTTATTACTAAAAAATTGCATCAAGAGGAATTCCGTTGAAAATGTAGTTGATATAAACTTTTCAACACTTAAGTGCATCGTTTGATTCTGAAATTCGCACGTAGTATTACAAATTTCACCGAAAATTCAAACTATTGAAAATCGAAATATCGACCTTATGAAGTGTTAAAGTATGAAAATGTGAAAAATTGTGGGATAATTAACGTGACGTGCAAGGTTATGAGATAACTGTCTCGAGTGTCCGTGAATTAAATAGGGGTTTAGCCATGAAGTCGGAGCCTAGAACATCGTGAGCCGTTCGTGAATATCAATGCCGTGCCCGCATCGATGACATTTGTCACGCTTTTGTATTGCTAATTTAACGTTTCGCCGACCGCTAAGAATGACGATACAGGTGCAAGTTACGGGCGTGATTATTGCTAAACAACTAAAATTAAAGTGGCGGACAAAAGTGAGCTTAAGATTCGAATTTCTCTATATCAGTATCAATTACTTTAGCACAGGATGGGGTTTTGCAAATGTCTATACTACTTTATACCATTCACTTAACCTGGGCCATCCTCGCCACGCTATACGACAGGCATGCACAGATGTACGATTTGGGAGCCGGAGCATGAGCCGGGCCGGAGCCGTGACCTAGCTCGGACGTATGGAAGGGGAACACACTAATTGTAAGCATGACTTGTAAACACAGCGCGAGAGAAGACGCTTAGTGGGTTCCCCTTCCATACGTCCGAGCTAGGTCACGGCTCTGAGAGCGCACGGGAGCCGTTTGGGAGCACAACAGCCGCTCTGAGAGCTAAGATCTGTGCATGCCTGCTATACGACGTCGAACTTCTTTTCTTTATTCGCCTGTTTTTCACATAACGCGTCCACAATCCATTTTGTTCGACACGTGCAACGGACAAAACTAAATGTAATTCTACATTTTTGTTTCGTTGTTTTAAATGAACTATCTTTATCTCCTCTTTTAGTTAGTAGTCTCGCGACTTCTAAATTCACTGTATAATACCGTAAAAGTTGTGGTAGTTATCGTATACAATATTGTAGTAGTTTATACATAGTTGATAGTTGTTACCAAGGTAATTGGGTTAACATATTTAGACATAAGACAGCATTACTTCACTGAATGTCAATTTATTAACATCTGTAAATCGAATAGAAAATAATAAATTGCTTTTATAAAAGCCCTACAATATACATTACTATTTAAACTTTCTTCTGTCCGCCACTGTATATCTAATAATGTAATGTTATGAAACGTAGAGAAGACGAAAACTAATAAGACGACCATGGTTCTTTCGCAACAAGAAAATCTGTATCCACTCTTGTTCTTTTCCAGTTGTCCACTCCACACCGCTTACGGTTAGTGTTAGAACGAGAGAGTGTGTCATGACTATGACATACTATCCTTTTCCAACGAAAGTCTTTTGTGGTCTGTCGGACAACCTCTCGTGGGACCTATAAACTCTCAGCCTCAGCCCAGTCGAGAACAATGTCGAGTCGAACAGGTTAGTCTAATCAACGAAAAGTTGTAGAGGGAAATGGAAAGAACTCAATTTTTAACTTTAGGTCTTTGTTTGGACTAGCTAGGAGGTAAACATATTAAAAGTCCCCACTCATAGGAGGTGAGCCGGATGCAGGGGGGCACGTGGAACGTCCCCTTTTTCGGTTTTCCGCTTATATCTCGGAAACTATGTGTCCTAGCGATAAGAGCATTCCATACAAAATTAAAGTTGACAAAACGTGCCATAAGATTGATTCTATTCAGTTTTTCGCTATCTCGCATAGTTTCCGAGATATTCGCGCTCAAAGTTCACTTAGGTATTATTTGTTCGAGTTAGTATTTTAGCTTCAATTTCAATTTGAATTTCAACGCTTCAATTTCAATTTCAACTTCAAATGCACGTAGAAGGTCCTCCTTTTCGGTTTTCCGCGGAAATTATGCGTTCTAGCGATTACACTATTCTACAGGGTGTCCCAAAATTCGTGAAAATCCCGAAAGGGGGTCGTTCCTGAGACCAGTTCAAGCGACATTTTCGTTTGCACCAATGTCAGCCGCGGCTTTGTTTAGGAGTTATTAACGAGAAACACGGACCAATCAGAGCGCGCCCTGGCCCGTGATATCGCAACGAACAAGAGTTTCTTGGTAATGTGAATCCTCTCCGATTTCGATGAGCTTTGGATATGTTGTCAGGGTCATGATTCTGAACAACATTTCTCTTTAGACTTTTTGGCGATCGGCTTTAGTTTACGAGATAATTGTAAAAACTTGTAATTGTAAATCGATCGATGTACTATCTCCTCTCCGATTTCGATGAGCTTTGGATATGTTTGTAAAGACCATGATTCTGAACAACATTTCTCTTTGGACTATTTGGCGGTCGGCTTTAGTTTACGAGATGATCGTAAAAAAAAAGAGAAGAAGCAGAAACTGATTGTATTAAAAACTCATTTATTCAGCCGTAAATCCATTTGCTGCTTCGACATGTGTGTCACTGGGTCACTCGGTGACGAATTGCACAGATGTCTTTAGGTATACGGCACACAGTGGTCCGGATCGAAGAAGTTGATGTCATTTAGCGAAAAAGTCAACTTTCTCATATCGATTTCTAACAAATTTGTATTGCTTCCTAAATGTCTATCAACCTTGAAAATGAAAAAATTAATGCGGTTTACAAAGAATTGTAATTAGGACGAATACTTAAAGTGTAGACATTTAGAGATAGTACTTTTCACCAAGAAAATTGCTTCTCTTCTTCGAGGTGGCCTGATCACACCACTTAATATTTCTTTTCTTTCGTTTACGATCAAGTGCACTCTTTTGTGTTACAAAATTAACATTGACACTAAAAGTTATTGTTAACAATATGTTCAAAATTAATATTCAATGAAATAAAAAAATTGGCCAAATTTTTTACATTTGACAAGGAACATCTCGAGGGTCATAAAAAGTCACGGTTTATAACAAATTGGATCATTTTCAGTATTCTTTCCCGTATATAGTCATGCAAAAATCTTGTCCTACCTCGCCCTACCTTGCAAGTTATCAATGTTCAAAGTTGTCAATGTTACTTCGCGACGAGTTTCGCTTGCGTAAAACAGGCTCGTATGACTGATCAAATGTTCCAAATATGAACGTTTCTGCAATAACATTATAAGAGATAAATATAGTAAAGATATATATATATATATATATACAGGGTGTCTCACCCGATTTCGACTCTTGATTTTCTCGCTATTGTTACTCGTAGCAAAAAATGTTTCAGCAGAGGCTCGAACGGTATCGAGTGGAGCATATTTTGATGTTACGAGTTTTTTCGTGAGTGGACACGTAAAGGTCATATAAAGGTCAACTTTGTTTTTTAAATGGAATGAGGTATTTTTTAATACATCAATCGATGCAGCTGGACATTCGTTATAAAAAAGTACTAACCTATGCGTATGTCGAAAAGTTAGTAGTTCAGGAGATATTTCAATTTAAATAACTCTAAAATACCATTACTGTCGTACTAAGACGTTACACAAGTAAGTATAGATTGTGAAAAATTTGGAAGGTACATACAGACCACGGCGAAATATTTCGTCACTCACTATGGCTGGTATTTTATGCCAGCCTCTGTTTATAAAATACTTATGCATGGCCAAGAAATTGTTAAGCACGCATTGCTTCCCATCGGTCAGCTCTCTGAAGAAGCACAGGAAACCAGACATAAAGATTTTAAACCATTTAGAATGAAAAATACAAGGAAAATGTCAAGATTATACACGAATAAGGATACATTATTGAGATTATTGTTAACATCTGACCCGTACATGTCACAATTAAGATAACATGTAAAAGAAATCCTAAAATACTAAATCCTGAGGCAGTAGAATTATTAATTACCTAATGCAATCGATCATCATAGATCATCATGAAAGACAAATTATGGTTTCTTTATTTCATTAGCTTACTTTTTTATTTGTGGTCATATTGACTGAATATAATGTTATGTAGTAATATTTTAGTCGCAATATGTATTTAAAATATTTCTTTTTTTTTAGACAGGAAAGCATTCTTTTATGTGTTAAAGATTAAGACAAACACTAAAAATTATTGTTCATAACAAGTAAAAGAAGGTTGAAAAACTATATTGGAACAAATCATTTTTTAATACAAAATATCAATGAAAGTTAGTAAAAATTATTGTTTAACAAATGCAAAAAATATTTAATTATGTCTAGGTAAGAATTACTATTTTTTAAATATTTTTGGTGAAAATTTCATTGCGATATCTCTAATGGTTCAAAAGTTATAACAAAATGACACCAACTTCTTCGATCCGGACCACTGTGCGGCAGTACCGAAAGGTAAGGGACATACAGTGACTCCCAAAAATATTCGGACACTAGGTATAACTAACTTTATGATTTGATAATTCGATTGTTGATAAAGCAATCGCCCTGGGAATTGTTTCTAGCAATAAAACATTTATTAGTGTTGATAAATATATATGCTTTATTTGAAAAATATACATTCGTTTCATAATAAAAATTATTAAACGAAATAATGGACCATTTGTGGCTCACAAAAATATTCGGACACGTATTAATTTTTCTGTTTATATAATGTAATTTAGCATTACAAAATTTGTTTAATATTTCGTGGGATAACCATTTTGTTTAAGAACATGTCTTAATCTGTTTGGCATATTATTTGTAATTTTTTTAAAATAATCAACAGTTATATTCGACCACTCAGTTGCAAGTCTTTGTTTTAATTCGGCCATCGATGTAATTGGGGTTTTTCGAATTTTTCTATCTAATTCATCCTATAAATTTTCGATAGGATTAAGGTCCGGTGATTGGGGCGGCGGATGAAAAATTTTGGGGCAGCGGTATAATCAAAATTCTTGCACAATACGTGACTTGTGCTTGGGGTCGTTGTCTTGTTAAAACTTAAAATTATTATTAAGCCCCATTTTTTCAGCACTTTGAACTAAATTATTTTTGAGTATATTTAAATAATGATTTTTGTCCATGATACCGTCAATAAACACTAGGTTACCGACTCCATATGACGAAATGCAACCCCAGATCATTACGCTGCCTCCGCCGTGTTTCACTGTACCTCTTGTATTTTCAAAATTAAACTCTTTATTCGCTTTCCGCCACACCATAGTTCTTCCGTCGGAATTGTACAGATTGAATTTGCTTTCATCAGCAAATATGACATCCTTCTACCATGTCTCATCCTTAGAAATTAGCTCACTTGCAAAGGTTTTTCGTTTATTCCTATTCTTTTCGTGGATAAATGGTTTCTTTCTAGCCAATCTTCCATTGTAACCAGCTTGCCTCAGTGTTCTCAGAACTATTTCGGCTGACACATATTTCGAGCTTTCTCCTAATAGCTCACTAACTAGTTTTCGAACACTTAAGCGCGGATTTTTTTTCACTTTCCGAATAATTTTGCTTTTCTCCCTCGTACATAAGAGATTTGGTCTTCCAGTTTGCGGAATAGAATCAATGCGATTCTCAATATAAAATCGTCGACTGATATCTGCAACAGTACTCTTACTTATACGAAGCATTGCACTAATTTCGCGATAGGTTTTTCCTTTTTCTCGATGAAAAATTACAAGCTGTCGCACATCGAAACTCGTATTCTTTCCTTTGCGACCCATTTTGAACGAATTCACGTTCACTACCGACAGTAGTGAGGTGGCATGGACATCTAATGGTCCACGAGATTCTGTTTGTAAATAAACGTTTTCGCGTTCTTGGAATATCGCGTTCCCAGAAAACGATTGGCAGAGAAATATAATACGTATCCGAATATTTTTGTGAGCCACAAATGGTCCATGATTTCGTTTAATAATTTTTATTATGGAACGTATGTATATTTTTCAAATAAAGCATATATGTTTATCAACATTAAAAAATGTTTTATTGCTAGAAACAATTCCCAGGACGATTGCTTTATCAACAATCGAATTATCAAATCATAAAGTTAGTTATACCTAGTGTCCGAATATTTTTGGGAGTCACTGTACTACCAGGTCGACGAACTGCACAGCCGGTGGTAGATAGTTGGCATACTAAGGCCTAAGGGATGCGCGGTCAAGTCGACGATCCAGAATTTCACTTTCACTTTCGAATCGATAAATAATTCGTATGTTTATTTCACACAGATGCCTTGAAATTTTTCCACACTCACAATCACTGTTCACATTTGTCTACACACATAGTTATGCACTAATAATAATTGCCATATCCGCAGTCTAGTGATTAGTTTAATATCACTATTAAAAACAGAACTAATAGCAACCGTTAGCTTTGAATTGACAAATCTTTGGAGATGTTCTTTCTACCGTGGCTCGAACGACACTGATTTTCTGCAAGATTTTTCTAAAGAATTTAAGAAGGGCATTTAGCGTGTCGAAATTCGAAATGCACGCTGTAGCACGTTTACGAAAACGACGGGACGGTCAGACGAAAAACAGAATGCGAGAAGGACCGCTGTAAGATTTATGGCAAACACATGTTTAGTTTTTCCTGCAGATTGATACGCAGAGTCGATGGGTAACCGTTCGAAAACGTCGGCTGTCCTTTTTTTAGAAAGTTTCTTAAGGAAGGTATAGGACAATAGGGATGCTACGCTGACCTGACATTTTTACCCCTTGCTGGGTAAAAGGACCGATGACATTTTCGAACGGTTATCCATCGCTTGCCGGCGCGGCGGGCCAGGGCGCGCTGTGATTGGTCCGTGTTTTTCGTTAATAACTTCTAAACAAAGCCGCGGCTGACATTGGTTCAAAGGAAAATGTTGCTTGAACTGGTCTCAGGAACGACCCCCTTTCGGGATTTTCACGAATTTTGGGACACCCTGTAGAATAGTGTAATCGCTAGGACGCATAATTTCCGAGATATAAGCGGAAAACCGAAAAGGAGGACCTTCTACGTACATTTGAAGTTGAAATTGAAAAATTAAAGTTGAAATTGAAGTGTTGAAATTGAAATTAAAATTGAAGCAAAAATACTAACTCGAACAAATAATACCAAAGTGAACTTTGAGCGCGAATATCTCGGAAACTATGCGAAATAGCGAAAAACTGAATAGAATCAATCTTATGGCACGTTTTGTCAACTTTAATTTTTTATAGAATGCTCTTATCGCTAGGACACATAGTTTCCGAGATATAAGCGGAAAACCGAAAAAGGGCCCTTCCACGTGCCCTCCTGCACCACGCTCACCTCCTATGAGTGGGGACTTTTAATATGTTTACCTCTTAACTAGTCCAAACAAAGTCCCAAAGTTAAAAATTGTGTTCCTTCCATTTCCCTCTACACCCCTCTTACGAGCATTCATTGACTGGACTATCAGTCCAGTCGAGAACAATGCCGAGTCGAACAGGTACCCTCATTCGCAATATGTCGAAAGCCGTCGCGTCGACGTCTTATATCGAACGAAAACTGCACTCCGTTACAGGAGCAAGCATATATGGAGAACAAGCTGCATACCAGGGGAAAGTGTCCCGCTGTTTCGCAGCGGAGATTGCCGTTATTAGGAGTATTCGGTGGGTCGATTGGCGAGATAAATGGCGAGTCAAGGGGAACCTCTAAATTCGATACGGAACGGGGGAATTCTATAGTATAACGCGTTGGTTCGTGGCACGCGTTCAAATCTGCGGACATACCGTATACTCTATACCGAGTTCAGCAAATACATAGATCACGCGAATCCTAATCGACTTCATAGACTGGATACAAGCTCACGTCCGAGAATTCTCGGGGGTAATTCGATCGAGTAGATGTCTCTGTCGGTATTAAGCTTGACGACAAAGCGTTAACGTGAAGCAGGGAGGGTGATCGACGATAAGCTTTGACGGCCGCACTTTTTACGCAACATGTGCAAGAGCGCGCACACTTACTACTCACAGAAATTAATATCGTTTTCAGTAATCTTTATTGTTATATTATACAAGCTGTTTTAGGGTATGCTCACAGTGGAGCCGACATCGGTCGGAAGGCGTGACGTCAGAGGCATCGGCCTATGGACATAGGAATAAGGGGACGGAGCATATTGCTGCGGGGGGGGGGGGAAGCAACTTTTGGAGAACGGGGAACGACGTTCACGTGGTATTCTGGTGCCCCATTGACGATTGGTTGTGATCGCGCAAGCGCATTCGTACTTTTAGAAGACGCTACGCGAATTTGAAGTGAATTTTAAGTTTTAAGAATTATACAATGCCGCTGTGTATCGTAAAAACGTGTAAAAATCGTACGAGACATCGTCCGATTATGGGAGAAATACAAGTAAACAATACTAATAACTTCTCATAACATCGGTAAGAAAAATATTCTCTATTTGTGTACATAAAAATTATATTGTATTATCAAAATGAGACAAATGATGTAAAGTTACACACTGAAGTAATTTTGTAATAGGTTTCGGAAGGATGGAAGACTAAAATCGCTTTGGGCAGATATAATGTAGCTAAATGTAGAGTTGATTCCAAATGGAGCAAGAATCTGTTCCGCACATTTTACGGAAAATGACTTCAAGATTGTACATGGTAGAAGGATACTTGCACCAAATGCACTACCACATATAGGTATGAAATAATGTTACTATTATCAGAATTAGGAACTACATTGGATTCCCATATAACACGGGGGATACATTCCGCGTTAAGGGAGATTTATACAGGCCAACGAGCTGTACATGTGCTGTGATTTTCATGTATTTCTTAATGAATAGTCAGAAATAATGTGTTTTGATGGTGTATCTGTTTTGCTCGGCTCATCCACAGCTCAACTTATGCATTGCTTTATACAGTATCTTTCTATGTGTTTAGAACGTGCAATTGACAATACTCAAAATGATATAATTATGCCGTCAACTTCTGCATCGGATACATCTAAAGTAGATAGAGCAACATCTCCCATCCCTGGATGCAGTGGCTGTAAGGAATATTTCATTCTATTTAATATAATATGTCTAATAATTTTCTACAAAATTAATATTTCTTATGCATTATATTTTTAATACTTTTTAGTTGTGGATTAGTCTACGAGTATGTGACCGAAGAAAGAGGAAAACTCTTTGGAAAAAGAATACCTTCAAAAACAACTGCAAGACATAAAGAAATTTTATATAAGAAAGATAAAAGATCTGCAGCAAAGCCTTCGACAAAAGAAATAAAAAATTTGCTCTTTGAAGGGAATCCTGGACTCATTGAGGGAAAAGCATATATTAGCGACTGAAGAATTGCAGATGTTAGAATATATAGGTGGGCCAAATTGCAAAATAGTTGAAAGACAGTTACGGAAGAATAGGGGTATAAGTGTCAACAAACAGTTTAATAAGCAACTAAGAACATTCGCTTTGACATCTAGTGATGTGATCACGATTTGCATTGCATTCGAAAAAATTATTAGACGTGCACTACTTGAAAGTGGTAGTGCACATATGCAGAAACAATTTAACAGTACATATTTACTTGTTCAGGTATTAAATCATTTTGTCGGTCGAAAACTTTTCGTCAATTTGGAAAGTCACACAACTGAGCAAAGTATGCTCGAGAATCATATCGTCCACTTAATTAGGTGTATATGTGCCAAATATATAAAAATAAGGTTATTTTATATTGCCAAAGAAAGCATGAACCACTCAGAAAGTATGCGTCATGTATATAACAAACTAATTTTGTTTAGGGGGCAATAATGTAATATATTAAATAACTAGAGGGCTATTGTTGCTCGCTCGCTTCGCTCGCTCGCGAGTAGGGTTGTTTTTGCTCGCACGCTTCGCGAGCTCGCGGGTAGGACTGCTCTTGCGAGAGGGTTAGTGATACGCATGGCTAGTAGGGCCTACTGATATTAATGTTTTTTATTTGGTGTGTGACTCTCCAAGAGTCACACAAAGAACTTCCCGATTCGTTACTCTTTCGCCAACATCGCTAACATCGTTTTTTTTTGTACTTTCATCGATATTCTCCCAAAATGTATTCTTGGGAGTAGAGATGATAAATTCACTGTTGCATTGGAATAACTTTCGATTATTCCAAGCGGTAACATTAGCATCAGTTAAAAAAAAAATTTTTTTAAATCTAAGAAAAAAAATGTTTTTTTTAAATCTAAAAAAAAATTAAGAAAAACATTTTTTTTATGTAATTGCGTTTGGTTCTTTGGTGGAAAATTTTCGTCCTCCCTTATAAATTGCATTGTAGAATCAACTCTTTTCGAAAAAAAACTAAAAATCTAAAAAACTACTTGACCAATATGGACCAAAATCTAATCAGCTCTAAGTTACGACGGGTCACATCGATTGCATCATTCATCATTCTGATCGCGTTGTTACTTTTTCTGAAAACGTTAACGAAAAATTTGATTACATAGAAACGGTCATACGCACACACACACACACACACACACACACACACACACACACACATACGAACATTTTGATAAAAATAGTCTAAAATGACTCCAATGACCATGAAACGTGAAGATCTGCTAAAAAATCGATTTTCGATTTTCGGGGTAATTACAATAACTTCCCTATAAAATCGGGAAGTTAATAAAATTGACAAAACCCAATTTTGTTACGAAAATTATTAATAATACATCCTAATCCCTTTTATGCAATAGATATTAACAATTGTACAATTTAATATTTAAGTAATTGGATTAGCATTTTATAACATTTTTGATATTTCATTATAAAACTAACCGATATTTACTTATAGAGTGATAACTTGTATACTGTTGAACATTCGTTAATAAGATAAAATAATCTCCTAGTTATTCCTATTTCTAAATAACAATGTTTTATGCATTTGTAAAATTAAATACCAAACAGATAAGATTTTTCATATCTATAGATTCTAACTTTTGACCGTTTAATTTTGAAATGCATTTATAAATAAAACACTTTGTTCCTTTATTTTATTGAAAATATTCAATCGTAATTTATACTTGTTAACAAACTAAAAGTCTCATCTTCAAATTTCGCGCATATATGTATGCTAGAACCGATCACTAGTGGGGCACCAGAGTACCACGTGACCGTGCTCCTCGCTCCCCGGAAATGGCTTCACACCCCTCGCCTAAAGTAAGGGTTTATGTTCCGTCCCCTTATTCCTATGTCCATGCATCGGCCCGAACTTTCAAATGTGTGAGTAGGCTCGTCTGTGAGACCCTTCTAGCTTCGACCGCCGTCGGCCGACAGGATCCCCGCCGCGCGCTTGTATTTTGGTGCAGCGTTCAGTTTAAATAATTTTCATGTCGCCAATTTTGAAGTATCCATATTTTTAAAAACGGGTCCGTAAAGAGGACACTTGGGGCTATATTATCATTATTTTTATTTTTCCAATTTCCTAGCGGTAGGATAGCAATGCGCCTGTTTAGAAAACAATTGCAAAATAAACTATGAAAATATTTTTTCAACTGAAATAATTTTTATTAAATACTCTTATGGTTTCACTATGTGCACCCAAATCTAAAATTGTCATTGTTTTGTTAGTTTGGCCGTTATAATATAATGAAAAAGTTGTGACACTTCACATTCCACGCCCGTAGAACCATCAATTTTCAAGATTTCAAAGAATTCTCTTTGAGATACGTTCATATTTTACTAAAGAGTGCAACCTATCCAAATTTGAACATATTTCGCAACAGTAGTCCTATTTTGTATGGAATGATACATGTGCATTAATTGTATGTAGATCAACGTTCACGGAAGTATGGATACTCGAGAATAATTAAAAACTAAAACAATTATAAGATACTGCAATTTAGATCAATCGTAAGCAGAATTATTATCTTTAATTGTTGTTTATTTTAATTATCATTTCATTGATCGTCTGATTTTTGAAAAAAACTAAAAGACGCCATCCGGACAGTGTTTTCGTTTTCTTAGTTCTAAAAATGTTAGGCTTAATAAATATGGATTCGAAAAAATCGTTTATCTCGCCGTTTTCAAAACGATAGTGACTTTATTTATCGAAAAGTTAAATAATTATTTAAATAAAAATAAATTTTTTAAAAATACCACGTTTTTAAAACGGACTAAAAAGTATAAAATAAAATTTTTAAAACCGCCACGTTTAAAAAACGGACTAAAAAGTATAAAATAATTTTTTTTAGCCCCATACAGATTCCTAACCCCTGAAAATTTGTGATTGTGAATTTTTAATAGCTAAGAAAATACTTGTAAGATTTAAAACGAAAAACGCGGGGCGCATGCAATAGATAATTGATGCATTAACACTAAATCACTAACAACTTTATTGCACTGCAAATGATATGAAGTGTTGTACGAGATTTCTCAGCGGCAGCTACTCTCTACACTCCTTACTATGTATTATCTTGAGCACCACGTTTTTCGTTTTAAATCTTACAAGTATTTTCTTAGCTATTAAAAATTCACAATCACAAATTTTCAGGGGTTAGGAATCTGTATGGGACTAGAAAAAATTATTTTATACTTGTTAGTCCGTTTTTTAAACGTGGCGTTTTTAAAAATTTTATTTTATACTTTTTAGTCCGTTTTAAAAACGTGGTATTTTTAAAAAATTTATTTTTATTTTAATAATTGTTTTCTCCTTTTTAGTCTTGTATGTGTGAAATTTTACAATCGATTTCGAACATTTTGATGAGATTATAATAGACACATGTAGTAAATTTCAGACGGTGTTGCGACGCGTCATATCGAAAACGAACGCCGTGGTAAAATGTCAAAGATAAAGGTTCGACAGAGAATTTCGGTGTAACTGTTCTTTCGCTTGGTAAACAAACATTAAGGTATACTAATACGTAGTAACTTTGTAAACACCGCACGGAGCTCGAACGCACACTGAGCTCCTTCGGTGCGAAGCAGGTCATTGGAGTGGGGATGAGTCAGAATGGGAACCGAGTGGGCACTAGCGATCGTCGCGCGGGAACGTGTAATGGTTAAATTTTTAATAGTTTATATCTCCTAAACGCGTCGGCTGTTGTAAATCAAAAACTTTTTTTTAAATATTGCATTGTCATATAGTACTGAGCTATGTTTAAAATTTCAAGTCTCTAGCTCATCGAGAAGTTAGTTTAAAATCAGTTGTAAAATTTGTACCGAACAGACAAACAGACATACAAGAAAGCGACCTAATAAAAACGTGGTAAAATATTTAATGGCATACCTGGTGATTTGGCGACTTCTCTGTGAAAATCATCGTTAACGAACTGCTCCTTTTTTGTAAACATTATTTCGAGATTATAACAGAGACATGTAGTAAATTTCAGACGGTATTGCGACCGCATCATATCGAAACGCCGTGGTAAAATGTCAAAGATAAAGGTTCGACGGAGAATCTCGGTGTAACGGTTCTTTCGCTTGGTAAACAAACATTGTTATAGTACAAATAATACGTAGTAACTTTGTAAACACTGCACGCATCTCAAACGCACACTGACGCACACTGACGCACACTGAGCTCCTTCGGTGCGAAGCGGGTCAGTGGAGTGGGGATGAGTCAGAGAGGGAACGGGTAGTGGAGTAGGGAGCGCTGTCGCGCGGCGCACAGTGGGGTATTTGGCCTGAAAAAGTGGAAAAAACTATTGTAGCGTTATTTATAGGCTCAAGGTTATAATATTATATATCGTTGGATTCGCCTTAAGATCAGCTACAACATTATGAAATCCAAAATACATTTTAGTATTTGAAAAATTAAAATTACCTCAATTTTTTTAAAAAGAATTTTTTTTTTAACTTTTATATATTGTAGTAGTAGTATCTTTATTCCAAAAATATATGCCTTTCGGCGTTACATTTCTTTCTTCTTCCTTCTTTTCCCCATTCCTTACATATTTCCCTTCTTATTTCTAATACTTATATTATCTAATATATACAATATTTACATATTTACATACACCTTCATTTATTTCCTCCTTACCCTTCCTTACCTTCGTTACTCCCATACTATTTAATCACCCACTCCTCTCTTTCTTTTTTCTCTACTCTTTCTCTGTTTTCTCTTAGCTTTCTGCCCCATTCTGCGCCTTTCCCCTTTTCGTCCAGTATTTCTTCTATGTTTCCTTCCATCTCTTCCATCTCCCTACATCTCTCTACGAGGTGTTCTAGCGTCTCCTCCTCTCCTCTGCACATCCTGCATACTTTTTTCCCTTCTTTTTCCCAAAATTTATTTGCTCTTTCCTCGTTGCCGCACCTCAATCTTGCTACCAACGTCACGCTATCCCCTTTTCTTCCTCTTTTTCCTGTCAGGTATCTCGGTCTTCCCACCGTTCTTATTTCTTTGTATCTGGGTACACTTCTTGAATTCCATACCTTCTCTATCTTTTCTTGTTCTTGTACCTCCCTGTCTCTACTAACTTTTATATATTGAAATTTGTAGACGTCTGTATACTGTTCCTCTTTTGTTCGAAACATTTTTTCCTCAGATTATCAAGAACCCATAAAAAACCGTGGCGATAGTAGAATATTTGCACCGAAAAGCTGAAAAGAATTATTTTTGTAATGTTCTAATTGTGAATTAATGTTCCCTTCTTTTTCTTACATTACGTTAAATAATTGCTTTCTTGTTCGCAATTTAATTCCCGATGAGCCCGCAGTTGGCATTACAGGATTTGCTGACATTTTTTAAATATCTATATATAATATATGTATTCTCATTAAATAGTTCAGATCAAAATAGTAGAAGTAGACAATATTTGAGTGATGCAACAAATATTTTAAATGATACTTACCAAGAATCATGTAAAGACCAATAAAACGCACTTAAACAGTATTTAAATATAAACTAAACTAATACACACTGTATAACACACTCAGAATAAATATTATAAAAACGATAGAAAATGTAAAAGAACACATAAAACGAATAAGAACTAAAATGTAACACTTAAGAAATTAAAAAACGCACTTAATAGATCGCTCTGATCTCCCTGCTGGCAGTATTTGAACTGAACGCAGAAGGAAAACTGAATGCAGGAGAAAGAAAAACCTCAGTCGAATGCTTATCTGGAACCTCTTATACACAGTAATATAAACAGTTTCGCAGAGGAAGCTGTAGAACCTCACGCAGCCGTAGCAAGCGTAGCCGAACATGCAGGCGTACGCGAAACGCTGTTAAACGCTTAATACTAAATAGGCTATAAAATTTGAATCCGGACATATTCGGATTTAAACTTTGTTGGCTTATAATCACGAATCTTTACCGAATGTAATGACACCAAAAAAAGCACTCAATACGGCTTTATACTATAACAAAATTGTCAATAAAGTTTTGTAATTTTTAAAAAGCTTACAGAATGATTGGTAATATTCAAATATTAATAACTATACTAATTTAGATGATAACAAAATAAAATCTATGCGAAAGTGCTCTGTATACCTACCCGAACAACTTTTGTAATACAAGAATTTACAGAATTTCCCTTCAAACACATGAAAATCGCCAATGAACAGACGCTGTCTTAGAGACTGTTTAAGAACGCCAAGCGCGCCTTAAAATCTCTCGACTTTCGATGAAGTTCACTACTTCACGGGTGTACAAATAGAAAAAATAATACTGCAGCCTTATTCTTCAGACCTTTAACTACAACGAACAACAAAAATTTTATGCCATACGCAAAAATTTAGAAATTGAATTTTTTCCACTTTTTCGGGCCAAATACCCCACTGTGCGGCGTGGCGATCGCTGAACGCGATGACGTAGGTTTTGCGGGGGGGGGGGGGGTAAACAGGTAAATATTTAATTGTTATTTCTCCGAAACGGATAGACTTTAAAAAAATTTTTTTTTGAATAATGCATTGTCATCCAGTTCTGAGCCATGTAACCGATTTCAAGTCTCTAGCTCATCAGGAAGTTAGTTTAAAATCAATTGCAAAATTTGCCACCGAATAAACAGACAAACAAACAAGAAAGCGAGCTAATAAAAACGTGGTAAAATGTCGCATACTTTTTTTAATTATAACGATCATATTAACGTCCAGTTCTAAACGAAAAAAATTAATAATTAGTTTTGTAATTTTTATAATTTAAAGTAATGTACTCACCGCACTGAATAATATCTATACTATAAATGTTTAGAAAATCAAGAGATGAGTATACATTAAAACAACAATGAAATGAGAAAAAATGTTTTCCTTCAAATGGATGTCGTCGTTGTTTCCGATGTCAGCGTTTGTGCTTAGGTTCTATTTCTTATAATCTATCATCGATGTATTAATACTGTAATGTATTAATATTGTAATGTATTTCAGTATATAGATTTTTTAAAATGACGTTACCGTAGTAAACGAATTATTGCCACGTCTCGGGGATTTTGCACGAATGTACGACGTACGATAGCGTAGCGGCTATCGGCACGTGAAATAAAACATTTGGCGCGTCCAATTCATAATTCTTTACTGTAAAGAAATTTTTAAATTATTTTACAACTGAGTTAAGTAAAGTACAACTCGTGTTGTCCGAGGAAGTGCCGACTTCCAGCTCAATAGTAATGATCTGTCATAAACCTCTTCATAGAGAACAGCCCCCGGAAACGGCACATAAACAAATCGAGCCTATTATCGGTAGGTCTGCCTATCCCCACCACAGCCGCGCCCGTAGTCCCAATGTTTTGACTTCGACGCTGCACGCTAGATAGTATGTGTGGCCGCCGTAGCCAATATTTCGACAACAGCCGAACATGCGTGTGAAACGAGGCCTGCCTCCTATCGTACCTAGAGCCTAGAGTACGTCACCGTAGTCCTGCCCAGGGTTGCGGTTGCCATATTCCCCGGGAACCAGTCCCCTTACTGCTGCGCCCCTCGCCCAGCTGCGCCGCTGAGCCCGCCTGGCTTGCCCCACTCTTCCGCCTGTGGAAGCAGGTAGGGAACCTAACGAGCGGTATTTTGTTCCACGCGACGCCACGAACGGCTTGGCTTGGGTGAAGTCAGCTTGCGAATTCAGTTTACAGCAGTTTATAGACGTTTGGTGTGCAACTGTGCAGTGTAGCAAGGATCGAAGTTTTAGAGTGCCGTTTGCAGTATTTTATACTACACATTTTGTTTTAAAAGTATTGAGAAAGCTTACATAAACGTACGGTCTTTATGGAACACCCGTCAGCTTGCTCCACGCGGTACGAGTGGCGACGCTGACTCAGCGTTAGTGAAAAAAGTGGGGGAAGCCAGGCGGGTCCAGCGGCGCAGCGGTAAGGGGACTGGTTCCCGGGGAATATGGCAACCCTGGTCCTGCCTGGGAACCTTCTTCTCACGCTCGCATCAATACAATGTGGCCAATTCAGACCCATACGAGATGGCGCCTTGCCACCCCCTACAATTGCGTAGTAGTAGACGGTAAGGGTCGTCGCCCACTAGGACGCACGTCGGCCGGACCGCACCGCGCCGGCACGTCAGTTTTGGGTTTCTTCTGTGTATTTCAATGGGAGTGCGCCCACTATACCTGCAACAGCACAGCACGAGCGTGACTCGGTGTCGACCCGTAAAATGTGCGCCCACTAGACCGCACGTCAGCCGGACCGCGCCGCCGCACCTCGCCGTTTTGGCTTTCTTCTGTGTATTTCAATGGGAGTGCACCCACTGTACCTGTAACAGCACAGCACAGCGCCGACTCGTCAACGCCTCGACAGAAGAAACATTCTCGGCGAGAATGTTTTGCGCGCCGGCACTTTCTGTGGCCAAGAAAACTTTTTATTGCACCGTTATTTCAAGGTTTATAATGTTGTATTGTTATAGGTCGTTGAATTCGTCTCGATACTAGTTAGAATATTATGAAATAAAAAATATATGTTAATATTTAAAAAATTGAAGTAACCTTCAGTTTTTTATTAAAAAATTTACTTTTAATTTTTGATATCGAAATTTCTACAAAAGTGAATACCGATCAACTTTTGTTGGAAACATTTTTGTCAGATCATCGGATGTATATGATAAATCGCGTTAGCAATGCTCACTGAGGTGAAATAACTTAAGCATACTGTCAATTTTGTGATAATTGTTATCCAGGCACCATAAACAATAGCCTTTTTTTAATTTAATAAAAAATATCATTTGTAAGAAGTTCATATTTTGCCACAAGGAATGCAGTAATCGTTGACTTTCATAGAAATTATTCGGGAAATCTAGTTTATTAAAAATATTAATTTGCATATGTTATAGTTACAAATAATCATTATCGATGATAATCTGACTTGGACCTTATCGATGATAATTTGACTTAGACCTAATCTGTCTCTCGCATGGTCAGTAGCACAAATAAATTTCTGTCCTCGACAATGCGGTTACTAATACTAATAGCCAAAAATTATTTCCATCATCAATAACGGTTCCTTATGACCAAAAAGAATTGTTGTCATTTATAATGGATATTTATCAGTCAAAGATAGTCTATCATCGATAATGATTATTTGTAAGTAGAAAATATGCAAATTAATATTTTTAATAAACTAGATTTTCCGAGTAATTTCTATGAAAGTCAACGATTACTGCATTCCTTGTGATAAAATATGAACTTTTTACAAATGATTTTTTTTTTAATTAATAAAGACTATTGCTTATGGTGTCTGAATAACAATTATCGCAAAATTGGCAGTATATTTTAAGTTATGTGAATACAATTTCTTTTATAAGTATTTAAAATTTGAAAATTAGTATAACTAAAATCGTCATTAACTGACAAATATACAAAATCAATTCGAAATCAATACGAACCAATTCTAGTGTTTGGGATCTTCATTTTAATCGTTTTTACGAATCGTTAAGATCGTCTCACGTATACCGTAGGAACAGCACATCCAGCAACCGGCAAAACATTCTCGCCGAGAATGTCCCTTCTGTCGATGGAAAATTGCGGGGAAAAAAATAAGATACGAAAAACGCGAGAATTTATTACACAACCCAATAGTTACAAATAATCATTATCGATGATAGACATTATATCTGACTGGTAAACAAGCATTATAAATGACAACAATTCTTTTTGGTCATAAGGAACCGTTATCAATGATGGAAATCATTTTTGGCTATTAGTAGTAGTAACCATTGTCGAGGACAGAAATTTTATTGGGCTACTAATTATGCGAGAGTCAGAATAGATCCAAGTCAAAATCATGTTCGTGGATATATCCGAAATAGCACATTGATGTGGAAAACAAAAGAAAGGACTCGCGCGAGCTTCGAAAATTTTCCTTTCGTTCCTCTAATAAAATCGTAGTCGTTAGAGTAAAATAAGAAGCGATTGTGTAGGCAGTGCTAAGTGCTAATGCTCGCCACTCAAAAGTAACTGCGCCCAAACCCCGGTAATCTGTAATAACCAAATTATTTCAGCGTGTCTTTAGAATACATTGACTATCGCCAGAAAACTCCGAAGAAGTCCACGATGTCACCGAGTCATAAAGCAATAAAAACTCGACCGTACGCCCCAACATTATTACCATCGTCGGACTCGCACCCGGACCGCCTACCTGCGTATAGTAAACTGGTGCCCTACCGTCGAACCTACAGAGGTGTCTTGGCACCTATAGCTGCTATGATATGGGCTACAAGATAAGATGCGTCAACTTTAAATAAATATATCTGAAGATTAAGTCTAAAGCACGACATATTCGAGCGTTCAGAAACACGGTTTCCAGACCACAAAATATGACAGTAATTACTCTGTCCAACACAATCAACCTTTTTTCATGTTCCACAATTATTGTTGGGTGATTCTTATAGAGTTTTTTGCGCTGATTCTGAATCTGCCCTTAATTTTCCCCCGAAACGCGCATTGAGAAACATGATTTTGAAAAAAAAATATTTGTCAACTTTAAACAAATATTGTGATGTCATTAAAACAAAAGATATTGAAGATATTGAATTATTCTTTAGAGGAAAAGATTCTATAGACTTTCCTGAATACAGTGATATTCAATATCAATACATTATGAATGTTTAAACATGTTTAAGCAATCGTTAAAGATGGAAAGACACGACTTTTGCACCAATTTTTGAGGATATTTTTAAGTTTATGTTAAAAAATAAGGGTCCAGCGTAAAATCGAACTACATCACGCGATAGAGCAGACTTTTATCTTGAGGAACCACCCTGTCAAATTTCCGTGGTCGACGTTTTTTTCGAACCAGAAAGCAATATATCTTCGCCCGACATGAGTTGTCGCCATAAAACGGTCTGGGTTAGGTTGTTTGACGGGTTACGGCGCGGCGAACGACCGCGCTAGTGGTGAGCGCCACTGAAAGTGCCGGCGCGGTGCGGTCCGGCTGACGTGCGTTCTAGTGGGCGGCAAAACTACCAGCGCGGCTTCGATTTGACGACCGAGCGACGGTGCGGTCCGGCTGACGTGCGTCCTAGTGGGCGACGACCCTAATGGTTTAATATCTTAACCCACTCAGACTTGTGCTAATTCAATTACACAATTGAATTACATTGTATTTCAATGATATAGTAATTCAACTACGTCATCACTGAATTACATATTACATTAATATACAGCTCTCCGAATTATAGTCCAAAACTTTGAAGAAGTGCGGATATATTTTTATTATGTTTTTATTCTGTCATATGCTTGTTGGTTGTATATGTATGCGGCGTAGTTTCTATTCCTTGTTCTCCATAAAGGTCGTCGCTCACTAAAACGCACCGGCGCCCACCCGGCATCGCGCGGCCTCAGCTGTTTTGGATTTCTTCTATGTATTTTAAATGGATGTGCGCACATCAATTAAAATACATAGAAGAAATCCAAAACAGCTGAGGCCGCGCGGTGCCGGGTGGGCGCCGGTGCGTTCTAGTGAGCGACGACCTTAATACGTACCGCTATTTTATAATTGTACTCCAATTGAAATTACGAATTACATTGTACTTGAATTGAATGAAGATATGAATTATAAATTACAATATGACTGAATTACAATGTAATTCAATTACTTTGTATTAGGTCGGAGAGAAAATTCGTACGGTTTTTGTTATTTTGATTTTAGTTAAAAACCGCAAGAACTATCTTTCCGGCCTAATAATTATGATTCCTGGAGTAATTCAATTGTAATTCTGCACAACTCTGAACCCACTGCTGTTCCGCTATCGCTTCGTAGGGGGCAGTGTATTGTACTACTTGTTGGACATAAACAAATTGAAAATGTTTTTTCACTACATGAACGGTGTCCCATCTCAAAAAGACAGATAAAAGAGTCACTGCATACGGTGTGCGGGTTGACGGGAAACCCCAAAATGCTGCAGCCCACAACTGACCGTGGAGGTCTGCAAGGTTTACAACACACAATTGCTATTGAGGCATAGGAAGATGTCAGAGTCTTCCTTCGTGGCTCCGACAATAAAGTAATAAAGAACTAAATGCATTTAAGAGAGGCTTTCTCTCGAAGATAGCAAGGAAGTCACGTCCGTAGAAAAAGGTATATTTGCAATATATTCCGGTACGTTGTCGAACTTTCGATGCCGTGGGTGTGGTCACGTCTATAAAAACGACCTTGTTATTAGAACAAAAATCAAATTAAAAGTTAAATAAGAAAAAATATTTTCTCATTTCTTTGTTGTTCTTGTGTATATGCACTCCTTGATTTTCTAAAGATTTATAGTGTAGCTATTATTCAGTGCGGTGAGTACATTACTTTAAATTATAAAAAATACAAAACTAATTATTAATTTTTTTCAATTATTATTGAGACTGTTACGGATGACGAACAGGTGTTCAATATCATCTCTGGCACGAACCGTCCTAGATAAACGAACAGAGCTACCCTAGAAAAACCTACATAGCTGTTTAGTTTAGTTTAGGGCTCAAACATACGCACGATCAACTGGTCGTTGATAAAATACGAATGTTCACTTGAAGGGTACTGACAAGTACCACCCGTCATTGCAGGCCTATATAAGCCCTTGCATTTCTACTCTCGTGGGCTAGTACTGTCGTAATCACGAATCGTGTCGCGTCGTGCTGCATCTCGGAAGTCAACTACCAGTGAGATCGGACGTTTGTTCCTTTTGAATCAAAGTTTAACCGTATAGATTGCGCAAGTTCGGTGTAACATCTATTAGAGAGTAATAAGGTTGCTCCGAGACCCCCGCATTGCCAGTGCGTCAACACCATGCATCTTAGTTTAGGTAATACCATCTTTCAATTCTTTCTTTTCTAAATTCACTCAATTCGCGACAATTACACAACTGTAATACATACGAATTCTATAGTAAGAATATATTTGTGTTCTTTGATAATTAACACGAATTCATTAAACCCACAATTATTGACCAATATCCTAATCAAGTAATTGAACGTCCCCACACGATACAATCTTACCGCTCTGATTGTATCAATTAAATTATACTAGTTACGAGGCTTACTAATTATCCTAGCGACTCCCTGATTTCGCATCAGGTTCGTTCGCGACATTCCAATTGTCCAAACAGAGATTTATCCATTCTAGCGGCTCCCCAATTTCGCATTGGGTTCGTCCGCATTCTAACAGCTCCCTCGTTTCGCATCAGGTTCGTCTGTGCTCTTATACAACCTCCTAGAACTTCCGTGAACGTTGATCTACATACAATTAACCCTTAGCACTCGAGTGGTGAGTCAGAGTCACCACCAGAAATTGCGATACCATTATTCAAAATATTGTTTACAGTATTAAATACCTTGGTGGCTAATCACTTACTAAACATTTAAGTATTGTATGACGTGTTATATCAATTTCATATCCATAAAATGAAAAAAAAATTATATAGATTGGAATTATTATGGGTCGGAAGATATGTTTCATTTTCAAGTTAGAATAGCTCCGAGTGCAAAGGGTTAATGCACATGTATCATTCCATGCAAAATAGGACTACTGTTGCGAAATTTGTTCAAATTTGGATATGTTGCAGTCTTTAGTAAAATATGAACTATCTCAAAGAGAATTCTTTGAAATCTTGAAAATTGATGGTTCTACGGACGAGGTGTCACAACTTTTTCATTATATTATAACGGCCAAACTAACAATGACAATTTTAGTTTTGGATGCACATAGTGAAACCACAAGAGTATTTAAAAAAGTTTTTTCTGTTGAAAAAATATTAATTTTCATAGTTTATTATGCAATTGTGTTTTTAAACAGGCGCATTGCTATCATACCGCCACGATATTGGAAAAATAAAAATAATGATGATATAGCCCCAAGTGTCCTCTTTACGGACCCGTTTTTAAAAATACGGATACTTCAAAATTGGCGACATGAAAATTATTTAAAGTGAACGCTGCACCGTCCGACGTCGAGCGAAAATCAAAATGATTTGATTCTCCTCCGACGTCGGGACCCCGTGGGGTTTGTCCATTGTTACCCTTCTCGAAGCTCTCGAAAAGGTTCGGCTCCCCGCTGACCTTGACCATTTTGTCCGATGTCGGCTCCACTGTGAGCACCTTTTCGGACGAAATCGGCCGAAAAGACACCAAGCATGCTTCCCGAACGCTCGTCTGTGTGGGCCAAAGTCGGTCGTCGGACGAAAACGGGTTCACTGTGAGCATACCCTTAGCTAACTCGATTATACCTCGAACTATACATTTTCTGAACATTTTGAAACATGGAATTTAAATGGTTTGAAAGGGCAATTTCCAGACAATACATGTTTATCAGCATACAGTTTAAGTAATTGATAAACAGAATGTCGTTCGCACAAAATTTTCTCTGTGCTTTTCCTTGAACTCGGCAGCTTTCAAATAGTGTCTAAATACAGTGCCCGAAATTTCCATAAAGCCACCTATGTTTGGACGTATTCTTTCAAAAATATTGTTAAGTTTACTACTTTTTCTAATCTACAATTATATTTAGTTGAAACTAATCATAAATCAGTGTGTTTACATTCTTTGCTGCACGAAGTGAAATATATGTGCGTTTCTATAAAGCCACTTAATAGTTTGTCAATTTGAATTTACCGCCAAGAATCGATGCAACAACCTGTCGATCATCGTGCCTGATTGGTTGAATGTTAATATGCGTCGTTTTCAATAGTTGTGTTTGCTCTCTCTTAACGGTCTGTACCTCAGTTCAATGTAGACCACCATGAAACTCAGTCAGTTATTAATAGTTTGTTAACATTTCTTTATACATAGCAAGTACGTTATTTAAAAGTTTATCTTGTAATCAGTGTTGTCTCCCTTGTTAAATATCTATTATATTAATTATGTATATATTTGCAGACGCATTTCTCTTGAAAATGATCCAAATCCGGATCGAAACGTTGAGAGTTTAATTTTTGCAAATTTGCTTTGTTTGTATTATTGATCGAAACCGTGCGCCGAGAGCATATTTTATTTTATTAAATATTTACGATCGAGAAATAACAAAACAATTTGTCCTTATTGTTAAACTCTGAGCGAATAAATCCAGCTAGGTACAATAAAAGAAGTGTAACTGCAATTGAAAAGTAAGGATTTGCGTAATATGTTATATATTTGAATTTCTCATTAGTCAAATGCCACAAGGACAATTGTTGATCAATGAGAAAAGGCATCCATTGATGCTTATAGGGATATGGGATGTTCTAATCTTAGAATTACAAAAAAAATTAATCGATCACGTACCGTTGTAAATAATTACGTCACTTTGGGAAAAGATTATTGTGAAAACCACCCCAAAGGAGGAAATCAAAAGCTGAGCAAGGGACAGCATTCATTGTTAATGAGATCTGCATCAAAAGAATTTAGAAGTGCAGCACAGCTTCGCGTTGAATTCGATTTGTCAGTAACTACGAGACGCGTGCAACAAATTTTTAAAAGTTCCAACCGATTACACTGGACAAAAATGGTGCAGAAACCAGCACGCAACAACAATGAATGGGAATTTATTATTTTTTCTGATGAAAAGAAATTCAATTTAGATGGGCTGGATGGTTTTAAATATTACTGGCACGATTTTCAGAAAGAAAAAGACATAACAATGAGTCGCAACTTTGGTGGTGGTACATTAATGATCTGGGCTGCATTTAGAGCTGACGCCAAGACACCAATCTGTCGCGTTACTCTTAAAGTGAATTCAGAAAAATATACAGAATTATTCAACACAATTCGAATACCATTTATTGAAGATATTGGACACGGTAGCTTCATTTATCAACACGATAACGCTCCATACCAGATATCCATATATCAAATTACACGAAGCAGTGGTTAGGTGAAAAAAATATCAGGGTTTTGACATGGCCAGCTCATTCCCCAGATTTAAACCCAATAGAAAATCTTTGAGGGATACTCGCAAGGAAAGTTCATCTCAATTGCAAGCAATACAGTACTATTAATGAATTATGGAAAGCGGTGAACGTAGCATGGGCATCTATTCAAGAAGACACACTTCAAAGTTTGATTTCGTCAATGCCCCATCGTATTTTCGAAGTTATTCGAAGAAATGGCAGTTCTACTAATTATTAATATAGAAATAGAAAAGAAGTTATTGTTAATTTTGAACCTACTTATTTAAAAAATATGTGGCTTATAGAAATTTCGCAGTTTATTTTATATAAAATTATATATTTACGTTTACTTTTTTAAATAAATATTATTCTATTATTTCAATCGGTATTTATGTGTTTTTAGTACGCCTAAAATGAAATCATACTGAAATTTATCATAAGTACAGAATAATTATAAGATATTACCAAAAAACGTGGTGATGGGTTTATGGAAATTTCGGGCACTGTATTGCTTACAAGCACAGTACGCGTTACACATTGCTCGACAAAAGATTTCTTCGGAAATTATGCCTCGAATGAACAAATTCTTTCTTCTACACTTTTTTCGTAAGACATAGGTACACTAGGGTGCACCTTAGCTATACTTGATGAAAATTATTTTGCAAAATTTTTTCCCGGGCACCCCCCAGAATTGTGACAACTGTTGAGGAAATGATCTGGAAAAAATTTGGGGCCGATTGGATCATGGGAAACCGGCGCTCAACGAATTTGAAAATTTTCTTTTTTTAAATCTTAACATAAATATACGTTGTAATATATCGTTGAATTTGTCTTTTTTTTCTCTGTAAGAATCCATATATAGCATAATCAGTTGTTAATAGAAAAAACATCCGTGACCTTGAAAACTTGAAAAAATGACCTTGGAAAAATTGTTTTTCTCTGATGCTATATTCACCTCGTTATATAATACAACTTTTGTTTGAAGAGTTTTTTCATATATACATAACTGACAGAGATATAATAGAGTTTATTTTAAACGTTCGTAAATACTCTTGTAGAGGAAAGATGAACCAAAGTACCCAGGTGTTTAAGATACATTTTAAATTTTATCTAAAATATATAATAGTTGTATTTCTGATAATACTACAGTTTCTTAAATAGTTAATTCGTATATTTTTTAGAATTTGAAAGAACACCTCCCTTAGAATCATCGGTAGAAGACTTGAACAACTAAAGGTGTCCTGATTGGAAAATCCAAAATCCAGCAAACCAATCAGGGTATCTTCTGCTTATGACAATCGGTAAAAAGCCGCCCTCTCGATCCATAGAGGAGCCTCGAAAGTCAAGTTCACGTTCAGTTCAGTCCAAGCACTCGAACAAATTCGTGAACCGACGCGTCCGCGAGCAAACAGTTAAGAGAACAGTACGTTCTGGTTCTGAGTCTTCGGCGTGGTGACATTTAAATACGTGGTGAAAGTAGATTTCAAATGGAAGGTACGAGGAAAAAATTATTTTTACTCGGGCACGCAAAAACTCAAATTATAGGTGCAAAATTGCCATCCAACGGGCAAGTTTTAAGAGTGCTATTTCACAATTTGCGCAATGTGAAATTGAGTGTTCGCGGTAGTGCTCACTTAGTTATCCAGGAAGCTCAAGTGTTTTGGCAGAAAGCCAAAATTCCCATGAAAGTATTTAAGAATTGCATCGAAAAATTGGAATCATTGTATAAAGAATGGGTGAGCTTGCATAAAAATTGCAAACGCCGTACTAAAATTCAAGAAGATCGTGAAAAGGAATTTGTCGACAAACTGGAAGATCTTTTTGATATTGCACATGCGGATGCATTAGAAACGATTCAAATAAAGGAAGACAAACTGTTTCTGTTAAGTCAACGGCAACGGGGACGTCCTGGTTCTATGATTGGAACGGATCGTGCATTATATCGAAAAGAACTGAGAAAAGCGTTGCGACAGGAGCAAGAAGAATCTAGACTAGCAAAGTATAAGGCAGACTCTGTGCCAGGTAAATATTCTTTTGCAGTTTATTTTTAAAAGCCAAAATATTGATCATTATCTTAGATATAAATATTCTTTAATCTTTATTTATATGTTGATATCTTTTAAATGTAGCTGAAACAATGGAAATACCATCGTCCAGCGAAGAAGAGAACGTGTCAAGTCAGGATGACAATATTGAAATTGATATTCCTGTGGATGAACCTGGTCCAAGCAACCCTAAAAAGAGACGTGGTCAAAAAGAGTTCATTACGGATAAACTTGTTGCAACCCTTGACAAGTGCAAAGTAAGCGATCGTGATGCTGTTCGTATAATAACAGCAACAGCACAAGCTCTTAATCATGATCTAGACGACTTAATTATCAATCGAACATTTATTCGACGTCAACGCACGAGGATTCGAGAAAAACTTGCAGAGAAATATCGCGTAGCGTTCAAAAATTGTGAATTGTAGATTGGAGCGTATTAATGAATTTATTTAATATCTCTGTCAATTATGTATATATGAAAAAACTCTTCAAACAAAAGTTGTAGTATATAACGAGGTGAATATAGCATCAGAGAAAAACAATTTTTTCAAGGTCATTTTTTCAAGTTTTCAAGGTCACGGATGTTTTTTCTATTAACAACTGATTATGCTATATATGGATTCTTACAGAGAAAAAAAGACAAATTCAACGATATATTACAACGTATATGTATGTTAAGATTTAAAAAAAAGAAATTTTCAAATTCGTTGAGCGCCGGTTTCCCATAATCCAATCGGCCCCAAATTTTTTTCAGATCATTTTCTCAACAGTTGTAACAATTCTGGGGGGTGTCCAGGAAAAAATTCTTTGGTCAAAAAATAAGGTCCGCCCTAAGGTACACCTGGCTTGTCTAAGACTACATTGACACTTTTAGAAATCTTTAACCGAATCGAACAGCTATTTCTACAACATATGTATATCCTGTGAAAAATGTCGCAATACCGCTCCCAATATCCGGTCCGCGAACACTGTTATATCGATTTGCGTTTTCAAAATAAAACTCCCTGAAATTTCAGCCAGGACACCTCGTTCCGGATAGACACTACAAAAGCTCATGCGTCACGTTTTTACAGATGTAACATTAAAACTATCAAGCATTAAAAGTAACGGTAAACGTTGCCATATAAAAATGGCAACACTGAACTTATCGAGACCGTCCGTAATCTTCAATAGAATAGATGCTTGGACAAGGTTTCAAAAGATTAGGAGGAAACAAATTACACCACGAAATATTCCTTATCAATCTGCCTCTGTTACTATTATTTTTGACAATATCTGCCATAATCGTAAACATTTAAGGGGGTATTCCAGTTTTTCACTTTGAAAAAAAAACGATTTTTCTAGAATTTTTTCAAGTATACATACATGATTGAGCAAAACTAAACACACATACAGAATTTGAAAATAAGTAGTGGTTTATTCAATGTTTTCATGTAGAATGCAAAGAAAGCAAAATATACATACAGTGTTATGCTTTAGTGTTAGGATGCTTTGGCTACCCAACAAAAATTTGCGTTACTATTGTTGTTTCGGCAGATAAAAACTATTTTCATGGAGTCAGTTTTGCATCGCGTTAGAATTCTCGGAATCAACGATTGTAAACATGAACTTTGTTAACATCTAATGTTGATGTCCGTCACCAGAGGTGCACTAGTATAGTAGTTAGTCTGTCGTAGTTTCTACCACACACCCATCATAGTATTTTTAACGTTCTGTAATGAAACCGTTATTGACATGTGTAAAGAATGATATTATTTTTACTACGCCTTTATTAGCTCGCTTTTTTGTCTGTCTGTCTGTCTGTCTGTTTGTTCGGAACAAATTTTGCAATCGACTTTAAACTAACCTGCCGATGAGCTAGAGACTTGAAATTTTAAACATAGCTCAGAACTGGATGACAATCCAATATTAAAAAACATTTTTTAAAAAGCCTATGCGTTTAGGAAATATAAATTATTGTAAAATTAAACCGTTACACTCCTCTCGCGTGACGTAGTACATCATCGCATTCAGCGTCTGACTGATCCCCACTCCACTGACCCGCTTCGCACCGAAGGAGCTCAGTGTGCGTCAGTGTGCGTTCGAGCTCCGTGCGGTGTTTACAAAGTTACTACGTATTAGTATACTATAATGTTTGTTTACCAAGCGAAAGAACAGTTACACCGAAATTCTCCGTCAACCTTTATCTTTGACATTTTACCACGGTGTTTGTTTTCGATATGACGCGTCGCAATACCGTCTGAAAACTACATGTCTCTGTTATAATCTCGTCGAAATGTTCAAAATTGATTGTAAAATTTCACACATACAAGACTAAAAGCAGAAAATAATTATTTAAATAAAAATGAATGATTAAAAAACACCACGTTTTTAAAACGAACGAAAAAGTATAAAATAAATTTTTATAAAACACCACGTTTAAAAAACGGACTAAAAAGTATAAAATAATTTGTTCTAGCCCCATACAGATTCCTAACCCCGTACAGATAGTCCTGAAAATTTGTGGTTTTGAATTTTTAATAGCTATGAAAATACTTGTAAGATTTAAAACGAAAAACGTGGGGCGCATGCAATAGATATAATTGATGCTTGAATAGTTCACCTAAATCACTAACAATTTTATTGCACTGCAAATGATATGAACTGTTGTGCGAGTTTTCTCAGCGGCAGCTACTCTCTACACCCTTACTATGTATCATCTTGCGCCCCACGTTTATCGTTTTAAATCTTACAAGTATTTTCATAGCTATTCAAAATTCACACTCACTTTTCAGGACTATCTGTACGGGGTTAGGAATCTGTATGGGGCTAAAAAAAATTATTTTATACTTTTTAGTCCGTTTTAGAAACGTGCTATTTTTTAAAAATTTATTTTTATTTAAATAATTATTCTTCTGTGAAGCCTACGCCATCCTCTTCAGACTGTTCCTCTTTCCACAGAGACCTTATCAATGAAATCAAAAGGGCAATTGTACCCATAATTATGACAACTGGTCCAAGTCATATATTTCTTGTTTCGCGATATTTCAAGGAAAAGGATATTAACACTAAAATGAATTCCATATAATGTTGAAATAACAAGCATTATCTAACGGTTCACAGTGGCTCACCTACGATTCAATCTTGGGGGGGACGGGGTCGAGTTGAACGGATAAAATTTTGTGACCTGGTGCAAGAATTTCCAATATACAGTAGTGCGTTATAGCTAGTTGGGGCTCTCAGGTGGGCCGGGTAAAGCCAGCGCGGGGTCTGTAGCAAATGTTACCAGGAGGTCCCAGGTTTTCAGGTTTTTCCAATGAATGTACCTTCTTTTTATTTTAGCAAAAGTTAATGTGTTAACGGTACACAGGACTGTTGGCTGTTCCGAAATTTTCGAAGTTAAACATCTTCTGCTACATGCGCGGGGCCCTCCGTAATTGCTACTTCTCCTTGCGGATCCGCTACATACTGCCGAAAATATTGGAAATTATGCCTCGAAAACGCAAAAGTAGACCACTTTGAGAAGCTCGCGCGCTAGATCGATCTTTTATCCAACGATTGTGACTACGGAGAAGTCTCAACTTTGGATTATCTAGACATGATTTAAGGCCTCTAGGATCCTTGCGATTGTTACGAGCCGAGGGCTGGCGGATAGACGTGGCCGAGTTTTGTTCGTGTGAACGAGATTGTTGTGAACTAGTCGGTGGCTGTTTCATCACGGGGTCGCCACTAGGTAGGAAGAAAGGGGTAGTCGCGGACTAGTCGATGTCTGTTTCACTACCGGCTCGCCACTAGATAGGAAATCGTGAACTAACTGGTGTCTGTTTCACCAGCGGGTGTCACAAAATTTCGGTAAGGGTAAGGTAATGGGAAGATCGGCTCTCGTAACTCTACATAAAGAATTATTAATATACCTCGAGCTGTAAAGGTTTATCGAAATGGGGGAATTGCTAGCTACTGGAGTTTTAAAGGGTGTGGAAATGATATTGAACACTCTGAAATATCCAATATTAAGAGTAGAATATATTGGATAGTAAATTTGATGGAATACAATTGTAACGTGTAGTATGATTCGCGGAAGCTAATTCCCCAGCTCTCGGTTTTGATGCGCTAAGAAATGCGGGGGAAAGTAATCAACTTGCCTTAAGAACCGCGCTTCGAAACTCTTGAACTAAACCCGCGATGGTCAAGTTCGAGCCCTTTATATGGAAAGGTGGAACTTGCTCAGAAAATGGTAGTGGGGGTAAATGGAAATCTGGCAGATATCTCTATGTTTTCCAGATGTATGCACTTTATAGTGTCAAGAACATGAGGGGACCAGGAACGATGGGGATACCTCCGCTGAATGCGGAAAGCGGGTCAGCGGAGGTATACATATAAGCATCGTTATCAGGTATGAGGGAAAGGTCCCGAGGGCCCTGGGCGGTGGGGTTTTAGTGGGTATAGGCGAAGGCGAAAGGCCATATAATTCCTCCAAACAACATCTTAGGAGGAAGCCGAGTCCCACACTACCCCCTCCGACCTCCACCGGTGGAGGGGATGTGCGTAAGAGCATTTCCCTACCGCCCTAAAACAAAAAAAAGAGATGTATGCACTTTCCCATAAGGGGAAGGCTGTTTATTTGGGCATGCGAGCTGGACCTCCTGCATGAACACGTCCCAGATAGCATAGGACGTCTTAAAGACGTCCATTTTTCGTCCAAGTTAGGTCTGAATGTCTTACATCTTAAAAAGACGTCTATCTCGGGACGTCGGTTATACCATCTGAAATAAGACGTTTTAAAGACGTCTTTTGGGGCGTTTTCAAGACGTTCCATTTCAGACGTTTCATTGTACTCAAGCAGTGAATAGAAAGTAGTAGTATATAATATAGATTCGAACTTTTTTAACTTTTTCCTGAATTTGAACAAGACGTCTTGAATGTCCTATGTATGTCTCCCGAACAGCCTCCGAACGTCTTCTTAATAACTTTTGTTATAAAACTGTACGTCTTGAAGTCGTCTGAAAGACGTCTTAAAGTCGTCTAAACAACGTTTTAGACGTCGAATGGACATGCTTAAGACGTTTTTAGGACATACAGTTTTGTAACATACGCTGTTCGGAAGACGTTCGTAGGACATTCAAAGCATGTAGGACGTTCGTAGGACATTCAAAGCATGTAGGACGTTCGTAGGACATTCAAAGGTAGGACGTCTTGAATGTCCATCACCAGACGTCTTTAAGACTTCTTTAAGACGTCTTTCCCTTCTTGGAACCACTGGTTAAATAATTATCGACTTTTTAAATGTTATAGATTGAATTTTTTATTTTTGTCCACTGAATCGTACCGGGTACTGTCCCATCAATAATACTTATTCGATTTGCTAGCGTGACTAGAGATTCTGAATAGGTATATACGTGGCCCAGCGCACAGTGGTCCAAATCGAGAAATTCAGTGACTTTTTGTTATAACTTTTGTACTATAAGAGATATCGGGATGAAATTTGCACTAAATTTGATTTAAAAAATAGTCAATTTGAACTAAAGAGAAATTAATATTTTTTTTTATTTGTTCAAACAATAATTTTTAATTAATTTTCATTGATATTTTTCACTAAAAAAAAATTGTGTAAATACAATCTTCCAAACCATTTGTTTTCTTTCTGAGTGTGTATTTTATATTTATGTTTCACACATGCAATGTTTAATGAAATGGGTTAAATGTAAATTTGAGGAGTCGGGTAAGGTAAAAACGTCACATAACTGTGTCAAAAGATATTTTTTATAATAATTGATAATATCTGTAATATTGTATATAATATAAAATAATTTGGTAACATTTTTGTAAATCTTTTGTGATAAAAATGTGATAACAATAATGGTTTCATAATATAATAATAATAGCATACAACGAAGAACATGAAATATAAAAAAATAATATTTGTTTATACTTTGTCGGTCTTCATTCTCAAATGGATTTGTCTAGCATTATTTTTTATAGTCGATCCATTTCAAAGCCTGCCTTTTCTATTACTTAATTATTAATGATTCCATATAATATACTAAACAAAAAACCATTTGTATCCATATATAATAATATACAAATTATACTAAAAACACTAAAAAATATAATTAAAATTTAAATCACACACAATAAAAACATTAATAAAACTTAAGTTTAGTTTATAAAGTAAATTAAAACACTACGAACTATTAACACAAACATAAAATGATTAAAACGAAATAAAATAAATAAAATAAAAATCAACAACGGAAAAATGCTCTGAGAGGTCTCAGTGTGGCAGCTCGAATCGTTCTGACGAAACTAAATGCAGACTGAAAGTCGAAGACTCATTTGGAGCCTTATCTACACCATAGCATAAACATTTCAAGTAACTCTAATCCAAACAGTTCGTTGAAAAGAATTCCGTATCGCTTTGGAAGTGTGTCGGACAATACAAGTGTAGTCCGTAAAACATAAGGGGACGCGGCGCGACGTAACATTGACAGCTTTAAACTGCTATAATTTGCAAAGGCGGAAGAGTACGGAAATAATTTTTATACCATCATATAGAGGAAGGTGTACTGAAAATAGTCCAATTTGTTAGAAACTGAGACTTCCTGGGACTTTAAAGATATCCCTTACCGATTATAAAAAATTTTTAAAATTTTCTCCATTTAGTCCAGCATTAACTTTTAATATATTATGCAGACTAATTAATAATGTAAGATACGATTTCTTATCACAAAAATCTGCTCTTTTATTTAAAAAAAAAGCGCGAGAAAATATTAAATAAGAACGTCAGGGCATCGCATCAAAGTGAAGCAATTTTTCTCGTGAAAAATAGTCTTCTTAAAATGTCCAACTTTCAACATTTATTACAACTATAATATTTAAAAATTGTACTAATTTCTCCATTTCCGAGGTCTATGGACATTTGGGCAGCAATGTTCATTGATCAGGTATCGATACAAGAAAGTTCGTTTTTGGGCCAAAAGTCACTGAATTTCTCGATTTGGACCACTGTGCGGCGCGGCGCGGCAGCGTCACCCTTTCGAGCCGGCGGCTGTTTACTTTGTAACCTAAGCGTAAGAAAGAGAGAGGACGATACGGTGAATGCAAGGGGAAACGGAAATATTGCATTACGGGTAGGAAAATGCGACGTAACGGTGTCCCCCTTCGGCGCGACGCGGGCAGGGGATACTTAGTTAATTAAACCGTATCTTGTGTATAATTTCGCATGTTTCAAGATTAGGTTACAAGAGAACATGCTAAGCTTCCAAATCCGATAGGCAGATGAAGATATAGATGAATACATTATCGTTAATAACTCGCTGAATACAACATCGTATCGAAAAGTATGCAAATCCCTTTGTAGACATCGTTCTTTTTTAACTTCCCGATTTTATAGGGAAGTTATTGTAATTACCCCGAAAATCGAAAATCGATTTTTTAGCAGATCTTCACGTTTCATGGTCATTGCAGTCATTTTAGACTATTTTCAGCAAAATGTTCGTATGTGTGTGTGTGTGTGTGTGTGTGTGTGTGTGTGCGTATGGCCGTTTCTATGTAATCAAATTTTTCGTTAACGTTTTCAGAAAAAGTAACAACGCGATCAGGATGATGAATGATGCAATCGATGTGCCCCGCTGTAACTTAGAGCCGATTAGATTTTGGTCCATATTGATCAAGTAGTTTTTTTTAGATTTTTAGTTTTTTTTCGAAAAGAGTTGATTCTACAATGCAATTTATAAGGGAGGACGAAAATTTTCCACCAAAGAACCAAACGCAATTACATAAAAAAAAATTTTTTTCTTAATTTTTGTTTTAGATTTTAAAAAAATTTTTTTTTAGATTTAAAAAAAATTTTTTTTTTAACTGATGCTAATGTTACCGCTTGGAATAATCGAAAGTTATTCCAATGCAACAGTGAATTTATCATCTCTACTCCCAAGAATACATTTTGGGAGAATATCGATGAAAGTACAAAAAAAAAACGATGGTAGCGATGTTGGCGAAGGAGTAACGAATCGGGAAGTTCTTTGTGTGACTCTTGGAGAGTCACACACCAAATAAAAAACATTAATATCAGTAGGCCCTACTAGCCATGCGTATCACTAATCCTCTCGCAAGAGCAGTCCTACCCGCGAGCTCGCGAAGCGAGCGAGCAAAAACAACCCTACTCGCGAGCGAGCGAAGCGAGCGAGCAACAATAGTCCTCTAGTTTAAATATCTTACTCACCTCACTTTATCACTGCATGCTAGATTTTTACCGAAGGCTTTTACAAAGAAATAAGAATATTATATAACCGCAAAGGAAAGCAACGCTCACGTCCCAGATAGCACAAAGACGTCTTAAAGAAGTTTTAAAGACGTCTGCAGTTGGACATCCAGACGTCTTAAAGATGCCCCGAATGTTCCTACGAACGTCTTCCGAACGTCTTGTGTTAGAAAACGGTACGCCTCTTGACGTCTAGAAGACGTTCATTAGACGGTCGTACGACATTCGGGAGGTCTTCAAGACGTCTCGAAGAAGACTTAAAGGTCCATAAATGTTAATTAAATTAAACGAAGGGAAGAGTAAAAATAGATTTCGACAAAAACGAGTTTAAAGTTAAACCTAGCTTTATCAGAAGAACGCATGTGGAATTGACATAAAAAGAGTAATAAAACTAACAATTGCAATTAAATCACTATAATAATAATAAAAATTGCAGTTGAATTTGCGAGTTGAAGTTGAAATCAAAGAGTTGAAATGGAAATTGAAATCTAAAAAATTGAAGAGTTGAAATTGAAGTTGAAATTGAAATCGAAGAAGTTGAAACTGAGTTCGAAATTGAAAGATTGAAGTTGAAATCCAAGAGTTGAAATTGAATTGAAATGGAAATTTGAAGAGTTGAAATTGAAGTTGAAATCGCAATTGAGATTTCAAAAATTGAAGAGTTGAAATTGAAATTTGAAAGATTGAAGAATTGAAATTGAAGTTGAAATTGAAATCGAAGAGTTGAAATTGAAGTTAAATTGGAAATTTGAAGAGTTGAAATTGAAGTTGAAATTGAAATTTCAAAAATTGAAGAATTGAAATTGAAGTTGAAATTGAGTTCGAAATTGAAAGATTGAAGTTGAAATCGAAGAATTGAAATTGTAGTTGAAATGGAAATTGGAAGAGTTGAAATTGCGAGATTGAAGTTGAAATCGAGGAGTTGAAATTTATGTTGAAATTGAAATTTGAAAAATTGAAGAGTTGAAATTGAAATTTGAAAGATTGAAGAATTGAAATTGAAGTTGAAATTGAAATCGAAGAGTTGAAATTGAAGTTGAAATGGAAATTTGGAGAGTTGAAATTGAAGTTGAAATCGAAGAAGTTGAAATAGAAGTTGAAATTGAAATTTCAAAAATTGAAGAAATGAAATTGAAGTTGAAATTGAAATCGAAGAAGTTGAAATTGAGTTCGAAATTGAAAGATTGAAATTGAAGTTGAAATGGAAATTTGAAGAGTTGAAATTGCGAAATTGAAGTTGAAATCGAGGAGTTGAAATTGAAATTTGAAAAATTGAAGAGTTGAAATTGAAGCAAAAACACTAACTCGAACAAATAATACCAATGCTAATACTGCTAGATTATGGGTGAATAAAAACCACACTGTTGATGGTCTTAAAGACGTAAACGTTAAAGAGTCTTCTTAGGACGCAAGACTTTCAGACTTGAAATAAACGTGAAATGGACGTCTTTAAGTCGTATGCTATCTGGGGTACATTAAAATTAAGTTTTGAAAAAGTCAATATTTGCATAATTCTATAATTTCTTAATTCACAATCGCTTCCGTTATCTACATTATCTACAAGGTAGGTTCAAACTTTAATACGAGCTCTTAGTTACGAAGAATTGGACCAAACATTCAGCAATAGAAATTACTGTATTAGTTAATGTCAATATTTACTCTGTCATGTGTTTAATAAAAAAAATTTGATATTTCGAGTAACCAAGTTATTTTGTTTAAGAAAAAATAATCAAAATTACATCCGTTATATGTATAAGTTTTGTAGAGTATATTTTGAATCGCATGAGTTGACTGTTGCCATAGTTCCGGCCCTTCTGCCGATCGAAAACAAACAAAAAAATAAGGAAAGATATTAATCAGTATGAACCACAATAAATGAAAAATTCTAATCTCGCAAAGACTAATCTTGCAAATATTTTTAGCACCCTCTCGCGCGTGAATGTGACTGCAAACTCACACACCGCTAGATGCATGCACACAGTAAATCTTCTACAGACGCAAGAGCCTCGAGGAGGTTCGATTGCACAGTTCGTAGACAGACACTATTTTTTTAGCTTGAAAGACCGAGTCGAACGTAGAAAAGGACAGCGCGTGTAAAGAGATTTCTCGCGCGCGCGGCCCACACGCAGCTAAAAATAGCGTACCAACGAGACCGCTTCATGCAATCAATGAAACTTGTTTGCTTTCACTTATTTTTGATGAAATTTCACCAACATATTTGTGACATTTTTCTAATTAAAATGATACCAAACATGATATAATTTGTTGAAATTATATATCGTGTATGCACGTGTTCATGCAGGAGGTCGAGCTCGCATGCCCAAATAAACATCCTTCCCCTTATGGGAAAGTGCATACATCTGGAAAACATAGAGATATCTGCCAGATTTCCATTTACCCCCACTACCATTTTCTGAGCAAGTTCCACCTTTCCATATAAAGGGCTCGAACTTGACCATCGCGGGTTTAGTTCAAGAGTTTCGAAGCGCGGTTCTTAAGGCAAGTTGATTACTTTCCCCCGCATTTCTTAGCGCATCAAAACCGAGAGCTGGGGAATTAGCTTCCGCGAATCATACTACACGTTACAATTGTATTCCATCTTTGTGTCGGTGATTTCCATGGGACCCGGCGTCCATTTACTATTGTTGTAAACACATTATGGACTTGACAAAGAAAACAGCGTCTGACTCTGGTTATACAGGGTGGGGCAATAACTATTAGCACCTCAGATATCTTCGAAATTATAAGTTTCACAGAAATATTTGCTGAAATACAATTGCACAGTGCGAAGGGGGCAATTTTTTGCAGGTGGCAGTACTTCGGAAATTTGAAGGTCACCTTCATTTTTCTAAATGGAATGAGGTATTTTTTATACCATAGATCGATACAGCTGGACATTCGTTATAAAAAAGTACTAACCTATGTACGTCGAAAAGTTAGTAGTTCAGGAGATATTTCAGTTCAAACTAGAGGGTTATTGTTGCTCGCTCGCGGGTAGGACTGCTCTTGCGAGAGGGTTAGTGGTACGCATGGCTAGTAGGGCCTACTGCTATGTTTTTTATTTAGTGTGTGACTCTCCAAGAGTCACACAAAGAACTTCCCAATTCGTTACTCCTTCGCCAACATCGCCAACATCGTTTTTTTTTGTACTTTCATCGATATTCTCCCAAAATGTATTCGTGGGAGTAGAGATGATAAATTCACTCTTGCATTGGAATAACTTTCGATTATTCTAAGCGGTAACATTAGCATCAGTTAAAAAAAAAAATTTTTTTAATCTAAAAAAAAAATTAAGGAAAAAATTTTTGATGTAATTGCGTTTGGTTCTTTGGTGGAAAATTTTCGTCCTGCCTTATAAACTGCATTGTAGAATGAACTTCTTTCGAAAAAAACTAAAAAAACTAAAAAACTACTTGACCAATATGGACCAAAATCTAATCAGCTCTAAGTTATGACGGGGCACATCGATTGCATCACTCATCATTCTGATCGCGTTGTTACTTTTTCAGAAAACGTTAACGAAAAATTTGATACCATAGAAACAGACATACGCACACACACATACGAACATTTTGATAAAAATAGTCTAAAATTACTCCAATGACCATGAAACGTGAAGATCTGCTAAAAAATCGATTTTCGATTTTCGGGGTAATTACAATAACTTCCCTATAAAATCGGGAAGTTAATAATCTTTTATTTGAAAATAATAAATAATAAATGCATCATTTTTGGAATTATTTAAATAATTTTTATTTAAATAAAAAGTTTAGTTATGATTTACAATTAAAATCACACGTTTATTTATTATTTAATTATTTATTGTTTAAAATAAAATTTGCCCAACACTGGATATAATACCATATTTCTCGGTGCGATTTAGTTCGATTTACCCTTTCGGCGGAGTATGAGTTTCTTTTTTCACATTGAGACCGTTATGCACTGGATTCCCGTGCTGGTGTTGCACAGTAATATTCCCACGAACAGGTGGTGCCTAGCTAGGGACAGAAAGCACAGACGTCCACACTTTACCAAAGTGTCTTTTTTGTTTGACGAGTGGCTTTATCGTATCGCGATCGCTATTGTTGGCATCGTATTCAGCTCCCATGGTCACACGCATGTAAACTGCCTACATCTCGAACTTGTATTATGCATTATCTGTCGTGGGACGACGCGATGACGTGCCAGCTTTTCATCGTCCTTGCATGCCGTCCGATACAGAAAGAACTTGACACCAGCAAATAGGTGACAGTAGAAACTTACAATTCTTTCAGTGACCGCTTCAAATGTTATACTATGGGCGCTTATGCGTCTAATAAACGACATGGCTATACAAGATACGCGTTCAACACAGCGATTCATTATGCACATGTTACATTTATGTACTTACTTACGGCTACAGATCATTCCAGAAGTTTCGACAACACAGTTTTTATTGGCTAGGAAAGAATTTTATCACAATCAGACTAGAATTCCTTTTATCACAATAAGACTTGTAGGTGCGAATTAATGATGCGGTGTTATTCGCGACTGGCAGCCGCCGCCCCCTGTCGGCTAATGCGGAAAATGCGGATTTTGAAAGATGTTTATATACAGGTGTATTTGAGAGTCGAGAGCAGATAGAGTCGAAGGTTAGAATAGAACACATATTGTTCACTGCAAAGGACTTTCCGTGTGTGTGCGTGAATGCGATACTGGCCACGAGGGACTGTGTGCCGTATCACGTATTGAAAGCCGTAGAAAAGGAAGAACTGTTTCCTTTTTCTTTATATTATTTTCTTTTTATATTCTTTTCTTTTATAATTGAACTATTGTATTGTAACCATTTTCAAATATAGAGATAGTATCCTGATATAATTCAAACTGTTGCTTACAGCAGTTAAATATCAGAAGTGGGATAATTGATTGATTGATTGATTATAAGGATTTAACTATTGATGGTAACGAGTATTATTACGAGGATATTGATCAATGATCATATCGTGCTTAATGGGATTGATAGAGAACGATTTTGTGGTAAGTGAGATTTTCGGTTGGTGATAGAACGTTCGAGACACTTTGAAAGTGAGACGCAGTCACCTCTGGGTAAATAATAAGGACATCCTTATAGACACGTCTTTGTTGGTACGACAGTTACCGGTGATTTGTAAACACTTGAACTAGCAGTACGGTTTTGTATGGAGCGAACGACATTGGAGAGTTCATCGATAAACGACCTTCGAGGAATAGCAGCTCGCTGGAAGATTTCTAATAAAGGTAGCCGAGTACATATCTTAGAATGATTATTAGATCATTTTGTGCGTGTAGGGTGGCCAACCTCAATGGAGATGATGTTACGTGAAGACAGTACAGACGGAGGAGCACCTAGTGAGCAAGAGACAGTAATGCAGAATACAGGGAATGCATCGGACAGTAGAACGGTCAGTGAAATTAATATTCAGGAAATTGTGCAATCGGTAGTGCATATTTTGGAAGAGAGACAGCGTTCTTCATCTTCGTTAACTGCAACGGAATGTCTTCGCGTAAATACGGAACAAGTGCCAGTGAGAGGAACAGATTCAAACCAATCGAATATTTGGCAGCAGGTGAAATGCGCAGGAAAATTGATTCCTTCTTTCTCGGGAAATGACGAAGAAAATGTGATAAGGTGGTTAGAGAGAGTCGGTTGTGTGGCTCGAATGTATCGATTTAAGGATGATGTGTTGGTTTTGGCGGCGATTAGTCAATTAAAAGGTCGGACGTTGGATTGGTATAATCGTCAACCGTTGGAGTCAGTTTCTACATGGGATGAATTCAAATTTCAAATTAGAAGGTATTTTGAAAGAAAAGAATCGTATACTACAATTTTAGAAAGGATACGTGCCCATTCGTGGAAATCACACGCGGAAAAATTTGTGGAGTACGCGGAAGCAAAATTGAATCTTATGCAATTTCTAACATTGACGGAGAAAGAAAAAATTGAACTCTTGGCTGATGGGGCGGAAGATTTTACACTCCGAAAACTAGTACTAAGTACCTGGATAAACGTATTCAAAAGTATTCTTACTATTAACGCTATTGAGAAAAGGGAGAAATATGATGTAATAACAGAAAGTTTAGATAAAAATCTTTGCTTAAAGGATCGACAGGATTTGTTAAATATATTTAGAGAGGTTGAGAACATGGAAATCAATAGAGTAGACGACGATCATTGCGTATATGTACATTTAAAGGACCACTCTTTTTTTAGATACACACCAAGACGTATGTCGATGACAGAAAAGAAAGAGCTACAGGATATAATAGACGATTTGCTTGAAAAGGGTATTATTAAATCAAGCATTTCTCCATACTGTTCTAGGATTGTATTAGTATCAAAAAGGAATGGTAAAAAGAGGATGTGTGTCGATTTAAGACCACTCAATCAAAGAATATTTCCTCAAAAATATCCGTTCCCCATAATCGAAGATCAGCTGGATAAATTGTATAGTAAGGGTGTTTTTACCAAGCTGGATCTGAAAGATAGCTTTCATCAACTGGATATCCATCCAGAGCATACACGATATTTTTCTTTTGCTGGACAATATGAGTTTGTAAAAATGCCATTTGATTATTCAGAAGTACCGGCAAAATTTCAAAAACGAGTTCTTCAAATTTTTGATTTATTAATTAGAGAAGGAAAGATTTTAATTTACGATGAATGATTTAAGATGAATTTATGTACAAGCAATTAACAGATGCGGAACTAAAAGGGTTAGCGGAGGAACTGGAAACCAAAGAACACATACACTTTGTATTAATGAATGGACTAGTTTTTCGTAGATATTCAGGTAAAAATTTATTCGTCGTTCCGGAAAATATGATTAATAGCGTTATCAGAATTTATCACGATGAGATAGGCCACGTTGGTATTGATAAAACCATACATGGAATTGTAGGACATTATTGGTTTCCATGTCTGAAGTTACGAGTAAAAAATTACATTGAATACTATTTTTTCGTCGGATAAATTGAAACCATGGATTAGAATAAGCGATAAATAGCTTTAAGTCAGGCATGGGCAGAAATAGCACGCGTGCTAGGGAATTCAAGGAATACCCGTGGAATACCCCCACTTCTCCCGGCCGCGCGTCTCGCTCCCCGTGGCGGCCCTAGTGCTCGGTGCAACTACGGCTGCCAAGGGGATTGAGACGCGCGGCTTGAGAATCACTAGCACGCGTGCTATTTCTGCCCATGCCTGCTTTAAGTATATGTATATGTATTTTCACTTTTAGTTCTTATTTACGTTATAGTTTTCTTTAATTATTATGTTGTATTTACGTTCGTGGTCGAACTATAGATCAGGATGGCCGAATCTGTAGGCGCGAATTAGTGATGCGGTGTTATTCGCGACTGGCAGCCGCCGCACAGTGGGGTATTTGGCCTGTTTAGCGCGCCAAAAGTCGAAATTTTTACTTTGTTCGAACTGACTAAAACTTTTTCCTCATAAACCTGAATATATATGCGAGTAATCTACAATAATATTTTTCCATAGAGAGTACTATTTAGTAACATTCAGACACTTAAAAGTAACATTTCTCGTGACCAAGAGAAGTGTCGAAAAACGTGTTAAAGAAATGATTTGTTTCACAAGTTTAGTGTATAAAATCGAGATAGGACCAAATCTAGGATGTAAAGGAAGGTGTATAGATTAATTTCATGGCTTTCTTTTTTATTCTCTTCTCTTTTATTCTCTGAATAAACAATCAAAAATGATATTTTTTTCAGAAAATTAATATATATCATGTAATAACTTTTTTTCTCAGCATAACTCCCATTTCATTTTTTGCGAGGTTAATCAGTAGACATTGCTTTGTATAATCCATAAAAGTGTAGGTGCCAACAAGTGTCAATATAAAAGATATTTATATAGCTTTTTGTGCGATACATACCAGTATGGCATGAATCGACCGTATATCATATGACTGAAAATGATGAAATAATTGAGCTGTAGGTGATAGATACTTGGAAGTAAATGAAAGAGAATGAATGTCACGATTGCTATAATATTTCGTTTATACAATTATCGGAAGAATGTAATCGTGGTTTAGCAATCGAGTGTCAGTGTTCCTTCGAATACTGTTATGAGTTATGAGCATGAGCAAATATCCTTGCTACATAGTAAAGTAATCATGACTCGGATTTCTACATCAGTGCCTTATTTTTCCACATAGACTACGGAGGACACGTAGCGTGCTAAATAAATATACAGGGTGTTTCGTGTAAAACAGGACACCTAAATATCTCCTCTATCTCTGAAAATACAAAAAATGTTTCTGACGTAATCTAAATGGTTTCAAAAGACGAATTAGATGGAAGAATCATTTTTTATAAATTGCAATTTTCCACTCAAATTAATTACAATGACAATAGTGACTCGTCTGACATTTCCATACCGTCCGAAGACTCGAACTTAGAATATACGTTGTAATTTATTTTATAAATATTGTATGGTTTCACATGAGAGTGAAAGTCAGTATGAATCGAAACGAATGTGATAAATTACAGTTAGTGTATAGAGTTTTGAGTGATTTAGAATTAAGTGGTTCGTTGTTAACATAGACATATAGAGATAGACTGCGCCGTTTTATGGGCGAATTAAAGCCCACAATGGCGGCGCGCGGTACAAAGAGTGAGAGAGAGAGCATTAGCCGGGGTCCATAGCGCTCTCTTTCTAAGTGATGTGTCGGTGGGGAAAGATTCCCCTACTTGCTTGCTAGATAATGTAGATTTCTACATAGTATTGATTAATTTGTTAATATTTATTTGGTTTTTGACATTTATTAAGTGAAACCATATTTATTTTAAGAATGGTAAAAAAGTGCTGCATCTGCAAGCTTCAATATGCTCCTGACGTTACTTTTCATAAGTAAGTAAAATAAACGACATAATTAATTATTTTACCATTTTTAAAATAAGTATGGTTTCACTTAATTACGTTAATTGCGCACGGGGCACGTGTTTTTTCCTGTAAGCACAGAGCAGCACAGAGTGTGGAGGTAGGGCTGTTCCTATCAGGCGTACAGTGCGTGCCCGCACGCAAGCGGCCGATTTTTGGAGGCGGCCGACTGCGGTCGAAAATAGAATAACGCAACCGAAATAAAATAAAATTTTATATTAGGAATTGCAAATGCGATATAATGTTAGATTATAAAATGCGTTAATACAACAAATTCATTGTATTCTGAATTTCTCATTATAAATTTGAATAAAGCACTTATGTATACTGGTTTAAATATTTTTTCTCATTGTCAAGGTGAGGGTGGGGGACGGCGAAAAATTGCTGAGCACACAGGCGGCTGTACACCTAGGAATGGCCCCGTGTGGAGGAACGTTCTCCAATAAATAAACGTGTATCTTTGAATGTTTATCCTAATCTGTTATTATTTTACAATTCGATGGTAGGGAACCAAAAAACAAATAAATGTCAAAAACCAAATAAATATTAACAAATTAATCAATACTATGTAGAAATCTACATTATCTAGCAAGCAAGTAGGGGAATCTTTCCCCACCGACACATCAATTAGAAAGAGAGCGCTATGGATCCCGGCTAATGCTCTCTCTCTCGCGCGCCGCCATTGTGGGCTTCAGCGCTTCGTACAGGTCTATCACAGTCTATCTCTATATGTCTATGGTTGTTAATATGTAAACTGTTTTTGTTATTTAAACTTTGTGTTCAAATCTTTACCACAGCAACGCGTGAAATTTGTTTGTAATAGTAATTTCTCTTAATCTGACGAAAAAATGTTTGAAATAAAAGTTTAACAGTATTAACATACTTATAAACTTCAATATATAAAACTTCGAAAAAATTTTGTTTGAAACAAAAAAACAAGGTCGCTTTCATTTTTTAAACATTAAGTTGTATTTTTGATTTGATAATGTTGTTGCTGGTGTTAAGACGAATTAAACGATATATAATAGTATGACCTTCACACTATTAATAACGTCGCCATACTTTTGGCGCGCTAAACTCGCCAAATACCCCACTGTGCGCCGCCCCCTGTCGGCTAATGCGGAATATGCGGATTTTGAAAGATGTTTATATACAGGTGTATTTGAGAGTCGAGAGCAGATAGAGTCGAAGGTTAGAATAGGTAGAATATGTCGTATCACGTATTGAAAGCCGTAGAAAAGGAAGAACTGTTTCCTTTTTCTTTATATTATTTTATTTTTATACTCTTTTCTTTTATAATTGAACTATTGTAATTCCATTTTCAAATATAGAGATGGTATCCTGACATAACTCAAACTGTTGCTTACAGACTACAGCTTACTTTCAACAATTATTACGTAGAACTCTGGACAGCTCCTAGTAAATTAGAAAATTTTAAAAGTACGTTTTGTACGTCTGTTACTTTTTAATGGAACTAACAAGTCACCCTCAATAACGTCATCTAATAGTTTCATTGAAGATTGCAATGTAAAAGAAAATTTCTATGCTTCTTTCTGATACAGCACAATTATGGAAAATCCTATTAATAGGCTTCCGGTAGGTAAAGTGTTAATTAGACTTACAGTTTGGTAACAGAAAGTAGCACGCAATTGAATCAAATATTGTACGAGAGCCCCTCAATAAGTACAAATTGATATAGCTCAAAAACTGTTTATTCAATTAATACAATATTTTGGCTAGTTTTTATTTAACACAATCCCCCCCCCCACACTTTTACATTTGTCCCATCGTTCCTCTAATTCTCTTATGCCCCTAGTGCAGCGGTTTCCAACCTTTATGCTACTATGCCTCCCTAAAAAAAATATTTTATCCGCGCCTCCCTATCTTCTAATCCAGTGGTGAGCAGTGTTGGGCAAATTTTATTTTAAACTAGAGGGCTATTGTTGCTCGCAAAATTTTTTTTAAATCTAAAAAACAATTAAAAAAAAATTTTTTTTATGTAATTGCGTTTGGTTCTTTGGTGGAAAATTTTCGTCCTCCCTTATCAATTGCATTGTAGAATCAACTCTTTTCGAAAAAAAACTAAAAATCTAAAAAACTACTTGACCAATATGGACCAAAATCTAATCAGCTCTAAGTTACAGCGGGGCACATCGATTGCATCATTCATCATCCTGATCGCGTTGTTACTTTTTCTGAAAACGTTAACGAAAAATTTGATTACATAGAAACGGCCATACGCACACACACACACACACACATACGAACATTTTGATAAAAATAGTCTAAAATGACTCCAATGACCATGAAACGTGAAGATCTGCTAAAAAATTTTCGGGGTAATTACAATAACTTCCCTATAAAATCGGGAAGTTAAAATATCGATGACCCTGAAACCTTGTAAAAAAATGACCTTGAAAATTTTTTCCCTTACACCAATACATGTGGCCCTTCAAACAGTGTAACTTTGTCCTAAGAAGTTTTTTTGTACAACGAAAAGTAACGGAGATATTTAGGTGTTCTGTTTCTTCGGACTCACCCTGTATAATGCTAAACAAACAATCGTTTGTTTCTTCAAATCCAATTTTCAAAATCTCAAAGTTGCGAATTTTGTTTTATAATGACCTTGTATTTGATTTGCACATACTTATGGAGCATGGAAAGACAAACTCGTCGATATATGTACATACGAGGTGCGTTAGAAAAGTAATGAGACTGGCAACACTGTCCATCAACCGACATCGCCGTTGCCTTCTACATTGGAAGGCAGTTAGGTTGAATCGTGACTTTGTTGTCCATACTTGTTTCAAGTTGCTACTGTTGCTAGAAGAGTGTCGAGAGCGTCTGAAGTGAAGTAGTGGCTATCAAGTGCGTTACAAACATGGAGCGGCAAAAATATGAACAACGTTGCGCCATCAAGTTTTGCGTGAAGCTTGGCGAAACCGCTACTGTAACTTACGAAAAGATAAAGACAGCTTACGGAGGCTTATGGATGGCACAAGTCGTTTTCCGCAGGCCGAGAAGAAGTGGATACTGCACCACGACAATGCGCCCTGTCACACGGCAATCTCTATTAATAAATGTTTGGCAAAACAATAACATTTCTGTGGTCCCTCAGCCCCCTATTCGTCGGATCTTAGTCCCTGTGACTTCTTGTTATTCCCCCAGATCAAAAGCCACTTGAAAGAGCGTCATTTTAGCACTTTTGATAATATCCATAACAGCGTAACCGACGAGCTGCAAGGTATTCCAGCAGAAGCCTTCCAGAAGTGCTACGAAGACTGGAAACAACGCATCTGTCGCTGTGTAGCTGCCCAAGGGAATTATTTTAAAGGTGACAACCTTCAGGTGTGAAAAGAATACGATTCGTATAACGTACCTCGTATACTGCTTCTTTAAACATGAAAGCACATTAATAGGGGCCGGCTCACTAATAGGGATAAAAACCTAAGGGTGCGCGTACAGTGGATCCACAATGGGCTGTATGCCGATTTCAGCGGCAAAAATTCAATTTTTAAAACTTTACATAAATTGTAAAATTTGTGTGGCTTGAGTTAGTTGAATATCTGTGGAACAATCTCCCATCATTCGTTTTCCCATTCATGTATCCATAAAACACTGAAATTTCTCGGAAGTTTGAAATTCTGTTAACACGCTTTCATTTTTTAACGAATTCACCTATTAGTCATTGTTACCTTATTTACATACACTAACAGATTTTTGTTTTATAGAAGTTTTTTTAGCCAAGTATAAGGTATACTTTTAAGAGAAATTCATTGCTGTACTATATACACTTTTTTAGTTATTAATGTCACTGTCTGTTGCGGAGCAACAGGGGTAGAATAAAGCACTTCACTTCGAATTAACTTTATTTCCCCAACTGGGGTTCGTTCAAAAATAGGTCAACGAACTATGTACAGCGGTGAGATGTAACAAGCCAAAACACAAGCTCGTTTTGGCTTGAAAAGTGTAATAAAGATAGTTGTTAGATAAACCAGTTGTTTATCCCTTGTAGCGTGAGAGATATTCACGTGTAGCGTACGTGAATGCAGATATTGAATCGTTAGTTTACTCGCGACAAACCGGTCAGAAGACGCGCGACGTTTACCGTGAGAAAGAGCGAGAACGATTGATTAACGTTGAGATCGGAGTCGAACAGCAGGCAGTTTACCGTCACCGTCGAACTATTGATTGGCAGATCGATAGCGCGATCCGCCAATAGTAATCTCCCTTTTGGGGTCGATAATCGATATCAATCGACGTTCGACGGTGCTGGTCTAAGCTACTGCTAGCTGCTTATCGACTCTCGATCTCGCGGTTACGTGCGGGTCCGCCGATAGCGGGGCGGCGCAGTAAATCGGCGCGTTGACGCTGCCGACAAGCTCAGCCAATCCCAAACACTGTCCAACAAATTTCAACTTTTTTAATGTTCCCTAATTACTGTTGGGTCCTTCTTATAGAGTTTTTTGCGCTGATTTCGAATCTGTTCTTAATTTTTTCCTATACGCACAGTTTTTGAGGAACATGGCATTGAAAAAAAACATATTTTTCAACTTTAAACAAATATTGTGATGTTATTAGAAAAGATATTGAATTGTTCTTCGCAGCAAAAGATTCTGTAGACTTTCCCGAATACAGTGATATCCAATATTAATACACTATGATTGTTTGGACATGTTAAGGCGGAGAGACACCACTTTTGCACCAATTTTTGAGAATATTTTTCAATCTCAAAAAATAAGGGTCCAGCGGAAAATCGAACTATACCACGCGATAGAGCAGACTTTTATCTTGAGAAACCACAATTTCAAGTTTGCATGGTCGACGTTTTTTTCGGACCAGAAAGCGAAATATAAAAGTCTGCTCTATGGAGTGGCATAGTTCGATTTTCCGCTGGACTCTTATTTTTTGAGATAAATTGAAAAATATCCTCAAAAATTGGTGCAAAAGTGGTATCTCTCCGCCTTTAGAGATTGTTTAAACATGTTTAAACAATCATAATGTATTAATATTGGATATCGCTGTATTCGGGAAAGTCTACAGAATCTTTTGCTATAAAGAACAATTCAATATCTTTTATAATAACACCACAATATTTGTTTAAAGTTGAAAAATATGTTTTTTTATTACCACGTTTTTATTAGCTCGCTTTCTTGTTTGTTTGTCTGTTTGTTCGGTACAAATCTTGCAATTGATTTTCAACTAACTTCCTGATGAGCTAGAGGCTTGACATTTTAAACATAGCTCAGAACTGGTTGACAATACAATATTTAAAAAGAAATTTTTTAAAAAGCCTATGCGTTTAGGAGATATAAATTATTAATAATTTGAATCTTTGCACCACTACCCCCCCACCCCGCCACCGCGTGATGTAGTACGTCTTCGCGGTCAGCGTCCCCACTCTACTACGTGCTCCCACTCTGACTCATCCCCACTCCACTGACCCGCTTCGCACCGAAGGAGCTCAGTGTGCGTCAGTGTGCGTTTGAGCTGCGTGCGGTGTTTACAAAGTTACTACGTATTATTTATACTATAACAATGTTTGTTTACCAAGCGAAAGAACCGTTACACCGAGATTCTCCGTCGACCTTCATCTTTGACATTTTACCACGGCATTTCGATATGATGCGGTCGCAATACCATCTGAAATTTACTACATGTTTCTGTTATTATCTCGAAATAATGTCTACAAAAAAGGAGCAGTTCGTTAATGATGATTTTCATAGGGAAGTCGCCAAATCACCAGGTATGCCATTAAATATTTGACCACGTTTTTATTAGGTCGCTTGCTTGTATGTCTGTTTGTCTGTTCGGTACAAATTTTACAACTGATTTTAAACTAACTTCTCGATGAACTAGAGACTTGAAATTTTAAACATAGCTCAGTACTATATGACAATGCAATATTTAAAAAAAAGTTTTTGATTTACAACAGCCTACGCGTTAAGGAGATATAAACTATTAAAAATTTAACCGTTGCACGTCCCCGCGCGACGATCGCTAGTGCCCACTCGGTTCCCATTCTGACTCATCCCCACTCCACTGACCTGCTTTGCACCGAAGGAGCTCAGTGTGCGTTCGAGCTCCGTGCGGTGTTTACAAAGTTACTACGTATTAGTATACTATAATGTTTGTTTACCAAGCGAAAGAACAGTTACACCGAAATTCTCCGTCGAACCTTTATCTTTGACATTTTACCACGGCGTTCGTTTTCGATATGACGCGTCGCAATACCGTCTGAAATTTACTACATGTCTGTGTTATAATCTCATCAAAATGTTCGAAATCGATTGTAAAATTTCACACATACAAGACTAAAAAGCAGAAAATAATTATTTAAATAAAAATAAATTTTTTAAAAATACCACGTTTTTAAAACAGACTAAAAAGTATAAAATAAAATTTTAGAAAACGCCACTTTTAAAAAACGGACTAACAAGTATAAAATAATTTTTTCTAGCCCCATACAGATTTTTAACCCCGTACAGATAGTCCTGAAAATTTGCGATTGTGAATTTTTAATAGCTATGAAAATACTTGTAAGATTTAAAACGAAAAACGTGGGGCGCAAGATAATACATAGTAAGGAGTGTAGAGAGTAGCTGCCACTGAGAAATCTTGTATAACACTTCATATAATTTGCAGTGCTATAAAGTTGTTAGTGATTTCGGTGTTCATGCATTAATTATCTATTGCATGCGCCCCACGTTTTTCGTTTTAAACCTTACAAGTATTTTCATAGCTATTAAAAATTCACAATCACAAATTTTCAGGGGTTAGGAATCTGTATGGGGCTAGAAAAAATTATTTTATACTTTTTAGTCCGTTTTTTAAACGTGGCGTTTTTTAAAATTTTATTTTATACTTTTTAGTCCGTTTTAGAAACGTGGTATTTTTAAAAAATTTTTTTTTTTTTCAAAGTCATGTTTCTTAGAAACTGCGTATAAAAAAAATTAAAAACAGATTCGGAATCAGCGCGAAAAACTCTATAAGAACCACCCAACAGTAGTTGTGGGGCAAATTTGGTGTTGAACAGTGTAATCTTAATTGCGACTAGCGTTTGCCCAACTCTGTTGTCTGTACGGCCGATTTCGTGAAGCTAGCAGCTAGAATGGTCTCACAGACGGGCCTACCAACACATGTGAATTGTCGGATGTCGGATCCACTGTACGCGTACCCTAATTAAATGCTGTGCTGGCAGACAGTATGGCGACAGATCCGTTTTTCTAACTGTTGTGAAAGTGAAAAAGGAGGTGAGTGAGAAGGAGAGAAAAAGGAGGAGCAATCGGAGCTGATTTCCATAAACATTTGTAGCGTTTGAACACGTTGTTAGTTTGATCATACTGACAAGCCGTGTAGCGGTGACTGCAACAGGTGGGCCCCTTTCGAACACTCACCGATCCCTTTATCATCTTCATTGTTTAGAAGCAATTTCGGATCACTATACCCCTACCGCAGACGCTATTGAATAAATAAGACATTGTTTCTCAGACGTTACATAACGATTAGTTTTTTCTTTGTTTACATTGAAAATTGAACGCTCAGTGCTGAAGAAAAGAAACTTTTAATAGTAATACAGGGTGAGTTCGAAGAAACAGAACACTTAAATATCTCCGTTACTTTTCGTTGTACAAAAGAACTTCTTAGGACAAAATTATACTGTTTGAAGGGCCATATGTAACGGTGTAAGGGAAAAAATTTTCAAGGTCATTTTTTATGAGATTTCACGGTCATCGATATTTTTTTAAACGGAATGAGGTATTTTTTAATACATCTATCGATGCAACTGGACATTCGTTATAAAATAGTACTAACCTATGTATGTCGAAAAGTTAGTAGTTCAGGAGATATTTCAATTTAAATAACTCTAAAACACCATCACTCTTGTATTAAAACGTTACACAAGTAAGTAAACGCTAACATCAAATTCAATTTCAATGTCAATTCTTCAATTTCAACTTCAGTTTCAATATCAACTCTTACTCTTCATTTTCAACTTCAATTCTTCAATTTCAACTTTAATTTCAACTTCAATTTCAACTTAAATTTCAACTCTTCAAATTCAACTTCAATTTCCACTCTTCCGTTTCAACTTCAGATTTTCAATTTCATTTCGTTAATATCAACTTCAATTTCAATATCAATCCTTCAACTTCAATTTCAATTTCAACTCGACAATTTCAACTCTTCAATTTCAACGTCAATTTTTCAATTTCATTTCGTTGATTTCAACTCTTCAATTTCAACGTCGATTTTTCAATTTCAATTCGTTAATTTTAACTCTTCAATTTCAACATCAATTTTTCCATTTCAACTTCAATTTTAACTCTCCCATTTCAATTTCAACTCTTCCATTTCAACTTCAATTTCTACTCTTCCATTTCAACTTAAATTTTTAATTTCACTTCGTTAATTTCAACTCTTCAATTTCAACGTCAATTTTTCAATTTCAACTTCAATTTCAATATCAACCCTTCAACTTTACTTTTTCAATTTCATCTCTTCAATTTCAATTTTAAATTTCAACTCTTCAATTTCAATTTTTCGATTTCAACGTCAATTTCAACATCATCCCTTCAACTTCAGCTTCAACTCTTTAATTTCAATTCGTTAATTTCAAATCTTCAATTTCATTTTCAGCGTCAATTTTTCAATTTCAATTTCAACTCTTCAATTTACACTAGCACGTAAACGCTAACGTCTTGGTACGACAGTAATGGTGTTTTAGAGTTATTTAAATTGAAATATCTCCTGAACTACTAACTTTTCAACATACATGGTGTTAACAACAGGATATCAGGACTGGCTCGCTGGACTGTGGTTTGGTAACTTTGTTAATAGCTGGTCGAGTGTGCGGATATTTTTTGAATTTATTATAAAAGCCTGACGAGCTCTCCTACAGTTCTTTTCGATACGGCGCGGCGCGGCGATTCGACTCTCACTGGTCTCTTGAAACCGGCACGCGAAACGGCAGCGATTCGGTGTATATTCGTTACAATTCAATTTCGCCAATCAGAAGCTGAAACGACACTTAGACAAAGACGCAGGGTCATGTAACAAAAACTGGCAACAGTCACGAGTGACGGAATCTCAGGAACGCTTGGAAACAATACCGGCTCAAGCAACCGGCGAGCTAGTAACAGATATTGGAACGATATTTCGCTCACATTCATATGGTTTTAAACACATGGGTTAGTACTTTTTTATAACGAATGTCCAGCTGCATCGATCGATGTATTAAAAAATATCTCATTCCATTTAAAAACTATCAATGACCTTGAAATCTTCTAAAAAATGACCTCGAAAATTTTTTCCCTTAGACCGCTACATGTGGCCCTTCAAACAGTGTAACTTTGTCCTAAGAAGTTTTTTTGTACAACGAAAAGTAACGGAGATATTTAGGTGTTCTGTTTCTTCAGACTCACCCTGTATAATGTACACGACACCATCACAATTTTTACAAACTGAAGTGAGAAAACTACAAAACAAGATAGAAAATTGTCAGTTTATTCAAAATAAAGACACTCGGTGGACAAAAGTTAGTTTAATTCTACGTTTTCGTGATTACAATTTTGATAGTCAAACATGATGTTAGCTTTTGGTATACTTGCGATGCATTCGTGGTTACAATAATTACAAATTCTTGGTTTCTAATTATTTTTTTGTATGTCTACATTTGCTTTAGTGCTTAAAACTGTGGTTGTAAGGAAGAACGCCGCACGTAACTTAATTTCACTTTCGAGATATTGCCGTTTAAAGTTTTGATGAAATTGCATTATTTTTTTGAGCCTTTCGAATTTATTTCCATGACTTTTTTCCCGGTAAATACGTAAATCCTATACTATAAAGCTCAAATAATGCATAAACTCAAATTTTTTGAAACTGTGACATGCGGCGTTTTTTCTAACAACTACAGAAATATTGGTTACAAACGAATAGAATTCTTATTCATTCCACAAGAATGACATAGCATTCATATTTCATAGATTTTGTTCGAAGTATTCGAAAGTGTACACAAAATAATAATTTCTTTGTTAGTAAGATTACTTAAAGAAATGTGCTCATCTAAAATTGTCCAAAGATTTTCAATGGGATTGGGATCTGGAAATTGTGGTGGGCATGTGGCGACTGTAGCGACACTCACTAATGTGAAGTTGGCGTTGTGAAGTTGGCGTTATATTTAAATGTTCAAAAAACGTTATTTTCTTGTCTTTGACAAAATACAATTTGTTTAATCAATAGTCTGCCATCGAAGAAGTAGGATTTAATTCTATTAAAATTTTGTTAATAAACTTGAAGTGAGGTTTGCTCCTTCCAGCACGCTAGTACTGCGCGGGTTGGTATGCGCATCAGAGTGCGAATTGAATGCGAGTGCGATGAGCGAGCCGCGTGCGAAATTGTTTTTACTAATATACGGTAAATGTTGTTTGGATGTTGTGGGTGTGTCTGTACTATATTAATAAACTTTGAGACATATTCTTGAAAGAAAACTTTAAATTAATACCCAACCATTTCAAAACTTCAGCCTAATTAACTTCCCGATTTTATAGGGAAGTTATTGTAATCACGCCGAAAATCGAAAATCGATTTTTTAGCAGATCTTCACGTTTCATGGTCATTGCAGTCATTTTAGACTATTTTTCAGCAAAATGTTCGTATGTGTGTGCGTATGTATGTATGTTTGTATGTATCAAATTTTTCGTTAACGTTTTCTGAAAAAGTAACAACGCGATCAGAATGATGAATGATGCAATCGATGTGCCCCGCTGTAACTTAGAGCTGATTAGATTTTGGTCCATTTTGGTCAAGTAGTTTTTTATTTTTTTAGTTTTTTCCGAAAGGAGTTGATTCAACAATGCAATTTATACGAGAGCACGGAAATTTTCCATCGAAGAAACAAACGTAATTACATAAAAATTTTTTTTTATTTTTTTATTTTTTCATTTAAAAAAATTTTTTTTTATTTCATTTTTTTTTATTTATGCAACTAATGCTAATGTTACCGCTTACAATAATCGAAAATCATCCCAATGCAAGAGTGAGTTTATCATCTCTACTCCCGAGAATACATTTTGGGAGAATATCGATGAAAGTACAAAAAAACTAGAAGGCTATTGTTGCTCGCTCGCTTCGCTCGCTCGCGAGTAGGGTTGTTTTTGCTCGCTCGCTTCGCGTGCTGGCGGGTAGGACTGCTCTTGCGAGAGGGTTAGTGATACGCATGGCTAGTAGGGCCTACTGATATTAATGTTTTTTATTTGGTGTGTGACTCTCCAAGAGTCACACAAAGAACTTCCCGATTCGTTACTCTTTCGCCAACATCGCTAACATCGTTTTTTTTTTGTACTTTCATCGATATTTTCCCAAAATGTATTCTTGGGAGTAGAGATGATAAATTCACTGTTGCATTGGAATAACTTTCGATTATTCCAAGCGGTAACATTAGCATCAGTTAAAAAAAAAATTAAGAAAAAAAATTTTTTTATGTAATTGCGTTTGGTTCTTTGGTGGAAAATTTTCGTCCTCCCTTATAAATTGCATTGAAGAATCAACTCTTTTCGAAAAAAAACTAGAAATCTAAAAAACTACTTGACCAATATGGACCAAAATCTAATCAGCTCTAAGTTACAGCGGGGCACATCGATTGCATCATTCATCATCCTGATCGCGTTGTTACTTTTTCTGAAAACGTTAACGAAAAATTTGATTACATAGAAACGGACATACGCGCGCGCGCGCGCGCGCGCACGCACACACACACACACACACACACACACACACACGCACGCACGCACGCACGCACGCACGCACGCACGCACGCACGCACGCACGCACGCACGCACGCACGCACGCACGCACGCACGCACGCACGCACGCACGCACGCACGCACGCACGCACGCACGCACGCACGCACGCACGCACGCACGCACGCACGCACGCACGCACGCACGCACGCACACATACGAACATTTTGCTGAAAATAGTCTAAAATGACTGCAATGGCCATGAAACGTGAAGATCTGCTAAAAAATCGATTTTCGATTTTCGGGGTAATTACAATAACTTCCCTATAAAATCGGGAAGTTAAAAAACGATGTTGGCGATGTTGGCGAAGGAGTAGCGAATCGGGAAGTTCTTTGTGTGACTCTTGGAGTGTCACACACCAAATAAAAAACATTAATAGCAGTAGGCCCTACTAGCCATGCGTACTACTAACCCTCTCGCAAGAGCAGTCCTACTCGCGAGCTCGCGAAGTGAGCGAGCAAAAACAACCCTAGTCGCGAGCGAGCGAAGCGAGCGAGCAACATTAACCCTCTAGTTTATTTATTGGAATCTCTAATATAAATTTCCAAGAGATTTACGAAAGGCACTCGAGTTTTTAAATTCTTTTCTTTCCGAAAAAATTGCACGCGCATATCATGCATTGCGTAATAATAGTTCGCTATGTTTTTAGGAGAGGCGAGGGTGTGTATGGGAAAGAATTATTACGCAGACGTGTCCGGTTAATTTTCTATGGTTTAATTCTGAGCAACTCGAAAGCGCTGGAATAAATATTTCTAGCAATGGCTATTAATAATACGAAGTAAGAATGCAGCGTCACACGAGTTTTTCTACGTGTTTTCAGAGTCCGCTTATTAAGTGTAAATAATGATAGAGTAGTCATGGGTGAACTGGCGGCATCGTACAATTTAATTTAAAATAAACGTTTTAAATGACCGTGTTCCCCTATGCGACGACGTTTAATAAAACTCAATAGTATCGTTTATTCTTGCGTGCCCGGACAGGAACAAGAATATTCGTGACGTTTGCACACCTGTACCATATGACGTTCTTTCCGTACCCAAGAATGTATCATAAAAGCAAACAAATTATTACTCTTACGGAAATAAAGTCCGTATTTCACGGTGGAGGGTCTGTAATTTTCGGTGCGGCGCGGCGCGGCGGGGCAGTACACATACATACTTACGTACATACGCGTCTCTGTTAAATGGTATGCGACGCTTTTGCGATCGCATTCCCAGCGGACGATAATTTCGATCAAAAGGGGCCACTTATTACGAATACAGTAACAAAGAAGAATGGAAACGGTAATTAGTGATTCAGGTGAATAAAACGAAAATACTGAATGTATGTTCAGGCCTATGAACATATTTCATTCATATTTCTTTTGCATTTATCATTTTGAGTAGATTTGGGTCGTGGTTTTCGAAAGACAAACTTTCTCAAATAAACTGTTTCCTTGATCTCGATCGACAATTTGTTAATAACGTATATTAATGTTTTCAGCGCACTGGTTCGATATGATGCTACTACTTAAGCAATATTGCAAATTACCACAAAATTTTCAACGTTCCGGTCAACTATTTAGACCATTCTCAAGAAAAATTTTCATATAATTGCGTCTGTAAAAATTATTAAATTAATATAAAGTGTAATTTATGTTGCGTTCCGCACTAAAAACCAAATGTTCTAAAAAAAAAACAAACGTACTTGCTAAGTGAACAAATTATTTTAAACTCTTTACAACTTTATAACACATGCTGATTCCATGCCTGTGATATACGAACTGAGGTAAACGTTAGGTTTTGAAGAGGCAATTAATCAGAAAACATCGATCGACCCATTGGCCAATCAATATTTGGCGGTAAATATGAACCGTGAAAAATCCAAGCAACAAGTTTCCACTGTTTGTATACCATACGAAGTTGTGCTAATTTATTAATCGACATTCAATCTACTTTTGATGTATTTTAAACCATTAACAGATTTTACTTGTTAGACAAAATTCATCATAAAACATTACTGATTCAGTAATGTTGCGTAATATTCATGTATCTTAGGTGTTTCATATCTAAGATTTACGCTCTGATGTTTAATCATGTGAATTGTTTCTAATAAAATCCTTTGGAGTAAATTGGCTTCTTTTTCTACTATTTTTACATTTTAGAAATGAAAAGTGTTACGAGCCAGGGCCGCGAGCAGCACGAGTGGCCGGCGAAGGGTTGTTACCCTAGAAATATGATATCAATTTGTTAGATAAGGTACGCGGACGAACCCAATGCGAAATTGGGGGGCCGCTAGGAACGACGCGCAGACGAACCCGTTGCGAAACCGGGGAGCTGCTAGGAGGTTGTATAAGAGCACAGACGAACCTGATGCGAAATCAGGGTGCCGTTAGGATGCGAACGAACCCAATGCGAAATTGAGGAGCCACTAGGCTGGATAATTCCGTTTGGACAATTGGAATGTCGCGAACGAACCGGATACGAAATCAGGGAGTCGCTAGGATAATTAGTAAGCCTCGTAACTGGTATAATTTAATTGACACAATCCGAGCGGTAAGATTGCATCGTGTGGGGACGTTCAATTACTCGATTAGGATATTGGACAACAATTATGGGTTTAATGAATTTGCACTAATTATCAAAGAACACAAACATACTCCTACTATAAGGATTCGTGTTACAATTGTGTAATTGTCGCGAATGGATTGAACTTAGAATAGAAAGAATTGAAAGAATTGAAAGATGATATTACCTAAACTAACAAAGATGCACGGTGTTGACTAGGGTGGACCTTATTTTTTGACCAAAGAATTTTTTCCCGGGCACCCCCCAGAATTGTGACAACTGTTGAGAAAATGATCTGGAAAAAATTTGGGGCCGATTGGATCATAGGAAACCGGCGCTCAACGAATTTGAAAATTATTTTTTTAAATCTTAACATAAATATACGTTGTAATATATCGTTGAATTTGTCTTTTTTTTAACTTCCCGATTCATAGGGAAGTTACTGTAATTCTCTGTAAGAATCCATATATCGCATAATCAGTTGTTAATAGAAAAAACATCCGTGACCTTGAAAACTTGAAAAAATGACCTTGAAAAATTTTTTTTCTCTGATGCTATATTCACCTCCTTATATACAACAACTTTTGTTTGAAAAGTTTTTTCATATATACATAACTGACAGAGATATTAAATAAATTCATTAATACGCTCCAATCTACAATTCACAATTTTTGACCGCTACGCGATATTTCTGTTCTCTTAACTGTTTGCTCGCGGACGCGTCGGTTCACGAATTTGTTCGAGTGCTTGGACTGAACTGAACGTGAACTTGACTTTCAAGTCTATGGATCGAGAGCGCGGCTTTTTACCGATTGTCATAAGCAGAAGATACCCTGATTGGTTTGCTGGATTTTGGATTTTCCAATCAGGACACCTTTAGTTGTTCAAGTCTTCTACCGATGATTCTGGTAGGGAGGTGTTAAAATTCTAAAAAATATACGAATTAACTATTTAAGAAACTGTAGTATTATCAGAAATACAACTATTATATATTTTAGATAAAATTTAAAATGTATCTTAAACACCTGGGTACTTTGGTTCATCTTTCTTCTACAAGAGTATTTACGAACGTTTAAAATAAACTCTATTATATCTCTGTCAGTTATGTATATATGAAAAAACTCTTCAAACAAAAGTTGTAGTATATAAGGAGGTGAATATAGCATCAGAGAAAAAAAAATTTTTCAAGGTCATTTTTTCAAGTTTTCAAGGTCACGGATGTTTTTTCTATTAACAACTGATTATGCTATATATGGATTCTTACAGAGAAAAAAAAGACAAATTCAACGATATATTACAACGTATATTTATGTTAAGATTTAAAAAAAAAAATTTTCAAATTCGTTGAGTGCCGGTTTCCCATGATCCAATCGGCCCCAAATTTTTTCCAGATCATTTTCTCAACAGTTGTCACAATTCTGGGGGGTGCCCGGGAAAAAATTTTGCAAAATAATTTTCATCGAGTATAGCTAAGGTCCACCCTAGTGTTGACGCACTGGTAATGCGGGGGTCTCGGAGCAACCTTATTACTCTCTAATAGATGTTACACCGAACTTGCGCAATCTATACGGTTAAACTTTGATTCAAAAGGAACAAACGCCCCATCTCACTGGTAGTTGACTTCCGAGATGCAGCACGACGCGACACGATTCGTGATTACGACAGTACCAGCCCACGCGAGTAGAAATGCAAGGGCTTATATAGCCCTGTAATGACGGGTGGTACTTGTCAGTACCCTTCAAGTGAACATTCGTATTTTGTCAACGACCAGATGGTTGTGCGTATGTTTGGCCCCGAAAACTAAACTAAACAGTTATGTAGATTTATCTAGGGTAGTTCTGTTCGTTTATCTAGGACGGTTCCTGCCAGAGATGATATTGAACACCTGTTCATTATCCGTAACAGTGAAGTGGAATTTGAAAAAGTGATGTTGAAATTGAGAAATTGATGTTGAAACTGAAAAATTGAAGTTGAAATTGAAAAACTAAAGTTGAAATTGAAGTGGAAATTGAAAAAGTGAAGTGAAATTTAAAAAAGTGATGTTGAAATTGAAAGTGAAGTTGGAATTGAAGTGTTGAAAATGAAATTGAAGCAAAAACACTAACTCCAACAAATAATACCAAAGTGAACTTTGAGCGTAGATATCTCGGAAACTATGCGAGATAGCGAAAAACTGAATTAAATCAATTTTGTGGCACATTTTGTCAGCTTTAATTTTGTATGGAATAGTCCTATCGCTAGGACACATAGTTTCCGAGATATAAGCGGAAAACCGAAAAAGCGGATCTTCTATGTGCCCACCTGCAGCCCGCTCACCTCCTAGGAGTGGGGACTTTTAATATGTTTACCTCCTAACTAGTCCAAACAAGGACCCAAAGTTAAAAATTGTGTTCCTGCCATTTCCCTCTACAACTTTTCGTTAACTGGACTATTACGTTGAATAGTGTTATGTTCACTTATTTCATTCCAACGATTTTCAAGAAACCGCAAAGCCAAATCAATTGGAACGTTGGTAAATAAAGCTGTTACGTCCAGAGAAACCAACATAAATGACTCGTCTGGAATCTCAATATTTGTAATTTCTCTTACAAATAGGAAACTGTCGACATTGTGGTAACAAATTTGCCTATTATTTTTGATAATATATTTGCAAAGACTTAGAAAGTTTGTATGTAGGACCACCTATGGATGATACTATTATTCTCCAGGCTAGATTTGCTTTGTGTATTTTTGGCAATGCGTAAGCTCTTGAAATAATGGCATTATATGTTTTCAATCTTTTGCCAACCTTTTCATCAATTTGTTTTTTCTTTACTAATTTGGTGACTATAGAGTTAGCTTCCTTCTCAAATGTACTAGTGTACTGAAATTTACTTACTCTATATGTGTTTGTATCGTTCAACATATTTAACACCTCTGCGTTGTAAGTTTCCCTGTCAACTAGTACAGTCGTATTACCTTAGTCGGATTTCAATAATAACAAGTTGTCATTCTCTTTCAAAAATTGCTTGACTTCTTTGGTTTCAGATGTAGACAACAATGTGTTGTGTGGTTTATATGAAAGTGTAGTGTGATTCATAATTTTGTTAATTAGTCTAATTCTTGTGGAAGTTTCGATGTTGTTGCATTCCGTAACTTTCATTAAACCTGCTTCGATTGCTGCAATAGAATCTAGGAGAGGTAATATACCTTTTTGGAACATCTTTATTTCTCAAATAAATTATTAACGAAATCATAGTATCAACGCATTTTTACACAAACTCTACTCGTTTCTAGGTGGTATTTGTTGGAAAATTTCATCGTTATATGGATATAAATTACTAACTAATTGTAAGTTAAATATCAGATATCACAAATAAAACACAAATTTCAAACACATTTGTCAAGTTTCATACTTAATGACCTTTTATTATCTTATATTACGTCGCATCTTCAACTACTATGGTTATTAAGCAACGGGACCTACAGTTTTAAGGTGGGTTCCGAACCACCTTGGGCACCACAGTTTTACATGGCACATGGAATATTTCCAGAATGAATGACCTGCTACGACTTCAAATAAAAGAAGAATATTTACCATTTTTGGCTATGTTGAAGATTATATATATTGCGTGAAGATGAATATTATCTTCTGCTTAGAGAAACTAAAACTCGCTTTGGCTAACCGAAAATTATTGTAAATTTAAGATTCTATAATACGAATAAATAAATAATTCGATAAAAATATTGATCAATAATAACGTGAACAGCCTGTATATACGGATAAGCTTTGATAAATATTAGAGGTGATCTATGTATAAATGATGACCTAGCCCCTTGAAGTCACGTACGCCTTGGCTTAACTCGTTCAAGTGTTAACTGACAAGAGAAGTGCACGACTGACAAGTGTGAGGGAAACGCAAACTTTTTGGAAACAACGACGGTGAGATAACCCTCATCACATTACTAAATATTCACGAACGAAGCGATCTTATTTTCATTTTCAATCTATTTACCTTTCTGGTATATACCTATCGATTTTTGTGCCATTGTATGAGTTTATGCCAAGAGTCGGATTAAGGGATAGTTCCGATCTAGCTTTATAAATAAAATCGAATTTTCTTTCTTATATTTTTCACTTCTTTGATATTCACTTCTCTTATAGAATACTAGCTTTCCCCCGCCACGCGTTGCTGTGGCTCAGTATTTTTTAAAAGCATGTTTTTACCTATAAGACTAAAGAAAGTCATGAATGAATCATCTTCGCTCGCAATTATATAGCGCAACGTTAGATACCGTCACCAACCGCTCTAAAGATAACAGCTCGACCAAACTAATAAGATAATTTGGACTTGCCCTCGCACGCAAGCCAGCGCAGCGGGAACAGTCCCTAACAGTATTTATTATTGAAGGACATTAAAAATCATAAATTATTCTGTTTTGTCGTCAATACGATTGAGAGTTACAACAAAGTGGATTGCGCGAAAATATTCCTCGTGCTCAAATACCTATGTATTATATACCAATTTTCATAGCGATAGGTTCAACGGTATAGAAGTTGATGTATTGCATCTACAGCGGCGAGTTACAACAAATTGAATAGGGTAAAAACGTCGATGAAAAAATACATATATGTACCAAATTTCATGTTGATTGATCAAACAGTTTCGAAGTCTATTAATCATATATATATATATGTATATACAAACATCCATTTTTATATACTAAGATGCAGATAAAAGGAAATTTCGGAAATTTAAAAATTACCAAAGTTATAGTCTTTTGATGAAGTTCACCTTCGCGGAAAACTTAAAATACATTTTTCTCGAAACATAATTTTCTGAATTAGTGGAAAAAATATCTTAAAAAGTAATTAAACAATTCCAATGAATCTTGTTTTAAACTAACGAATATACTGTTGAATATTTATAGTCCAGTCAACGAAAAGTTGAAGAGGGAAATGGAAAGAACACAATTTTTAACTTTGGGTCCTTGTTTGGACTAGTTAGGAGGTAAACATATTAAAACTCCCCACTCCTAGGAGGTGAGCGGGCTGCAGGGGGGCACATGGAAGGTCCCTTTTTTCGGTTTTCCGCGTATATCTCGGAAACTATGCGTCCTAGCGATAAGACCATTCTACACAAAATTAAAGCTGACAAAACGTGCCACAAGATTGACTACGAGTCTTGTGCCGACAGCCGAACGGAGCGGACGTGGAGTGCCATTATATCCAGTCTCTGTTTACAGTCGTGCAAGAACCTTGCTAAGTGAGTGAATAAATGAAAGTGTTTATGTACGGTACAAACCCACATAAGGGGATTTCTGAGTACAGGGATCCCTTAGTAAATTTTCACAGTGAAGAACAACAAAGCGATAAAAACCAACCGAAAATGCAATCATACGCATCAGCAGCAACAACAAACCCATTCCCCCGAAACGATCAAGCAATAATATTAGAATCAATAGAAGGAATACCTATCAAAGATTACTTGAATTCTGTCGCTAAAATAACTAAACCGAATCAAATTATTTCTATCTCACGAATATCAAATGGTAGAGTATGTATATATCTGGACTCATCACAAACAGTATCACAAATAACTTCAAAATTCAAAGAGATAACAATTAACGACCACAAGATCCACCTGAGACCTCTAATAACCCCTTCTCAGAAAATCATATTATCAAACGTCTACACCTCAATACCTCATGATGTTATCGAACTTGTCTTCAAACAAAATAACATCCGTACCACCTCAAGACTGGCCTTCATCAAAACGGGCTTCAAAGAACCCGAATTTGCACATATTACTAGTTTTAGACGTTCAATGTACGTAAACTCTGAAGACGTTGCCAAGATTCCCCAATCTTTCCTAATCTCACACGATAACACGCAATACAGAATCTTTGCAAGTGCAGATAAATTAAAATGCTTTCTCTGTGGCCTCGAAGGACATATTGCCAAACAGTGTCCTAGAAATGACAACATCCAGCTGAACAAGGATGAATCGAGCAGCAAGGAAGACACAACACCGAAAACTGTAATCCCAACAAGGACAGACATCCCTCAATCTGTAAATGCCGAAGTAATAGACAAACACTGCGACGAACCGTCACCTTCTTCTAACAAGAGGCCATTATCAACATCTGACAACAGTTCTCTACAAGAAAATAATGCCGACAATTTCAACAAGCCGAATTCTCCTGTCTGCAACCCTAACAAAAAAAAAACCCAAACGCTCAAAATCGATTGACACCGCAATTAAAAAAGTTGGTGAAATGCTGGAACCTGCTAAAAGTATCATCGAAGAACAATTTCGAAGAGATCCCACTATCAACGAACCTCGAAGCTATTGCTGTTAAGGCCTATATTCCTCATAAACTCCATATAGCTACTATATACCTACCAAATTCGCAAGACTTCACCAGCGATGATCTATCGGACCTATTGCCCCAAATACCAAAACCCTACATACTATGCGGAGACTTTAATAGCCACAACCCTTTATGGGGATCCTCGCATCTAGACTCCAGGGGAAAAGCTATCGGAAAATTCATCGAACTTAATGACTCAATACTTCTGAATACGAAAACAAACACACACTACAACCTATCCTCAAACTTCCACTCAGCTATCGATCTTACTTTTTGTAGTGACGACATTGCTCACTTGAGTAACTGGCAAGTTTTGGACTCCTCATAGGACAGTGACCATTATCCTATTAGAATCCATATTGATTCTCCAAATTCGACTCCACCAATAAATTATAATCGAATTAAATGGAATTTTAAAATAATGAATTGGTGCCTGTATGAAGAAGTGGTCCACAACAAAATAACTTCCGACTATCAACTTGATGAAGAAACCGATATCAACCAACACCTAGAAAAACTCATCCAAATTATAACTGAAGCTGCAGATAACGCTTCCCCAAACTCCAGCCCTAAAATAAAAAAATTGAAAATCCCTTGGTGGAATGAGGAATGTTATTTAACTAGAAGAGCCTTCAAACACGCCCTAAATGTCTTCAAAGGACATCCTAGCATGGAATACAAAATTAACTTCAAGAAACTACGAGCAATTTTTCGCAAAACTATGAAGACTAGTAGGAAAAACTCCTGGATTGACTTTGTCTCCAATATAAATATAAAATCCGACTCTAAACTTGCCTGGTCCAAGATACAGAGAATAAATGGAAACTACAGACGTACAGATATAACAGCAATAACATCTCCAGATAATCAAGTATTAACCAATCCACAAGATATAGCAAACTGTTTAGCTGAAACTTTTGCAAAAACCTCAAGTGACGACAACTACAGCTCCAGATTCAGAAACATCAAATCTAGTGTCAAAGATCTGTCCCTTTCGGATATCTCACTCTTCCATATATCCCCCATTCATGATCCTTTCACTACGTCTGAACTTCATGCAGTCCTGAGGTCCATCAAAATGTCTAGTCCTGGTCCTGATGGTGTCCCTAACACCCTCCTGAAACATCTACCCGAATCAGGAAAAATCGCTCTACTTAACCTATACAACCGAATCTGGGATCAAAAAACTTTTCCAACTGCATGGAGACTAGCTACAGTAATCCCAATTTTAAAACCTAATAAAAATAAGCTCGACTGTGCTTCATATAGACCAATTGCCCTAACCAACAATATCTGTAAAATCTTTGAGAGAATGATTAATGCGAGGCTAATTTGGAATCTTGAATCAAGAAACTTACTTTCAAACCTACAGTTTGGATTTAGAAAACTACGATCCACGATGGATCATCTAACCACTATCCACTCATCTATTTGCAGTGCATTTGCCAACAACGAACACCTGACAGCCATCAGCCTTGACATTGAAAAGGCGTATGATATGGTTTGGAGAACAAGAGTCTTACACATTTTTAAGAAATTTGAAGTTGGAAACAATATGCTAGCCTTTATACTTAACTTTCTTACAGATAGACACATCCAGGTAAAAGTACAAAACGCAATTTCAAACAAAACATTTATACAGAACGGATTACCCCAAGGCTCTGTAATTAGTGTTACCCTATTTATCATTGCTATTGACGAAATTTCCACTAACCTATTTCCCCCAATCAAAGGCTGTCTTTTCGCGGACGATTTCACCATTTTTTGTCGCGGCAGAAACATAAATACCACCCAAAATATCCTCCAAAAAGCTCTTGATAACCTATCCTTATGGGCCGATCGCACTGGATTTATTTTTTCCAAATCTAAATCCGAACATATTACCTTTTGGAGAGGTAGAAGAACACTTCCCGTCATAAATCTTAATATAAATTCCGACCCAATCTCTTCAGTAGAGAAAATTAAAATACTCGAAAATGGACTCGTATTTGACAAACGAATGTCTTGGGTTCACCATGTCAAAAATCTTAAAAATAATTGCCTAAGAAGACTAAACATCTTGAAAAGCCTGGCTTGTAAGAGCTGGGGGGCTGACAGAAACACTCTATTAATTACTTACAGAGCTTTGATTCGGTCGAAATTAGACTATGGATCAATAATATACGGTTCAGCAAACAAAAGCATCTTGAACATACTAAATTCTATCCAATCTTCCTGCCTAAGAATTATTTTGGGTGCATTCTGCACCACACCTGTAACCAGTTTGGAAAGTGAACTAAATGAACCCCCACTAAGCATTAGACGCAAATCATTGGATATCTTCTACGCTCTCTCAGTCTCATCTGTCCCTAGTAACCCAGTTAGTGAATTCTTCCTTCCAAATAATCTACCAAACAACTTAAAAAAAAATACTATCCCAAGCCCATTTCATTGAGAGTACACGAAATCGCAAAAGAACTCAATATGACTCTCCCAAATATTGAAGATCGAGTTCCATTCTTTCTTCCCCCATGGTCTTCTTTTAACATCCCTTCAACATTTTTATTTAATGAATCCAAGGACCAATACAGTGACACTAATAGCATAGAATTAAACACTATACTCCAAGATCTTATTCACCAAAACAACTACACGCCCATCTACACAGACGGCTCTAAAACTGCTACGTCCTGTGGTTGTGCCTTTATTACCGAAAATTACGTTTTCATCGAAAGACTCCCTAACAGTTTTTCATCCTGGTCATGTGAAACCCATGCTATACTACACGCTCTATTATTCATTCAAAGTTCAAATAAAAACCGATTTTCCATATTTACTGACTCCAAATCTGCTCTTGACGCCATTGGCAAACCGACGCAACATCCCACTATACAACGTATCCAAAAAATTATAACAGAAATCCAAAATGATAATAAATATATTAATTTAGAATGGATTCCTGGACATGTTGGCCTCATTGGTAACGAAGCCGCAGACAAAGCTGCAAAAGAAGCGTGCAATCTACCAATCTGGGACGACAACTGTAAAATCAGCCTTCTTGACGCAAAATCCTATGTTAAGAAAGCCATCATAAATTTTTGGAATTCAAATTGGACTAATGGCACCCAAACCAAACTGCATACAATAAAATCCAATGTATACGAAACCATAAACGATTCACAATTTTCTAGGAAAGATCAGGTCGCAATTACTCGCATCCGAACAGGACACTCAAGATACACCCATGAATTCCTGATTACCAAACAAAACCCACCAGAGTGCACAACATGCGCCGTGACCAATAACATCCAACATGTTCTACTTGAATGTTCTAAATTCTCTTCACAACGATCCAGATTTTCCATCAAGAATGATCTCAAGACAAATCTAGACGAAGACAACATTGGAAACGTCCTTCTCTTTTTTAAATCTATCGATATATATAAACTGTTATAAACTTTTTCTTCTTTTTGCTGTTCCCCACCACAATGTAAACATTAACCGTAACCCTCCCCATAAATAACATGTAAGATATATCCAATGTAAACCACGTGGTCGCTAGTGACCTAGCTGTTGATGCGCCCACATAAATATAAACCATAAATAAATAAAAAAGATTGACTACATTCAGTTTTTAGCTATCTCGAATAGTTTCCGAGATATCCGCGCTCAAAGTTCACTAATTGTGCTGAAAAGTTAGCTAGTCAAATAAGACAAAAATTTCTTTTTCACAATTAGTGAACTTTGAGCGCGGATATCTCGGAAACTATTCGAGATAGCTAAAAACTGAATCCAATCAATCTTGTGGCATGTTTTGTCAGCTTTAATTTTGTATAGAATGGTCTTATCGCTAGGACGCATAGTTTCCGAGATATAACCGGGAAACCGAAAAAGGAGACATTCTACGTGCCCCCTGTACACCGCTCACCTCCTAGGAGGTGGGACTTTTAGTATGTTTACTTCCTAACTAGTCCAAACAAAGTCCAAAAGTTAACAAGAAAGCGAGCTAATAAAAACGTGGTAAAAATTGTGTTCCTTCCATTTCCCTCTACACCCCCCTTATGAGCATTCATTGACTGGACTTTTCTATTAGGCTGCATAGCCCTTCAAGTCGAGAAAGCGAGAGACAGACGATGGTTAATATCAGAGCTTCTTTTTATGGAAATGACGTTCTGTATGTTGGATTGGGTTCGATAATAAAAAGAGTTTGTCCCGATGGTGTATAATTTCCTTGTAAAATGAAAGACCGGAGCAAATAGGTAGGAAAAGTTTGTTCCGATAACGTCCAAAACTGATCTGCATCGATACAAAGTTTCCATGCTGCGCATCGTACTGGTTAACCAACTTGTCGGCCGAACCCTGTGAAGAAAGAAAACCGAGTCGCGAATCTTGCTGCAACGTATTTATACGGGTTTCATCAAAAGCTTGTCGAGCGTTGCATTATTATAAGCAATTAACGATAAGTTCGCGCCAAGTATAAAGTACCGTAAAACTGTTGGTCTCGAGCGAGCCTAGCATGCGATCAACCAAGGCATAAAACTGCTATGAAGTTCTACAAGGTTCGAGAGAAATTTTTACAAGGTGATCCCAGGCACCGATTACCAAGCTAATTAAACGAAACCGAGGCTGCAAGTTTTCTTTTCTCAAGCGGATGACGCACACAGGTAACACCCGTTTCTTACAAGTTTTACCTACTTTTTCTTCGAAAATTGTAAGCAGTTCATATCAAAAACGTAATTAATAACGCGAGCAAAGCCATTGGCTAACTTTCCGACGTGCACCGGTAAAAATAGTCACTCGACAAACAAGAATTCAAAGGGTAAATGCAACCTAAGAAGTGTCAACATTTTATTTTCTATGAAACCTTATCGGAATCTCTTTTATTTCACAGACTCGCTGTTCTCCTTGAGATTAGCGAATTCTTGAATATAAATTATGTCGAAAGTTTCTCTTTTCACTCTGATATAATTTAACACAAGCGTACTGTATTGTGGTAACTACATTACGTGTATGAAGGATTACGAGGGAAAATGGTACAATTCGATTTACGACAAAGAGTTGAATATTAGTGGAATAACGTGGAATTAACTTATTAGTGCTACTGCACTAATAAGTGCTACTGCTTTACTAAGCAGTTTTAACTATGATTGATATAACGAAACAATATATGCTCGGAAATATTAAATTTTCAAATAATACGTTTCACCTTAAAATACATTTTATTAGAACTACGCAAAAAAATGTATCGAAAAAAGTAGTTTTAAAAGTAGTTTTTGATTTATTGATAAACAAACCAATGAATTTTTCCAACTACTTTCGATTCCAGCGACATCTGTGGAAGAAATTACACCAATAATATCAAATCAATGGAGAACCAAGATTTGTTATAAAGAAGGGTTTCCCATTGAAGATTTTGAAATTATTCCCTCTCCCAGCCTCAGGAGGTGGTTGTGGGGGGCCAATTATCGTGTTATTGAATAGCATTCCTAAAAATATCAAATACGTCTATTTTTATTTTTCTGATCTGATGTGTATTTCTCGAGATATCCCCAATTTTCAACGATTTTTTACCCATTTTGATTTTTGTTCATTACAGCGCCATCTGTGAACCAAAATGCAAGGACTCCTAGGTCAAATATCTATATTTTTTTCTGGAGAATCCAAATCTGCAATGAAAAATGGGGGTTCCCATTTAAGTTTTTTGTCTTCCCCCACCCCCACCCCGGGGGTGGCGGTGGGGGGTCCAGTTTGGTATCATTGGATGTACCCCTTCGCAACGAACAACTTTCATTACCCACTTGTTTTGATCGGATGCATACTTCTCGAGATATTTCAATGTCTTCAGATAAAATGACCATCCTGTAGTGGTAATTATTTAGAAAGAGGTATCCCTCTCCGATTTCGATTTTAAATATGTTAAGCAGCTACATATTTTGAACAACTTTTTCCTTTTCACATATGGGGGGGATCGCTTTTAGTTTCTGAGATAATTGCAAAATTATTTAAATAAAAATAAATTTTTAAGAAATACCACGTTCTTAAAACGGACTAAAAAGTATAAAATAAATTTTTAAAAAGCATCATGTTTAAAAGACGGACTAAAAAGTATAAAATAATTTTTTCTAGCCCCATACAGATTCCTAACCCCGTACAGAGTGGGGACGCTGAACGCGAAGACGTACTACGTAACGCGGCGGCGGGCGGTGGGGGAGGGAGGGGGGGTGCAACGGTTCAATTTATTAATAATTTATATCTTCTAAACGTATAGGCTTCTTTAAAAATTTTTTAAAATATTGCATTGTCATCCAGTACTGAGCTATGTTTAAAATTTTATGTCTCTAGCTCATCGGGAAGTTAGTTTAAAATCAATTGCAAGATTTGTACCGAACAAACAGACAGACAAGAAAGCGAACTAATAAAAACGTGGTAAAATATACAGATATGCAAGATTTATTACTGTATACAGGGTGAGTTCGAAGAAACAGCACACCTAAATATCTCCGTTACTTGTCGTTGTACAACAAAACTTCTTAGGACAAAGTTACACTGTTTGATGAGCCACATGAAACGGTGTAAGGGCAAAATTTTCAAGGTCATTTTTTTAGAATATTTCAAGGTCATTGATCTTTTTTAAATGTAATAAGGTATTTTTTAATACATCGATCAATGCAGCTGGACATTCGTTATAAAAAAGTACTAACCCATGTATGTCGAAAAGTTAGTAGTTCAGGAGATATTTCAATTTAAATAACTCTAAAACACCATTACTGTCGTACTAAGACGTTAGCGTTTACTAGCTAGTGTAAATTGAAGAAGAGTTGAAATTGAAATTGAAAAATTGAAGTTGAAATTGAAAAATTGACGTTGAAATTGGAAAACTGAAATTGAAGAGTTGAAATTGAAGTTGATATTAACGAAATGAAATTGAAAAATTGAAGTTGAAATAGAAGAGTTGAAATTGAAGTTGAAATTAAAGTTAAAATTGAAGAATTCAAGTTGAAACTGAAGTTGAAGAGTTGATATTGAAATTGAAATTGATGTTAGCGTTTACTTACTTGTGTAACTCCTTAGTACGACATTAATGGTGTTTTAGAGTTATTTAAATTGAAATATCTCTTGAACTACTAATTTTTCGACATACATGGGTTAGTACTTTTTTATAACGAATGTCCAGCTGCATCGATCGATGTATTAAAAAATTCCTTAGTACATTTAAAAAAGATCAATGACCTTGAAATCTTCTAAAAAAATGCCCTCGAAAATTTTTTCCCTTACACCGTTTCATGTGGCCCTTCAAACAGTGTAACTTTGTCCAAAGAAGTTTTTTTGTACAACGACAAGTAACGGAGACATTTAAGTGTTCTGTTTCTTCGGACTCACCCTGTATACCTCCAGTATATCATAATCATTTCAATAATTTCCCAATATACACCTCGAAATGAAACATTTTATTTTACTTACTAATGATTAAGTAACAATTTCGAACTAAACAAATCTCTTATTATTTCTGTTCATGATTCTTATATTGTGATTCATTAATGACGAAAGAACTACATTTAATGTGCGTAGGAACAGCTTTCTTCTGAATGTATTCCTACGAAAATAATAAGTCGCATAATAAAATTACATTATTCTAGAACAGACCTGGCCAACACGCGGCCCGCAACGTTCAATTGTGCGGCCCACCGGGCGATTTTATATTTCTGTTGAAACTTTTGTTTCTCGTATGGATACAAAAATATTAAGTAAATGAAAATTTGCATATGTCATTGTTATAATGCGACGTATAACAATAAAGTTTTATTCATTTTGTATTTGTATTACATTTTTTAAAAGCATGTTTACCTAAAGTGCTGTCCGCTGTAACGTTACACGTCATCAAAGTAGCCCGTGAAACCATTTGGGTTGGTCAGGCCTGTTCTAGAATACTATGTGAAATCGTAGCCACACTTCTAGCATCTGCCTACAAAACCTTCAACATCTCAATAGTGGAAAACAATGGAGTTACCCCAGTTTCTTGATAAACGACTCAATTCTAAAACGTCTGTCTTCGTTTCGCGTTCGAATCGTGAAAATTCATGGAAACGAATGCGAAAGGTCAATCCAGAAATGTTCTCTATTTCCGAAGAAAAAGGGCAGGCCAGAGTGTTGGCGTGCGAAACTGAAATCTTGTAATTCTTAATCACCTTATGGAACTTTGAAAGTACTTACATACGTATCGATTTTCTGGTAAGAGGACCGGGCGTGAGAGCGAGCGGGTCGGGGCGGGGCTGCTTGTACTTGCGATTACGATAAGAAACGGGGAAATGATGCATGATCATTCATGGAACCGCGTTATATAGCTGCTGAAACTGTCGGAAGCTGCAATTTTCTGGTAATCATTTATTCACCGCAACCCTTACATCCTTGTCTGCGATCCACAGATACACGTAAACATTATTTTTGCTGTTCAGGCATAGATACGTCACACGCATCATGTTAGATTTTGATCGTCGTTCCTCCTTGATCTAGGATCGACGATAATATCGTTACACAATTTCAAGTACAGTAATTCTTCAATCGATGTCCAACAGCCGTGTTCTGAACGGACGTCAGTAGACGCTATTTTTTTATGACTGCGTGTACGCGCCGACCGCGCCGAGACTTCAATCGACGAGCCGAACATAGTGAAGGACAGAATGAAATAGGATCGTGTAGCCGAAGCGTGTCGCCGTCACCGGCACAGTTTAAAGGCCCGTGCGTCATCACAATGTAACACCAATATTTAATCTTCTTTATTTTTAATTATTTTTTTATGGAACTTTCACCAACATATTCGGTGGCATTTTTCTAATGCAAAATGACACCAAACACGATATAATTTCAACTGTATTTAGTGGTTTAATCGACGATGAAAGTTTCGAACCTAACGATGAAGAGCGTATTGGAAAGAAAGAGACGCGGACAGTCGGCGTCGCCGACACAGTTCAAAGGCCCGCGTTGACGCTGTTCTTCGTTGCCTTCGAAACTTTCACCGTCGATTAAACTACTAAATACAGTTGAAATTATATAGTGTTTGGTGTCATTCTAATCAGAGAAATGCCAGAAATAAGTTAGTGACAGTCCCATAAAAAAATAATGAAAATTAACAAATTTGAAAATTCGATTCATTCGAATCAATGTTGTGGTGTTCACATCGATATACCCGAGCTGAGATCAATCATTGCCGCGCTGCGGCGCACAGTGTGAGGAATGGCCTTTTTAGCTGGACAAAATTAACTTTCAAATAAACAAAAACTAACTGTGCCAATATTATCTAAAATAACCATGTATTAAAACTCTTGAATATTAAAACTTGAAATTCTTTTGTTGTATGTTTACAGGGCGTGTAAACTTCATCTAAAAGGCGGACGCCTAACCTATACATCAGGGATGGGCACGGGTGGGGCCCCTCAAATGGTTGCTTCTCCCACCAACCTCTCTTTCATGCACCGCGCGCCTTCGTCGCACAGGGCGCACCTCGCTTCCTCGCGGCCGCGATGCGCGAAGCCTTCGCGAGACATGCGCACTGTTCGCTACGGGCGAAGCGCGTTCTTTCGCCATGGTAACGGTGGAGCTGGTGGGAGGCAGTGGGCGCTGTGGTGTGGACGGTCTTGCCTCAATTGAGGCAAAAATGCCCATCCCTGCTATACATGAATGGGTACATTGCCATACGCGCTAGAAATATGTTAAAATGTACTAAGGAGTATTCAAATTTCCTATGTATGATGGATATAGCATCTCAAAACATGTATTTTCACTTTAGTAATTCCAAATTATCGATAACATACCTCTATTTTTGTAAATTAAGTGTCAAAGACGGTACTTATTTTTCCACAGAAACGCCCATGTTACTCCTCTTCGTTAATGAATTAGTATATGCCCCACGTCGCCCCACGCGATGATTTTTACGTTATTATAAAGTAGAGATTCTCTAGTTTATTGTAGTACAAAAATTGGCTTGCTATACGTTGCTATACTATACTAATTTTTACAATGAAGTTACGTCGTTTTACGTTAACGCTCGTGACAATCACAGCCCGGGCCGGGCTTAGTTTTAGTTATTAGTTTATAAGTTACTAGTTTCTAGCAACCGAACGTTTCTATTTAATACTTTCATTTTGATCTCTGTTATTTCTTTTGTTTTATTTATATTTTTATGTTATTATACTTTTAATTTTTTATTATATTAAAATAATAAACAATAATATGCACCAGATTATTTATAGATTGAAACCTTATACTAAACCAAAGAATAATTCTTTCCCGTATGTCTGTATCTCCAAAAAGTAAATTAGTAAATTATATTAACATTCTTTTTGTCCATAATTAAAAATGACGTCTTCTTTGATAATATCTACTACTTATTAAATCATTCTGTGTTACATAGATCCATTACTAACTTCGTTGTATATTATATTTAATTATAAATCACTTAAAATATATTGTTTAATTAACAAAAACCAACTAAATGTTGTAAAAAGTTAATAATTATTCATATTTTATACAACTGTAAACATATCAATTGATAAATATAAAAAAATAGACGATTTAGAATTTTGTCCAGCTAAAAAGGCCATTCGTCACACTGTGCGGCGTGGTCTGACGCGGCGTTGACCGACAGTGGAGTGAGCAGGTACTGGACTTCGATTGCACGGGCGACCCAGGACAGTGTTCCGATATGGTGTATCTTTTCTCGCGCATGCGCGGCTAAAACACTAACGTATCTATATTAGGATGATGTAGTCCTCTCAACGAAAAGTTGTAGAGGGAAATGAACAATTTTTAACATTGGGTCTTTGTTTCGACTAGTTAGGAGGTAAACATACTAAAAGTCCCCACTCCTAGGAGATGAGCCGGGTGCAGGGGGCACGTAGAAGGTCCCTTTTTTTCGGTTTTCCGCTTATATCTCGGAAATTAGGTGTCCTAGGGATGAGACCATTCCATACAAAATTAAAGCTAACAAAATGTGCCATAAGGTTGATTCGATTCAGTTTTTCGCTATCTCGCATAGTTTCCGAGGTGTCCCTCTACACTCCCCTTATGAGCATTCATTGAGTGGACTAATGAGGTAGCAGAGCCCTGAGGCAGTTATATTGGCAGGAATGTACTGAAACAAAATACAAATTACAAAATATACAGAAATACGCATGTTATACATTCATTTTTCAGAATCAAATCATATCAATTTTTTAAAATTCTGTGGGGTTCTCAAAGTACCCCATTTTATCGAGAATCTAACTTTACTGAGGCTGAATTCGCTGCGCATGCGCGAGAAATGATGCACCATATCGGAACACTGATCCAGGGCATCGATTGAAGAATTACTGTACATTGCTTGTAGTTTAGAACCTAATGTATAAGATATATTACTTTAAAAGAAGGTCAATTTTATACTATTGTATTATTCTTCAATTAAGAAGATAACTTCCCATACGTTCTAATATATCTTCTTTACAGCTTGAGAAAATTTTATTACGATTTATCAACATAAATATTATTACCTGGAAATCATTGTTCCAATAAAGGAATGTTTCATAAAATATAAGTTAGAACTTTATTAAAACAGTTACCAATACCTGCGTTCGTAGTTCGTGCAAGACTATTCGACCGAAAGCGATCAACGATTTTTTCACTTCATCATGTTAATCGACTCATTATTACGCACAAATACGCAGGCGAAGGGTGCATAGACAAAAGAGTTTGCTTACTCCCTTTGCCTTTTATGTGTACATTGTACATAGTAAGCGGAGCACAGTGTAGAGCAGTGCTCCACAACTGTTGTGCCGCGAGCTGATCTTAGGTGTGCCTTGATTTTCTCGAGAATAATTAAATTTTTTAACCACCACGTTAGTTAGAAATGTCTCTAAGTCAAATATTCCTCTAACTTTTTGCCAATATGTAATTTCTCTGAAATTATACACAAAACAAAACAATTGGTTACATTTTATGTATGTTTATGTACACGTACTGTGTACACGCGAGTGTGTGTGTGTGTGTGTGTGTGTGTGTGTGTGTTTGGACGTATTGCGTCGCTCGAGTGTCGGCACTTTTGCTTCCGAGTGTGGACGCACTTTTGTTCTACCTACCAAATCGATGACTGTTAGTCAGTCGTCATCCGAACGCGAAAGAATACAGACATTGGCGCACCGGACACTGCATTTTTAGCTAATATTATTGTTATACTCTTAAAAAATATGGACAAGTATTTGCGATGAAAATTTTCGAATTCACTGACAAATGATAATGAATCTAGCACAAGTGGTGCTGTAAAAAGAAACAGAAGATTTGTGGAAGAAAGTATAACGAAGACCACATTCGGATATGGATTTTCGTGTTGTGATAAAGAAACGCCATCCAAACCAGAATGTATCATTTGCAGAGAAATGCTATCTAACGAAGTAATGGTACCCAGTAAACTACTTCGCCATCTGAATTCAAACCATCATTTTGTGAAAAAATAATTTTTTCTTTGGCTGTTACGTGTGCGGACGCTACCGTTAGTGACGCTTGACCCTCCCGGAGATATGTGTCGAAACAGAGGGCCTATTTAAGAACAAAGGGCTCGCTCAAAATTGGATCATACTGAGGCTCTTGCAAGGAATGCAGCGAGCTATATAATTTTTAAGAATTCAGTTCCCACCATCGCTTAGGCCCGATTTTGGATACTACACTCCTCAAAAAAATGAAGGGATCACTTGTGCGAATCTGAAAAATTGGTCCCAATTTACGTGATCATAACTCCGTCAAAAATTGCCGTACCGATATCGTTAAATAATGGTTTGAAAGCCTGAAACCTCTAATTTCAGATGCTCTGTTTCAAATTGTTGCTGTGTTGGTTTTTTACAAAGTTATAGCGAAATGAAGACACCATTGACGGTTAACAAACATTTCGTGCAACTTTGGAACATCACACGAAGGGCTGTCTTTCCTGTGTAAATTATGTGGCTGTTGAATATTGTGCGATTTTTTTATTCGACTAATTCAACATTGAAGTAAATATGGGCTTTTGAACTTTAACTGGCTCCAGAAAGCGAAAAAATGATCGTAGAATCTTATGCAAAAAAGCAATGAAAAAAGAGCGTTTCTTTTTCTTCAAGGCACTCCTTTTGTTTTTTCAATTTTATTTCGATATACCAGGTGTTTCTGAAAATATGCTTAAAAATGCACAATTTCCATTTTTCCTTTAACTCGCTATATCTCGGCGAGAAATGATCGTAATACCATGATCAGAACGTCAGATTGAAGCAGAGATTCTGCCGATTCGATTGAGTACCCCATGAACTCGCTGCGACAATTTTCTACATATGGCAGCTGTGTTTGAAATTAGTGCTTCGCAGAAATTAACGCGCCACGTTGCCTGACATCCCTGAAGACCAAACTCGATTAAAAATCAAAGAACTTTCGATAGAAATGAGGTAGAGCGATGAAATATTTTTTCAATAAAAGCTGAAACTTTGCGGAAAATGTAAAAAATAGGGTGATTATGGTACCAACGTTTTTTAACGTTGAGAAAATTCGTTAAACATGTAGAATTTCAAGAAAATGTGGTTTCTCCAGTACCACGCGCGGAAAATTTTTTTTAACATGCTATATATTATTTCCCGTAGATTTGCAATTTTTGACGGATTTATGATCACGTAAAGTGGGACCAATTTCAGCGTCCTCATTGCAACGACGAAAAGACACTCGATGTATGATTCTCTGCGGCCGTTTTATTAAGCTTTGAATGAGAAGTGTACTGTCCAAAAAGTTACACCATGAGGGTAACTTCACTCAACCGAGTCTGTTCTTCAATCAATTTTTAAGAGGCCATTGCAAAGTGAAGGCTTTAATCTTCAATAGTAGATTGCAGGAGAGAACTTAGACTTGCAAAAATGATTTGCAAAATCTTATTGACGAAGAAACGAAAGTTCAGAGAACAGTTCTCTGCGAGGTCTTTCGTAGTCGTTGCTACTTCGAAACATAATCGGAAGAGGTTACATGAGAATTTTAGTTCTGACTACTATCAATCGTGTAATTTTGAATTGTCTACAAACTGGCTGGTATTACTAGAGTGTTTCATTTTTGTTGGACAACACGAGACTTTGAAACTTGATTCATGGTTTTTAGATTTTTCGCCAGTACTTAATGTTCCCTATGCGAAACAGAAATTATTCAACAGAAAAACCATTTAGGAACTGAGAATGAAACAAATTTTGATAAAGCGGCGATACTGTATGTACTTACATACAAGCTTGCACGAGGCTGGAAAAAGTTATCGAAGGTAACGGTGACCACGTGAACGATTAAAGAGATCGAAACGATAATGGAACATGCGACCGCTTCGGAGCTACGAAAACACTTTGTATACCACTATTATTAGTGGGAATTTCTATCTTGAGCATGAATTGTCTCGTCGCCGTTTAATATGATAAGAACTCCGGAATTCTATTTTCGTGAAATAACATTCTTGTTAACGAAAATATACGTAGAAACTTTCCAGAATTTGATTCTAAGTGGATAATGAAATTCATTGAAAATCAATTTTTATATATACGTATACATACGAAAGAAACGTGCGGGTTATTTATGAAAAATTAATGAGATCTCTAAATTCCAGTAATTATGTCCAGTAACTTTCTAATTAAATAGCAAGGTCTATTTAAAGGTATGAGCTACTTGCGATTTGATCACAAAGATAAAAGTAAGCCATAGTGTATACCTACTGGACTTGGACTTCCCAGTGGTTTTGTACTTTTTGTTAATACATTCCTGTTGGAATATAAGCTTTTTTCATACTCCATGCCATGACAATAGCCAATGAGAAGGCGCCCACCGATTTGATTGATTGGCTGTGCCCTTTTCGTTACAGTTTCGTTTTTGCGATGCCACCGATGTTTAGTTTGAACTCTGACCAGGCAACCGACACGACGTGTTCGTTTTGCTTTTCTAATACATATACACTTTTTGTAAAGCGGAAAATAAACTATATTTTTTATTATTAAAATATACAAGTCGCGTTATTTTTAATAATTCCAACCATTATAATTGAAACTTATAAACTATCCAAATTTCTCGCTAACATTTTGTCCAAAATAATAGGGAAATCCCCTTATCATACAGTAGATAGCTGGCAATTCGTCAAAGAAATTAGCACAATTGCAATTCCAGATGATTCATCAATGTCAGTATTTCTTGATGTAACATCTTTATTTACGAACGCACCAATTGACTTAGCTTTACAGGTACTTATAGACTGTCGTTGAGACGAAATAAAACAACATACTAACATTCAACATGACGAATTTCGTCATGCTGTTAAGTTTGTATTGGACCCAGATAGCATACGACGTCTTAAAGACGTATGATCTAGCAATATTAGCATTAGTATTATTTGTTCCAGTTATTGTTTTCGCTTCAATTTCAATTTTGCAATTTCAACTCTCCAATTTTTCAAATTTCAACGTCAATTTCAACTCTTTGATTCCAACTTCAATTTTCCAATTTCAACTGTTCAATTTTCCAAATTTCAACATCAATTTCAACTCTTTGATTCCAACTTCAATTTCTCAAATTCAACTCTTCAATTTTTCAAATTTCCATATCAACTTCAATTTCAACTAAAATCTTTCAATTTTGACTTCAATTTCAACTCTTCGATTTCAACTTCAATCTTTCAATTTCGACTTCAATTTCAACTTCTTCGGTGTCGACCTCAATTTCACTCTTGAATGTTTCAAATTTCAACTTCTTCGATTTCAACTTAAATTTTTCAATTTCATCTTTGACTTCAATTTCCATTTCAACTCTTCGATTTCAACTTCGACTCGTCAATTTCAACTTCAATTGTTATAATTATTATAGTGATTTAATTGCAATTGTTAGTTTTATTACACTTTTTATATCAATTCCACATGCGTTCTTCTGATAAAGCTAGGTTTAAAGTTCACTTTAAACTCGTTTTTGTCGAAATCTATTTTTACTCTTCCCTTCTTTTAATTTAATTAATATTTTTGGACCTTTAAGACTTCTTAGGGACGTCTTGAAGGCCTCCCGAATGTCGTACGACCGTCTAATGAACGTCTTCTAGACGTCAAACTAACGTCTTAGAGACGTACCGGTTTCTAACACAAGACATTCAGGAAGACGGAAGACGTTCGTAGGACATTCGGGGCATCTCTAAGACGTCTGTATGTCCAACTGTAGACGTCTATAGAACGTCTTTCAGACGTCTTTGTGCTATCTGGGGAAGTCAACGTGTTCATTTTTAACGGTGTTTACTACAAATAAGTATTTGGTACAACCATGGAATCTACAATTTCCCTAGTTGTTGCAAATCTTGTAATGGAAAGATTAGAAGGGAATTCTATTTTGAAACTGTCCTTTGCATTGATTCTGTATAAAAGGTATGTTGATGACATAATCACATGCATAAAACCTGAACAATTGAAAAATTTGTTGGATACATTTAACAGCTTTCATGAAAGATTACGATTCACATATGAAATGGGAAGCAATTCAAATCTAAACTTTCCCGACGTGAGTGTCATTAGGACAGAAAATAGGTTAAAAACGAATTGGTTTCATAAAACTAGCTGGTCGGATAGATATGGAAACTTCTACTCGTTTCACCGTTTGTAACATAAAGTGGGCTTAATCAAAGGTTTGATAGATAAAGCTACCTTACTCTCTGATCCTGAATTTCGACCCAACAATTTTCTGTTAATAAAAAATGTATTAAAACATAACGGTTACTCAGAAAATTTTACGTCAAACATCGTCAAGGAACCTATTTTTGAATTATATCGTCCTCTTTTGGTTGAAAAACGAAAGGAAGATAGATTTAAAAGAACTGGTCCAATCAATTGGAAAAATACCGTTATTATACCTTGTGTTCAGAACATCTCAAATGACATAAAGAGGATCTTTCGAATAATAGGAATTCATACAATTTTCAGGATACCACATTATCTTAAAACCTTGTTTCCACTTGTTAAAGACAAGCTACCACGTTTAGAAAGTTGCAATGTTGTATACTCAATACCTTGCTTGGGATGTAGTCAAGTATACAGGGTGGCCCACATAACTCTGAACAGCTCAATATCTCCGTTACTTTTCGTTGTACAAAAAAACTTCGTAGGACAAAGTTACACTGTTTGAAGGGCCACATATAACGGTGTAAGGGAAAACAAATTTTCGAGGTCATTTTTATGAGATTTCAAGGTTATCGATGTTTTTTTAAATGGAATGAGGTATTTTTTAATACATCAATCGATGCAGCTGGACATTCGTTATAAAAAAGTACTAACCTATGTATGTAGAAAAGTTAGTAGTTCAGGAGATATTTCAATTTAAATAACTCCAAAATACCATTACTGTCCTACTAAGGCGTTAGTGTTTACTTACTTCTGTAACGCCTTAGTACGACAGTAATGGTATTTTGGAGTTATTTAAATTGAAATATCTCCCGAACTACTAACTTTTCTACATACATAGGTTAGTACTTTTTTATAAAGAATGTCCAGCTGCATCGATTGATGTATTAAAAAATACCTCATTCCATTTAAAAAAACATCGATAACCTTGAAATCTCGTAAAAATGACCTTGAAATTTTTTTTCCCTTACACCATTATATGTGGCCCTTCAAACAGTGTAACTTTGTTCTACGAAGTCTTTTTGTACAACGAAAAGTAACGGAGATATTGAGCTGTTCAGAGTTATGTGGGCCACCCTGTATATTGGACAAACGTCCAGAAACTTGAAAACCCGTATCACAGAACATAAGCATAACATTTTTTACCTCCACTACAACATACCGCATTGACGAAACATTCACTTGAAATGGATCATAGATTTGATTTTGAGAACGCCAAAATTATTGACAAAGAAGATTTACATGATAGGCTACTATTGGAAACTATTCGTATGATTAAACATCGCAGCGTAAATCTTAGGTATGAGACACCTAAGATACATTAATATTACGCAACTTTACTAAACCAGTAATGTTCTATGATGAATTTTTCCAATAAACCTTACTTTTGTCATTATCTAAAAATTTTAAACTAGCTGTTTCTCACATGCAATTAACTGTATGAAACTGATTCCAATAAAAGTTGAACGTTAATAACGATTTACCATCAAGGTATATTCGTAAGAGTGGATTTAAGAACATACTATGACCTTTCAAATTTACCGCCTTATATCGATATAATATAATTTATCGATTGATATAACCTAGATCGGTTTCAAATACGTTCGTACATCAGTATCTTGACAACAAGCATGTCCGACGCACGTAACACACGTGCCACACAATTATTATAAATTTAATCTCCCCAAAGCAAGCGAGTGAGTTTTTATGATCAATATTTCTTATATTCAATCATTTAATAGTTTTTGAAATTATTATAACATATTTACTTTACGTACGTGATTCAAATAAATCTTGAAAAGGATCCAAACTAGGATCGAAACGTTGATTTTGTTTGACAATTAGCAAAATTGCTTCATAATTAGTAGTAAAAGATCGAACCGTTGCGCCGAAAGCATTTAACACTTATTAACAGCAAATACGATCGATAGAAGAAACATATTTATTGTAATTGAAATGATTCGTCAGTAAGGGTTATTTTTTTATAGGTAACAGTGCGAAACCGGTGCGGCGCAGAATTTCAAGACCTGAACCACGTTATATGGCAGCGATGGGCACGGTAGGAGCCTGCTTCTCCCACCAACCTCTCTTGAGCGCAGCGCGCCTCATGCCCTCGCTTCCTCCCTCGTAAGTCCCACCGTAGTCGACCGCGAACGTGATTGGACAAGAACATGAGTGGAGCCAGCTCGCATAATAAACCAGACGGAAGAAATTCGAAAATCGGGGTCCCGTCTGGCCCTCCAGATAGCCAGAAGTTGAGGGATGAAAGGACATAAGCCCTGGACGTGTGGTTTTTTAGTGGATATTGGGGAAACCGAAGACCTGTTTCCCCCGAGTCCCACACTACCCCTCTTCGAGGAGGGGGGGGAGGTGTACGCAAATGTATTTTTTCCACACGTCCTTAAACTGAAGAAAAACGTCGACCGCGAAGGCACGAGACACCGTTTCGCAGCGAAGGTGCGCGCTGCACGAAAGAGACGTTGCGCGTTGGTGGAGGACAGTGTCGCCAGATGGAGGAAATCGAGGGGAATACAGGTTAACCCCTCCTTGATAACCAGATTAATACGTGACCAGTCCAGTGAAGCCAGAATGAGCTCCAAACGGAGCTCCCGTACTCTCCTTACCCCTCCTTACTCCTTACTCGTTCCACTATTCCCTTCCAGAACCGTGCGTAGGCGCACACTCCACGATCCCCATCGCGCACGTGCAATGTGTCTCCCATTCGCCCCACTCATTCCCCGTCACCACAGAGGGGTACATCATTTCACAGTGACTCCCCTCATCTGGCTACACTGGACCAGTCTACGGTCTTATTGGGGGATGTTGGAGTATGCTCATTAGACTGCGGATTTTATGCATTTATAACAAAAATGGGCACGTATATTTTAGAGCAGTGGACATGTTAAACATATTTAGGGACATCGATAGTTTCGGCTTAATAGGATAAATAAAAGAAGAATACAATTTTTATTTGGCTCCTGTGTGCTGCAATCGATACGAAAATTTTTTATTTTGCATGAAGATCCGCAGTCTAATGATCATGGTGCTGGAATGGGATACTGGAAGGGGAGAAGGCGCAGTGGGAAAATCGACCAGTTTTGGTCGATTCTGGCAGTGTCGCCAGTTGGCACCCACACGGGTGCCATTTACTCTCCTCCTATTCCCCTTCCACTATCCCATTCCAGCACCATGTGTACATTCCAACGTCCCCCACTAAGGGCATGCTCACAGTGGACCCGTTTTCGTCCGACGACCGACATTGGCCCACACAGACGAGCGTTCGGGAAGCATGCTTGGTGTCTTTTCGGCCGATTTCGTCCGAAAAGGTGCTCACAGTGGAGCCGACATCGGACAAAATGGTCAAGGTCAGCGGGGAGCCGAACATTTTCGAGAGCTTCGAGAAGGGTAACAATGGACAAACCTCATGGGGTCCCGACGTCGTAGGAGAATCAAATCATTTTGTTTTTCGCCCCACGTCGAACGGTGCAGCATTCACTTTAAATAATTTTCATGTCGCCAATTTTGAAGTATCCGTATTTTTAAAAACGGGTCCGTAAAGAGGACACTTGGGGCTATATTATCATTATTTTTATTTTTCCAATTTCCTGGCGGTATGATAGCAATGCGCCTGTTTAAAAACACAATTGCAAAATAAACTATGAAAATGAATATTTTTTCAACTGAAATAATTTTTATTAAATACTCTTATGGTTTCACTATGTGCACCCAAATCTAAAATTGTCATTGTTTTGTTAGTTTGGCCGTTATAATATAATGAAAAAGTTGTGACACCTCATATTCCACGTCCGTAGAGCCATCAATTTTCAAGATTTCAAAGAATTCTCTTTGAGATACGTTCATATTTTACTAAAGAGTGCAACATATCCAAATTTGAACATATTTCGCAACAGTAGTCCTATTTTGCAAGGAATGATACATGTGCATTAATTGTATGTAGATCAACGTTCACGGAAGTATGGATACTCGAGAATAATTAAAAACTAAAACAATTATAAGATACTGCGATTTAGATCAATCGTAAGCAGAATTATTATCTTTAATTGTTGTTTATTTTAATTATCATTTCATTGATCGTCTGATTTTTTAAAAAAACTGAAAGGCGCCATCCGGATAGTGTTTTCGTTTTCTTAGTTTTAAAAATGTTAGGCTTAATAAATATGGATTCGAAAAAATCGTTTATCTCGCTGTTTTCAAAACGATAGTGACCTTATTTATCGGAAAGTTAAAAATGTCGCGTACTTTTTTTAATTATAACGTTCATATTAACGTCCAGTTCTAAACGAAAAAAATTAATAATCAGTTTTGTATTTTTTATACATCTGTTATACATCGGATTCTGGCGACACTGGTGGATCAGCGGATCTTTCTTGTCCACGGTGGACAAATTTTCCCACCGCTGTTATATGGCATATGACAATGCCCAGATTATAATTACCAGAGCAAACGAAAGTAGATACCGGTTACCTCTTTGTGTTACTTCCTTCTTATGCAATCCTGATATACAGGGTGCGTCGCCAAAATCTGGACAAATTAAACATTTTTTTCAAACATAATTTTTATTCCGCAAATTTTGAAGTTTATAATTTTTTTTTTGTAAATTGTTGGTTCATATAGAATACATTCACTCAATACAGCCCCCTTCTGCTTGAATAACCGTCTCCATTGTTGTTCTGAAACGGTCGCAGGCCCGTTTTAAGGCGTCACAGTCCATATCAGCGAATGCCGCTTCAATAGTGGATTTTAATGATGTGACGTTTACATGTCTGGACTTGTTGGAGACCCTTTCAACAACGCTGCATACATAGAAGTCCAAAGGATTTAAATCTGGGCTGTTGGGAGGCCAAAATTCTTTGGACCAAAGACATGTCGACGTTGTCCGATAACCAATTTTGCACCAAATGACTTGTGTGCGCGGGCGTACCGTCCTGCTGCAAAACATACAGCCTTCCAGACGATTTCCAGAGACAGTTTTTTCACTCACACCGACAACCGACGACAATTTTCAGATCGACTGCCCTGGATCCTCAAAAATCAGCTCCTGAGCCCGTTGGATGATTCCCGGCGTCCTGACAACGCGCTCCTTCGAGTGTGATTTCCTTGCCGGTGTTGCAGAACCTTCGATGGACATCTCCGACTCATTATACTTCGCGACAACATCATACACCGTCGATCTCGGGTACCCGGAGAATCGAATGATCTCTGTCGCTGAGTGCTCAGCGCGAATACTTTCGATGATCGCGGCTCTTCGATTATACTCTGCATTTGGTTTGAACATTGCGACTGTTTTGAGGTTATGAATGAGTACATGCATCAAGCTATTTTGGACGCCAAGGGCGACCTCTGTAAGTGGCATAGAACGGCGGGAAATTCAAATTGGATTTTGTCCGGATTTTGGCGACGCATCCTGTAGGTCTGAAAATAATTTATTCCTGAACAATTCAGAAAGTACGTAGAAAAAGCCTTGATCTGAGGCTGGGGTGGCCAACCTTCTGCATACCATGCGTAAATTTTTTTCACATATGAGTTCAGATGCGCCATACAACTCGAGTACTTTTTCTACATTCGTACGTTCATTGTTGCGGTTGGAAAATAGGAATAGGGGTAGGATCTGCTTCGGTTAGGGGAGGGAAAATGGATAACTGAATCGCGCAACTAAATTAATTAGCTTAAGCCAGTGGGAAAGACACACGTTCATTGGAGCACCAATCTACAATACTGAGAAATGATCTTTTGGACGAGAGGGCGATCGCTATCCGGAATACTCTAATTCCTATCCTATAATTATAAACTGTCAAAAAATTACGACGAATTGACGAGTAAGAAGGCTGTATAAATTTAACTGAGAGCTCTAAGGTGTTGAAAATATGAAGATGGATTCATTTATGACGCCTACTTCAAAAGAATAAATAGAGGTGCAAGGATTCAATGTGCCACTTGTAATCATCCAATGCGCCACAGGTCGGCCACCACTGATTTAAGAGAACGGAAACCGTAGAATCTATGAAAAAAGAATATCCCCTCCACCGCGGGGCGTACTCCTCGAGTGGCCAAGAAGCTCCAGCTGCTTCGATCGCCGAGTACTGTGAAGAACCTCTTTATTTTTCATTATCTTTTTTTATAATGGAGTTTCGTCCAGTTGTGGCATTTTTCTGATTACAATGACACTAAACGCGACATAATTCGAATTGTATCTGGTGGTCACAAAGAAATAGTACTAGAACCACCGGCTCTACGAAACAGCACAGACCCGAGGGTTTTTCTTAGATCAAGGCTTTACGGTAATGCCTAAGCTACGTAATATTATATTTGCTAAACAAATTATCTGGTTTAAAGCATTGACGAATAAATTGAAAAATAGAAACGATTCTAACGATAATGCTAGCGAGCAACGCGGATCTTCAAAAAGATTCCTATTTTCGGTTAAGACTGTGGATTAATATGGAACGAGTCTGTGCCAGTTCTGACGAAACAATCATCGTGGAAAGCCTTCGTGTTAGACGACAGTATACCAGCAAGTATACGTAATAAGATCTCTATCGAGTGGTGGTCACGCTGGTAATTTTCATCTGAGACTCGTTTAATTGCGCGGCGCGGCGGTTCTGCGTTGCCCGTGAGGGAGCTGCATTAAGAACTAATCTACTGGATTGTCGCCGAGGATAATATTCCCAGCACTTACATAGGCAGTGTAACCGTCAGAAAGTATAGAATCGTTTACGTACACGATGTTTCATTATTATTTATGTATTTCACTTTTAACGTCGCATCTGTTACAAGGCTATTACTGGCAAAGTGGTACAAGCTTTACAAATTAGGGAATTAATTCCCTAACCCCTAACCCCCCTCGGTGGACCAGTGTCTTTTTTGGTTGTCTACTGTATAGCAGAGTTGGGCAAAGAACATTTCATTTCAAATGAATTTAGTCCAGTCAACGAAAAGTTGTAGAGGGAAATGGAAGCAACACAATTTTTATTGCTGTAAAAAGAGTTCAAACCCCCGATCAAACAATTGCGAAATTCATATGATTTATTAGTCCTTAACGGATAAAAAAATATTTAATAATGAATAATTTGCAACAGCGATCCAGTGAACGAAAACTTTGTTTATTGAACATGAAAACTTCTTATACATATCTATCTATATATCTTATACATATGAATTTCAAATTTTTCTATATTATGGAAAATATATCCCTGGAAAGTTTCGCCTAAGACATCAGCTTTCACCGTCACTGAATGTCGGTAGCCCCTTCACATTTGAAAACTGACGAAATTAATATACCGAAGCGTTCACTTCAAATATTTTTAATTTCGTAAATTTTCAAATGCCTGTCTTTTTAAAAACTGGTCCGCTAACGAGACACTTGGGGCTGTATCCCCATTTTTCTCAAATTTTATCTAAAGTTCGCTGCTATGAACAAATTGCATTTATTTAAAACAATTGCAAATTAAGTGGTGAAAAAACGGTTTTTTCAAATGACAATATTTTTAGTTAATACTCTTATGTTTTCACTATAAGCTCCTAAAACCTCATTTCCATCGGATTGTTAGTTTTAGTCTGATGATTATGTGTGTGAAAAAAGGATGACACTTAGTTTACGCATCTGTGAAATCAACAATCCACAAGTTATCGAAAAATCCTTTCAGATTCGTTCAAATGTCGCTAAAGACTACAACATATTCAAATTTGAACAAAGTCCGAAGGAGTACTCCAAAAAGTGTCCGATTTCGCGTGGGATGACCTATCGGTCAATGTAATTACGTAATTACTAATTAGTAATTACTAGGGGTGTGAGGGTACCCGAAATTTCGGGTTCGGGTCGGGTCGGGAAATTTGTTCGGGTTCGGGTCGGGATCCCGAAAGTCTATAAACTTCGGGTACCCGCGATTTCGGGTACCCGAAATGGCAATAGGGTCAGGTCGGGACGGGGTCCCGAAAGTTTGCAATATTCGGGTATCCGATGGTGTTTTAGAGTTATTTAAATCGAAATATCTCGTAAACTACTAACTTTTCGACATACATAGGTTAGTACTTTTTTATAACGAATGTCCAGCTGCATTGGTTGATGTATTAAAAAATACAACATTCCATTTAAAAAAATATCGATGATCTTGAAATCTTGTAAAAAATGACCTTGCAAATTTTTTCCCTTACACCGTTACATGTGACCCATCAAACAGTGTAACTTTACTTAAGACTTTTTTTGTAGAACGAAAAATAACGGAGATTTTTCTACCTCACAGGGTGAGGACGGCAGGGTGAGTCCGAAGAAACAGAACACCTAAATATCTGCGTTACTTTTCGTTGTACAAAAAAACTTCTTAGAACAAACTTACTGTTTCTTACAAACTTACAAACTGTTTGAAGGGCCACATATAACGGTGTAAGGTAACAAATTTTCAAGGTCATTTCTTTACAAGATTTCAAGGTCATCGATATTTTTTTAAAAAGAATGAGGTATTTTTAATACATCAATCGATGCAGCTGGATATTCGTTATAAAAAAGTACTAACCTATGTATGTCGAAAAGTTAGTAGTTCAGGAGATATTTTAATTTAAATAACTCTAAAATACCATTACATTTACTTACCTGTGTAACATCTTGGCACGACAGTAATGGTATTTTAGAGTTATTTAAATTGAAGTATCTCCTGAACTACTAACTTTTCGACATACATAGGTTAGTACTTTTGTATAACGAATGTCCAGCTGCATCGATTGATGTATTAAAAAATACCTCATTCCATTTAAAAAAATGAAGTTGACCTTCACATGTCCTTTACGCGTCCATTTGTAAAAAAAATAAATACACTACATAATGTACCCCTTCAGACCATGCATCTTCTGTATACAAAATTTTTTCGTGCAACGCATACTTTGGAAGTTATTATAGGTGTGGAAGTTGCGTGGACCATCCTGTATGTCCTACCATCAATCAAAATATGCAACATTTTAATGTAGTTATTTAAATATCTCTGTTACTTGTGATTATACGAAAAAATGCCAGAGGAGAAATTTGCACTGTTCAATAAGGTCAATATTATGGCAATATAAACAAATTTTTTGGAAATCATATTCCGAAATTTCAAGGTCGTCGTTATTTTTATTTAAACGAGGTCATACATATAATTATTCTATATTCCTATTCAGAAACAAAAGACAAATCCAACGATGTGCCATACTCCATAGTTAAGGTGAATTTCACAATTTTCAAAATTTTCCATTTAAGTGCGCCACTTAATCATCCTTTTATCCGATCGATCTCAAACTTTTTTTCTCGCCTAAAGGAACAATACTGGATAGTTGCGTGCATTGTATCTCGATAAAAATCTTTCTCCAAGTATAGCTTAGGTCCACCCTAATGTACATATTGGACAGGGATAAACATTGAGTTAATGTTTTTTGCGCTTTCGATAAATATTATCAACGATATTACAAATATCATAAGTCGGCCAATATTTTTTTATTTTATTAAAAATTCTAGAGAATTCTCGAGAAATATAGTCTTATTTCTCATTTATCGAGAAATGAAAAATGCTGAGAAATCAGGAACACTAGTTATGGGCTATCATTCTGTGTCGCTAGAACTTGGCGAAAATGGTCAAATGGTCAAATAAAACTAAACAGGTTCGTAAAATCCATTTTGAACTAGTATATCGACAGAAATTTCAGTTGCATTGTGAAAATAAATTAAGATCACTCTTAATACATGCTATTTTTTTGTTGGTACAGTAATTCTTCGATCGGAGTCCCAACACCCGTGTTTTGAACGGACTTGGGTAGCGTAGAGAGCTATTTTTTTATGACTCCGTCGACCGCGCCGAGACTTCAAACGACGAGCCGAACATAGAGAAGGACAGAATGAAAGAGGATCGCGTGGCCGAAGCGTGTTGCCGTCGCCGGTACAGTTTAAAGGCCCGTGCGTCATTACAATGAAACACCAAAATCTTAGCTTCTTTATTTTCTATGATATCACGATGGGACTTTAACTAGCTTATTCCTGGCGTTTCTCTGATTAAAATGGTACCAGAAACGGTATAATTGGGCCAATATTTAGTGGTTTAATCGACGATGAAAGTTTCGAACGCAACGAAGATCAGTGCCGGCGGCAGCTACTGTTCGCGTCTCTTTCTCTTGAATACGCTCTTCTTCGTTGCGTTCGAAACTTTCATCGTCGATTAAACCACTAAATATTGGCCCAATTACATCGTTTTTGGTACCATTTTAATCAGAGAAACGCCAGGAATAAGCTGGTTAAAGTCCCATAAACCGATCATTAAAATTAAGAAGTTTGAGAATTCGATTCAGTCGAGTCAATGTGTGGTGTTCACACCGATATACCCGAGCCGAGATCAAACATCGCCGCCCTACGGCGCGGCGCAACGTTGGCCGGCAGTGGAGTGAGTAGGCACTGGACTACGGTTAGATAGGCGACCCAGGACTCCGATTGAAGAATTACTGTAATATACTTTATTGTTGGAGTGCATTAGTATTACGATTGAACATTGTACATAGCTATTGTAACTAGCTAATTGAAATCGAAGAAGTTGAAATTGAAGTTGAAATGGAAATTGAAGTTAAAATTTGTAAAATTGAAGTTGAAATCAAAGAGTTGAAATGGAAATTGAAGACGAAGTTGAAATTGAAACATTGAAGTTGAAATCGAAGAGTTGAAATGGAAATTGAAGACGAAGTTGAAATGGAAAAATTGAAGTTGACATCGAAGAGCTGAAATTGAAGTTGAAATGGAAATTGAAATTTGAAAAATTGAAGAGTTGAAATTGAAATTTGAAAAATTGAATAGTTGAAATTGAAATTTGGAAAATTGAGGAGTTGAAATTGCAATTTAAAAAATTGAAGATTTGAAATTGAAGTTGAAATTGAAATCGGAGAAGTTGAAAGTGAAAAATTGAAATTAAAGCAAAAACGCTAAAACTCGAAGAAATAATACCAATGCTAATATGTACTGCTAGAATATGAGTATATAAAAACCACACTGTTGATGGTCTTAAAGACGTAAACGTTAGGAGTCTATGGACGTCTTCAAGACGTCGTATGCCATCTCGGTCCAATACAAACTTAACAGCATGACGAAACTCGTCATGTTGTATGTTAGTATGTTGTTTTATGTCGTCCCAACGACAGTCTAATACCTGTAAAGCTAAATCAATTTGTTTGATAATTAGCAAAATTGCTTCATAATTAGTAGTAAGCGATTGAACCGTCGCGCCGAAAGCATTTAACATTGAGTGTGATGAGAAAGTTTCGGGTTGTCGGTCATCGAAACGTAAAATTAACGTTGAACGATGTAATCTTGCGGTAATCTTTACCGATGATTTTAACGGTCTAGCAAATCGTGTTACATACAAACTCATTTTCCAAATGGCCGTGTTTACCACCGTGCTGCTCCCCTACTAATACGCGTAGTTTCCGCTGCGTAATGTCACGGGAAAGACGGGAATCCCGAGACTCTTTCTTCCTTTTGTAACGTGCCATAGGAGTATCAGCACGCGCGGAATGCCTATCGAGGCGCGATGGTCTTCGGGAAACTTTATAGCGTTAAGACGCATACGATATACCAGCTAATATTATATTATACAATTACGCGCATACACCTGGAGTCTCTCGTGTCTCGTGTCTCGTGTCTCTTGTCTCGAGTGTAGCGGAGCGTGTTATGAATAGCGTGGCGGGCAAGGAAGAAGCACGTAAAAGGATCCTCGGTGGACACGTGCCAGGATGCGGTCTGTCTCCTTATGTACGCTACACGTTTTATCGATCAATTACTTTAGTATACGTGTTCCGATCGGAAATAGTAATTAATTCGAATAAATAAATCACCTTTTAAAACTAAAAACAATCGAAATTACACGAGTTATACGTGTACATTTTTAAAGAGCTTAAACTCCGCCAGTATCAACAAATTGGGAGACACGACAGTTTACATAATTGAGTGGTTCATATAATAGAGTATCGCTAAGTCTTCTCTCTCTCTCTCTCTCTCTCTCTCTCTCTCTCTCTCTCTCTCTCTCTCTCTCTCTCTCTTGCATGCACAAAATAAAATCGTACAATTTGAAGATAAGCGATGAACATGATGCTCTAAGCAGGGACTGTCCAACGTATCTGAGAGCATTGGAAGAGGAAAAGAAGAGGACTAGTGCAAAAAATGCATTATAGCAAACAAAGACGGAGACGGAGTCAATTGTATACATGAACGCCCAGAGTTTATTAGCACATAAGGATGAGATAATACACCACGTTATGAAGAAAATAAAGCCTGCGATTTTAGCGTTATCAGAGACTAGGTTGATTGCTGACATAGAAGATAGTGAAATAAATATACCGGGTTACAATGTGATTAGATGTGATGCGGAAAATAGGAATACCGGGGGTGTGGCTTTGTATATAAGAGAGGATGTAAATTACGAAATAATATTGCTGAAAAAGATAGTTAGGAACATCGGGGGCGTTGCGATAAAAGTAAAATTAGAAATGTATAAAGGAGTGATAATGGTAGTGTACCACTCGCCGAGTGCGTCACATGGCGATTTTATAGGATACCTAGAGGAAGTAGTGGAAGAGCTAACGATAAAAGAAGAGTGCATGTTAGTAGGAGACTTTAATATAGACTGTAGGACGGAGTCGTTTTATAGAAATAAGCTCTTAGCAACTATGCAGAGTTTAGGCATGAAACAATATGTTAAGGAACCAACACGAATCACAAATAATAGTAAAACACTCATAGATCTAATCTTTGCAAATAAAGAGATAAATGTACAAGTAGTTCATGAACCGAAGATAACGGACCACGCATGGTTAAAAGTAATACTAAATATGAACAAGAATGTAAGTAAATACAAAGAATTTAGTGGTAGGGACTACAGTAGATTTATTGTGGACGATTTTATTAAGCTGGTAGAAAATAATTTATGGGAAAAACAAGTAGTTTCCCAGCATATAGATGTGAATATACGAGCGAGGAGACTTATAAATAGCATAGTAGATGCGCTAGATATCTCGGCACCCAAGAAAGTTTTTAAAATTCCAAAAATTTGGGAAGGTAAACAATGGTATACGAGTGAAATAGAAGAACTGGCGACCAAAAGGGATGAAGCGTATAGAAAAGCATTGTACGAGAACACATATCAGAACTGGAAACAATTCAAAATTAGAAGAAATGAAGTAGTCAAATTAATTAAAACAAAGAAAAAAGAGTACTACGAAAATGTAATTGATTATAATAAGAATAACCCTACAAGTATGTGGAAAGCTCTAAAAAAAGTTATTAGGTGCGAATCAGTAGAGACGAAAGCAATAGATAATATAGACTTTGAAATATTGAATAATATCAAGGGTGCAATATGGCTGAGAAATTCAACTTATATTATATTCAGAGTATTAAGGACATAATAAATTCTATACAGGGGAACAATATTGTGAATGCAAGTAGGAGAACTATATATGTCATTGACAATGAAGGAGAGATGGATAAATTTGAAATGGTTACGGAGGAACAGTTAGCGGAAATTGTTAGGGGGTTACCAAAGAAAAAGGCTACAGAAGAAGGAATAAATAGTGATATATTAAAAGCAGTGTTTTGTGTAATACAGGAAGAATTAGTTAGTATAATAAATGAATTATTACGCGAAGGTTATTTCTTAGACGAATGGAAAACATCCACGATAATTCCAATCCCTAAAGTAGAGAAACCACGAAAGGCAAGCGAATTTAGGCCTATTAATATGCTACCAATATATGAGAAGGTGCTTGAGATAGTAGTTAAAAAACAAATTGAAGACTATTTGGAGAATAATAATATCATAACGGAACATCAGTCGGGTTTTAGGAAAAATTATTCATGTGAAACAGCAATACAAACAGTCATAGATGAATGGAAATTGATAATTAGTGAAAGAAAAATGGTAGGGGTAGTATTTATGGATCTCAAGCGTGCATTCGAGACGATTGATAGAGAGAGGTTATTAGAAAAATTGTACCAGTATGGCTTTAAGGGAGCGGTTCTAGACTGGTTTAGATCATACCTTCAGAATAGAACACAGCAAGTAAGATATAATGATGAATGCTATAAATTATTGACTACGGAGTATGAAGTACCACAAGGATCGGTATTAGGACCGTTATTATTCATAATATACATAAATGATCTCGTTGAAGTTTGCCCAGAGGGTTGCAATATAAAAATGTTTGCAGACGATACCTTAATATATGTAACAGGTGAAAGTTGCATGGAGGTGGAGAGGAAAATGAATGTAGCATTTAATGTAGTGGAAGAATGGATGAATATTAACAGACTGAAGATGAACGCAGGGAAAACGAAATATATGATAGTTAGAAGTATAAGAAAGGAATTACAAAGTAGTATGGCTGTGAAATGTTTGGATAAAACTGAGATAGAACGGGTGGAAATGATAAAATATCTAGGCGTAATTATTGATGATAAACTACGATTTAACGATCATTGTGATTATATGCTAAAGAAAATCGGAAAAAAAATAGGTTTTCTGAATCGAGTGGGAAATTATATTACAGCATATACTAGATGTACTATATATAAGACAATCATAGCACCTCACTTTGAGTATTGTGCGACTCTACTAATCGATATGGGTCATACACAGTTAAGTAGGCTCCAAAAAGCGCAAAACAGAGCGATGAGAGTCATACTGCAATGTGACAGAAGTACAAAAATTGATTGCATGCTCCAAACACTGCAATTTATGAGTATAAGACAAAGGCTGTACTACAATATGTGCATATTTATTTTTAAGATCTTAAATAAATTGATGCCTGTGCAATTGAGTAATAGACTTAGAATAGTAGGGGAAGCGCGCGAAACTAGGCAGGCGGGGGATATTGTTATTGAATTTCGCAAAACAAGAAGCGCGCAAAAAAGTCTATTTTACGAGGGTGTGCTAATGTATAACGCATTACCACATGAAATTAAACAATGTGACCGATTAGTAATGTTTAAACGAATGCTGAAAGAGTTTGTCATAAATAATGTATAAAAATGTGTATGTATGTATTCAAAATAGCTGAGAAAGCTAATAATAAATCAATCAATCAATCTCTCTCTCTCTCTCTCTCTCTCTCTCTCTCTCTCTCTCTCTCTCTCTCTCTCTCTCTCTCTCTCTCTCTCTCTCTCTCTCTCTCTCTCTCTCTCTCTCTCTCTCTCTCTATCCATCTATCTCGGCTCGGTACCTGTACTTATTAGTTCTGATAACAGGAGCTGAGGTTCAGAAAACTGGAGTCCATTACGTACACTTCCGTTCATAAGTCACTTATCGGACACATTAAAATTTGAATGCGGACGATATTTTGTTATCAAAGGATCTTTATGAAATAAAAATGGTACTCGCTAACTAACTGTTTACAATGTAGTGAACACGTAAATCAAAAATTGCATGTCAAAAATCTGACCAAAATATCTTATATTTCCGTTTCATCGATACATATACATACATATATCATCAATATACTATACGTATATCCTGTCGATTAATTTTTAGGATATTAGTGGAGTATTTGCAGATATGTACAATTTTTTATATAATGGCTAGACTGCGGATCTTTGTGGAAAATAAAAATTTTCTTCATCGGTTTTAAGAAATAGAGTTGAAAATATTAAATTTGTGTAATCTTCCCGCTGTTTTAAATGTTGCCTATTAATTTCTTCCATGAACGTATAAAATCCACAGTCTAGTAATGACAAAAGCGAATATACGACTCTGTTAATAATAATGAGAAAATGACTGCATGTTACCGAAAGTCTAATTTTTACGAAAGTGTTCGGTAATTTAATTCGGTCTTTGTGAAATGTTACCACATGCTTTCAAATTCGAATGATTTTACGAGGTGACTCGTGAACCTTTGGGAAAACAATCGATGAGCGAGCGCCAAACTCTTCCCACGGTATTGCTCGTTGGAAAAGGGGGTGGCAATGGTACGCGATTCACAGTTTAACATGAGGGGGTGTAATTTCCTTGTACAGGTGGGACAAATGGATGAGTTCACGGTTTCCAATGATACAATGATGGGAACTTGCTTCCTGCGAAATGGGTCCCACCAAACATTTTCTTGTGTTGTTTCATCGTTGAGTGTGCTATTTAATGAACCACGCCTATACCACAGTATCTATTTGCTTGAAAAGAATCCTAATTTCATTTTAAGAACGTTTAAAATTCGTTTTCACAGAGCTTATTCATCATGTCTATTTCCTAACTTTAATGCAAGTCAGCTCTTGGTTCCTTCGACTTTCAAATGTCTTTCTCAATTAAAACGAATTTGAAGAAGGAGCCGAATAGGTTCGGCTGAATACATATTGACAAAAGGGGACCCAGCTCTGATCGCGTTGCCCTTGAAATATGTTGTCAAGGTCAACATTCTGATATATACCCGTCGCTATTCGTAACAAACTTGAAACCTGAATCAATTGTTTATTGCATACATTCTGCTCATTATAAAATAATCTCGATTATCGATCGTAACTGTTAACTATTTAATTTAATGATGCTTTCGGCACTACCGTTTCGATCACTTAGTAAATCTAGCAATTTTGCAATAAACTTTTCTTCTTTCCTAACGTTTCGGTTCAGTTTTGAACCTTTCTCAAAGGAAAAATTTGCATCTACAAGACAATATTGATGCATAAAAACCTTCGTTGTGTGTGAGTGTTTCGCCATCCATGATAAAATAACCCACACAACGAAGGTTTTTATGCATCAATGTTGTCTTGCAGATGCAAATTTTTCCTTTGAAAAAGGTTCAAAACTGAACCGAAACGTTAGGAAAGAAGAAAAGTTTATTGCAAAATTGCTAGATTTACTAAGTGATCGAAATAGTAGCGCCGAAAGCATCATTAAATTAAATATTCTGTGCTCATTATCTCAGAAAATATGTTACGAGCCAAAACCGCGAGTAGCACGAGTAGCCGACGAAGGGTTGTTACCCTAGGAATATGGTATCAATTTGTTAGTTAAGGTACGCGGACGAACCCAATGCGAAATTGGGAAGCCGCTAGGATCATAGACAGCGAGGACGAACCTGACGCGAAGTAGGGAGCTTCTAGGAATGGAGTCAAACGCAGACGAACTTGATGCGAAATCAGGGAGCTGCTAGGAAGGTGAAACTTCGTGGACGAACCCAATGCGAAATTGGGGAGCCACTAGGTTGGATAAATCTCTGTTTGGACGATTGGAATGTCGCGAACGAACCTGATCCTTAATCAGGGAGTCGCTAGGATTGTTAGTGGGCCTCGTAACTAGTACTATGCATTTCGTTGATACAATCCGAGCAGTAAGGTTTACAAACACCTGTTTGTAAAAAGTGCCATTAAAATTGAAAACATTGGCTTCAAGTATAAATTTTACTGCCACAAGAAACTCATTACGTTGAATAGTGGTATGTTCACTTATTTCATTCCAACGATTTTCAAGAATCCGCAACGCCAAATCAATTGAAACGTTGGTAAATAAAGCTGTTACGTCCAGAGAAACCAACATAAATGACTCGTCCGGAATCTCAATATCTCTAATTTCTTTTACAAATTGCCAGCTGTCGACAGTGTGGTAACAAGATTTGCCTATTATTTTTGATAATATATTTGCAAAGAACTTAGAAAGTTTGTATGTAGGACCATCTATGGATGATACTATTATTCCCCAGGCTAGATTTGTTTTGTGTGTTTTTGACAATGCGTAAGCACTTGGAATAATGGCATTATATGTTTTCAATCTCTTGCCAACCTTTTCATCAATCTGTTTTTTCTTTACTAATTTGGTGACCATAGAGTTAGCTTCCTTCTCAAATGTACTAGTGTACTGAAATTTACTTACTCTATATGTATATGTATCGTTCAACATATTTAACACCTCAGCGTTGTAAGTTTCCCTGTCAACTAGTACAGTCGTATTACCTTTGTCGGATTCACCTAAGTTCTTGCTAAAAGCCTTGCAAAAATATTTTTCTATTCCATACAAATTTGTGTCTTATTTAATCCCATTCATCTGTGCTGTTTTCGAGCACCAGTCATATTTCGTACCAAGTATAACATCCAGTAGCGTGTTATAACTAGTTGGGACCTTGGGCAAAGTAGAATTTCGAGGCCGCTAATCCCACCTAAATAACTTTATGAGAAGAACGTAGAATTTGGATCTTGGATTTTGGTTTGTGTTCGGGGCCCCCTTTTGCTTGGGGCCCCGGGCATTTGCCAAGTTGCCCACAGGGTAACGCGTCACTGATAACATCAATCTTTTATTATGGTTATATCCACGCAACCTACATCTGCGTTCTCTTTTTGTTTCTGTAATTATATTACACTAGTCGATGCAGAAGTCTGGTAATACGATGATGGTGTGACGTAGAGTAAACAATAAACATAATACAGCAGAAGCATTACGCATGCTTCATGATGTGTATGACACATGATGTGTTCTGTTTATGCGAAATGGAAACTGTGCTCGGCGAACTAATCTGCACTCGAGTCGTTGCTTTCGCATAAAATAAATCGACGCATGCAGGATGATATCATAACTATTGAATTATGTACGCGGGTAATATGGAACATCGTAAAATCTCAATAAAGAAGTAACAAATTCTACAGGGGATCGCGTACATTCGTTTTCTAGAAGCAATAAATACTCGTATGAACAATTCAGCATCGATAGAACATCCGTCGTTGAAAGAGAAACGTTTTAGTCCAGTCAACAAAAAGTTGTAGAGGGAAATGGACAATTTTTAACTTTGGGTCTTTGTTTCGACTAGTTAGGAGGTAAACATACTAAAAGCCCCCACTCCCAGGAGATGAGCCGGGTGCAGGGGGGCACGTAGAACGTCCCCTTTTTCGGTTTTCCGCTTATATCTCGGAAACTAGGTGTCCTAGCGATAAGACAATTCTATACAAAATTAAAGCTGACAAAATGTGCCATAAGATTGTTTCGATTCAGTTTTTTGCTATCTCTCATACTTTCCGAGATATCTGCGCTCAAAGTTTACTAATTGTGACAAAGAAATTTTTGCCTCACGTTTTTTGACTTATTTGACTAGCTAACTCTTCAGCACAATTAGTGAACTTTGAGCGCGGATATCTCGGAAACTATGCGAGATAGCGAAAAATTGAATCGCATCAATCTTATGGCACATTTTGGTGGCTTTAATTTTGTATGGAATGGTCTTATCGCTAGGACGCATAGTTTCCGAGATATCCGCGCTCAAAGTTCACTAACTCTTCAGCACAATTAGTGAACTTGAGCTTGGATATCTTGGAAACTATACGAGATACCGAAAAACTGAATCGCATCAATCTTATGGCACATTTTGTCAGCTTTAATTTTGTATAGAATTGTCGTATCGCTAGGACACCTAGTTTCCAAGATATAAGCAGAAAACCGAAAAAAGGGACCTTCTACGTGCCCACCTGCAACCCGCTAACCTCCTAGAAGTGGGGACTGGGGACTTACAGTATGTTTACCTCCTAAGCAGTCCAAACAAAGTCCCAAAGTTAAAAATTGTGTTCCTTCCATTTCCCTCTACACCCCCCTTATGAGCATTCATTGACTGGACTATTTTTTTCCTTATGGAATGCAATGTCTTCTGACACGTGAAAGGTAGAAAGTATTATTTTTGTACGATATATCATTACATATACAGGGTGGTTCACGCAAGTTGCACACCTGTATAACTTCCAAAGTATGCGTTGCACGAAAAAGTTTTGTATACAGAAGTTCCATGGTTTGAAGGGGTGCATTATGTAGTGTATTTATTTTTTTCACAGATGGAATCGGTTCGGAAATTTGAAGGTCGACTTTGTTTTTTTAAAGGGAATACTATATTATTTATACCAAAATATGGAAGAATAAAAATTTTTAGGAAATAAAGTGAAATTACGAAGTTGAAATTTATGAAATTGAAATCCTAGAGATGAAATGGAAATTGAAAACGAAGTTGAAATCGAACAGCTGGAATTGAAGTTGAAATGGAAATTTGAAGAGTTAAAATTGAAATCGAAAAAGTTGAAATCGAAGAAGTTGATATTGAAATTGAAATTGAGGTCGAAATTGAAAAATTGAAGTTGAAATCGAAGAGTTGAAATGGAATAAGAATAATTAAAGGATAATTTTGTAATTGTTGCAAATTTCCTTACCACGCGTTACCCTTTTTTATAAGTTTTAAGTTAGGTATATTGATATATGTATATGACAGCCCGACTCTCGCAGTGTTGCCATCTTTACCTTCAGCACGGCTAGTACTGGAGTAGGCTGTGGTGGAGTTAAAACTTAAAAGAACATGTTCGAAATAATATTGTTTGTTGCGCGTGTAGTACGCAGTGAACGCGTTAGCGATCGATCGCCTCTCGATTCTGTTTCAGCTTGAATAAAAAAAATGATAGTTAGAGGGAGCAGGAGCAGAGGAATGGTAGAACAAGACACAAGACAGTATCCGAGAAGAATATCGGTGACGAATATCGTTCGCAGCATTCGTGCGGGTTCCAGAGCATGGGGCAGGGACACCGTAGAAAGTATACATGTATAGTTAGACAGGAGGCGTCCAGGAAGGAAGTGTCGTGGCCGCTCTTCCGGGCAGCTGCTCCGTATATCGGCATATAGGTACTATGGTAAAGTAATCCACTATAGGACACCGTACAAGTGCCATTACTACCGGGGGGCATCAAGGGCTTCATTTAATACCTCGTAGTTCATAATTAGGATCTGGATATTAAATATTACGTTTAGAGTTTTTTTTCTCTCTTTCTCCATCTTCTTTTTTACCGTAGCGTCGCGCCGCGTCGTCGGCTTCTCCAGTCCTCCTTTAAAATTGTTGTGTCTAATACATCTCGGCATGCATGAAATATCGACGTCACCACACCTGCCCGACCCCGAGCATATTTTTAATCTTTCATACATCAGAATGCTTATCAACAGTCATCGATAACACGTGAAATTCGAATCTGTTGTGTACACTCCGGGACGAAAAGATATCACAATTTGAAATGAATGTAATTTCTTTTATTAAATATTAGAAACTCTAGTTTTTTTATACACATATTTATAGTCCGTCTTTCTTAACACATTACCGACCGGTGATTATTACACTTTTAAATGGAACCTTCAATAGCAACAGCAATTTTCATTACGAACTAACAAGTCACCCTCAATAACGTCATCAGATACTTTCATTGAAGATTGCAATGTAAAAGAACATTTCTACGCTTTCTTTTGGTACAGCACAATTATTAAAAATCCTATTAATAGGCTTCCGGTAGGTAAAGTGTTAACATATATGAATGAAATGAAACGAAGCTTCATTAACTAATCTATTTTTATTGAATGAAGTAGAATTATTAACGAAATATAGAGGTACAAAATGATAGCCCACTTAACGAAAAACTTGAAATATAACAGAATTAATCGATAAAAATCAATGCTCAATATTTTGTAGGACCTCCTTTGCAGCTAACGACTTTAATCATTCGGTTCGGTAAATATGTATACATTTTTTTAAATACTGTTTTGGCTAATATTCTCTCATTCGTCCAAAATGCTCTACTTTATACCGTTAATATTTTGGAATTGTCTGCCATTTTGGTACACAGCTCTGGCAAGATGTCCCCACAATTTTCATTAATGTTGAGGTTGGAGATCTTGCTGGCCACTCCAAAACTCGAATTATTTTTTAAGAGAAGTATTTCTTGACCGCTTTCGCCGTGTGGACTGCGACATTATCTTGTTGTAAAATGTGTTTGTTTGAAGCAATGCTCATAGCATAAGTGTTTAGTCGTTCATTTATCATTTCAATATACCGTTCACTATTCATTCGTTCTTTTATAAATTTGATTTCTGTTTTACCCCAATATCCAATATCGGCACAAATTATTACACAGTCGCTTCTCATTTGACGACGACGTAAATATTGCTGTTCTTCATTCAAATTATGACAGTAATAGCCTACGTCGCACAGTGGTCTAGAAGTCAGTTCTAGTGCGAATTAATTATTGTGCGAGGAAAAAATTGACATTTCGTGTAAAAATTACTTTTAAATATTTGAATAATGTAAATAAAACATAATTTACAATACTGACTACTTGCTTATTAATATAATAATTATTAATCTAATACTACATTCATTAAAATTTTTTAATGGCCTTCCAACTCTTGCGGGTTCCAGTTCGTGAATGTCAATCTCATTAAAGGGGAATACTATGGTCGATTCTAACCAAGTCTTATTTTTTGACAGAAATCTACCTTTATAATTATTGCGTATTTTTCAACGTTTCCTAATATTTTTGATAAAGTTCTCTGAAATTCCTTCAATATTGTATCCGCTCACATTCCTCCCGGTAAAACGGTACGTCTCTAAGACGTCTGTTCAACATCTAGAAGACGTTCACTAGACGGTCGTACGACATTCGGGAGCTCTTCAAGACGTCCCTAAGGAGTATTAAAGGTCCATAAATGTTAATTAAATTAAAAGAAGGGAAGAGTAAAAATAGATTTCGACAAAAACGAGTTTCAAGTTAAACCTAGCTTTATCAGAAGAACGCATGTGGAATTGAGAGAAAGAGTGTAATAAAAATAACAATTGCAATTAAATCACTATAAAAATAATAAAAATTGAAGTTGGAATTGACGAGTTGAAGTTGAAATCGAAGAGTTGAAATGGAGATTGAAGTCGAAGATGCAATTGAAAAATTGAAGTTGAAATCGTAGAGTTGAAATTGAAGTTGAAATGGAAATTGAAATTTGAAAAATTGAAGTCGAAATTGAAAGATTGAAGTTGAAATTTGAAAAATAGTCTCTATTAATCCACTAACGCAATCCTTTCGTTTCAAATTCTTCAATTTCAACCATTCTTTGAACAACTTTAAGCGGGTGATCGTAGGTACGTTTACTAAAACATTTAAATAAAATGATAATGATATTTCGGGGGATCGCGTTTGCTCTTTGCCGTTTATGGAGCTGAAGTAAGCTTTCAAATTAAATACTTCGCAACGCGTGCAAATTTTGTAAAACTTACGACATTCTAATAATTTTTCTTAAAAAGTATCAGTTCATAAAATATATGATAAAGTGGGTGAAGGAAACGTAAACCTACCATTTCCAGTTACAGCCATACTGATAATATCATATGTAACAAGATACTAACACAATTGCACGCTTCAAGAAAGAACTCGATAATTTGAGGTTATAATTTGTAGCAATTGACTAACGCAGAAAAACAAAATGTGGTTACTGGAATGTTCACAGTCTTGCCAACAATAATACGGTGATGTGATTTACTAATTTTGCTTTTGTTATTGTAGTATACATATCAAACTATCATACGAGTATAAATTTTAACAGATTTACGTTAGTTGGCATTTTTTATTTATTCACGCTAGAACTGACTTTTAGAGCACAGTGCGTCGTCTGGATCTTCCAAATTAAATCTTTTTTGTCAGTAAATATGACTCTTCGCCACTTTGTCCTCATATTTATATGGTTTTCGGCAAAGTTTAAGCGGGAGGCTTTATGCTCCTTCGTTAACCAAGGTTTCTTCTGCAATTCTCTTCGCTCTAAGTGCTTGCATTTTTGTAAAACACAACGTACATTCTTTCCGTTAGTGTTTATGCCAACACTTTCAGCGATTCGTCTCGCAGTCATCCTCGAATTTGATGCCGTTCTCAATGTTGCACCTTTTTCACGGGCAATTAAGCTTTGTGGACGCCCAAAACTCTTCTTTTTCAAGTAATCTTCAGGATTTTTTAACAAGCTCATAATAACTTTTCGGCATCTATACAATTTTTGACATTTCTGTAATTCAATCTTGTTTTTCCTTCAACTTCAATATCGTATGTACTTCACATAGTACACTTAGTTTTGTTGCACGACCCATTCTTAACACTTCAGTATGTTGTTTTATTAAGTAAGCACGAAAGAAGCTAGTACCCACTTTATCAATTACGTTTTGCAATAAATGTTTGCTCATCAGTAACTTCTGCACAACTGACAAATATAAAACTGCTATTTGTGATATCATTTCGTCCCGCTTGTGAGCCCCAATATTTTACGTTTCCATTTCGAAAACTCTATTGAAATAAATATGGTGGGTGATATAGTACATTGTACGTACAGGCATGTCAGAATATGTTGACATATTAAAATATTCATTTTCTTCGGTTTAATGTATCAAATGAGGAAAATTAGATGGTGTGCTATCTTTTTGTCCCGGAATGTAGATTCTAGGACAGTGATTTCTTTTGAAATTTGTGTATTTTCGATTAAGAAATGTAGTTACATGATAAGATTTTAGGAACAGTTTATTTTATTTTAAAAATTCATCTTTTTTGCAATATTTATCGATATTTATGTAACGTCGTGTAAGTAATCTATGAACCAAAATAGGGAATACGTGTTTCCACCCTCAACTTTTAGGGCTAGTTTCACCACCTTAGAAAATACATGTCAAATATATTTTGACGTATTTTTAAAAAAATATTGTCAAGTTTACTACTTTTTCTCATCTACAATTACATTTAGTTGATACTAATCATAAATCTATGAGTATCTGCTCGGAAATGTTCACCTTTTGGGTGTGTTTACATTTTTTGCTGCACGAAGCGAAGTATAATTGCGAAATTTCTATAAAGCCACTTAGTTTGTGCTTATTGTTAGACTCTGAGTGAATAAGCCCAGCTAGGTACAATAAAAGAAGTTTAACTGCAATTGAAAAGTAAGGATTTGCGTAATATGTTATATATTTGAATTTCTCATTAGTCAAATGCCACGAGGACAATTGTTGGCCAGTGAGAAAAGGCATCCATTGATGCTTATAAGGATATGGGATGTTCTAATCGCAGAATTGCAAAAAAAACTATAGGGCAATTGTTGCTCGCTCGCTTCGCTCGCTCGCGAGTAGGGTTGTTTTTGCTCGTTCGCTTCGCGAGCTCGCGGGTGGGACTGCTCTTGCGAGAGGGTTAGTGATACGCATGGCTAGTAGGGCCTACTGCTATTAATGTTTTTTATATGGTGTGTGACTCTCCAAGAGTCACACAAAGAACTTCCCGATTCGTTACTCCTTCGCCAACATCGCTAACATCGTTTTTTTTTTGTACTTTCATCGATATTCTCCCAAAATGTATTCTTGGGAATAGAGATGATAAATTCACTCTTGCATTGGAATAACTTTCGATTATTCCAAGCGGTAACATTAGCATCAGTTAAAAAAAAAAAATTTTTTAAATCTAAAAAAAAAAATTAAGAAAAAAAATTTTTATGTAATTGCGTTGGGTTCTTTGGTGGAAAATTTCCGTCCTCCCTTATAAATTGCATTGTAGAATCAACTCGTTTCGAAAAAAAGTAAAAATCTAAAAAACTACTTGACCAATAGGGACCAAGATCTAATCAGCTCTAAGTTACGACGGGGCACATCGATTGCATCATTCATCATCCTGATCGCGTTGTTACTTTTTCTGAAAACGTTAACGAAAAATTTGATTACATAGAAACGGCCATACGCGCACACACACACACACACACACATACCGACATTTTGATAAAAATAGTCTAAAATGACTCCAATGACCATGAAACGTGAAGATCTGCTAAAAAATCGATTTTCGATTTTCGGGGTAATTACAATAACTTCCCTATAAAATCGGGAAGTTAATTAATCGATCACGTAGCGTTGTAAATAATTATGTCAATTTGGGAAAAGATTATGGCGAAACCCACCCCAAAGAAGGAAATCAGAAGCTGAGCGAGAGACAGCATTCATTGTTAATGAGATCTGCATCAAAAGAATTTAGAAGTGCAGCACAACTTCGCGTTGAATTAGATTAGTCAGTAACTACGAGACGCGTCCTGGTCCAAAGAATGGGATATTGTACGTACAGGCATGTCGGAATATGTTGACATATTAAAATATTCATTATCTTCGGTTTAATGTACCAAATGAGGAAAAGTAGATGATGTGCTATCTTTTTGTTCCGGAGTGTACTTGCAACGACGTATTATTTATTTATTTCGACGATAACATTACTGAACGATTGTTTCGAATAAGTTGTAGCAAACGCTGGAACCATATGGAATTCTGTTAAAACTTATACGGGTGGCTCAAATAAACCGACGTGAATTATTTTCTCTGAAACTGTAAGCAGCGCTGATTTAATTTTTAAACTAGAGGGCTATTGTTGCTCGCTCGCTTCGCTCGCTCGCGAGTAGGGTTGTTGTTGCTCGCTCGCTTCGCGAGCTCGCGGGCAGGACTGCTCTTGCGAGAATGTTAGTGGTACGCATGGCTAGTATAGGTCCCACAGCTATTAATGTCTCATTTTGTGTGTGACTCTCCACGAGCCACACAAAGAACTTCCCGATTCGTTAGTTGCTGTATATTATTATTATTATTTATTAAGTGTACGTTTTAAGAAGATTATACGTTTTCAGGGAAATTCAATAGTTTTCTACTTATCAAAATGTTTGCTATATGGCGTCGCATTAAACGAACATCGCAGGCTCGTTGCTCGCTTGGTTCCTTGTTATAGTATACTAATGTTGCAAAATAAATTGTCTTAATTAGTTTTTCGCAAACGATACAACTCCTCATTATCCGGGGTTGCAGTATTGATCTTAGTTTTCTTCGATACTGTTAATTTAAATTGTCCCGAAATATATAAACCGCGCTCAATTTTGAAACTCTGCTCAGTGCTACATACAACATTTGTAAAGTTCGCCTTTCTGATTTTTTAAAATCCAAACATACTTTCTCGTATGTTTTTTATCCCTGACTTTTATGAATCGTAATCGCTTCAGCAGGAACCACTGGAAATTGACTACGTGTGATTTGATATTTTTCCTCCCTCGACATATTTACTTGATTCGATATTTTTTTATTATTGGTGTTAAATTTTGATTTATATTTGCATTTTTCATATAATCACGATAACGAGTTCTTACTTTCACTCCTGCTATGGCCAATTGAAAATCTAACCACACTATAGACGGAATTTTAGTATTTTCTTGAAAAGTAATAAATTTTAATATTCCGCATGCTCCATTAACCAATTCGTCTTCAACGTCAGTGTTATTAATTATCATATATTTTATATTAATTTTCAATTTAATCTCAGTTAACAATTCGTTTTGAACTGATTGTTTATTTAAAGATTATAATATAAATGTTTTTGTACTTTCATCGATATTCCTTGAAAATGTATTCTCGGCGATGATTAACTCACTCTTGCATTGGAATAATTCTCGATTATTGTAAGCGGTTACATTAGCATTAGTTGCATAATTGGAAAAAACATGTTTTTTAATTAAAAAAAACAAGAAAAAAATTTTTTCTTAATTTTATAAAAATTTTTTTTTTAATTTTATAAAAAAAATTTTTTTTTAATATATATATATATATATATATATATATATATAGTTACGTTTACTTCTTCGGTGGATACGCCTTTCGTATAAATTGCAATGTTTAATCAACTCCTTTCGAAAAAAACTAAAAAACTACTTGACCAAAATGGACCAATATCTAATCAGCTCTAAGTTACAGCGGGGCACATCGATTGCATCATTCATCATTCTGATCGCGTTGTTACTTTTTCAGAAAACGTTAACGAAAAATTTGATACCATAGAAACAGACATACGCACACACATACAAACATTTTGATAAAAATAGTCTAAAATGACTCCAATGACCATGAAACGTGAAGATCTGCTAAAAAATCGATTTTCGATTTTCGGGGTCATTACAATAACTTCCCTATAAAATCGGGAAGTTAAAAATAAAAAGGTTAACTACAATTTGGTGTGCTACGGATTTTCTCAATGTGGTCGCTAGGGGGACAGAAGGGAATGATGTTCATTTGTAAAATGATACATATTATTATTTACAATGGATTAGTAACGTATTTGTACATACATTCAATTTATTGTTAAGAATATTATTCTTACGATATGACCCCATGAAATGACTATGTTTGCAGATAGATTCTTGTTAGATACTGTTCGCTTCAATGAAGTATGCGCTTAGTGTATGGCAATTTTCGGCAGTTCGATAACTTAATAGTTTGGGTAACATCTGTGTCTATGTATAACACCACAATTGATATTTTCTAACATATCATTATTAATGGATATTGCATTGAAATGTTTGCTTTTTTTCTGCTACGAAATAGTACTTGTAATTATATCAGTCAATTTAGTATGGCAATAGAGTATGGCTGTGCTGTGTCTGGGTCTGCTGATGATTATTATCTATAGCGTGTTGTACTACTTAATTGGAAGAATATGACGATAGCGATGGCTATTTGAAACAAATTTTAATTATCTGGAACTGCTTATAATTAAGTATTTTTGCCACCGATTATCATTTTTACTACCATATATTTGTACCAAAATAAATACGTACAGAGTATTCCATGCATATTTCAATGATATATTGTGAATACTCAATCTTGCATCAAAACATTATCGTTCCATTATCTAAACATCATCTCGTCTGTCCAACATCGAAATTGTGGTTTCAATGTATAATATTTAAAAAATGCTGGTATACGAGCATGGGGTGGAGGGCAGAGAAACGCAACGAGCTATGCTTCTGTTTGTATGCATCGGTGACAAATAAACTTAAAATGGAATTTTTCTTTCATCAAACAACTTGAATGAATACACTCCAAAATGAAGGAAATAGGTATTGTAACGTTAAACCTACGAAGCACTAAATGCGACTATGTTACATTACCTTATATGTATAAATAATTAGACTGTATTTATTGAGATTTTTAGCGATTTTTATCACATAAAATACAGGGTGAGTCCGAAGAAACAGAACACCTAAATATCTCCATTACTTTTCGTTGTACAACAAAATTTCTTAGAACAAAGTTACACTGTTTGAAGGGACACATGTAACGGTGTAAGGGAAAAAATTTTTAAGGTAACTTTCTTACAAGATTTCAAGGTTATTTATATTTTTTTAAATGGAATGAGGTATTTTTTAATACATCAGTCGATGCAGCTGGAAATTCGTCATAAAAAAGTACTAACCCATGTATGTCAAAAAGTTAGTAGTTCAGGAGATATTTCAATATAAATAACTCTAAAATACCATTACTGTCGTACTAAGACGTTAGCTTTTACTTGCTAGTGTAAATTGAAGAGTTAAAATTGAAAATGAAAAATTGACGCTGAAAATGAAATTGAAGATTTGAAATTAACGAATTGAAATTGAAGAGTTGAAGGGATGATATTGAAATTGACGTTGAAATTGAAAAATTGAAATTGAAAAATTGAAATTGAAAAATTGAAATTGAAGAGATGAAATTGAAAAATTGAAGTGGAATGGTTGATATTGCAATTGAAGTTGAAATGGAAAAATTGATGTTAAGATTGATATTGAAGAGTTGAAATTAACGAAGTGAAATTGAAAAATTGAAGTTGACATGGAAGAGTTGAAATTGAAGTTGAAATGGGAGAGTTAAAATTGAAGTTGAAATTAAAGTTGAAATGGAAAAATTGAAGTTGGAAATGAAGTTGAAGAGTTGATATTGAAGTTGAAGTTGAAATGGAAAATTTGATGTTGAAATTGAAATTGAAGAGTTGAAATTAACGAATTGAAATTGAAAAAGTAACGTTGAAATTAACGAAATGAAATTGAAAAATTGATGTTGGAAGAGTAGAAATTGAAGTTAAAATAGAAGAGTTGAAATTGAAGTTGAAATAGGAGAGTTAAAATTGAAGTTGAAATGGGAGAGTTAAAATTGAAGTTGAAATGGAAAAATTGATGTTAACATTGATATTGAAGAGTTGAAATTAACGAAGTGAAATTGAAAAATTGAAGTTGAAACGGAAGAGTGGAAATTGAAATGGAAGAGCAGAAATTTAAGTTGAAATGGAAGAGTTGAAATTGAAGTTGAAATGGGAGAGTTAAAATTCAAGTTGAAATGGAAAAATTGATGTCAACATTGATATTGAAGAGTTGAAATTAACGAATTGAAATTGAAAAATTGGAGTTGAAATTGAAAAATTGACGTTGAAATTGAAGTTGCAGGGTTGATATGAAAATTGAAGTTGAAATTGAAAAATTAACGGAAGATATTTAAGTGTTGTTTCTTCGGACTCATCCTGTATAATATGTTCAAGGAAATAAACTTATCGAATAAATTTCCCATTAATGCGTCTTTAACACGGTTTCCACTTACTTAGCAACTACATATAAACATCGAGCAAAGACGAGAAAATTGATTTCATGAAATAGAGACTGGGAAGTGTGTGCTATCTATCAGCACAGAAATGAATTTTTAAATATCCAGATATATATAAATTCCGTTGCCCAAAATAAAAAATATTAAATTTTCCAAAATCATACATTGTTTCGACAGGTCCCGCAGTTCTGACATTAGTAAATGGTGTTAGAAAAGAAACGGTTTGTAAAAATTCATCGGTGAATGAGAATAAATATTATTTCGATGAAAAGAAATGAAACTCACGACTTGAAAGACAGTGGAAACCGTAAAGAAATCGTTACAGTTATTACGTGCTAGACGAAGGGAAGAAGATTGATTGATTGCCAGTCTCGTACCCTACTCCAACGTAATAATAATTTGCCATTAAAAGTTCATTTCAGCTGGAATTTTAATTGCAATTAGGTCGGCGTGCCTGCCACTTATCTCGTTACAAATTAAGTCGAAGATCACATTGAAAGTAGCGTACCGGATGTGAGGTTCCATCGACTTTTCCACGGACGAGCGGACGAACGGAAGAATGGACGAACGAAAGGTTAGTAATATTCTTCTGGGAACACTTTAAGATTTGATGAGAAGACTGCCGCCGCGCCGTCCCGGTAACTTTCAATTTTGGAAGAAGGAATGAGAGAATATGAAAAGAACGACGAAGGCAGGTGGCGCAGTAATTTTTAATACTTGCATCGGTATAACTTGATACTAATAACCGGTTATTTCCCAACATCCTCGACACTTTTGCTCTTTGTCACGTAATTACGAAATATTAGCTTCCCGACATTCTTCGCAGTTCTGTTCTCATGATCGAAATGTTTGCTCTATGCGGGAAACGCAGCTGCTTCAAATGTAATCAACTCGTCTCGTTTTAGTATCCTTTCATGACATCAACGAGAAAAACGGGCATATGGTGATTTGCACCATTTTAGTTTGTCCTCGATTAACAATCGATCGTTGGTACTACGTGCGCACACGCAATTTTCTCGCCTTGTAATTGATGTCGCTAATTGTAAATGTTGCGTAGGGTTAGTACAGCTAAAGCCTAAAGTTTTTCCGACAGATATACTGGGTGGGACATTTAATTGGGAACGGCTAAATATATTTGTTGTTTAAGATTTTATGACAAAAGTGCCACATATGAAAAAAGCTACCACGTTTTTTCGTAATATCTTATAATTATTCTGTACTTATGATAAATTTTAGTATGATTTCATCATAGGCATATTAAAAACACGTATACAGGGTGTCCTAAAATTCGTGAACTTGCCGAAAGGGTGATTCCCTGAGACCATTCCAAGCGACATTTTCCTTTGCAAAAATGTTATCCGCGGCTTTGTTTAGGAGTATTAACGAAAAACACGGACCAATCAGAGCGCGACCTAGACGCGAGTTGCCACAGTCGGCCAATAGACAGTTGGCGCACCCTCTCACAAGAGGGGAAGAGCAAACATTTATTGCAAAACGTAATTGATAAAGTGGGTACTAGCTTCTTTCGTGCTTACTTAATAAAACAACATATTGACGTGTTAAGAATGGATCGTGCAACAAAACTAAGTGTACTATATGAAGTACATACGATATTGAAGTTGAAGGAAAAACAAGATTGAATTACAGAAATGTCAAAAATTGTATAGATGCCGAAAAGTTATTATGAGCTTGTTAAAAAATCCTGAAAATTACTTGAAAAAGAAGAGTTCTGGCGTCCACAAAGCTTAATTGCCCGTGAAAAAGGTGCAACATTGAGAACGGCATCAAATTCGAGGATGACTGCGAGACAAATCGCTGAAAGTGTTGGCGTAAACACTAACGGAAAGAATGTACGTTGTGTTTTACAAAAATAAAAGCACTTAGCGCGAAGAGAATTGCAGAAGAAACCTTGGTTGCAGAAGCAGCACAAAACGTTCCGCTTATAATTTGCCGAAAAGCATATAAATATGAGGACGAAGTGGCAAAGCATCATATTTACTGACGAAAAAAGATTTAATTTCGATGATCCAGACGACGTAGGCTATTACTATAATAATTTGAACGAAGAACAGCAATTCTTAAGTCGTCGTGAAATGAGAAGCGACTGTGTAATAATTTGTGCCGATATTGGATATTGGGGTAAAACAGAAATCAAATTTATAAAAGAACGAATGAATAGTGAACGGTATATTGAAATGATACATATACAGCTCAACACTTATGCTATAAGAATTGCTGCAAACAAACACATTTTACAACGAGATAATGTCGCAGTCCACACGGCGAAAGCGGTCAAGAAATACTTCTCTTAAAAAATTATTCGAGTTTTGGAGTGGCCAGCAAGATCTCCAACCTCAACATTAATGAAAATTGTGGGGACATCTTGCCAGAGCTGTGTACCAAAATGGCAGACAATTCCAAAATATTAACGGTATAAAGTAGAGCATTTTGGACGAATGAGAGAATATTTGCCAAAACAGTATTTAAAAAAATGTATAAATATTTACCGAACCGAATGATTAAAGTCGTTAGCTGTAAAGGAGGCCCTACAAAATATAGAGCATTGATTTTTATGGATTAATTCTGTTATATTTCAAGTTTTTCGTTACGTGTGTTATCATTTTGTACCTTTGTATTTCGTTAATAATTCTACTTCGTTCAATAAAAATAGATAAGTTAATGAATCTTCGTTTCGTTTCATTCATATATGTTAAGAAAGACACACTAGAAACATGTGTATAAAAAAACTTGAATTTCTAATGTTTAATTAACAGAGATTACATTGATTTTAAAGTGTGCTATCTTTTTGTCCCGTAGTGTAGATTCCTAGACCGTCTAGTTCCCGAGATATTAGCAAAAAATAGGGTTTCCGCTCGCAACTTTGAGGACTACTTTCACCCCCTGAATATCAGCAGCTCAAATGAAAAATACGTGTCAAATATTTTTTGGCGCACTATATCCTGTATAAATTTCATTTAAATCGGCGTGTTACACTTGGCTAATCTTCTTTGTTAGTTGAATCATCTTGTATAATTGAATGAACATCGGTGGTAAAGCGATATGAATCGGTGCAAATTAAAATAGGGAATGGTTTATAGATGTAATATTTCATTAATATCCTAACAGACGTGTAGGCGTACAAACGTTTTAATAGGAATTTGTAAAAACTTCTAGTGCAGATCTCTCTCACACAGAGTTGTGCTAATTCAATTACATTGTAATTCAATTACACAATTGGTATTTCAATTATATATTAATTCTCCTACGTCCTAACTGAATTACGCAATTCAAACCTTTCAATTAATTCAATTACTAAGTACTCTAATGAGATGTCTAATTGAAATACAACATAATTAAAACACAGCTCTGCAAATTATGAATATTCCTTTTTGTCGATCGTAGAAATTAGTTTATGTTGTCGGCGCACAGGTTCGATTCAAAATCAAGACAAAGCATTTTGCAATTTAAAAGATTTTTCTCAACGTTTCGATCCAAGTATGGATCATCTACAAGACAATTATTAATTATAGCCCAAATTATAGCCCAGAACTTTGAAGAAGTGCGATATATTTGTATGTTTTTCTCTCATATACTTGTTTGCTGTCTATGCGGCGTAGTTTCTATTCCTCGTCCTCCTTCATAATACGTAACGCCATTTTATAATTGTACTCCAATTGTAATTACGAATTACATTGTAATTTAATTACAAAGTATTTTATAATTGTACTCCAATCGCAATTACGAATCACATTGTAATTTAACTGAATGGAGGTCTGAATTATTAATTACAATATGACTGAATTACAATGTAATTGAATTACTTTGTAACTATAGTCCAGACAATAAATGCTCGTAAGAGGGGTGTAGAGTGAAATGGAAGGAACACAATTTTTAACTTTGGGACTTTGTTTGGACTAGTTACGAAGTAAACATACTAAAAGTCCCTGCTCCTAGAATGTGAGTGGTGTACAGGGGGGCACGTAGAAGGTTCCCTTTTTCGGTTTTCCGTTTATATCTCTATAATTCCTGGAGTAATTCAATTGTAATTCTTGGCAACTCTGCTCCCACAGAATGTATATCGAAGCAATGCTGGTACTGGAAGGAGATGTAGATCCGTTGTAGTTTTCGAAATTGAAAAGACGTTCTCGAAACGTCTCGGTTGGCAGCATCGAAATCGTGCCCGTATACTTACGTACTTATTCGGTGGGCAATGTAGCCGCCACTTGCGAATCTCCAGAAAACTCGTGTCGCTTCGAAAATGTCTTAGACACACTTACCCGTATGCGGTCAATGCACGCGCATATTTTGAGTTGCGATGCAAGCAAGCATTCTACTATCGTGGCCAACGCTCAGGACGATTGAATGCACTTTATGAAAAGAACAGCCGGTGTGATGCGACGCCGAGGATCGTGGTTCGAGAATCCCCGCTGCGAACATCGTTCTGCGGGCTATATTCGAAACTGCTCAAACAGATCTATAGCATTTATAGTGGAACGACACGTTCGTTAGGGTGTTCCCAAACGTTTCACTAATTCTGCTCACCTTGACGTACCCCGGATTTTATAAAAAAAGTACATGCTACACGTCACACGACACATACTGGTTAGGGTGGAACTTATTTTTCAACCTCCGAATTTTTTCGGGATACCCCTTAGGATTGTGACGCTGGCTAAAGAAATAATCTATCCAAAATCTTAGATCGAAAAGAAAACGTGCTGCATCGAGCTTGAAGATCTAGGTGCACGGTAGTGCACCAGCCAAGTTCTTGCACTACCTCCTTTTACACGAAACAACATAGGCGTTTTTTAGGGGCTTATAACTCGGCACTGGAGGCAGATGCAGAGATGTAATTTCGTACACTTGTTAAATGCTATCATGTCTCAATATTGACAAAACATTAATCTTCCAACATTAGTAGGTTCCGAGATATAGGACCTCAAATATCGCTAAATTTGTCACTGACTGACTGACTGACTGACTGACTGACTGACTGACTGACTGACTGATTGACTGATTGACTGACTGATTGACTGACTGACAGATCATCAAAACCTTTTGGGTACTTCCCATTGACCTACAAGCTTGAAATTTGGCACACGGGTCCACCATAACAAACCCTCAAAGGAATAATTGTCAAAGTTTGAAATTTTACACCTTAAAGCGGTGGCATTGAAAAAAAAAACATTACGAAATAGGTACGTAGGATAGAACATATAGAAAATGGCTGTATCAGGGGAACGGTGCATCCTACCGCAAAAATAATGAAATTTTCAAAAGGCTCAACCGAAAAGCATATGAGGTATGCCCAACCACATGACGTATGTAATCTTTCGATTTTTTAAACAAAAAAAAATAAGAAAATGGCTGTATCTCGGGAACGGTGCGTCCTATCGCAAAAATAACGAAATTTTCGAAAGACCTTACGCGAGGCATGTTGGGTATGCCCAACCACATGATGTATGTAGCCTTTTGACTTTTCAAAAAAAAAAATTAGGCTCAACCGAAAGCATATAGGGTAGGCCCAACCACAAAAATACCTTCCGCGTGGAAAATAACGCGCGACAGAAGTGAAAATTGTTATTTAGGTTTAGATACAGATAAATTATTAGTATATATGCATATTATTTGTGCACCGGTTCTTTCGTAATGAATGAGAAATTGTCATAAAAAAAATAAGGTCTTAAATGAAAAATCTTATCGTTGCAGAATTTTATTCTTTGCAATATACAGGGTGTCCCAAAATTCGTAAACTTCCCGAAAGGTGGTGGTTCCTGAGACCATTTCAAGCGACATTTTCCTTTGCAAAAATGTTATCCGCGGCTTCGTTTAGGAGTTATAAACGAAAAACACGGACCAATCAGAGCGCAACCTAGACGCGAGTTGCTACAGTCGGCCAATAGACAGTTGGCGCGCCGGGCCAACTGTGGCAACTCGTGTCTAGGTCGCGCTCTGATTGGTCCGTGTTTTTCGTTAATAACTCCTAAACAAAGCCGCGGATAATATTTTTGCAAAGGAAAATGGCGCTTGAAATGGTCTCAGGAACCACCCCCTTTCGGGAAGTTCACGAATTTTGGGACACCCTGTATACCAAAAAAGATACAAAATGTTTAGGATTTAATGAATCAGGGATAAGAGTAACAAGAACCATAAACTTGATAATTGATGAAATTTCAACAAAAAGTGATGAAATCCCAACAAAAACATTCTGTAAACAGGAGTCAAGTTCTTATGGTCGTAAAATGTTGTGAGATCAAAGTAAATACGGCCAAGTTCGTTAGCTTAGAAATATCTTTTGCAATACTGAAAAAAGCGTTTGTAAAAATTAGTTTAAAAGAACGCTATTTAATTTTTAATGAATTACATGGAGTGCTAAATTATTCAAACTTGGCCGCTACCTAACACCTTTTGTGGTCATTGGTTTAAAAAGTAACGGCCAAGTTTGAATAATTTAGCACTCCATGTAATTCATTAAAAATTAAATAGCGTTCTTTTAAACTAATTTTTACAAACGCTTTTTTCAGTATTGCAAGAGATATTTCTAAGCTAACGAACTTGGCCGTATTTACTTTGATCTCACAACATTTTACGACCATAAGAACTTGACTCCTGTTTACAGAATGTTTTTGTTGGGATTGTTTACTCTTGAAACAATATTCTTTTCTCCATTATACTACATCGTAAAGTGCGAACCCGGAAAATTGGTACCACTTTACGTGATCATAACTCCGTCAAAAATTGCCATATCGACATCGTTGAACAATGGTTTGAAAGTGTGAAACCTCTAGTTTCAAATCGTTGCTATGTTGGTTTTTTAAAAAGTTATAGCGAGATGAAGACAACATTGACGGTTAACAAACATTTTGTGCAACTTTGGAACATCACACGGAGAGCAACAAATTTTTTTTGCTAAATCGCGTTAATATCATTTGGAAGGGCTATCTTTCCTGTGTAAATTGTGTGGTTGCTGAATATTGTGCGACTTTTTTATTCGAGTTATTAATTAAATTAATTAATTGTAAAATAAAAATACAGAACATGTATTTATGGGAAAGATATTGAAATTAGATAATTTTTAATTGTTTTATTAATTATACGAGTTATATCGTAATCGGTTTTTGCGATAAAATGTTTTATAAACATAAGTTTCGACCTACGAGATAACTCGTTTTTGGCAGCGGACGTGTTAAATGCAATTTTAGGGAAGGTGGGGGGGGAGGCGGGGGTGCTGCCATGAAAATTAAAAGAAAAATTTTCGCCCCTATAGAGTTACTTGATATTTAATTTTAATTGTAGTGAAACAATTATCTGAAATAATCTGTATACTCTTACATATGTATACCTATGCCAGAGTGGATACCTATGTACGCAGTGGATTCGAAGCACTACTGAAAATCACTGAAAAGGAAAGTCTCTGTATGTGCAAAAGGAGAGCGCATCCACTTACAGGCATGCACGCATCTGTCCACCAGCATCCCTCGGTAAATACGCAATAGGACTCGCATAGACACGTACAACGGGAACTCTAAAAGTCCCATTATTGAAAATACATTCGCCACATGTCGAGCATATACGCTCATGAACGCTATCAACGATAAAATAAGAGGGTAATAAGCTTCAGAACAATTTACCGTCGTGATTCAAGATTAAACGACTATGAAAAAGCAAAAATAGAACCGCTGCGTGGGGATTATTCCAATTATTGGATGGAAAATTATTTGTTATTTGAAATGTAAAGTTATTTTTAAATAATTAATTTGAATTGAATTGAAATAATTCATTATTTGAAATGGTTATTTGATATTTTATTAAAAATCATTGGATTCCAATACCAATGTTATTATTCAATCGTTATTCGATTATGTATCATTTGAGCTATGCATTATTTCCATTCAGGGCTGAGCACATTTGATTGGAAATAAAATATCAAATAACCATTTCAAATAATGAATTACTTCAATTCAATTTAATTCATTTAAAAATAACTTTACATTTCAAATAACAAATAATTTTCCACCAATTGTTGAACTAAATGAATTACTTAACATAGTTGTATAGATATTTCGATGTAAATAACTCTAAAACACCATTACTGTCGTACTACTATTTAAATCGAAATATCTCGTGAACTACTAACTTTTCGACATACATAGGTTAGTACTTTTTTATAACGAATGTCCAGCTGCATCGATTGATGTTATTGATATACAGGGTGTCTCAAAATTCCTCCAGGACCCGAAAGGGGGTGATTCCTGAGATCATTTCAAGCGACATTTTCCTTTGAAAAAATGTCGTCCGCGGCTTCGTTAACGAGTTATTAACGAAAAACACGGACCAATCAGAGCGCGAGCTAGACGCGTGTTGCTCGGCGCGCCGGCAGCCGAGTGTCGGTGGCACGCCACGATTTCGCAACGAACAAAAGTTTCTCGATGATGCGAATCCTCGCCAATTTCGATAGGCTTTGGATATGTTGTCAATACCATGATTCTGAACAACATTTCCCTTTACAGTTTTTGTCGGTCGGCTTTCGTTTACGAGATAATTGTAAAAACTTGTAATTGTAAATCGATCGATGTACTATCTCTTCGCCAATCGCGATAAGCTTTGGATATGTTGTCAATACCGTGATTCTGAACAACATTTCCCTTTACGGTTTTTGTCGGTTGGCTTTAGTTTACGAGATAATTGTAAAAACTTGTAATTGTAAATCGATCGAATCCGATCGATGTACTGTCTCTTCGCCAATCGCGATAAGCTTTGGATATGTTGTCAAGACCATGATTCTGAACAACATTTCCCTTTACGGTTTCTGTCGGTCGGCTTTAGTTTACGCGATAATTGTAAAAACTTGTAATTGTAAATCGATCGATGTACATACTATCTCCTCGCCGATTACGATGAGCTTTATTTCAAAGGAAAATGATATTTAAAACATCGAATTTATAACATATTTCAAAATCATCGAAATCGGTGAGGACCCACATCATCGGCAACTTTACCCGAACGATAGAAGAAGCAGAAACTTATTGAATTAAAAACTCACTTATTCAGCCGTAAATCCATTTGACTACCACGTACAACCACCACACTTTCACACAATTACTGATCACACAGCACACTTTTATAACTCGTATCGATATCGAACGAAATTACTAACTCCGACGCGGAAAGAGTTCGATGCTCTTCGCGATTCCGCGCGAAACTGTGCTCTCCCAGCGTACAATGTATTTGATGAAGGCGTCGTTTAAAACAAATGAAATCGTTTCCAAGGAGATATTGATTTTTCGAGAATCATATGGTATTGATTTTTCGGGAATCATATGATTCTCGAAAACACCAATTCTTGACGAACGAACGATGCCATGGACGAGATATCTCGTGTATCCTTATTACTGATGTAACGTGCTATTATCCATACACAGCATCGTTTCTTTGACATCGCGGAAACGAGATATCTCGTCGATTGTAGTTCCTGTGCGGCTGTGAAAAGGAGTGATTAAAAATTTTATAAATTTTTAGAGTCGTCTAGTAGGAAACGTGTGAGTGCACACACCGCTAGACACGTATACGTACGCGAGGATTGCAAGGGTCCGGGATTAGTCTTCTGATTTCTCGATAATGCAAAGATGGGGTTTTTTAATATGCAAAATGGCTAGATGAAAGATCAATCTAGGGTGAGATCATTCTGAAAAGTCCTATTTTTACGTTCACGAGCAATGGTTTTGCAATATTCGGCTGCATGTTGCCCGTCAACATGTAGTAGGTTTAATTTTTTATAAAATTTTTAATCACTCCTTTTCACAGCCGCACAGGAACTACAATCGACGAGATATCTCGTTTCCGCGATGTCAAAGAAACGATGCTGTGTATGGATAATAGCACGTTACATCAGTAATAAGGATACACGAGATATCTCGTCCATGGCATCGTTCGTTCGTCAAGAATTGGTGTTTTCGAGAATCATATGATTCCCGAAAAATCAATACCATATGATTCTCGAAAAATCAATATCTCCTTGGAAACGATTTCATTTGTTTTAAACGACGCCTTCATCAAATACATTGTACGCTGGGAGAGCACAGTTTCGCGCGGAATCGCGAAGAGCATCGAACTCTTTCCGCGTCGGAGTTAGTAATTTCGTTCGATATCGATACGAGTTATAAAAGTGTGCTGTGTGATCAGTAATTGTGTGAAAGTGTGGTGGTTGTACGTGGTAGTCAAATGGATTTACGGCTGAATAAGTGAGTTTTTAATTCAATAAGTTTCTGCTTCTTCTATCGTTCGGGTAAAGTTGCCGATGATGTGGGTCCTCACCGATTTCGATGATTTTGAAATATGTTATAAATCCGATGTTTTAAATATCATTTTCCTTTGAAATAAAGCTCATCGTAATCGGCGAGGAGATAGTATGTACATCGATCGATTTACAATTACAAGTTTTTACAATTATCGCGTAAACTAAAGCCGACCGACAGAAACCGTAAAGGGAAATGTTGTTCAGAATCATGGTCTTGACAACATATCCAAAGCTTATCGCGATTGGCGAAGAGATAGTACATCGATCGGATTCGATCGATTTACAATTACAAGTTTTTACAATTATCTCGTAAACTAAAGCCAACCGACAAAAACCGTAAAGGGAAATGTTGTTCAGAATCACGGTATTGACAACATATCCAAAGCTTATCGCGATTGGCGAAGAGATAGTACATCGATCGATTTACAATTACAAGTTTTTACAATTATCTCGTAAACTAAAGCCGACCGACAAGGACTGTAAAGGGAAATGTTGTTCAGAATCATGGTATTGACAACATATCCAAAGCCTATCGAAATTGGCGAGGATTCGCATCATCGAGAAACTTTTGTTCGTTGCGAAATCGTGGCGTGCCACCGACACTCGGCTGCCGGCGCGCCGAGCAACACGCGTCTAGCTCGCGCTCTGATTGGTCCGTGTTTTTCGTTAATAACTCGTTAACGAAGCCGCGGACGACATTTTTTCAAAGGAAAATGTCGCTTGAAATGATCTCAGGAATCACCCCCTTTCGGGTCCTGGAGGAATTTTGAGACACCCTGTATAACATCATTTATACTGTTCCGAGAACTATTGTATACAATATACATATACATTCGAGGAACCATATCTTTGGGTGTCGATATATGACGTCATGATACAGAAATGAATACTGTTCTGAGAACTGTTGTTTTAAACATTCCAGGGACCATCTCTGCCGGTCCTGTTACATTAATCTCTGCAATATCTTAGGTTTGTAAACAAAGATAGAGCGGCGGCCCTTTGAGTCCGCATGCTGACATGACTCACGTTTTTGGTATAAAATGTACCGGCGAGCTCCGGACCATTGTCAGTCGAAGCCTAGCTTCTGAAGAGAGGGCAGCTACATAAATATCGTTTAAAAGATATCTGCCTGTTTCTTTATTACAAAATTACCTTGCTTCCCAAAAACCAACAGATGTATTAAAAAATACCTCGTTCCATTTAAAACATATCGATGACCTTGAAATCTTGTAAAAAATGTCCTTGAAAATTTTTTCCCTTACACCGTTACATGTGGGCCTTCAAACAGTGTAACTTTGTCCTAAGGAGTCTTTTTACACAATGAATTCGGACTCACCCTGTATAATTATATTAACTTTTTCTTTCATTATTTTTCATTACAATAGCTTGAAATAGAAAGTTTAATATTCAGAATAGTAAGATAATTGTAAAATTTTCAAATAATTTTTGAACAAATATACCAATATTATATTGAGAGGAAATATATGTATATTTTTAAACTACCATCAAATTTATAAAAATATTAATGATTTTGCACGAGTTTTTATTTTATATTTCTTTGATTGGATAGTAGTAATAATGCACAATTAATTGAATAATAATACGATACGATACAATATAAACATAATTTATAATATTTTATTATTATTTGATATTAAGTTTCTTAATTGAAAATTAAATATAATTGTTTAAATTATACATATTTATTCATATAGAATAATAAATAGAATTGTTTAGTTTGTATAAATAGAATTAGAAATAGAATAGAAATAAATAGAATTGTTTAAATTGTATAGTTCTTTCTCGAATTACATCTCGTCAGCATTGATGTACAGATAATAATAATCTTCTTTGAGAACATAGACAAAAATAATATAATATAATATTATCGACTTGTACATAATTTATGGATTTAAGATACCGATAAATGCTATCGAACGTTAAAAGCTTAGAATTTCACACGGTCTTTATACGCGTACACGAAGCTGGCGACCAATTGAACTTTCTCGCGCGATGCGACCAGAGCGTAGTCACGAGTTTTGATTATGGTTGTTTAATCTAAAAGTTACACGTAATCAGTCGATCTGTTTTTTCCACCGGCTTTGGTCAAATACAATTATCGGGACACCGAATGCGAGCGTTTGCCAAATCTTGAATTACAGAGGGTGGTCGCGTGCCGGTAGATAAGATAGGGCCTCTCTTATGTGTTCAGAACGAGAACAACGGCATAGATTCGGAGCAGTTTGCGTATCAACTATCGACAAACGAATCTATGTACATAGGTACTGCATATCTATCGCATTTTCTATGTCAATCAAATTCAAAGCAAATCGTAACTTATCTATGCAAACAATTCCATTTTTTTATCGGTTTAGTTCTCATAAAACCGCCGCGCCGCGCTGTTCCAAATGAAACAGGGTTAACGAACAAATCCTGTAGCGCTAATTTTTGCGAGTTGTACAGAGAATATCAAAATTATATCAATAGTCAAATGGAAAAATACATTGATTTCAGGTGTTTACTGTGTGTTGATAGCAATGGTGAGCAATGATAGCACCGAGTGAGATCTTGCATTAAATAATATTCTCCACACATGATGAATGCTTAATCAGTAAAATATTTTTTAGCGTTCAACAGTTCTTTCTTTTCATTCAAGTGCTAACATAACATCGACACGTCCTGTATTATAAGAATTATGCACGTTTATCATTGTTTAATGGCGGATACAATGATATATGTATTTGCAATAAGCATTTACAATAATGTAATAAGTTTCCGTAATAATTTCTAAAAGTGCAATTCAAAATTAAAATCCAGCACAATAATGTACTACTGATTTGTCTTAATCTAGGCAATCTGATTAGTCCTTCTAATTCATAATGTCTAACTTTCAATATCTATTTGCATTTTTCTTTATATTTTCTGCTTGCGTAGGAAAATGTTTCTGACGATTCTCAAATCAGTTAACCTTCATCCTTTTCAACCTCTTGAACTCAAATCTAGGATGTAAAGGAAGGTGTATAGATTAATTTCATGGCTTTTTTTATTCTCTTCGGTGGTTTTGATAGAATAAACAATAGAAAGTGATGTATTTTTGTTTTCAGAAAATTAATACACAGGGTGGTCATTTTATCTGAAGACATTGGAATATCTCGAGAACTATGATTCGGATTAAAACAAGCGGGTAGTGAAAGGTGTTCGTCGCGAAGGGGGACATCCAATGATACCAAACTCGATCCCCACCTCCACCCCCTGCGGGTGGAGGTGGGGGAGGATAAGAAACTTTGATGGAAACCCCCATTTTTCATTGCAGATTTGGATTCTCCAGAACAAATACACAAATTTGATCTAGGAGTTTTTGCATTTTGGTTCACAGATGGCGCTGTGATGGACAAAAATCAAAATGGAAAAAATCGTTGAAAATTGGGGATATCTCGAGAAATACACATCAGATCGGAAAAATAAAAGTAGACGCACTTGATATTTTTAAAAATGCTATTCAATAACACCATAACTGACCCCCCACCCACACCTCCTCAGGGTGGGAAAGAGAAATATTTCAAAATCTTCAATGGGAAACCCTTTTTTATAGCAAATCTTGGTTCTCCATTGATTTGATATTATTGGTGTAATTTCTTTCACAGATGTCGCTGCAATTGAAAGCAGTTTGAAAAATTCATTGGTTTGTTGATCAAACCTCAGGAGGTGGGGGTGGGGGTCAATTATGGTGTTATTGAATAGCATTCTTAAAAATATCAAATACGTCTACTTTTATTTTTATGAAATGATGTGTATTTCTCGAGATATACCCAATTTTCAACGATTTTCTCCATTTTGATTTTTGTCAATTACAGCGCCATCTGTGAACCAAAATGCAAAAACTCCCAGGGCAAATTTGTGTATTTTTTCTGGAGAATCCAAATCTGCAATGAAAAATGGGGGCCCCATTTAAGCTTTTCATCCTGCCCCAGGGGGTGGCGGTGGGGGTCAGTGTCGCCAGAAAGTGACTAAACCAGCATTCGAGGGGAGTACAAGGTATCCCCTCTCTGATGACCAGAGTAGATGTAATATGTGATACGTTGCGCGTGCGCGGCGCACTATTACTCTACTCTGGTCATCAGAGAGGGGGTACGTCATCTCACCGTGACTCCCCTCATCTGGCGACACTGGTGGGCGGTCGAGTTTGATATCATTGGATGTCCCCCATCGCGATGAACAACTTTCATTACCCACTTGTTTTGATCGAATGCATACTTCTCGAGATATTTCAATGTCTTCAGATAAAATGACCACCCTGTATATCATGTAATAACATTTTTTCTCCGAATAACTCCACTTTAATTTTTTTTTAGGTTAATCAGTAGACATTGCTTTACGTAATCCATAAAAGTTTAGGTGCGAATAAGTGCGAACACAAATAATCCAGTCAACGAAAAGTTGTAGAAGGAAATGGAAGAAACACAATTTTTAACTTTGGGTCTTTGTTTGGACTAGTTAGGAGGTGAACATATTGAAAGTCCCCACTCCTAGGAGGTAAGCGGGGTGCAGGGAGGCACGTAGAAGGTTCCCCTTTTTTCGGTTCTTCGCTTATATCTCGGAAACTATGTGTCCCAGCGATAGGACCATTCTCTACAAAATTAAAACTGATAAAATGTGTCACAAGATTGATTCGATTCAGTTTTTCGCCATCTCGCATAATTTCCGAGATATCCGCGCTCAAATTTCACTTTGGTATTATTTGTTCGAGTTAGTGTTTTTGCTTCAATTTCAATTTCAACACTCCAATTTCAATTTCAACTTCCCTTTTCTTGTTTCCACTCCCATATTGCAGTTTAAACACCAATTTCTCAATTTCAGCTACAATTTCAACATTAATTTTTCAAATTCCACTTCACTTTCAACTTCAATTTCAATTTCAACTTCAATTTTTCAAATTCCACTTCACTTTCAACTCCAATTTCAATTTCAACTTTAATTTTTCATTGTCAATATCAATTTTTCAATTTCAACTTTAATTTTTAAAGTTCAACTTCAATGTTTCAAGTTCAATTTCAATTTTCCAATTTCAATCTCAATTTTTCGATTTTATCTTCGGTTTCAAAACTTCATTTTCAACTTCAATTTCAATTTAAACTTTAATTTTTCAATTTCAACCTCAAGTTTTTAATTTCCACTTCAATTTATCAATTTCAACTTCAAGTTTCCAATTTCCACTTCAATTTTTGTGTTTCAACATCAATTTTTCAATTTCAACTTCAATTCTTCAGTTTCAACATCAATTTCTCGATTTTACTTCAATTATCTTCAATTTCAAAACTTTGTTTTCCACTTCAACTTCACTTTCAAGTTTTCTTCAATTTTTCATTGTCAATATCAATTTTTCAATTTTAATTTCAATTTTTCAATTCGAACTTCAATTTTTCAGTTTCGACATCAATTTCTCAAATTCAACTTCAATTTTCCAATTTCAACTTCATATGCACGTAGAAAGTCCCCCTTTTCGGTTTTCCGCTTGTATCTCGAAAATTATGCGTCCTAGCGATAGGACCATTCTATATAAAATTAAAGGTGACAAAATGTGCCATAAGATTGACTGCATTCAGGTTTTCACTATCTCGCATAGTTTCCGAGATATCCGTGCTCAAAGTTCACTAATTGTGCTGAAGAGTTAGCTAGTCAAATAGGGCAAAAATTTCTTTTTCACAATTAGTGAACTTTGAGCGCGGATATCTCAGAAACTGTGCAAGATAGCGAAACAGTGAATAGAAACAATCTAATGGCACGGTTTGTCAGCTTTAATTTTCTACAGAATGGTCTTATCGCTAGGACACATAGTTTCCGAGATATAAGCGAAAAACCGAAAAAGAGGACCTACTAGGTGTCCCCCTGTACACCGCTCGCCTCCTAGGCGTAGGGACTTTTAGTATGTGTACTTCCTAACTAGTCCAAACAAAGTCCCGTGTTCCTTCCATTTCCCTCTACACCCCCCTTACTTTCATTGACTGGACTAAGAAGATATTTAGCTTTTTGTACGATACATATCAGTCTATACATATCAAATCTATACCACAGCAACGCGTGAAATTTGTTTGCAATAGTAATTTCTCGTAATCTGGCGAAAATATGTTTGAAATAAAAGTTTAACAGTATTAACATGGGTATAAACTTCAATATATAAAACTTCGAAAAAGTTTTGTTTAAAAGAAAGAAAATAGATTGCTTCGATTTTTTAAACAATAAGTTGTATTTTTTATTTGATCGTGTTGTAGCTGGTATTAAGACGAATCCGACGGTACATAATATTATGACCTTCACACTATTAATAACGTTGTTAACAACGTTGCAATAGTTTTAACACTATTAGTAACGTTGCAATAGCAATTTCTCTTAATCTGACGAAAAAATGTTTGAAATAAAAGTTTAACAGTATTAACATAGGTATAAACTTGAATATATAAAAATTCGAAAAAATTTTGTTTAAAAGAAAAAAATAAGATCGCTTCGATTTTTTAAAAATTGAGTTGTATTTTTGATTTGATAGTGCTATAGCTGGTGTTAAGACGAATTCAACGATATATAATAATATAATATAATAATATGACCTTCACATTATTAATAACGTCGCAATAGTTTTGGCGCGGAAACTGGCCAAATATGTGAAATAATTTCACTTTCGAGATATGGCCGTTTAAAGTTTTGGTCACTAATGCTTTGCCATAGGACTATCGGTTCCATTGCATTATGTTTCTAAGCCTTTTGAATTTATTTTCATGACTTTTTTTCTGATAAAGACGTAAATCCTACACTATAAATCTCAATTAATGCATAAACTGAAATTTTTTGAAAATCTTACATGCGGCGTTTTTCCTGGCGACCACAGATATTGGGACAGTCTTAAGAGCCTGAAACTTTTTGAAAATTTGCCTAAACGGTTTGAATTTTCTTGAGACATTGGACGGATTAGTTTACTATGTAGCATATGTGAAGAAAATTGTTTGGAAAAATTGCAATTGTTATCAGAACCGTGAAGACAATGTTAGAGGTTACAACTTACAATCTTTTTTACCTGGGAAATCGGTAGAGGCGAGAAAAAACGACAGGCATCGAAAGGTGTAAGAATCTTTAGATTTGTTACTAGACTACGGATTTTTTTATGCAAAATAAATATATTCTGCATCGATTGGCGGAAGCAGTAGTTAAATCAAAATTCATCTCACCCCTTAATAGTTTTTTTACGTTGAAAGCAACATGACAATATTCTTAGATTTGTTGTGAAGATACAATCGGAAAAGATCGGCACGATACCGAAAAATACCTGTATGAAACCGGTATGAATAAGATACGCGATATAATCAGTAGTTTTCTGATATCATTCATATTTTATCGAGATATAAAGGTGACCTTGAGTTTTTATATTATCATATGCGATATTTAAATATGTATGTAATCCAGAAGGGTATTGAACGGCGAGTAAAAATGTATTAAGATATACAGTGTGAAAAAGTAATAGTTGATGAAGTATTCTTCAGTGAATGTTGATGGAATCGTACGTGCAGTTTTGGTTGAATTTAATGATAGCATGTTTATTGTTAATTATTTCTTGTATCAAACTTTCGCCAACGCTTTCGTGGCAGTTTTCTGATTAAAATGATACCCGACATGATACGGTTTGGATCGTGTTTACCAGTTTAATTCGCGATTTATGAAAACGTGAGCGAGCAGTGTAAACATGCCGCGTAATCCGATACCGGGTCGGGTATATCGGTGTGGACCACTACTAATCCAATTACAAAACATCTTCATTTTTCATTATTTTTTTATGGGACTTTCACCAACTTATTTGTGGCATTTTTCTGATTAAAATCGAACTAAACACGATACAATTTCAACTGTATTTAGTGGTCTAATTGACCCTATGGAGTAACTTTAAGACATAGCAGATGATAGCGAGTGAAAAATTCAAAACTTATTGTATTGTTTAAAATACCAATGCGATGCTAAGTTTTTTATTTTCAACTTTCTTCTGATACAACCATTTCTCAAGATATTTGTCACATTATTCTGATTAAAACGAGTCGTTTAAAAACTTTCAACGGGCTGTAGCTCCGTTAATTTGCAAAATTCTAATTAATTCTTTGAGAACATAATTTTCGAAATGTTATGTTGTTTATTCTTTATTTAATCTTTATTTAATCTTTATTTTCAAATAGCAGTATAGAAAATAACAGTTGAAGGATAATCATAAGTGTAGTCTGTTATTGTTAGGATAAATATCTTTTTATTAAAATACTGAACGCTTACTTTTACAAGACAATGGTTGTAATTGGATGTATCCTAAGTCTCGGCTGTCGAGTTTTAATAATATGCATGAAAATGCGACTAGCATGATTTCGAAACACTCTAAAACTATGATCACATAATAATTAGAATAATAGGCAAGAATATCGGTACGAGCTGTTTAATGGAAGCGTAGTAAATCATTCAGTTATGTACATCGCGTAAAGTGATATTTTTCAAATGTTACACTCTGTCGATCATCGATAACAACCACGATGAAATGTCATCGCAATAAAATAAATGTTATACCACTATAATGCATGGTATCAACTGAATAATAATACGAAGTGATCAATGAACTATCGAATTATTAAGCATTTGTTATTAACCCCTTGCCATACAACATATCGAGTGGGTCTTGCGATGAAAATTTCAAACCGAATCTATTAATTACGAATGACATTCTCTTCTTTTGAACCCAAATAAAATTCTGCTGATTCGTTATTCGTATCAATATTTAAGTAACGAAGTAAATTTAGACACGCGATAAATGTAAATTTTGTATCTCTTTTAGAAAATGAATACACTACTGTGCAAAAGAAAGGAGCTCCCAGTATAATTATAAGATATAATGACAAACAATATTTTTATGTAGAAATTGTATTGTACAATGATTGATTTATTGCATTTACAGTATTAGATATAATCCGCATTCTAAACAGCAGAATTCTGTTTCAAAACTTACTGTGTTCTTAGTTGATTTTTTACGCTTTTCTATTAAATATGACCGAGTGCTTTTTTCCTTTGCACAGCAGTGTACATTTTGATAACTGTAGTGGCTGAAGAAAATCATACACTAGGGGCTTAATATCTAATATTCGGCAGCCTCTGATATGAGTGAAATCAATAATTACATAGCTAGAGGTCATTGGAATAATTCAGATCGGTACTCAAAACACAAGTACGGATACCGGACGTTGCGCATCTCCGTTACGATAGAAGAAAATGAAGTCTGAACTAGGAACTACATACACTCCTGGACAAAATAATAGCACATGTGTACTATCTTTAATCTCTTGAAGATTACATAGAATGTCTGCATGAAACACGGAAATTCTATGTAGAGATGAAATGATTTTTTTTTAATGGAACCACCCTTTTTTAAACATCTAGAATGATAGTACCTTTTATTACGAATTCAGTGACTATAATTACTCAAGGCTATTCAAGGTCACGGACAGAAAAAACGTACAAAACCAAACGATGGAAGCAGAATTCGTTTATCACAAGTGAGACTTGTAGGCAACATGCTTAGGTCCTTCATTGTTGGGGAATGTTTTCAAACATCCGCCAAACGCGGTTCCACTATGTCTAAATCAATGACTGAAAGGTGACGTGACAACGGTTTACTGTGAATGTAGACAAAGTGCATAGCAGGACCGATTGCCTGATGACGAAAGGTACCCTGAGCGAAGCCCTCCTTCTAGGCTGACTTTTACAAATATCTACAAGTTATTTAGAAATACTGGAAGTGTAGATCTAAGAAAGCGTAAACGAAAGAATCCCATGACTACTGAATACATTGCCCTAGCAGCACAAGATATTGTATACACATTCATATAATATCAAAAAGAGATTCAATCTGTTTTTAATATTCAAATATACATACAATATTTATTTTACATTAAGTACCAAATATTCTTTTTTTATCCTAACTTATAAGTTAGGAAGAAATATTTTTCTCATATTAAAAAGTGTGGCTTAAAAAATATTTATCCAATATTTTTGTGCTACTAGGGTGAAATTACATATTATAGCATACAACTTCTTAAAGACGTTCATTTTACGTCTATTTCAAGTCTGCAAGTCTTGCGTCCTAAGAAGACTCTTAACGTTTACGTTTTCAAGACCATAAACAGTGTGGTTTTTATATACCCATAATCTAGCAGTATTAGCATTGGTATTATTTGTTCGAGTTACTGTTTTTGCTTCAATTACAACTCTTCAATTTTTCAAATTTCAATTTCAACTCTTCAATTATTCAAATTTCAATATCAACTTCAATTTCAACTCCTCGGTTTCAACTTCAATTTTTCAATTCCAACTCTTCAATTTTTCAAATTTCGATTTCAACTTCAATTTCCATTTCCATTCCAACTTCGATTTCAACTTCGATTTCAACTCTTCAAGATTCCATTTTAATTTCAATTTCAACTCTTCGATTTCAACTTGAATTTTTTAAATTTCAACTCTTTGATTTCAACTTCAATTTTTCAAATTTCAACTTCAATTTTCATTTCAACTTCAATTTCAACTCTTTCATTTCAACTCTTCAAGTTTCCATTTCAACTTCGTCTTCAATTTCCATTTCAACTTCGTCTTCAATTTCCATTTCAACTTCAATTTCAACTTCAATTTCAACTCTTCATGTTTCCATTTCAATCTCAATTTCAACTCTTCGATTTCAACTTCAATTTTCCAAATTTCAACTTCAATTTCCATTTCAACTCTTCGATTTCAAGTTCAACTCTTGAACTTCAACTTCAATCTTTCAATATCGACTTCGATTTCAACTTCAATTTTTCAAATTTCAACTTTAATTTCCATTTCAACTCGTCGATTTCAACACTTCAGTTTCAACTTCAATTTTTATTATTTATATGATCTAATTGCAATTGTTATTTTTATTGCACTTTTTATGTCAATTCCACATGCGTTTTTCTGATAAAGCTAGGTTTAACCTTAAACTCGTTTTTGTCGAAATCTATTTTTACTCTTCCCTTCTTTTAATTTAATTAACTTTTATGAACCTTTAAGACTTCTTAGGGGCGTCATGAACGTCTCGCACGACCGTGTAATGAACGTTTTCTAGACGTCAAACGTTTCTAGACGTCGAGACGTTCGGAAGACGTTCGTAGGACATTCGGGGCATCTTTGAGACGTCTGAATGTCCAACTGCAGACGTCTTTAAAACGTCTTTGTGCTATCTGGGATAGCTGTCAATCCACACGTGAGTACGAGAGAAATTGCCCGAGAAGCAAGCATTAGTCAAACTAGTGCAATACGAGCTCTGGCCCGGCATTATCATCCGTTCCACATATCGCTACATCAGGAATTACACGGAAGCAATTTTCAAAATCGAATTAATTTTTCTCTGGTTCTCAGGAAGAACGCCGCATGTCACACACTTACACTTTCAAGATATAGCCTCGAGTGTTTCCTTGCAACCATAGTTTTGTCAATGGGGACTGCATCGAAATCGTTCAGTTTTTTCTCATGTCTTGTTGACGGACAAATCAACATTCACTTATCATACTTCAATTAATCTATGGAATGCTCATTATTGGTCCGTTGATAATCCACATTGGCTTCGAGAAATTGATCACCAAAGATTAAAAAAGTAATCGGACCATACTATATTACCGGAACGATAACAGTCGTATGTATCGTAATATGCTCAATTTTTGCAAGATCTGCCAATTTTGCTGGAAAATGTCCCTTTGTAAAACCGCTATGATACGTGGTATCAACATGATGGCTGTCCCGCTCATTATACACGAGTAGCAAGAGAAATGTTGGATTCCAGGATTTCAAACCGATGGATGGGACGAGGTAAAACTATTTCATGGTCAGCACGTTCGCCTAATTTAAATCCACTGGATTTTTTTTTGTGAGGTCAGCTAAAAAAGACTGTGTACAAGAATGCTCCAACAACAGTTGAAGATAGGCATCAGCGTATCATCACAGCATGTGCGAATATCACCTCGGATGTACTTGTCAGAGTTTAACGTTCCCTCATAGCCCGTTTACAGGCATGTATCGACGTAGACGGCCATCATTTCAAACCTTTTACGAAATACAGGTATTCTGCTTCCATATTTTACTTTTATACGTTTCTTCTGTCCGTGACCGTGAATGACCTTGAGTAATTATAAATCACTGAATTCGTAATGAAATTACGAAGTTAATTATAGATGTTGAAAAGAGGTGGTTCAATTAAAAAAATGAAGGTGACCTTGATATCTCTACGAAAAATTACATAAACACAACAATTTTTTGGTATCGTAAGAGCCCCATTTTACCTCCTGTATATGTATGTATACATATATACATATGCATATACAGGGTGTCCCGAATTTAAATGGCAAAAATTGAGGAGCGTGTAAGGGACCGAAAAACTATTGTAAGACAAAAAGTCTTTTAGAGATTTGCTCGTTTTTGCTTCGTTTTGGAGAAAATCGCAAAAACTCAATATCTCGTTGTCAGTTGCTGTCTTGAGTTGTTGTATACACTTGTATCTGTGATTGTTATGACATTGTTGTGTGAGTTATGACAGTGAGATATGTAAACACTTGATGCTATATCTTACATTCTTTCGTTGGTTTTCATTCTTGCTTTCTTCTATGATTCCTTAATTAGTCTTTAGTCAGTTACTTAGATATTTTGGAGTAAAAAAAAATTTTTTTATATAAAATGTAACTAAATAAGTACAAAAATGAAAACTTGTTTTGTTTCTTTTTTGCGATTTCTTCCAAAACGAAGCAAAAACGAGCAAATCTCTGAAAGACTTTTTGTCTTACAATAGTTTTTCGGCCCCCTACACGCTCCTCAAGTTTTATCATTTAAATTCGGGACACCCTGTATAAGGTAATAACTGTTCCATATCCTTATATTCTTCGTACGTAATAGGTCTGGCGTCGTTATACAAAGGCGCCAGGGCGATTCTTTCAAACTTTGGCGATCTTCCCCGACATGTAGCTGATAAATCTAACGTCTTAAATTCTGTGTCCTATATGTGTTATATGAAATAGTATACCGTGCATTTTTGCAAAACCTGATCCAATATATTTTCAGCCAGTTTCTCTTTTCTCCGTTACTATTTTTTCTTACCCGTTTTTGAATTGCGTTTTGTAGATTTGTTGTTAAAACGAAATTCTCTCGTTTCATTTCGTGTAAAATAAATTTATTATTTTGTCTACGTTGTTTTATAACGTCATAATAATCCTGTGGTGTGGTAACCACGTGACCCCGCCACTTATGTCTATGTCTATGTCTATGGAAATTGGACTTGCACCACTTTCATAATCAATCGCTACGTAATTCCTTTTATTGACCAATTTTAAATCGAACAAAGCGTTGGCATTTTTTAAGATGTTAAATATTAATTAGTTATGAATAAAAAGTTTAAAGAAATTAGTTTATGTTATCGGCGCACACGTTCGATCCAAAATCAAAACAAAGCAATTTTGCAATTTAAAAGATTTTTCTCAACGTTTCGATCCAAGTATGGATCATCTTCAAGAGAATTTTGCGTCTGAAAAATACTGAATATTATACTGAGTGTTTCACAAGATCAACAATAACCAACAACATAATTTTTCACCGTACTTGCTACGTGTAAATTGTTTATACGTGTATAAATTTTCAACTGAATTCCATGAAGGCACGAACTAAACTGAACCATGTGAACGTTAAGAGAGAACCAGTGCAAAAACAAAGGAACGACGTATATTGACAACCAGCTAATCAGACACGGTGATCGAAAAGTTCTTGAATCGATACTTGGTGGTAAATACAAATTGAAAACTGCCTTTCCTAACCCAGACACAGTTGCTTATATACCATTTGTTGTTATGCTAAAAATTGACATTCAAAATATTTGACCCAACAATTCCAAAACACTGAGTGTTTATATGCACAAATGATTTCGGCGCTACAGGTTCGATCAAGGAAATAGAAATTAGCAATTTTGCAGAATTATAATTTCGACGTTTCGGTTTTCGACTGAGTGTTTCTTTGGTGAATCAGAACAATTCTTAGAACTTGTTATATGAAAGGAAACTTGTTTTAATTTTGGATCGAATCTGTGCACCCATAACATAAACTAATTTCTATTAATTAGTTACGATCGACAAAACAAAATATTTAAATAAAAAGTTTATCCTAAATTAATCACAAATTATGTGATACCTCATTTTTCTTTTAAATTGGACTTGCACCACTTTCATAATCAATCGCCACGCAATTTCTTTTATTGGCCAATTTTAAATCGGACGAAACGTTGGCATTTTTTAAGATATTAAATATTAACTAGTTATGAATAAAAAGTTTACACTAAATTAATCACAAATTATGTGGTATCTCATTTTTTCTTAAATATGGACTTGTACCACTTTCAAAATAAACGGTCCATATTATAGAAACGAAACTTACAATTAGACAGTAGATGTAGAAAACGAAGAATGGTAATGAGAGTGATGAGCGAGCGAATGGAAGAAGGAAGGTCAAGCGAGAATTGTGCCGATTGGGTTTCTGTAGATAACGCGTACATACATTCTGTCAAAAAAGTACCGGGAATTGGTCAACGAAACACAAAATATGTATTATTCATCTGAATTTATTGTATCGCCTTCAAAGTAGGCCCCTTTCGAAATAGTACACTTATGCCAAAGAATATCACAATCATCAAAACATTTTTTAAACGCATTTTTTGGAATCAACTTCAGTATTCGCCGCGAATTCTCTTTTATGTCATCTATCGACTAAAAACATGTGCCTCGAAGTGGTAATTTCAGTTTCGGAAAAAGAAAAAAGTCAGCCGGAGCCATGTCAGGGAATACGGTGGCTGCTCGATAAGATTTGTTGAGTTTTTCGTCAGAAATTCGTTCACATTGATAGTTCAGTTAAAGACGTTGATGGCCGACCAGAGCGAGGCAAATCTTTCACCACATCACGACCGCTTCTAAATGCACTGTACCACTCAACGCCCATGTTTTTGATAAAGTCGATTCACCGTAAGTCTTATGTAACATTTTCATTGCTTCGGTACACGAAATTCCATTTGCAATACAAAAATCGCAAAACACACTTCAGATGAACTGACAAAATGGCGCACTGTAAACAAACTAAATGACAAGTGACGCTCAAACTCCGCGCGAGTATAGAGGACAGCTGTGCCAACTTAGCGCCAAAAAGAATTTCGACGATCCTTTGAAGCGGGCTTTATAAATGATCGATTCCCGGTACTTTCTTGACAGAATGTACAGGGTCTGTCCGGAAAGTAATGCGACCACATTTTCTTTTTTAAATCTATTGAACATATGAGTACAAATCTTTAAAATTCTTCAAAGTAGGACCCTTGGGCGTCGACACATTCCATGCTTCCTATGCTCTCTGGAAAGCGAGCACTTCCAACCAAAACTTTTCCGTAGATTACGGGGAAAACAGTGAACGGTACTTCTTAGTTGGATCACAACACTTCCTCAACCCCCGTACAGTCCTGACTTGTCTCCCGCCGACTTCTTCTTGTTTCCAAAAATTAAAAATGTGCTGAAAGGATGCCATTTTGAAAGCGTGGAACGCGTCAAAGAGGCTGTAACGAGTGTATTACGAGAGGTTCCAAAAAACGCCTTCCAGGGAGCATACGAAGCATGGAAATCGCGCTGGAAAAAAATGTGTCGATGCCTAAGGATCCTACTATGAAGAAATTTAAAGGTTTGTACCCATATGTTTAATAGATTCTTTTTAAAAAAATGTGGTTGCATTACTTTTCGGGCAGACCCTGTATATTATATTGTTTAAAGTTTCTTTTGTCCGGCAGTGTATGCGCAGTGTCCGAGCAACGAATAATGGTACGCTGTCGTTTTATCGAGGAGTGTAGGAACTAGCTGGGGAACGATCCCGACGATCAAGCGTAAAAATCACGGGTCGTTTACCCGTTGGTGTGCCAAAACAAATCCTTCCGAAACGATTCGGTGCGTTGAGTGTTCTCGTGCTCGGGCGGCGCGGTGCGGCGCGTGCTCGTTACGCTCACGTACGCCGGGCGCTGTCGTGTGTGAAAATGCACACGTGCCAGCACAGAGTGAAGAGCGCAGCGCGTGCACGGCCAGAGCACACCACGAGGCACGGGCACACCGATGCGACGATGCGATGGAAAAAGGACGATATACCAATACCGTATACACACCGTGCAATGTGCAGCGTGCTTCTCAGTTCTGGCAGGAGACACGCGTCTATGTATAGGTACACACGCAGTACGGCGTTATGCGCGCTACACGCACTGTACACATAGAGGAGCGGCGGCGTCGCGGCGCGCGTCACGGCAGTCCGCCGCAAGCGTCCCGGAGCCCGGTGTGTACCTAAAGTTGGGAGGGTGCACGACCCCCTCTCGAGTACACACATGCAGATAAGGCCAGGTGGTATGACGTGGCTCTCTTATGGGGGCGCGTATGGGGGTTCTTCCATGGGCAGCTGCAGCTTGATTCCGACAATGCACCAGCACAAAAAGCCTAGTGAAAAGACCACCGTGGCTTCGTAGCGTGCTTGGCACCGCGATTAGGGGGCCGGGGGTGCAACCATAGGCTTAGGTATTATAGTTTTCGATTCGAATATCTTTCCCTGGCAGCCGAATTCCCGTCGAATAGCTGTCCACGCTGCTAATCGTCGATTATTTCCTGACGAAACAACTACGGAAAAATATCCGTGTCATCCTTCCGATTCATTCGGATTCTACCTCGAATGGAATTTCACGTTTCTTTCGTAAGATTCTTTCTCGAGCAAACTGGAATTTTGTTTTTTTCCTTCCTATTAACATCCTAATGAAAGTTTGCTGGTTGCACACCGTAGCAATCTCGACAGAAACGTGTGTACGCGTTTGAAATATCCAAAGCAAAGCTGTTGAGAATTTTTATAATTATTGCTACTTACATTTTGTAGGAATGCGTGAACTTGTCGAAGTGGCCCAATTATACCAAAGTAGTAGTGTATACCAATTATACACGCGTAGATAATAATCAATGAATACTAAATAGTGATTTTACTAATATTTATTTGCGTAATTACGAATATTTCATTACATAAGATTAATATTGTATAATTTTGAAAGGCACAACAAACTACAAATAATTCATTTGCAACTATTGGGTTTAAAATATGACCTTTTACGATTATAGGAGTGTATAGTCCTTTTACGGTTAAGCGCATTTATGCATGTCCTGTTCAATTTAATACACGTTCTTTTTGCGTTTCTTAATACACGACTTGTTGCGCTTGAAAAAAACAATTATTTTCAACAAATAATTCTGTTCAAACTTACAATCTCATTAGCTAATGTTAACTGATATTTATTTAATCTAACTTTCTTACCGTTAAGGATATTTCCAAGGATTTTACGAGGTAAATCCAAAGTAAACGTTATATTCAGTTTTCTCAGATGGTACTTAAAATTATAAATATATTCGAGCTTTCACTCTGTACGTTTCGAGTGTCTGCGATTAATGCTACAGATGCCGTGCAAAGTCTGATCGAATTCGGTAGAATCGTAGGTAAGAATTGTCGGGTTCGTCGTTACGCCAATGGCGTCGCCGAAGACGTCACGCGTGCACCTTTAGCTCGGAGTCTCGAAGATGCGTGTGTTCGTAAGACCGATGACGTCATCGTGCAAACGTCAGAAGGAAACAGGTTGCATTGATATCGCGGCTGGGTCGCAGCCTCGGCCCTCGGTTGAGGTGCGCTCGTAGTAAGGGGCCAAGGTCCATTCACTAAGATGTACCTTCAGGTTCAGACGCGTGCCACCGAACAATGCTCGTTTCTTAGAGGGGGCACAAAGAAACCATGGAAAGCAAACACAAAGATGATTATGTGCCCCGATCTTTGCACTTGCTCCCGGACAGAAGCCGGTGCTTACAGCCGATCAGGTACAAAAAACTTGATAACCATAGCAGTTGCAGAAGCGACGTAAAATAATCAAATAAAAAGGTACAAAAAGCATTTCAGAAATCTATTTAGATATCGTATCCGATTATTATGTTATTACAAAACTGTGGACTTGGTTACTGGTTTACTCTTTACTTTATATACATAAAGATGACGTTGGAGAGCCTCAGCTCTATTTGCCCAATTACAAACATGTCCTTAAATACTAATACATATTCTGGTTATGGTCTTTGACCTTTTTTAATTTGTACATTTTTCCTTTTTTTTGTGTCTCTTTCCTTCTCTTATCTCTTATCAATTATTTATCAGTTATTTCTACAGTTATTTATAACCTTACATACTATTATTGTACATGTAGTATATCCACACCGCTTTCATATATCTGTTTTTATACATTCATCAATAAACAATGCAGTAATAAAATAATATGTATGTTTCGTATTTAACTTCCCCCTTTAATGAAGACATATTTATATCGTTGTATCAGTTTGTATTAGAAAGACTGCTATTCATCTCAGGATAGCAGCATCTTTCTTTCTTAAACTTCGCAAGGTAATGTGGAATCTCCGAGACCCCAGCTTCAGACTTTGGAAAGCATTAAATCTGTTTGTTTACTCTTTATCCCAAACTTATTAAAAACGAGACTATCTTTGAAATTCATTTATCGAGGTCTAAGAGACCCCACATTACTGTATTTATGTGTAATTAGACCATACCTAGCGAGGGTTAATATGTTAAAGATATCCTCTTCCAGCTCTATTTCCTTCCTAGCAACAAGTCTCATTAGTTTTTCTCTTTTCACATTGTGTATACTTCATATAGTTTTTCCTAGCAAGAGAGCTTGCTAAGTTATGATGATTTGCTCTGATCATATTCAACATGTTTATAGATCGACTTCTAGTACAGTCAACGAAAAGTTGTAGAGGGAAATGGAAGGAACACAATTTTAACTTTGGGTCTTTGTTTGGACTAGTGAGAAGGTAAACATACTGAAAGTCCCCACTCCGAGAAGGTGAGTGGGGTGCAGGGGGGCACGTAGAAGGTCCCCTTTATAGGCTTTTCGCCTATATCTCGGAAACCATGCGTCCTAGCGATAAGACCATTCTACACAAAATTAAAGTTGACAAAATGTGCCATAAGATTTGTTGTATTCTGTTTTTCGCTATCTCGCATAGTTACCGAGATATCCGCGCTCAAAGTTCACTTTGGTATTATTTGTTCGAGTTAGTGTTTTTGCTTCAATTTCAATTTCACCACTCCAATTTCAACTTCAATTTCAATTCCAACTTTAATTTCAACTTCACTTTTTCAGTTTCCACTCCCATTTTCCAGTTTCAACATCAATTTCTCAATTTTAACATCAATTTTTCATCTTCAACTTCAATTTTTCAGTTTCAACATCAATTTCTCAAATTCAACTTCAATTTTTCAATTTCAACTTCCAATGCACGTAGAAGGTCCCCCTTTCCGGTTTTCCGCTTATATCTCGGAAACTATGTGTCCTAGCGATAAGACCATTCTATAAAAAAATTAAAGCTGACAAAATGTGCCACAAGATAGATTTGATTCCGTTTTTCGCTATCTCGCATAGTTACCGAGATATACGTGCTCAAAGTTCACTAATTGTGCTGAAAAGTTAGCTAGTTAAGTAAGGCATAAAACGCGAGGCAAACATTTCTTTTTCACAATTAGTGAACTTTGAGCTTGGATATCTTGGAAACTATGCGAGATAGCGACAAACTGAGTCGAATCAATCTTATGGCACATTTTGTCAGGTTTAATTATGTAATTTTGACGATAGTATGGTCTTACGCATAGTTCCGAGATGTAAGCGGAAAAACGAAAAATGTGACTTCTACGTGCCCCCTATAGCCCGCTCATCTCCTAGGAGTAGGAGACTTTTAGTATGTTTACCTCCTAACTAGTCCAAGCAAAGTCCCAAAGTTAAAAATTGTGTTCCTTTCATTTCCCTCTACGCCCCCCTTATGAGCATTCATTGACTGGACTATTCCTATATTTTTATGCATTTAAATTCAAACCATGGTTTTGTTTTTCCAATGTTATTGTCCGTAGTTTCGAAGTACTTTTTCCCTTTGTATGAACCTTCCCTTTTATGTTTCCAATCTGATTTTTGCCAGTGGACTTGGTTTTAGGCACAAGCTGTGGTGGTGGTTATAGAGTTTTTCGCACTGATTCCAAATCTGTCCTTAATTTTTTTCCTAGACGCACATTTTTTGAGAAACATGGCTTTGAAAAGGAACATATTTTTTAACTTTAAACAAATATTGGGGTGTTATTATAAAAGATATTGAATTTTTCTTTATAGCAAAAGATTCTGTAGACTTTTCCGCACACAGCGATATCCAATATTAATACATTATAATTGCTTAAACATGTTTAAACACGTTTAAACCATCGCTAAAGGCGGAGAATCACCACTTTTGCACCAATTTTTGAGGACATTTTTGAATTTATCTCAAAAAATAAGGGTCCAGCGGAAAATCGAACTATACCACGCGATAGAGCAGACTTTTATCTTGAGAAACCAACATTTCAAGTTTGCATGGTCGACGTTTTTTTCGAACCAGAAAGCAAAATATCTTCGCCCGACATGAGTTGCCGCCAGTGGCGCTTACCGTTAGACCAAGCGCTCCACGTTCAGGACGTTCGTTTCTGGTTCGAAAAAAACGTCGACGATCTAAACTTGAAAGTGGAAGTTGAAAAAGTGAAGTGGAATTTGAAAAAGTGATGCTGAAATTGAAGTTCAAATTAAGAAATTGATGTTGAACTGGAAAATGGGAGCGGAAACTGAAGAAGTGAAGTTGAAATTGAAATTGAAGTGGAAGTTGAAATTGGAGTGTTGAAATTGAAGTTGAAGTTTAATGTGAAGTTGAAATGGAAGATAAATTCGAAAAATTGTGGTTGAAATTGGAAAATTGAAGTTGAAGTTCAAATTGAAGTTGAAATTGAAGATAAAATCGAAAAATTGAGGTTGAAACTGAGAAATGGAAGTTGAAATTGAAAAATTGAGATGTTGGAATTGAAGTATCCCATGGAACGACTGTTGTAGCGGTAAGCGCCACTGGCGGCAATTCATGTCGGGTGAAGACATTTTGCTTTCTGGTTCGAAAAAGACTTTAAAAAACGTCGACGATACAAATTTGACAGAGTGGCTTCTCTAGATAAAAATCTACTCTATCGCGTAGAATAGTTCGATTTTATCGCAGGACCCTAATTTTTTGAGATAAATTCAAAAATATCCTCAAAAATTGGTGCAAAAGTGGTGTCTCTCCGTCTTTAATCATTGTTTAAACATGTTTAAACAATCATAATGTATTAATATTGCATATCGCTGTATTCGGAAAGTCTACAGAATCATTTACTGCAAAGAACAATTCAATGTCTTTCATAATAACATCACAATATTTGTTTAAAGTTTAAAAATATGTTTCTTTTTCAATGCCATGTTCCTCAAGAACTGTGCGTATAGGACACAAATTAAGGACGGATTCGGAATCAGCGCAGAAAACTCTATAAGAAAGACCCAACAGTAATTAGGGAATATAAAAGAAGTTTAAATTTGTTGGACAGTGTAATTGTTGCAGGCAATTTTTATTTTGCACAGAGATCCGCAGTCTAGTAATAACAAGGATATGGCGACTAGTCTTTGTGCCGGTGATCGTAAAAGCCCTTAAACAACTTTGGTTAATTGCTCTGGTACTGTGTAATTATATTGATGGACTACCGTGAATAGGCATTAAACATTTCCCTTCGATAACATATTCGATCGTAGCGAGCCCCAACGCGGGAGTAAATATTGACTGACTAGTAAAGATTATTCTCGATCTATGTAAATACATCACGAACACTGGACGGGAATCTCAATTTATTACCGCATAATGTTACGAATCGGCTAATATCGAAAGCTTTGTGTGTGTAGCGCGCGCATATCGTTTTCTGTATACATACTGTACGTCTTATTTGTTGATAGTTCATGTACAATTATGACGACGTGCAATATTGTAATATGATGTTTGCGAATGAAATAATTTCATGTTTAAAATTTCAATGATCCTTGAATAGCACTTGTTGAACTTCAAGACAGTATTTTATTTAACAAGATCGCATGTAATAATGATATAGAACTAACGAAACATATAAATGTTTCTTATGAATACAAGACTACACTTTTGTTGCTTCGAGATAATTAATTTTCTGTATATAAAACTTATTGTTGAACGTGAACGACTTTAAAGCTATGAATATGTTTGATTTTGATGTGTAAGTATTTTTATAAATACTTATAACTATAAATACTTAAATATACAAGACTACACTTTTGTTGCTTCGAGATAATTAATTTTCTGCATTTAAAACGTATTGTTAAACGTGAACGACTTTAAAGCTATGAATATGTTCGATTTTGATGTGTAAGTATTTTTATAAATATTGCTCAGATGATTTTGTCCACTAGTAGAACTTTATTAAAAAAAGGGAAGGGAAATATTTTTGAACATCTTCACCTGTCATCTGTTCTTTTCACATAAAAAAATGCAATATTAATTTTTTTTCATAAGAGATTATATGATACATATTATCTAGAGAATTAGATGATATGTATATTAAATTTTCTTTATGACGGGTTTAGTGTGAGCTCTCCCCGTTTCACTTTCGAGTTTCGTGATGGTATTGCGTACAAAATGAAGAGTTACGTTACAAATAAATGAATACACTGGAATTACGATTATCCGAGTTAAACAAAGAAACATAGGTGTTCGATTAACAGAGCAATAATTACTTAGCTGCAATGTTAGATTGAATCTTCATTGATTAGTACAATACATGGTGTTCTACATATAAAGACCACCTGCGTAGCGTTTCTCAAACTGTGGTACATACACTCTGGAACGAAAAGATAGCACACTTTAAAATCAATGTAATTTCTGTTTATTAAACATTAGAAATTCAAGTTTTTTTATACACATATTTTTAGTGCGTCTTTCTTAACATATATGAATGAAACGAAACGAAGATTCATTAACTTATCTATTTTTATTGAACGAAGTAGAATTATTAACGAAATATAAAGGTACAAAATGATAGCGCACTTAACGAAAAACTTGAAATACAACAGAATTAATCCATAAAAATCAATGCTCCATATTTTGTAAGGCCTCCTTTACAGCTAACGACTTTAATCATTCGGTTTGGCAAATATTTATACAATTTTTAACTTCCCGATTCATAGGGAAGTTATTGTAATTACCCCGAAAATCGAAAATCGATTTTTTAGCAGATCTTCACGTTTCATGGTCATTGGAGTCATTTTAGACTATTTTTATCAAACTGTTTGTATGTATGTGTGTGTGTGTGCGTATGTCCGTTTGTATGGTATCAAATTTTTCGTTAACGTTTTCAGAAAAAGTAACAACGCGATCAGGATGATGAATGATGCAATCGATGTGCCCCGTCGTAACTTAGAGCTGATTAGATTTTGGTCCATATTGGTCAAGTAGTTTTTTAGATTTTCAGTTTTTTTTCGAAAAGAGTTGATTCTACAATGCAATTTATAAGGGAGGACGAAAATTTTCCACCAAAGTACCAAACGCAATTACATAAAAAAAAATTTTTTTCTTAATTTTTTTTGGTTAAAAAAAATTTTTTTTTTTAACTGATGCTAGTGTTACCGCTTGGAATAATCGAAAGTTATTCCAATGCAACACTGAATTTATCATCTCTACTCCCAAGAATACATTTTGGGAGAATATCGATGAAAGTACAAAAAAAGAACGATGTTAGCGATGTTGGCGAAGGAGTAACGAATCGGGAAGTTCTTTGTGTGACTCTTGGAGAGTCACACACCAAATAAAAAACATTAATATCAGTAGGCCCTACTAGCCATGCGTATCACTAACCCTCTCGCAAGAGCAGTCCTACCCGCGAGCTCGCGAAGCGAGCGAGCAAAAACAACCCTACTCGCGAGCGAGCGAAGCGATCGAGCAACAATAGCCCTCTAGTTTAATACTGTTTTGACTAATATTCTCCTGTTCGTCCAAAATGCTCTACTTTAAATCGTTAATATTTTGGAATTGTCTGCCGTTTTGGTACACAGCTCTGGCAAGATGTCCCCCACAATTTTCAATAATGTTGAGGTTGGAGATCTTGCTGGCCACTCCAAAACTCGAATAATTTTTTAAGAGAAGTATTTCTTGACCGCTTTCGCCGCGTGGACTGCGACATTATCTTGTTGTAAAATGTCTTTATTTGCAGCAATTCTTACAGCATAAGTGTTTAGTTGTTCATTTATCATTTCAATACACCGTTGTTCACTATTCATTCGATCTTATATAAACTTGATTTCTGTTTTACTCCAATATCCAATATCGGCCCAAATTATCACACAGCCGCCTGCCATTTGGCAATGGCTTAAAAAATTGCTGTTCTTCATTCAAATGATGATAGTAATAGCCTACGTCGTCTGGATCATCCAAATTAAATATTTTTTCGTCAGTAAATATGACTCTTCGCCACTTTTTGTCCTCATATTTATATGCTTTTCGGCAAATTGTGAGCGGAACGCTTTGTGCCCCTTCGTTAACCAAGGTTCCTTCTACAATTATCTTCGCGCTAAGTGCTCGCATTTTTGTGAAACACAACGTACATTTTTTCCGATAGTGTTTGCGCCAACACTTTCAGCGATTTGTCTCGCAGTCATCCACGAATTTGATGCTGTTCTCAATGATGCACGTTTTTCACTGGCAGTTAAACTTTGTGGACGTCTAGAACTCTTCTTTTTCAAGAAATTTTCAGGATTTTTTAACAAGCTCATAATAACTCTTCGGCATCTATACAATTTTTGATATTTCTGTAATTCAATCTCGTTCTTCCTTTACCTTCAATATCGTATCCCCAATATTTACGTTTTCATTTCGAAAATTCTATTGAAGTAAATATGGTGGAGATGATATCACTGTCCAATTTCAACTTCTTTTATGTTCCCTAATTACTCTCGGGTCCTTCTTATAGAGTTTTCTGCGCTGATTCCGAATATGGCCTTAATTTGTCACCTATACGCACAGTTTTTGAGGAACATGGCTTTGAAAAAAAACATATTTTTCAACTTTACACAAATATTGTGATGTTATTACAAAAGATATTGGATTGTACTTTGCAGCAAAAGATTCTGTAGACTTTCCCGAATACAGTGATATCTAATATTAATAGATTGTGATTGTTTAAACATGTTTAAACAATGATTAAAGACGGAGAGACACCACTTTTGCACCAATTTTTGAGGATATTTTTCAATCTATCTCAAAAAATAAGGGTCCAGCGGTAAATCGAACTAGACCACTCAATAGAGCAGACTTTTATCTTGAGAAACCACAATTTCAAGTTTGCATAGTCGACGTTTTTTTCGAACCAGAAAGAAAAATATCTTCGCCCGACATGAGTTGCCGCCAGTGGTGCTTACCGCTAGAACAGGCGTTTGTTCTCTGGTTCGAAAAAAACATCGACCATGCAAACTTGAAATGGTGGTTTCTCAAGATAAAAGTCTGCTCTATCGCGTGGTATAGTTCGATTTTCCGCTGGACCCTTACTTTTTGAGATAGATTGAAAAATATCCTAAAAAATTGGTGCAAAAGTGGTGTCTCTCCGTCTTTAATCATTGTTTAAACATGTTTAAGCAATCATAATGTATTAATATTGGATATCGCTTTATTCGGGAAAGTCTACAGAATCTTCTTCTATAATGAACAATTCAATATCTTTTATAATAACACCACAATATTTGTTTAAAGTTGAAAAATATGTTTTTTTCAAAGTCATGTTTCTCAAAAACTGTGCGTCTAGGAAAAAGATATAAGAAGAGATTTGGAATCAGCGCGAAAAACTCTATAAAAACCACTCAACAGTAGTTGTGGAACAAATTTGGTTGTTGGACAGTGTATTCAGTACATTGGACGCGTACAGGCATGTCAGAATATGTCGACATATTTAAATATTTATTTCCTTCAGTTTAATGTACCAAATGTGGAAAAATAGACGATGTGTTATCTTTTTGTCCCGGATTGTATTGTACCACTGTATGCGTTAAGTTATTTTTGGTGTTAAATATTTTGGTACAATTTTCGTATTTACACTGTGCAAGCTCTAAACAGTTTGAGACATTAGAGTATCTTCTGACGCATTATTGGACGATAGAGATTTTCGATATCGGAGGTCCGGATAATCAAAATGACCTACTGTACTTTTAAACGTTAAAAACTGTCGAGTTTATGCATTTATAACAAAAAACGAGCTGGTCCTATTTAAAACGGTACAAAGATGACAAGAATTTTACGACCATAATACACTCTTGAAAAGAATTAAGGGATCACTTGTGCGAACCCGAAAAATTGGTCCCACTTTACGTGATCATAACTCCGTCAAAAATTACTGCATCGATATCATTAAACAATGGTTTGAAAGCCTGAAACTTCTAGTTTCAGATGCTCTGTTTCAAATTGTTGCTACGGTGGTTTTTTACAAAGTTATAGCGAGACGAAGACGACATTTACGGATAACAAACATTTTGTGCAACTTTGGAACATCCCACGGGGAGCAACAAATTTTTTTGATAAATCGCGTTAATATCATTTGGAAGGGCTGTCTTTCCTGTGTAAATTGTGTGGTTGTTGAATATTGTGCGATTTTTTTTATTCGAGTTATTCAACTTTCAAGCAAATATGGGCTTTTGAACTTTAACTGGCTCCAGAAAGCGAAAAAATTATCGTAGAATCTTGTGCGAAAAAGCAATAGAAAGAGCGTTTCTTTCTCTTCAAGGCACTCCTTTTGTTTTTTCAATTTCATTAACATTTCGATATACCAGGTGTTTCTGAAAATATGCTTAAAATATGCGCAATTTCCATTTTTCGTTTAACTCGCTGTATCTCGGCGAGAAATGATCGTAATACCATGATCCGAACGTCAGATTGAAGCAGAGATTTTGGCGATTTGATTGAGTTCACCATGACCTCGCTACGACAATATTTTACCTATCGCAGCTGTGTTTGAAGTTAGTGTTTCGCAGAAATTAGCGCGCCACGTTGCCTGACATCTCTGAAGACCAAACTCGATTAAAAATCAAAGAACTTTCGATAGAAATGAGGTAGAGCGATGAAATATTTTTTCAATAAAAGCTGAAACTTTGTAGAAAATGGAAAAAATAGGGTGATTATGGTACTAACGTTTTTTAACGTTGAGAAAATTCGTAAAACATGTAGAATTTGAAGAAAATGTGGTTTCTCCAGTACCACGCGCGGAAAAAAATTTTTTTAACGTGCCATATATCATTTCCCGTAGATTTGTTCACGCTGATTTCAAATCTGGTCTCAAAATTTATCTACGACTTCAGGATTTTTTCACCTTCTGGAACCAGTTAAAGTTAAAAAGCCCATATTTACTTCAGTGTTGAATAACTCGAATAAAAAAAATCGCACAATATTCAACAACCACACAATTTACACAGGAAAGACAGCCCTTCGAAATGATATTAACGCGATTTATCAAAAAAATTTGTTGCTCCCCGTGGGGAGAGCGAGGGAGAGAGGGAGAGAGAGAGCGTGTGTGTGTGTGTGTGAGAGAACGAGAGAGTATTGGGATAGGGGGAGAGGAAGAGAGATTGTGTCCGCCTCTGTTCCATCGTAGCCCATATGGCTTATTGTTAGCGTGCACAAACGCGTGCAGCATTACGATGCTTAGCTATTAATTGATTGGATACGTATTTAGTATGCAGATAAATGTATCTCAGTGTGATTATCGGTGTTGCTCGAGTCCCATCCGGAGCACGCACGAGCTCGAATGTTTTCGATCACACAGCGATCGAGCCACGGCTGCGCCAGGAACACCAAACAGGTGGTTAATTTAGAGAAGGACGAGCCTCGTCATTTCGCGCTCGAAAAATGTGTTCTCCGGATGATAACCGGTAATGGCTACACGTATGAGTCAATTAACTACACGCTTTATGATTCGCACACCGGTTATTAATGGACATCAGATCTCGAGTTATTTATGGTACATGCAAGTGTTGAAATATAGTTGACCACGCGTGTACTTAAAGCGTCGTTTTTGTAGCCTTCTCGTTTTATTTCTAATTCGAGAAAACCTCCGGATGAGGATTTTCTATAAAAATTTATTATTTTTAATTATACACAAAATTTACTAATCTATTTTAATTCTTTAATAAATTATATAATTTAAAATACAATTTAAAATCCTCTCAATTTTAAATTTATATTAAATTTACTATAAAAATTTATTATTTTTAATTATACAAACAATTTACTAATCTATTTTAATTCTCTATGGAAAATTTATTTCTAATTCGAAAATCAATTTTCTTCTCGTTTTAGCTTGAATAAAGTAATTTCGAAAAGTGATGTTTGCAAGAGTATTAGCAACCTCCTAACGCTTTTATTAAGCATACGATAATTATAGTCCGGGAGAATCTAATTTATTTTCAACCGTACCAATCCTACAAAACCGACATTTCCTACCAATTTACCGAATGCGAAATCATTTTCTTTCGGTGACGTTTTTGTTTATTAACATTTGGCAATTTTGCCAAATAATTCGAAATATTTTGTCGACTAGCAGTGTACCGATGTTGCGCTCACAAGCTGTGAAACCTAATCGAGTATTTTATCCTTTTGTACGGATAAATCAATATACACAGATGTAATTTCAGTTACATGTACAGCCAAACCATTCGATGAATGATACTACTCGAAATATGAATATGCAATATGAAAATGTTGGAACAATTGCTCCTCCGTTGTAAGTGCAAAAAATTCTTAGAAGGAAAGAAACCTGTTTCATTCAACTAAAAATAAGGTAACAAAGTTTATATCGACATGCGTAGTTACAGTTTAGATGCAATTATGATTGTAAACATACTTTACTATTTATAAGCAACGAATATAATTGTTCCATAATATGTAGACAATAAATTTTTGTCTGACATTGATTATAAAAAATGTTGGTTCTCCTGCTCTATTTATTACGTTTATTTTAATGTATGTATTCGATTTTGAGTGTTTGGGTCTTTCCATGACTGATTTTCATGAATTTCATGATTTTCATGAACTGCACTGTGTAATGAATTAAATACTCCTGTATCTTTAACATTTGATAGTCACATTGTTATATTTTTGTATTGTATTATATTATTATACGTTGTAGACTTAAACAGCAAATAAGATAATGATATTGCTATCATGATAATGCTGCCATTCGTAGAGCTCCAGTTGTCTAACAATGTTTTAAAGGCGAAAACACCTCAGTTTTCCAGAAAATTGTTAAGGAGGGTTCTGACGCACAGTATATAAAAATAAGAAGCAATTAAACAATTTTAACAATTAAACAATTGAACAATTAAAACATGGTAGAATGAAACCATAGAAATCGGATTTCTGTTTAACTTCTGCTAATACAAAGAACCCGGAAGGTGAGTTGTACTTATTAGGCCCTCCCCCTGCCTAGAAAAATTCTGATAGGTACTCTGTATTCCGTTTGGAAATTCTACGTAGAAGAAATTCTTCGAGATATAGCCGGATAAGATAATCAAAAATGCCCTTGAACCGAATTTTATCGACGATGTGCCATTCGATAGGGTACCAAGAAAAAACATACTGTGCAAAATTTCAACCATGAATCTCGATCGGGAGGGTAGTTAAGGGGTAAAATCGAAAAATCAGTTTCTGGCCTATTTTCCCTAGTTAATAACGTTTAGAAATTCTGAAAGAAATCTGACACATGTCAAAAACCCAAATACATACTTTGCAATTGGTTCCAGATTTTTAAAGTGAAAATCCTCCTTGTAGAAAATCAAAAACCTCAAAAAGATCGAAAGAATGCAGATTTCACATGGAAGTTGTAGAGTGACAACATTTATATTTTTACAGTAGCGATATATTGTTATAGATATTGTTCATGAATTTTTTCAGACTTTTTGGTTTGGTGCGCCGTTGTTAAAAAAAAATAAAAACCGATTTTTTCGACGTTTTTTCTGCGAAGAACTAAGCTAACCTTAAAAATGCTACGTTCTATTTATTCTGTAAGTCCATTAGGCACTGGTAAACCTTGAGCATTGTGCAAAAGTAATTAAAAAATGAAATCTACTTAATTAATATTTCCAGAGTATAAACATTACATTTAGAAATATCAATCACGTTTCTAACTAAGTTCGCGCCCGTCGTAGGTCTATTTTTTTTATTTCATTAATTCTCTTCTTTTTTTATTTCTGACTTCACACTAGTCAAGGGTATTTTTGTAGAATTCTTTTAAAAGCAATATTGAAATATTTAAAAAGTATTATAAGGTAAAATACGCCAAAAATAAACGTATAAAGGTAAACAAAGGTAAAAGTCAATAAAACATCGAAAGTTTGTCATTCTAAATATGCTTTTATAGATCCGTTACTTCACTTTGACAAGTATCGGAACATCTGTTTTCACTGAAAATGTCAGGGAAGGTAAATAATAGTGAAATATTTAATTAGCAACCCTGAGTGGTAGATACATACACAACAATTGCTGTTCCGTATTCTTATGCGGAACAGCATTATATCGTCTCTTGACGAGGTACTAAAAGCGAATGCCTCAAAAAAAGTAAACAACAATAGAGCCATTTCAACAACTTGAATTTCTTCCTTTTCTCTATAACAAAGTATTTAAAACCCGAAGACACATATACATAGAATTACTGCTGAAAATGTCTAGTACTGCCAGAAGTTCCTTGACTGCTACTTATTTTAAACAATTTTGTTTATTAATTGTATTAAATATAGCTATCTCAAACATTGTTGTAATTTATGACACCCATGTGTCAGGAATACTGAAAATTTGCGTTCCTGTTATACATTGAAAGTTGAGCACAGGTAACGATTCGCATTCGGGGTGAATGTTGAAGAATGGGAAGAAGGAGAAGTGAGGGGAACGGAAAACAGACGGGGGTAGCAGCACAGGCATACGGAAACATTTCGTTTTATAGGGTTTTAGCAACGATATTGAAATCAGCGCAAGGGGTGAGGTTGCTAGACCGAAGAAATGAATTGGCTCGTGTCGATCTCTCCTTCTGGAGTGGTGGCACACGCCACACGGCACGCACCGCGCCGCGCCGCCAGTCGGGACACGGGACTCGGGATTCGGGGCTGCAGGAATGCATCCATTGGTGGTGGCCGTGCGCGTGCAGCCTTAGGATGCAAACAATGCCGAAAATCATGCATTGTGGCGGCTCGCATTGTAAGGCGGAAAGCTGTGACATTGAGTTCAGGCAGCTGCGCGCCACCCCTCTAACCCCTGTCCATGCCCCTGCCTCTGCCCTTCCCGTCCTGTTTCTCGATCCCTCGGCATCCCCCTTTACTGGTCCCTGCCGATACAAGGGTGGAATAGTGCTCGAATCCCCGCTACCGTATCCACACGGCAAGATAAATACTTGCCGAAATTTCGTTTGCCTAGTATCACCTTTCTGAAAACTGGTACGCCACTTTCACGTTACCTCGGTCCATTTCCAGTTTTTCTTCCACGATTTTTTACTTTATTTAACCATGCCTGCGAGTAGCCATCTGCTGATGTCTATCTAAATTCTAAAACCTTTTCAAACTATCAGGTTACATACATTGTGCTTGCGTCGGGATTCAAATTGACGTTTATATTTTTCAGAAATTAATCGGATCATTCATAGGGCTAGTGGTCTAGCTGTTATTCCATTAGTCAGCCATATTACGCGTTATTATTACAAATATATGACATGCGGCTGCACATTGGGAGCGAAGAACAGGTTGATCATTGTGCTCAAAGTACAGTCAATGAATATCCATAAGAGGGATGTAGAGCGCAGTGGAAGAAACTCAATTTTTAACTTTGGGACTATATTTCTATTAGTTAGGAGGTAAACATACTAAAAGTCCCTACTCCAAGGAGGTGAGCGGGGGGCACATAGAAGGTCCCCTTTTTCGGTTTTCCGCTTATATCTCGGAAACTAGGTGTCCTAGCGATAAGACAATTCTATACAAAATTAAAATAGACAATATGTGCCACAAGATTGATACTATTCAGTTTTTCCCTATCTCGCATAGTTCCCGAGAAATCCGCGCTCAAAGTTCACTAATTGTGCTGAAGAGTTCTTTTTTACAATTAGTGAACTTTGAGCGCGCTTATCTCGGAAACTATGCGTCCTAGCGATAAGACCATTGTATACAAAATTAAAGCTGATACAATGTGCCACAAGATTGATTGAATTCAGTTTTTCGCTGTCTTGCATAGTTTCCGAGATATCTGCGCTCAAAGTTCACTAATTGTGAAAAAGAAATTTTCGCCTCACGTTTTTTGCCTTATTTGACTAGCTACCTTTCAACACAATTAGTGAACTTTGAACGAGGATATCTGGGAAACTATGCAAGATAGCAAAAAACTGAATGCAATCAATCTTGTGGCACATTTTGTTAGCTTTAATTTTGTATAGAGTGGTCTTATCGCTAGGACGCATAATTTCCGAGATATAAGCGGAAAACCGAAAAAGGGGACCTTCTACGTGCTCTCCTCCTAGGAGTGGGGACTTTTAGTAGTTTACTTCCTAACTAGTCCAATCAAAGACCTAGTCCAATCTTCCATTTCCCTCTACAACTTTTCGTTGACTGGACTATCATGCAAATGTATAATAATTTGTTAGTAGATATTTATTTTTAAACAACTTGTTCTCGAGCAGGCTGACTATTGGGTGCAGGCTGAAATAATGCATATTTGTTGTAGTTATTGACACACGAGATGCGGGCCTTGCAAGAATGAGAAAAACATGTGTAGATTTAGCTATTATTTTATTACTAATTGTTTAAATGAGGATATTCTTTAGAGCACAAGCCTGGCGAACATCTTCCTCGCCGTTGGCGCACTAGTCCCACCATTACTCTGGTGGTTCCTCTGCCTGGACAACATCTCGTCGCTGTCGCTGTACCGGGACCTAGATTATAATACCAATATAATTGCCCAGAGTTGGGCAAAATGTAATTTCAATTACAATTACAATTACTTACCAATTACTGTAATTTGAAATTGCAGAAATACAATTACAATTACATGTAGTTGTAATCGGTAGTTGCAATTACAACATTAATTAGATACCTACTGAATGGAAATGTCTAAAGAGAACAAACAAAAAGCATATGTTAGGAAATATTTATTATTCATTAAATATTTATTTGTAGCTAATTACACTGTCCAACAAATTCCAACTTTTTTTTTGTATTTCGATTCCCACTATGCGATTCTTATAGTGTTTTTCGCGCTGATTCCGAATCTGTCCTTAATTTTTCTCCTAGGCCTATAGTTTTTGAGAAAATTGAGTTTTAAAAAAAGACATATTTTTCAACTCTGAACAAATATTGTGCTGTTATTATAAATAATATTTACAGCAAAAGATTCCGTAGACTTTCCTAAATACAGTGGTATCCAATATTAGTACATTATGATTGTTTAAACGTTTGCAAACAATGATTAAAGACGGAGAGACAACACTTTTGCACCAATTTTTGCGGATATTTTTGAATTTATCTAAAAAAATAAAGGTCTAGCGGAAAATCGAAGTACACCACGCGAAAGAGCAGACTTTTATCTTGAGAAATCACCCTGTCAAGTTTGCATGGTCGACTTTTTTTTCGAACCAGAAAGCAAAATATCTTCGCCCGACATGAGTTACCGCCAGTGGCGCTCACCATTAGAACGGGCGTTCCATGTGATATGGCGCGGCGAACACCCGTTCTAATGGTGAGCGCCACTGGCGGTAACTCATGTCGGGCGAAGATATTTTGCTTTCTGGTTCGAAAAAAAAGTCGACCATGCAAACTTGACAGGGTGATTTCTCAAGATAAAAGTCTGCTCTTTCGCGTGGTGTACTTCGATTTTCCGCAAGACCCTTATTTTTTTTAGATAAATTCAAAAATATCCGCAAAAATTGGTGCAAAAGTGGTGTCTCTCCGTCTTTAATCATTGTTTACAAATGTTTAAACAATCATAATGTGTTAATATTAGATATCACTGTATTCGGGAAAGTGTACGGAACCTTTTGCTGTAAAGAACAATTCAATATCTTTTATAATAACATCACAGCGCGAAAAACACTATAAGAATCGCATAGTGGGAATCGAAATACTTTTTGGCTGTTGGACAGTGTTATTTGGTATTTCACAAAAACCGATTGCCATTACGTTTCGAAATGACCCTCATTTCAAAGATGGAGTCGGATAATATATAACATAAGCTTTTTGTTTGTTCTTTTTAGACATTTCCATTGTGTAGGTATCTAATTGTCTTTTTTTAGTGCTATTTCGGCGTTAAGTAATTGCAACTGCCAATTACAACTACTTGTAATTGCATTAAAATTACTTGAAATTGCAGAAATGAAATTACAATTGCATGTAGTTGTAATTGGTAATTGCAATTACTTTGGCTCAACCAGTAATTGTAATTGTTAGACTGAATTACAATTACAGTAATTGTGAAAGGAGTAATTTTAATTACTTAACACGATTAAAGTAATTGTAATTCAGTCTAACAATTAGTTCAGTGTAATTGTTCTTTTGAACCACTAATTTTTATGTTTTGGATCATTTAACCGTTTTGTTGTTGTAATTATAGTCCACTTTTGCACATGTTATTGAAGATATAATTAAATACTCGTGTAATTAATTACTGCCCAACTCTGCTTGAAGGAACGCGAAAGGAAATCACAAAGAAACCGTCGATTCCGCGCACACAGTTGAGTCACTCGAATTCTCGGTATTCGCTTGACTAGATTACCACTAGTACTTCAGGTGTATCGCATCGCGTGATGGCGAACTGCGCTCCCCTTGCCCCTGTGCCGTCCCGAGTACCACTTTGCGAGACGCGGACGGTATATAGCCGTCACCTCATTATGCAGCCGCAGACGTAGAGCTATGTGGGTGCGGTGGAAGTAGTTCGGTAGAAGGGGAACGGAAACCGCGTGGCCCGCGGGCCACCAGTTCCCCAGGCCTGCCCCAGAGGATAGCAGTATCCCCACCACTCTACATTAGATACTTCATAGTTATGTTAATTAAAGCGATCAAAATTCAAACTGAGTCCGCTGATTGTTGCAACAGTCAACGAAGAGTTGTAGAGGGAAATGGAAGGAACACAATTTTTAACTTTTGGTCTTTGTTTGGACTAGTTAGGAGGTAAACATACTAAAAGTCCCCACTCCTAGAAGGTGAGCGGGGTGCAGGGGGACACGTAGAAGGTCCTCTTTTTCGGTTTTCCGCGTATATCTCGGAAACTATGCGTCCTAGTGATAATGCCACTCCATACAAAATTAAAGCTGACAAAATGTGCCACAAGATTGATTGAATTCAGTTTTTCGCTATGTCGCATAGTTTCCGAGATAAGCGCACTCAAAGTTCACTGTGAAAAAGAACTCTTCAGCACAATTAGTGAACTCTGAGCGCGGATATCTCGGAAAATATGCGAGATAGCGAAAAACTGAATGGAGTCAATCTCATGGCATATTTTGTCAGCTTTAAATTTGTATAGAATGGTCTTATCGCTAGGACATACAGGGTGTCCCTAAATTCGTGAACTTCCCGAAAGAGGGTGGTTCCTGAGACCATTTCAAGCGACATTTTCCTTTGCAAAAATGTTATCTGCGGCTTTGTTTAGGAGTTATTAACGAAAAACACGGACCAATTAGAGCGCGACCTAGACGCGAGTTGCCACAGTCGACCAATAAACAGTTGGTGCGCCGGGCCGACTGTGCCAACTCGTGTCTAGGTCGCGCTCTGATTGGTCCGTGTTTTTCGTTAATAACTCCTAAACAAAGCCCCGGATGACATTTTTGCAACGGAAAATGTCGCTTGAAATGGTCTCAGGAACCACCCCCTTTCGGGAAGTTCACGAATTTTGAGACACCCTGTATAGTTGTCGAGATATAAGCGGAAAACCGAAAAGGGGGACGTTTTATGTGCCACTTACACCCCGCTCACCTCCTAGGAGTAGGGACTTTTAGTATGTTTACCTGCTAACTAGTCTAAACAAAGTCCCAAAGTTAAAAATTGTGTTCCTTCCATTTCCCTCTACACCCACCCCCCTCTGAGCATTCATTGGCTGGACTAAACTGCAACCACTTCAGAAATGATTGATCATGTCCATGATTTGGTTTTGGAAGATCGTCGACTAACTGTGGTTGATTTAGCTGAGGTCACAGGCATCTCAACTGGACCAGTTCGTGAGATCTTAACTAATGAATTAGGTATGAGAAAGCTATTGACAAGATGGGTACCGCATTCGTTAAATTCGGATCAAAAACGCATTCGCGTGAAATGTTCTCGACAACATTTGGATCGTTTGCAAAAAAATAAAACTGACTTTGTGCGTCGATTTCTAACCATGGATCAGACTTGAGTATACCACTATGATCGTGCATTCCGAAAGCAAACCGCAGAGTTGACTGAGCCCGGTCGTTCAACTCCAAAGCAGCCAAAGTGGTCAAAATCGACAAAGAATGTCATGGCATCCATTTTTTGGGATGCAAAAGGGATTTCGTTAATTGATTACCTTCAAATCAGGAGAACAATAACAGGAGAGTATTACTCAAACCTTTTGGATCAACTGGATGCACAAATTCGGGAGAAAAGACCTGGCTTAGCGAAGGAAAAAGTCATTTTTCACCAGGACAATGCACTGACTCACAAAGGGGTTACCCTAGGTTGGTCGACAACTCATTTGACCGACACTGTTTTCATTGACGATTTGACCTGTGTTAGTGTCGGCCAAACCGTGTCGATGAAGACATTTGTCGACGAAAGTTACTGTCGGTCCAATCGTTGATGAAAACAGTGTCGGTCAAATGAGTTGTCGACCAACCCAGGATAACTCCTCACAAAGGTGCTCTTGCAATGGCCAAATTGAAGGAGTTACCCTACCCACCATATTCACCAGACCTGGCCCCCTCTGACTTCCATTTGTTCCCAAACCTCAAAAAATTCCTTCGTGGCAGGCGTTTTTCATCAAATGAAGAAGTTATAGCAGCTGTAGATGAGTATTTTAGAGATCTCGAGAAAAATCATTTCAGAGATGGAGTAAATGAATTAGAAAATCACTGAAAAAATGTGTTGAGCTTAAGGGAGAATATACTGAAGAATAAATGTATTTTGACTCATTATTTCATGTCATTTCATTGTTAGGCTGAACGACTCAGCACAGAATTACAGATGTGCACAAAATTAATTATCCTTTCTCTATATTTTATCCAATGAGTCGAATCGGTAAAGATAATATAGATATCTATAAGTATCCACTATCCAGTATAGTATATACAGTAGCGGACAAAAGTTTAAGACCCCTCTAAAGAAGACGATAACTTTTTTAATATTGTACTATACGATTTGAACTTTTTTGGGAAGCTAGAGGAATTAGTTTACTAAAGGATGTGAAAAGAAATTTTTTCAAAAATTGCAATTGATCGGAATTGTTGAAAAAATACTAAAAGTTGAGTTTTTAACTTTTTTATGTGGGCCTATATTGAAAATTTAAAAAATATGTTTTGTAGATCTGTGTCAATTAAATATATTCTGAAAATTTCGTCAAAATCAGACGATGTTGCAATGAGCTACAAACATTTAAAGATGGTAAAAATTGCAGATTTTCACGATTTATTGTCGAAAATCTAAAAAATAAATAAGTATCCACTCAATTTTCACACATCGCTGGTTCATCGCATTTTTGACGTTCAGGGAAAGACTAGACAACGAATTGGGAACAACTGTTTAATTACAACATAGAATATTGTAATAATTGGACAGTTCAAGTTTTTGTTAATAATGTAACGAATGTGGTGATTTTACGAGACATTTGTGACACCGTAAATTGCACGTTTTAGAATCAGAATCAGATTGTACTCAAATGTGCGGAACGAAAAATGAATAATTTATTGAAGAATCTATTAATTTTTGTTAGGCTCATTGTGCTCCGTAGTTGGTAATGAAAGTTTCGAAGATTTCTTGATGGGTATTCGAAAGAGGTGAAACGTTCGATTAATAGGAACGATTTAACGATTTAACGAGTCGATACAGAAGAATCTGATGGACTATTCGCACACCTGGACAAATCTATTCAAGAGAATGCGTTAGCACGCGTCCGGCAGATGCGTCACTTTTAGACAACTGTTATGTTGGTGGGACGCGACCTAGGCGATTTAGTATCATTGATACGAATCAGAGAATAGAATCATGCGTATATGAGTTGCCCGTGGAGCATTCAATTAGTAAATTCGAGTTGATATTTCGTACTTTTTCTATTCTTTTTACAATACTATTAGATTGTTGTCCGTGAAATGTCGCATCTTTAAATTGGTCAATTAATTTAGGGTGTTTCGTTTATCTGATAACGGAAATATTTTGTTACGCACTGAAGTTACGGAAAAAATTTGTTTACAACAATTGTTCGGTATGAAGGGTACAATCATATAGTCTAATTGTTTTGAGGACTAGAATGATGGGAAGGGAGGGGGGGTATCAAAGTCAAATTAAATTTTTCAAATGGAATGTCCTATGTTTTGTTGACCTTCATATGTCCTAGACATAATAGTCAACAAGATATTATCGAAACAATTTTCTTTCTTCTTTGGATAATATCTCGTTAACTATTAGGTTTAGGAAAAAAGGACCATCTTTTTAAAAAAAATCAAGGTGACCTTGAAATATCCTCTATGCCTCCACAAACGCAGAAAATGTTTGTGTCGCAATATGTCCCTCTCTATACCGTGTGAGTTTTGTGTATAACATTTTTTCATATTATCACAAATAACGGGAATATCCAAAGTGGACATAGTTATTGCCCCATCCTGTATTTGGTACCATGTCATTATACGAACTAACAAAGAGTTAAGGATTTTAGTAAATGTAAAAGGTGAATTTTCATTTGCTCTTTATTGAACCCTTGCTTAAACGAAGTCCTCGTTTCTTCCAGAAAATTTGAGTTCGACAGTAGTGGATAAAGTAATCGAAGCCCACACAAGATCTGTCAAATTTTTGCAAATGTGTATAACGGACGATTAAAGAAAGGATCGACCCCCTTTTTTCTGTGTGACCCGTAACCGTTAGAACATGATTATTCGCCATGAAACACGTGCGATGACACGAAGGTTGGAGACGTATGGTTTCTCTCACATCCGGTCATGTTACGTCTTCTCCATTCATGACTCGAGCTCACGTAAGAACGTTTACGCGTGTACGAATGTAAGGTGAATATACACCCGAATACTTACGTAGGATGACTTAAAGGCCTTCCGCGTCTTCTCTTCTTTCCTTTCGATTTTCGTCTTCCCATTCATTCCCTTCGAAGGGAGGGTTCATGACAGTGTCTACGACGCACAGTGTTCGCACAGTGTTCGATCCTGTATAGGGGATTTCGGGACAGAATTAATAACTCCTAAACTAATACATTTTCGATGTAAGACCCTTTATACTTTTTTAAAGAGCACGTCAAGATCTATCAGATGATGAAAAATAAATACAATTTTATTAAAAAGACCAAATAGTTTCATTTTTTTATGAAATGAAAAGATCTTTTTGTACAGTTTTTGTTATTGCAATCGGTTGACACGTAATTACCGAGTAACTTTTGTTTGAACAACTTTTTTTGTCAGTTTATAGATACATAGGAAAATAGAGAAAATACACTCAAAAGAATTAAGGGATCACTTGTGCGAACCCGAAAAATTGGTCCCAATTTACGTGATCATAAGTCCGTCAAAAATTGCCGTATCGATATCGTTAAACAATGGTTTGAAGCCTGAAACCTCTAATTTCAGATGATTTGTTTCAAATTGTTGCTGTCTTGGTTTTTTACAAAGTTATAGCGAGATGAAGACAACATTGATGGATAACAAATATTTTGTGCAACTTTGAAGCATCACACGGGGAGAAACAAATTTTTTTGATAAATCGCGTTAATATCATTTGGAAGGGCTATCTTTTCTGTGTAAATTGTGTGGTTGTTGAATATTGTGCGATTTTTTTTATTCGAGTTCTTCAACATTGAAGTAAATATGGGCTTTTTAACTTTAACTGGCTCCAGAAAGCGAAAAAATGATCGATTTCTTGCAAAATCCTGAAGCCGTATACAAATGTTGAGACCAGATTTGAAATCAGCATGAAAAAATCTATGGGAAATGATATATAGCATGTTAAACAAAATTTTTTTTCGCGCGTGGTATTGAGAAACCACATTTTCTTGAAATTCTACATATTTAACGAACTTTCTCAACTTTAAAAAACGTTGGTACCATAATCACCCTATTTTTCCATATTCTGCAGTTTCAGCTTTAATATAAAAAAAATTTCATCGCTCTACCTCATTTCCATCGAAAGTTCTTTGATTTTGAATTGAGTTTGGTCTTCAGAGATGTCGGGCAACGTGGCGCGCTAATTTCTGCGAAGCACTAACTTCAAACACAGCTGCCATAGATAAAATATTGTCGCAGCGAGTTCATGGGGAATTCAATCGAATCGCCAAAATCTCTGCTTCAATCTGACGTTCGGATCATGGTATTACGATCATTTCTCGCCGAGATACAGCGAGTTAAACGAAAAATGGAAATTGCGCATATTTTAAGCATATTTTCAGAAACACCTGGTATATCGAAATGTTAATGAAATTGAAAAAACAAAAGGAGTGCCTTGAAGAGAAAGAAACGCTCTTTCTATTGCTTTTTCGCACAAGATTCTACGATAATTTTTTCGCTTTCTGGAGCCAGTTAAAGTTCAAAAGCCCATATTTGCTTGAAAGTTGAATAACTCGAATAAAAAAAATCGCACAATATTCAACAACCACACAATTTACACAGGAAAGACAGCCCTTCCAAATGATATTAACGCGATTTATCAAAAAAATTTGTTGCTCCCCGTGGGATGTTCCAAAGTTGCACAAAATGTTTGTTATCCGTAAATGTCGTCTTCGTCTCGCTATAACTTTGTAAAAAACCACCGTAGCAACAATTTGAAACAGAGCATCTGAAACTAGAAGTTTCAGGCTTTCAAACCATTGTTTAATGATATCGATGCAGCAATTTTTGACGGAGTTATGATCACGTAAAGTGGGACCAATTTTTCGGGTTCGCACAAGTGATCCCTTAATTCTTTTAGGAATGTTTTTTTTTGTATAATAAAAGGATGTTTGTTAAACTTTTACTGCTGACGATTCATCGTAAAAATCCGTAAATTCTTCACGTGTTTCATCTCTTATGAAGTATTGTTTAATTTCGTCGTTATCGGACCATTTTGTCCAGTGAATTGATACTAAGGGTTCAGAACTTATAATTAAGAAATTAAAAGATCGCTGCTGGTCGTAGTTTCACGCGTGACAGTAGAGCCTGGACCGATAGTTTTCGTTAATATTTTCATTTCGAAATGATTCGCATGAATAAAACTAATTGTGATGTAAAGTTTAATGCGTCCAGAAATAGTATACAAAAAATCAGGAAGAAATTTAAAAAATCTATTTCTCATAACGTTCTTTACACGTTTTAAGGGTTCTATAGTACTGAATTTAAGTTATAATTAACAAAAATTAAACAGCTACCTTGCACATTATACACAATACACATATACTATCTTACTTATATTTGCAAGATAAAGAGAAGTTATTAAATGAAACGAAGTATTGTAGAACGAAAGGAAACGAAAAAAAATATTGTTAAGAAACAGACATTATTACAAAACCTGTGCAACAAAACTTAGATTTCCGGAACCATTCTCTAACTCTGATTCTGCAGATCGAACATCGTCTTCCATCGACTCACCCATGTTCGATCTTCTTTTGTGGGTAGGAACGCGTAAGTGTACCATAAATACACATTGTTTATTTGAATTAAGCAGGGTGCAATATCTACTTCAGCATGAAATCTTCTCCCTATGTGTTAGAGCAAATGTTAAGCTCGTTAAATAAGTCAAATTGTATGCTAATGATTTCTATAAAAGTACGAATAATATAAATTATAAGATTATAAAAGTATTCTGGGAAAGTATAAGAAATGTAACTTCTTTTCCGCTAACAGCTTTTCCCTTTTTAACACTGAGACTTTGTGTCAAACCTATTCGACATTACATAAATGCATTTGTTGAAGACCAATAGTTTGGTAAATTGGATCATTTTTATTACTCTCACTTTGATTGTTCAGAAGGAGACCTCTCCGCACTTCGTAATTTCGTTCATAACTCGTTATTCACAAGTTGAAGCGAAGTAACCATCAAGATTGTGAAAATGCCAAATTTTTTAACGAAAAATCAAATATTATACAGTGATTGGATTGTTTAACTAAAAAATGGTGAGTATTGATACTGTCACGTCCGGTGGTTCAGCCTATACTCTATACTAATAATTGATATAAGCAATCATGTATAACATATACCTTTTGAATTTCTTTTTATGCTTGCTCTAATAATGTTGTACGAGAAATTAAATATTAAATACTATTGTTGACAATCAATGTCGAACTATAGTATATTACACCACATTGCGTGCGATAGAATTAGGAAATCTCATTTTGAATTTGAATCTTTATTGAACGAAATAAATGCGTAGCGAAATTTATTTCATTAAATGATTGAGTCATTTCCAAATATAAATCGTGAGCGAATATCTGTTGAAGCTTGTCCATTACTGAAGACTGCGAAGATTTTTCGGAAGAATCGATGACCAATGGATTGTTCCTCGATCTATCGATGCGCAGAGTAATATGATCTCAAGAGGAGGATAAAAAATGCAATGCACACGATTAAAAAGAGAGTGACTGAGAAGAAAGCAATTAAGAAGAAATCAACTACGAGATACGCAGATGTAATATGATCTAGCCAAGAGGAGGATAAAAAATGCAATGCACACGATTAAAAAAAGTGTGACTGAGAAGAAAGCAATTAAGAAGAAATCGACTACGAGATACGCAGATGTAATATGATCTAGCCAAGAGGAGGATAAAAAATGCAATGCTCACGATTAAGAAGAGAGTGACTGAGAAGAAAGTGATTAAGAAGAAATCGATTAAGAGGAATTGCTGACGATGTAACCACCTTATGAAAATTAAGCTAAGAACAAAGAATTGATCGAACTATAAAAGGGATAGCTCCTCATTGGGAGCTCAGTCCACAAAATACAGTACACCATTCAACAAGTTCAATTTATATTAACCAAATCAGTCAGTTTGCCTTTTTTTGTGTTGTGTGTGTGTCGTTAGTGAAGTGAAGTTTAACACCATGAGAAAAGGAAAAGGCGGTGTTAAACCCCACGGAGCACCAACCACCAAAACATCCTCCAATTCAGCGCAGAAGCAACAGTACTATTCAAAGCCGAAATCTATTTAGCGGTAATTACTAACAATTTATAATAAGATCTCGAGAAACATTACGTATCCGAAATTTGGTGCTTAAAATATACTTTTGTTTATTTCTATTCAAAAATAAAATATCAAATAATTTTTAAAGAAATTACCCAACTTCAATTTCTACGTTCCAATTCCAAGATCAAAGTCACTTAGATTTTAAGAAATCCTCGATTAGTCGAACCGAAGCCGGTGAATGCGGGTAGGTTCAAACCTGCGTTGTATCTCAATTCTAATCTTCAAATTAATCTATCAAATTAAACTATGCAATCTACAGGGTGTCTCGAATTTAGATGGCAAAACTTGAGGAGCGTGTAGGGGACCGAAAAACTAAGACAAAAAGTCTTTTAGAGATTTGTTCGTTTTTGCTCGTTTTTGCTTCGTAATGCTTGCATTGCTGCAAGAGGGCAACATTTTCAACAATATCTACATTAAATAGATGATAACGTAAATAAAATGTAAATAATTAAGTACAAAAATGAAAACTTGTTTTGTTTCTTGTTTTGCGATTTTCTCCAAAACGAAGCAAAATCGAGCAAATCTCTAAAAGACTTTTTGTCTTAGTTTTTCGGTCCCCTACACGCTCCTCAAGTTTTGCCATTTAAATTCGGGACACCCTGTATAATACGTCCACCTTGGGACGTAACATACGTTTTTTCTGTCCGTGACCTTGAATGACCTTGAGTAATTATAGTCACTGAATTCGTAATAAAAGGGACTATCATTGTAGATGTTTACAAAACCGTGGTTCCGTTAAAAAAAATCAATTTAAACTTCATGTGTCTAAAAAAAAATTACATAAAAACAAACATTTTTTTGGTGCGGTATGAGCCCCATTTTACCATTCAACTTTGTCCTGAAGACATTTAATGTATCGTTGGAAACAACAAAGATATTTGAGGCGATAACGTTAGGTGACTCACCCTGTGTGTATGTAGAAGATCTACTTTATTTATTAGTTATTTTAATCATGTTTCATGTTTGTTTTCACATACATTATAAATGTCGTCTTTTGGCTCAAAAATGGAGTTTGACTTTTTATATTTCATGCATTTTTTACCGAAACAATAGTTACTTGAAGTTAATGGTTTTCAATGTTTCGCTGTATGCGTTTGCTACTTGATCTACGTAACTCCTTTACAACTTTTCCATCACCTTGCCGAACCTAATATCTTCTTAATATTTTAAGTGTCTGAGCTACCCATAATTTGACCTCTCTTTTTGTAACATGTCCGTTGATATCAAATGCACATTTCAATATTTCTAGGAGAAAAACCCTTCGTTTTCGTTTCTGGTTTTCTTTTTTTTATGACAGATCGGTGTCGTATAAACGATTCGTATCAATCGTTCATGTGCGACGAAATTCGTGTCTTCCGTGGCGACGTAGGGGACAAATTCCTTTCGACAAGTTGTTTTCGACGGAGTAAGGGTGCGCTCTCTTGAATGGAGCAAAGATTACGGGGTCCCTTTCCTTGGGGCGAGTCTTTGGCCTAGGGTTCGTCGTGTAAATAGAACCTGGTTACGCACAACGCACAAGGTGCTACACGACGGAACACGCGACCACCGAGAAACAGGTTTCACTGTCTTCGAGCTCTCAGGCAGGCCGGTGCGCGGTGTGGTGGTGGCCTCAAGAAACGTGCGAGCCAAGACTTGCCTATTATTTACGTTTCTTTGTCCCGGTACGGCGAGATAAAAGGGAAATCGAAGAACGTGCTATGTATATGCCACTTGTTTCAACTACTTTCTACTTACTTTTTTCTTTTTCTGTCTTTCTTTTTTTTCGTGTGCGTAATGTGTTTGGGATTCATTGTTTCAGCACCTTTTTAAGAAAAACTATTAGAATGTCGTAAGTTTTACAAAATTTCCACGCATTTGCACGCGTTGCGAAGTATTTAATTGAAAAGCTTGCTTCACCTCCATAAACGGCAAAGAGAAAACGCGATCCCCCGCAATCCCATTATCATTTTATTTTAATATTTTAGTAAACGTATCTACGATCACCCGCTTAGAGTTGTTCGAAGAATGGTTCAAATTGAAGAATTTGAAACGAAATGACTGCGTCAGTGGATTACTAGAGCCTATTTTTCAAATTTCAACTTTAATTTCCATTTCAACTTCAATTTCAACTCTTCAATTTCAACTTCAATTTTTATTATTTTTATAGTGATTTAATTGCAATTGTTATTTTTATTACAGTCTTTATGTCAATTTCACATGCGTTCTTCTGATAAAGCTAGGTTTAACTTTAAACTCGTTTTTGTCGAAATCTATTTTTACTCTTCCCTTCTTTTAATTTAATTAACATTTATGGGCCTTTATGACTTTTTAATCGTTAGAGGTGAAAGTACCACACATTAGATACGACTAAACAAGAAACGCCCCTCGTACTTTATAACTATACAGCGGATCTTCATACAAAATAAAAATGTTCTATAATACTTAAGTTGCAACAAAAGTTGAGCGAAATAGAAATTTATTTTCCTTCTTAACAACTGTCGATTGGCCGACTGTGCCAACTCGCGTCTAGGTCGCGCTCTGATTGGTCCGTGTTTTTCGTTAATAACTCCTAAACAAAGCCGCGGCGGCCATTTTTGCAAAGGAAAATGTTGCTTCAAATGGTCTCAGGAACCTCCCATTTACGGGATGTTCAGGAATTTTGAGACACCCTGTATAATTTTCTATGAATATCCGTCAATATTGATAGGAAGCTTCAGAACGCTCCTAGACGATCAATATTTCCATCAATATGGTCCTCCGCTAATATTGACGCGAATATTCACAATATTATTGATCGTGTAGGGACCACTTAACACTTCATGCAATACCTAAATGTTTAGTAATTGATTAGAGAAATGATACAGCAATTGTTATTGGCGGCTCAGAATCACCACTTGACTGCGAAGGATTAAAAACAATTTATTGATTTTACTCACCGAATTTTTATTGATTATTTGATCTTTTAACTAATTTTATACTGGATAAACAGTATTCAAGATAGGCGATTCTATTTATGAGTTAACCCTTTGCAAGTCCGTGCTATTTTAACTCGAAAATTTGCAGTTTGCAGCAACAAATTGAAGCGAAATAAACGATATTTTAATGCTCGATTGTAAAGTCTAAACAAAACGTCATGGTATGTATTCGCTGATAAATGTTGTTACTGTTCATTTCTGTATGTTCTTCGTTGCTTTCAAGCCATTCATTGTTTCATTCTTTACAACGACAACTATTTAATGCAATGGCTTCTTTTTATACGAAATAAGAATACAGAGTGAGTCACTCAACCTTAACCGTGCCACTTGAATTCACTCGTAGCCTACTTGTTGCACGAAAAAATGTTTCAATCAAAAGGTGTTAGACATTAACTGAAGCATACAATGTAACAATTAGTTTTTTTATAGTTTACTTTTTTATCGAGATACGAAAGCGACATTGAGTTTTTATTTTATAATGTGCAATATTATTTGAATATAAAAAAGTATTAATGTATGCGATGTGAAACACTAATAACTGTTACCGAGATATTCTTTAGTTAATCTTTGGTGGAAACATAATGACAAAACTTTTTTAGTTTGAACTAAACGAGTCCAAACATGATACAATTTGCGTCGCGTTTATTCGTTTGATCCACGATTTAGTAAAGCCTCCATTATTCGAACACTCGCATCTCACCGACTACTTCGGATGATCGAGGTTATATCGAATCGTGGATTAAACAAGTGAATACGATGCAAACTGTACCAGGTTATCGTTTTAATCGGAAAAGCGCCGCGAACGTGTTGATGGAAATTTCATTAACAAATAATTAAAAACAAACAAGTTATCATCGAGTTTGACCGAACAGGTACCGAGCACTCACTGAATAATATTTCAGCAACTATTATACTTTTTCACCCTGTATATGACACAGTACTTGTATGGTTCTTAAACTTTTAGTTCTGTTCAAGAAATTAACCGGTGTTCTGTTCAATACGCAACATAATAGTTCTAATGCGACATTATGGGAGTAGACTCCTTTTTCCAGGATTGCAAGGGTGCGGGATTCGCGTACTCATTTCTCGATAATACAAAAATGGAGTTTTTCCAATAATCAAAAACGCTAGATAAAAGATCGATCTAGGGCGCTATCTGCCTCAAAAGTCCTTCTTTTTCGTTTACAAGACGTAATTTGCATTATTCGGCAGCATGTACAGTCGGCCACAAAAATATTGGAACAAAATTGCAATTGATCGGATAGTTCCAGTTTACAAGTTTTTTATGTGGACCTATATTGAAAATTTAAAAAATACGTTTTGTAGATCTGTGTGATTTAAACATATGTATTTTGAACATTTCGTCAAAATCGGTCAACGTTGCAATGGGCTACAAACGTTTAAAGATGGTGAAAATTGCAATTTTTCACGATTTCTGGCCTGTAACTGCAATAAATCTAAGGATTCTTACATCTTTCAATGCTGTACTTTTTTCTCGCATCAACTGATTTCGATGAAACTTTCACGGTGCATATAATTGACACAGATCTACAAAATATATTTCTTAAATTTTCAATATAGGCCCACATAAAAATGTTGAAAATGCAACTTTTAGTATATTTTCTACAATTCCAATCTATTGCAATCTTTGAAAAATATTTCTTTTCAAATCCTGTAATAAACTAATTGCTCTTGCTTTCCAAAAAAGTTCAGCTCGTATAGTCCAATATTTAAAAAATTGTCGTTTTTTTGAAAGCGTCCGAATATTAATGGGAATCCCTGTTACTTTCAGATACACTCACGTTAATCAATATTTTTCTGCGAAACAGACAAACATGAATAAGAATTGACGGTAACCAACTCTGATTGTCAGACTGTGCTACAGAGAATGAAGGAAAGGCCCATTTTATGTAATTCATAATATCGATACACAAATAGCCGAATCACGTATAAACGATAAAGAAAATGGTAATATCGGCATGGTCTAATATATAAAAAGTTATCGTCTTTTTAAGAGCGTCCCAATATTTTTGTGACCGACTGTAGCTACGAAAATATGTAGCTACATGCGCAGTTGTATGCTTCCGGCTAATGCAAATTACGCCTCGAGAACGAAAAAATAGGACTTTTGAGGGCGATAGCGGCCTAGATCGATCATTTATCTAGCGTTTTTGACTACTGAAAAACCCCATTGTATTATCGAGAAATGAGAACGCGAATCCCGCACCCTTGCAATCCTGGAAAAGAGTCCACCGCCGCGCCGTAAGGTTCATTGAATTCTACAAATATGTATGAATATAGCTTGCAAGTTAATTAGCTCTGCATAGGTGTATTAAATATATTAATAGACGAAGTGAAATTCTATTCGATTTCGATAGCTCGGAGCTGGTCTATAAAAATGCAAATCTGCATAACCATTCGCAGTCTACTGACACGTACATAACTAAGCGGCGATCATTGTCAATGGGCGCAGGGGCCACGCGTTTGCGAGTTGGTGAACAGTTGAACGGGGATGGGATGGTACGCGCGCGCGCGCGCCCGAGCGAGCGTAGAGGCGCGTGTTCGTGAATGCGTCGGAAGAATCGGTAGACGAGGAGAGAAAAAATCGCCGCACACTGGCGCAAAAACGCTATAGAAGGTGTAACGGGTTCCCTTTGGTGGACTTATGGGGTGAGTCATCACCTGGCTTCGGTCTCTACCTCTCTACAGAAGGGACAAGGGGGCTCATAGGAGTGCCGTGTTATAGTCGAGGGAAACACGGGTGGGGCACGAAAAGATTCAGGGTGGTTGTGCTTGTGCTGCAAAAGGCAGGTGAGAATAGGGGTTTCAGCTAAACGAACGTGTATGCGCCGATACATTTTCCCGAATATATGTATATTTTTTATTATTACAAGATTCTCCTGTGAACGGCGCGTAGGTACACTCCGGGGCAAAAAGATAGCGTGATTTTTTCAAGTTTTCCAGCAAGAACTGAGCCGTCGTTCACGGGCCACATCGATTAACTCCACTTTTCGAATTATTTTAAATTTAAGTGTCAAACCACTTGGTTCAGTCATAACTTTTTTTATTTATAACTAGCTGTACCCGGCCACGCGTTGCTGTGGCTCAGTCAGATGTGAGTTCTCAGTTGATGCCGTCACAAACAGACAGACAGACGTGATTTTATTATATACCATTTTTACCATGTTTTACCGTTTTGACCATATACAGTAGCGGGCATAAATTTAAGACGATGATTTGTAATTTCGATTATACGCGTAATATACAAGTACTGTCTTTCTATTCTGTTTGATATTTCAAAGTAAGACAGGTATATGTTTCATCTCCTTCATCTCAATGTTGTGATTGTCACATGTAAACAATGTAGAAGTTTCAGTCGTTTGTTTCCTCTGCACGTTTGTGCGCAGCGGATATTAGTTTAAGACGATCTGTCTAACAAGCAACATCTATTACGTTCTTTCTATAACTTGCTATATAAATTTTGAAATTGGAGTCTGGCATACCTTTTGTTGGTTGAAGTTTATATACAGAGGAGAAAAGTATGGGTAAATCTCGAAGTTTGCTACCAAACGAAAAAGAGCAAATTGTAAGACTACGAAAAGAAAAACTGACATTTTCCAAAATAGCAAGTCTTGTAAATAGATCAGAAACGGCTTGTAAGCAAGCGTGGTACACATGTTTAAAAATTGGCCAATATTCTGATCGATTAAGAAGCGGAAGACCTCGGAAAACAACTGTGAAACTGGATCGTCGGATTCACCGCTTATGAGAAAAGGACCGTTTTCGTTCTACAAGTGATATTGCAGTTAAAATAAACACGAACAGTGACACAAACATTAGTGCTAGAACTGTTAGAAGACGTTTGGAAAACTTCCATTTAAGAGGACGAAGACGCCGGAAGAAACCAATGCTCAGTTCCAAAAATCGGAAAATGCGACTTGCGTTTGTTAAAGCTCACGAACATTGGACGAGTCAAGATTGGTAAAAAATACTATTTTCAGACGAATCGAAATTTAATCGTGTTGCTTCTGATGGGTTACAATATGTAAGACGTCGAATGCGTGAAGATTTGAAACCACAATGCGTTTTACCCACAATTAAATACGGGGGTGATAGCGTTATGGTGTGGGCATGCTTCTCTCGCAACGGCCCTGGACCAATACGTCGTAAAGATGGAATTATGGACCGTTTTCAGTATATAGACGTGTTGAAGAATACCATGTTACCATATGCACACAATAATAGAACTTATAGTTTCATATTCCAACAGGATAATGATCCAAAACACACAGCCCGAGTTGTGAAAAATTTTTTTCGCGAAGAAAATATTAACGTACTACCGTGGCCTTCACAGTCACCAGACTTAAATCCAATTGAAAACTTATGGAGTATAGTAAAGAAAAGTGTGGCAAATTATAAACCAAAAAATCTTAATGAACTTTACTCTATAATACAAACAGCTTGGAATAACATTCCTGTTGAAAAATGTCAAAAATTAGTAGATTCGATGCCGAAAAGATGTGCCGAGGTGATAAAAAATAATGGATTTTGGACAAGTTATTAAAATAAAACAAATATTTCACACATTTTTCGTATAAAATATTTCTTTATACATAGTCTTAAACTTTTGACCATTAAATATAATATAGATTTGCTTTTCTTTTGCATATTATTACTATTATGCTCAGAAACATAATAAAAATTTTTGTTGTCAATATGTAAATAACCAATTTATCTGTTACTACCAAATTAAAACCACTGTATTTATATTTTTCATGTCAATCGAATTATTACTTCCTTCTTTTCTTTTCGTCTTAAACTTTTGACCGCTACTGTATCTGCTTCCAACTTCTATGAAACTGTTGTACTCATTTTGTAGACTTTCGCAGACTTAAGTAAGCCTGTTTGCCCAAAATTTATTTCCGACAAACGTACTGTGGTCTAAAAGTCAGTTCTAGCACGAATAAATTAAAAATACCAACTGACGTAAATCTGTTAAAATTTCTACTTGTATGATAGTTTGATATGTATACTACAATAACAAAAGCAAAATTAGTAAATCACATCACTGTATTATTGTTGGCAAGACTGTCAACATTCCAGTAACCACATTATCTTTTTCTGCGTTAGTCAATTGCTACAAATTATAACCTGAAAATATCGAGTTCTTTCTTGAATTACGCATAAATTGTGTTAGCATCTTTTTATAGAATGATATTATCATACAGGACAGTATAGCTGTAACCGGAAATGGTAGGTTTACGTTTCCTTCACACACTTTATCATATATTTTATGAACTGATACTTTTTAAGAAAAACTATTAGAATGTCGTAAGTTTTACAAAATTTCCACGCATTTGCACGCGTTGCGAAGAATTTAATTGGAAAGCTTGCTTCATCTCCATAAACGGCAAAGAGAAAACGCGATCCCCGCAATCCCATTATCATTTTATTTTAATATTTTAGTAAACGTATCTACGATCACCCGCTTAGAGTTGTTCGAAGAATGGTTCAAATTGAAGAATTTGAAACGAAAGGATTGCGTTAGTGGATTACTGGAGGCTAAAAAGTTAATCCTGACTAGTATTCCATCTGTCGGCGACCAAAGAACTAACCTCTATCTATCACACCATTCCAGGAGAAGTCCGAACACTATAATACACCGTGCGTGCGAGGTACACGTACAACTTTGAGGTTACCCTGAACATGCAATAGTTTACAAGTTATTAATATACTCGTATTCGGTGTTATTATTTTAGGTAAGTACAAGAAATATTGATGTAGGTTTACATTAAATAAACTGGTTTTATTGTATTCTTTAAAATTTATTGAGAAAAACACTAAGACGATCTTGCCCCGCAAATATTACTACACGGGGCAAGTCCGTACTATTACGGTGGTGTAAGTCCGTACTGTATGGGTAACTATAAAACTACATAAAAAATATATTTAATGCAATACAAATTTTGTACCAGGCTTGATAATACATCTTTTCTTGCCCCGTAGCACTTGAAGCAAGTGTATTCCCTGTATCCCCTTTCATATTTCAGCATAAAAGTACATCTTTGTTTAAAAATGGATGACTATAAAACTAAACAATATAATTTAATGCAATAAGAAGCATTTCTTGAAATTTCCCTCGATTTTAAATTGAAAAATTTCCCTAAAATTTAACTTAAAATTTCCCCAAATTCAAAACTTGAAATTTTCCTAAATCTAAGCTTGAAATTTCCCTGAATTTAATGTTGCAATTTCCTTCAATTGAATATGGAAATTTCCCTCATTTCAATCTTGACGTTTCCCTCAATTTAATCTCGACGTTTCCCTCAATTTAATCTTGAAATTAATGCAATAAGAAGCATTTTATAGCAGGTTGGTTAATCATTCTTTTCTTGCCCCGTAGCACATGAATATCTTTTAAGTGACAAAGAACCCCACTATAGGTACAGGTCTGATATAAGAAATCGAAAATTCTTCACTTTGATTAATTTTTTTTTCTACCAAAGAAATCGATCTTTTCGATATTTTCGAAATTTTCGATGTTCCAGATAACCTATCTCGCTTAACAAGCAGGGTCTATGTTCTGTGGTGGCAAGTTTTTCTGCGCGTTTCTTTCGTTCTTCTTGCATACACGCGTACGCGTACGGTGTAGTCCCAATTAAATATCGGTCGATAAATCGGCATGCGTATTATGGGTATTAAATCGATGTGACGAGTTCCTCTCGCCTTCGATCGTCTTTCGCCCTCCTCCGTGTCTGTCCCTCTTGTCGTCAATGATTAAATCATGTCGAATGCACCTTCGGTTTTCACTCCATGGTGCACTTGAATTCTTTTCCACGGTTCTCATGCTACATACTTCAATTTCAACTGACACCGAATAAAAAATCCCGGCCTGCAGACCGGACTTTTTAGTCCCGTGCAATCTATGAAAACTGTTTTAAAATTCCACCAACAGTAATGACATATCAGGCGAAACTTTCCAAGGATGACAATTTCTGTTATTTCAGAGGGACATCGCAAAAGTTACCCATTACGAAGAAAAAAGTCTAATCGATTACTCTGCTGTAACTGTATATGTATATGTATGCAGATACATACGTTGCCACGTTTCTCCAATGTAAACTTCGACGAGCGAAGTGTCACTATTTCTTTGTCTTGTATCTATTCGAGTTCAATACGCTCACTGTATTTTCAATCGTTTATGCCCATTCGTACTACTTACCATTCATTTCTTAAAAACTCGATCAAATACACTACTGTGCAAAAGGAAGTTGCCCCCGGTCCTATATAATAGAAAAGCGTAAAAAATCAAAAGATAACACAGTAAGTTTTGGAAACTTGAAATATTTCCCTAAATTCTAACTTAAAATGTACCCGTAATAAAAACTTGAAATTTCCTTAAATCTAAACTTGAAATTTCTCTCAATTTAACCTTGAAATTTCCCTCAATTTAATCTTGCAATTTCCTTCAATTTAACTTTGAAATTTCCCTTGATTTTAAATTGAAAAATTTCCCCAAATATTAAATTAAAATTTCCCCGAATTCAAAACTTGATATTTCCCTAAATCTAAGCTTGAAATTTCCCTATACCTAAACTTGAAATTTCCCTCAATTTAATCTTACAATTTCCTTCAATTTAATCTGGAAACTTCCCTCGATTCAATCTTGACGTTTCCCTCAATTTAAACTTAAAATTTTTCCAATTTAATCTTGAAATTTCCCTCGATTTTAAATTGAAAAATTTCTCTAAATCTTAACTTAAAATTTCCCCAAATTCAAAACTTGAAATTTCTCTAAATTTAAACTTGAAATTTCCCTCAATTTAAACTTGAAATTTCCCTCAATTTAATTTTGCAATTTCCCTCAATTTAACTTTAAACTTTCCCTCGATTTTCACTTGAAAAATTTCCCTAATCTGAAATATCATCTGAAATATCTTTGTTATAATTTTAAACAATATGCGAAAATGTGTCAAATAAAAGTTATACGATTTATAGCAATTAATAATATACAATAGTAATAGCAGTTTTTTGACAAGTGAACGCATCGATAAGGTGTCAAGGTAAGAGTCGTTTTTTTACATTAGAATGACTTATTTTATGTGCTCGAGTTTGATAAAATGATAAATTCGGAATAAAAATGTACGAAGATACATTTGTTCTAAAACGTACCGTTTGTTCTTTCCGTATGATATCATACTGAACGATGCCATACAGGCCTGGGCGACTGCTTGCTCGCGAAGGTAAAAGGACGAGTAAAGTCAAATAATCTCCAAAATGTTTTTATAAAAATGTACTTTAACACCAGTTTTTATTCAGAATTTACTATTCTATTCGGATCGAGTATAAAAGATAGGTCCATCCTAGCAGAGTTGGGCAAACGCTAGTCACAAATATGATTATTGACTGATAACGTCATAAGCTCTATAAAAGTGACTAATGATTAATGACTAAGTAAATACTTGAGCGTGACTATGAGTAATTACTACATAAGTATTTGAGCGTAATGACTAATGAATAATGACTAAATTTTTATTAAGGATGACTACTGACTATAATGGCATAACTAATGACTAAATTCGCAATCAGAATTTCACTATGACTAATGACTAAAAATGGTTATAAGTTAAAATAAGACATAATAATAACAAAAAAATATCCTACTAGTTTATAAACATATAAAATACAGATTATGATAAGTTATGCTGACGAGAAAGGAAAAGGCATTTGAATAGGAAAAGTTTTCAAGATTTTCTTATTTTATTTTTGTGAAGAAAATAGATTACAAAAATTTTTATAAACGGTCCTAAATAGAGTAATAATAACATAGTGAATTTAACTTTAAATTATATTGAATTAAATTTTGTTAAAGTAAATTCAACTTTTTGGACTTTAAACAAAAACAGAAGTTTTAATACAACACAAACAGAAAATACATGAATCTTATTTTATGTAATATAATGTTTAATATACCTACTACGCACGTAGCAATAACATTTTAACTCATTGTTAGTTCTTCAAAATTTTACTGAAATAATTTAAGTTTGGATTAAATTGATTAAATTTAATTGTTTTCAGTTTGGTCAAAAAAACTTGAATTTGCTTTCATAAGAACACGTATTTCGAAATTCTTGTCACTTAATTTATTACTTATTGGCAAATTCGTCATTGTAGCATAACTAAAAAAGTCTTTCAACTGCTGCCGACGATGGCAAAGGAGTATTGTACTCAATAAAAACTTTTTTTATATGTGGATTTTATATGTGGATATTGTTCCAGCATTTGTATTTCTTGACGACTTCAGTAAAGAATAGTAATATTTCGCGTTCCATCGTTTGTTCATTCACAGAGGTTCCTTCCCCAAAATCAAAAAAGTCTGAAGTAGGTGATTTGTTAGGATTTTCATCCAAACTTGTAACAGACGATCTTTCAGCAGCTGTCACTTCTTTGAATAAGTTCATTATAGTAGTCTGTTTTTGAGTTTCCACATGAAACATTCATCGATTCTTAAACTCCGGATGGGAGAGAGCCGCTATAGCAGCTTCAAATGATAAATTTGTCGAAAAATTTAAGTACTCACTAAATCTATTGCGGATACTGTCCAAAAAAGAGTCTGAAATTGGTCCACAAAATTCCCATTGTTTTCGTTTAAGAATTTCTAGTTTTTGCAATAATGAAAAAAGAACTGGTATTGTTGTGCCATAATATATAAATTTATCGCCTTGCAAAATATAAAGAGCGGTAGCGACTGGTTTTGGACATTCTATGTGTTCTTCAATATAGCTGAATTCGTCCTCAGTGAGCATACTTATATTTTTAAGTTTCAATGCTTCAAAAACTTCTTGACATTTGCTCTTCATCTTTAATATTTTCTCTAGAGCATCGTACAATGAATTCCAACGAGTCTCGCTTGGTCTAGAGAGAGTGTAGCCTAAAATATCAAAAAGGATTTCGGACGATTTGGGACGAGCTACTGCTTTCCATAATATGTTGCATTGATCACACGCTTATGAATGGTAGACAAAGTTTGTAATTTCGCTATCGCCTTGGAAACATCTGAGGAAGCACAAAGATTTAATGTATGAGCACAACATTTGATGTGATGGGGTAAAATTTTCGTGATTTCTGCAATTTTTGGTAATATTTCAACCACCGAATATGAAGTGTATAACTTTAAGTCGTTTTCTACTTCACTATCGGATTGGGAATCCGATTGATCTATACACCACTCCTCAACTTCTTCGTTCCAAATATTTCTGTCAATTGAATAATCTCTAAAAGTCTTCAAAAAATTGCTTCCATTATCAGTGATTGTGCCACTAATTTTTGAAGGGTAGATGCCGAATTCATTATGAATTTCGCACAGCAATTCAGCTATTCTCTCAGCTGAATGACAACTTCGAAATCTTCTACACGCAATCGCAGCCGATCTTCTTTCCAAATTACTTTCCTTAATCCAGTTAAGCGTGACACCCAGCAAACTTCTGCGTCGTCCGGATCAAATATCCACCGAAGTCGAAACATATTTTACATTACTTACTTTCTTTTTGAAAGATCGCATGGTTTCGTTAAAGAATGTTTCCATTTTTCGCATTAAGGAGCGACGAGTTATTAGTTTCAAACCCTTCGAAGAAACATTTATGTCATTAAATATTGCCTTAAAGTATAGATTATCGACTATTCTCATCGAAGCCATGGAATGAAGTATAAATTTCATAATACTTTCTTCAAAACGTTCCTGAGGACTTTTCTTTTTTTTAACGCTCTCTCTCTCTTTCTGCGTAGTTGAATTCTTCAAATTACATGTTTTCTGTGTGATGTGATCCTGGTACACTTTACGGGTGACGGTCCGAATTTGACCTTGGTCGAGTGCGAGTGTGGTGGCGCCCTAACACACCGATAGATACTGTATACATACACGAAGTTGCAAGGGTTCCGTACTTTTCAAACTACGTCTCGCTCACGCACATTTGGGGCCCCTACGTAGTCACAATCGCTAGATAAAAGACCCACCATTGCAGGAAGTTCCCTTATATGGCCTACTTTTGCATTTTCGAGGCGTAATTTTCATTATTCGGCAGCATGTAGCGCAGTTCCACAAATATTGGGCGAAGCGACAGTGCTGCCACTATCAAGACCCATACATTTTCTTAAATATCGAGAGATTTAGGGTTCCTATAGAAAAAGAATTGAACTTCCACAAATTCGGGGACACATACAATGCCAATGCAACCTTTATTATGTTAAACTGTACGTCAGGCATGCACAGATGGACGATTTGGGAGCCGGAGCCCTCGAACCGGCTCATGAGCCGGGTCGGAGCCGTGACGTAGCTCGGACGTATGGAAGGGGAACCCACTAATTGTAAGCGTGACTTGTAAACAGAGCACGAGAGAAGACGAGTGGGAGGGGCGTGGGGAAGTGGAGAGCGCGCCTGAGTGGTCAGACTACAATAACGTAGACGCCCCCACTCTCACACACTTTCGTGGGCCCAAAGCGCTATTTGACTATTTTGAGAGAAGTACATATATGTATAGTATGTTTGTAGCAGTACAGTAATTCTTCGATCGGAGTCCCAACACCCGTGTTTTGAACGGACTTGGGTAGCGTAGAGAGGCTATTTTTTATGACTCCGTCGACCGCGCCGAGACTTCGAACGACGAGCCGAACATAGAGAAGGACAGAATGAAATAGGATCGCGTGGCCGAAGCGTGTCGTTGTCGCCGGCACAGTTTAAAGGCCCGTGCGTCATCACAATGAAACACCAAAATCTTAACTTCTTTATTTTCTATGATATCATGATGGGACTTTAACTAGCTTATTCCTGGCGTTTCGCTGATTAAAATGGTACCAAAAACGATATAATTGGGCCAATATTTAGTGGTTTAATCGACGATGAAAGTTTCGAACGCAACGAAGAACAGCGACAACGCGGGCCTTTGAACTGTGCCGGCAACGGCTACTCTTCAATACGCTCTTCTTCGTTGCATTCGAAACTTTCATCGTCGATTAAACCACTAAATATTGGCCCAATTATAACGTTCTTGGTGCCATTTTAATCAGCGAAACGCCAGGAATAAGCTAGTTAAAGTCCCATAAACCGATCATTAAAATTAAGAAGTTTGAGACTTCGATTCAGTCGAGTCAATGTGTGGTGTTCACACCGATATACCCGAGCCGAGATCAAACATCGCCGCCCTACGGCGCGGCGCAGCGTTGGCCGGCAGTGGAGTGAGTAGGCACTGGACTACGGTTAGATAGGCGACCCAGGACTCCGATTGAAGAATTACTGTACCTGTTCCTACTCCTATAAAAGGCGGGAGCCACGCGTGAGTCGAAAAGTGTGCGAGTGTCATCCGCGAGACTAGGGAGCGTAGACTCGGATTCGGTGTAAAGGAGCCCTCGGAAAGGGGCAACTGAATTAAATATATTTGTTTACAGTAAATCACAGTAAAAATATGTTGTTTAAATGTTTTTGAATACATTATTTTAATGTATATGTATTTTTAGTTCTCTGTTTTCATTAATTTCTTTGCGTATTGTTAAGTATATGTATATGTTTAAGTGTAAATATTTTTATGTATAATATATACTTTTTACATTTGGATTACTTTTCTCTTGAAATGTGTATATGTTTTTAGCTGTGACATTAAAATAATGTATCCAAAAACATTCAAACAACATATTTTTACAGTTGCCCCTTTCCGAGGGTTCCTTTACACCGAATACAGGTCTACGCTCCCTAGTCTCGCGGATGACACTCGCACACTTTTCGACTCACGCGTGGCTCCCGCCGTTTATAGGAGTAGGAACAGGTATTGCTACAAACATACTATACATATATGTACTTCTCTCAAAATAGTCAAATAGCACTCGACCAAGGTCAAATTCGGACCGTCACCCTTAACAGTAAAGCAGTTTTACTCTTAAGACCTTACTGCTAAGGTAATGTCAATGTCATAGTATACTAGGCCGTTGAAGCCGCCTTAACAGAAGAAGCAGTAATATTGTGTACTAAAAAGTATTCTAGTACCATTTTAAAGAATGAAGGCGGCCTCGAACTTTCATGAACTTTAGAACGTACATATGGACTGAGGCCACTTTCCAAATAAAAATTTGTATCATTCTATTAACCAGCTAATTTCCTTTTTACAAAATCTTTGTGATTCTAAATATATTCGTTACAATTTGCTTCAGAATGAAAAGATAACGTAGAAATGTAAATATTAAATTTGCCAGCTTCATTTTTCTCGAAAATGGACTTCGACCACTTTCAAAAAGGCGGCTCATACGTGACTTACACACATACATGCATACTAGGGTCGAGTATATCCATCTTTTATAATTTATACTAATTTTATTTGAAGAACTGAAAAGATGACCGTATTCCGGATACTTGATTGTTGTGGACAGCCCTTACTCGTTCTATCACCGCGGTACAAGAGCCAGACCTTTCGAACATTTACCATATGGTGCACCTATGCATGTCGGGACTATGATTTATACAGAGACCGCTATCTCATAGGTACGCAACCGTGAGATTTTATTAATTAACGGCTCTTCCCTACGTTTTCGGTTAACGGAATCGATTTTGTAAGCGTCATGCTTTCCATGTGCCTGCCCCCTTAACGTGGCTAGAAAAATTATGTAATATTTATCTTACAAAAAATATATGTAACATCCTTTGTACTTATAATAAATAATTCCTTATTGTGCAATTTACGTATAGGATTTGAATGTGTACTCTGGCCCCGTACAATTTTTTAACTGGGCCCCGCAAAAGGTCATGCCGGCCCTGATTGGGGCACACAAGCGGGACAAAATAGCACAAATAGCACAAATAGCAGTTTCACATTTTTCACTTCTGTAGAAGTTACTGAAAAGTAAACATTCATTGCAAAACGTAATTGATAAAGTGGGTATTTGCTCCTTTTGTTCTTATTTAATAAAACAACATACTAACGTGTTAAGAGTAGGTCGTGGAAAAAAACTAAGTGTATGTGAAGTACATACGATATTGAAGTTAAAGGAAGAACAAGATTGAATTACACAAATATCGAAAATTGTAAATAGATGCCGAAAAGTTATTATGAGCTTGCTAAAAAATCCTGAAAATTACGGAAAAAAGAAGAGTTCTGGGCGTCCACAAAGTTTAACTGCCCGTGAAACGCGTGCCACATTGAGAACAGCATCAAATTCGAGGATTACTGCGAGACAAATCACCGAAAGTGTTGGCGTAATCACTAACGGAAAATATGTACGTTGTGTTGTACAAAAATGCGAGCACTTAAAGCGAAGAGAATTGCAGAAGAAACCTTGGTTAAAGAAGGAGCATAAAGCGTTCCGCTTACAATTTGCCAAAAACCATATAAATATGAGGACAATGTGGCGAAGAGTCATATTTACTGACGAAAAAGGATTGAATTTGAATGGTTCAGACGACGTAGGCTATTACTATCATAATTTGGACGAAGAACAGTAATTTTTAAGCCGCCGCCAAATAGCAGGCGGCTGTGTGATAATTTGGGACAATATTGGATATTGGGGTAAAACAGAAATCAAATTTATAAAAGGACATAGTGAACGGTATATTGAAAATGATAAATGAACAACTAAACACTTATGCTGTAAGAGTTGCTGCAAACAAACACATTTTACAACAAAATAATGTCGCAGTCCACGCGGCGAAAGCGGTCAAGAAATACTTCTCTTAAAAAATTATTCGAGTTTTGGAGTGGCCAGCAAGATCTCCAACCTCAATATTATTGAAAATTGTTGGGCATATCTTGCCAAAGCTGTGTACCAAAGTAGCAGACAATTCCAAAATATTAACGATTTAAAGTAGAGCATTTTGGACGAATGGGAGAATATTAGTCAAAACAGTATTAAAAAATTGTATAAATATTTGCCAAACCGAATGATTAAAGTCGTTAGCTGTAAAGGAGGCCCTACAAAATATTGAGCATTGATTTTTATGGATTAATTCTGTTATATTTCAAGTTTTTCGTTAAGTGTGCTATCAATTTGTACCTTTATATTTCGTTAATAATTCTACTTCGTTCAATAAAAATAGATAAGTTAATGAATCTTCGTTTCATTTCATTCATATATGTTAAGAAAGACGCACTAAAAATATGTGTATAAAAAAACTTGAATTTCTAATGTTTAATAAACAGAAATTACATTAATTGCAAAGTGTGCTATCTTTTCGTCCCGGAGTGTATGTATGTACGTAGCATACATATCGGGTGATTCACGAGAAGCAGAACACCTAAATAGCTCGGTTAGGCTTGTAGATAGAGAAAAATGTTAGAGCGAAATGTCGTACTGTTAAAGGAGGCAAATATCGTAATATAAACAAATTTTCTGATTGTCGTCATTTTCAAGGTCTTTTGAAAGTCATCGATGATTTTTAAATGGCATCATATGTATATTTTTAGCTTGATAGTAAGGATAATAATATGAAAAATCTTAGAAACAGAGTAATCTTCAGAGTAATTAGTAGTTGATAAACACGATTCTGTACGAACGCAGAGGTGAAGGTATATCATAAATGTCTTCCTGTCAACACCGAATCTGTTATTATGTTGTGTATTGCGATACATTTGAATGTATAGCAGCTCAAGGGAATATTTTTGAACATTTTGCGTAACAGAAATAAAGCAAATGAATCTTACACGTTGAATTTTATTTATTCCATTTTTCTGGGTTGAAGGTCATTTGTAAGTCATATTGTGTTACATGGATGAATTCATTATTTTGTCAACTACAACATTACGTTAATGAAGATACATCATTCCATTTAAAAAAAACATCGATGTCCTTGAAATCTCATAAAAAATGATCTTGAACATTTTTTCCCTCACACCGTTACATGTGGCCCTTCAAACAGTGTAACTTTGTCCTATGAAGTTTTTTTGTACAACGAAAAGTAACGGAGATATTTAGGTGTTCTGTTTCTGCGGACTCACCCTGTATGTATACAGGGTGTCCCAAAATTCGTGAACCTCCCGAAAGGGGGTGGTTCCTGAGACCATTTCAAGCGACATTTTCCTTTGCAAAAATGTTATCCGCGGCTCTGTTTAGGAGTTATTAACGAAAAACACGGACCAATCAGAGCGCCCTAGACGCGAATTGACACAGTCTGCCGGGCGCGCCAACTGTCTATTGGCCGACTGTGGCAACTCGCATCTAAGTCGCGCTCTGATTGGTCCGTGTTTTTCGTTAATAACTCCTAAACAAAGCCGCGGATAACATTTTTGCAAAGGAAAATGTCGCTTGAAATGGTCTCAGGAACCACGCCCTTTCGGGAAGTTCACGAATTTTGGGACACCCTGTATTGTATACAGAGTGAATTCGATAAAGCAGGACACCGAAATATCTCCGTTACTTTTCGTTGTACAAAAAAACTTCGTAGGACAAAATTACACTGTTTGAAGGGCCACATATAACGGTGTAAGGGAAAAAAAAATTTCAAGGTCATTTTTATGAGATTTCAAGGTTATCGATGTTTTTTTAAATGGAATGAGGTATTTTTTAATACATCACCGATGCAGCTGGACATTCGTTATGAAAAAGTACTAACCTATGTATGTCGAAAAGTTAGTAGTTCGCGAGATATTTCGATTTAAATAACTCTAAAATACCATTACTGTCGTACTAAGACATTAGTGTCTACTTACTTGTGTAACATCTTAGCACGACAGTAATGGTATTTTAGAGTTATTTAAATTGAAATATCTCCTGAACTACTAACATTTCGACATACATAGGTTAGTACTTTTTTATAACGAATGCCCAGCTGCATCGATTGATGTATTCAATAATACCTCATTCCATTTAAAAAAACATCGTCAACCTTGAAATCTCATAAAAATGACCTTGAAATTTTTTTTCCCTTACACCGTTATATGTGGCCCTTCAAACAGCGTAACTTTGTCCTACGAAGTTCTTTTGTACAACGAAAAATAACGGAAATATTTAGGTGTCCTGCTTTATCGAATTCACCCCGTATTGTATATTGTTGCGTTTCAGAAGAAATTGTTAAAACGTAAACGCATGCAGTGACACTTATTTCTTCGGACACTCATAGAAACACGATTACTTTTTAAATATTGAACCGTACGACTTGGATTTTTTAAAAAATATGTATTTTAAAAATGTTCAATACAAGCCTACGTAAAAAAGTGATAAGCAACAACTTTTAGTATTTTCTGTACAATTTCGACCAATTGCAATTTGCAATATTTGAAAACAACTTTTTCACGTCATGAACACTTCACATTTCATATTCAGTCTTTAAAAAGTCTTTTCAAGTATTTTTACGAGTAGAAATTAGTTTATATTATCGGCGCACAGGTTCGATCCAAAATCAAAACGAAGCACTTTTGCAACTTAAAAGATTTTTCTCAACGTTCTCGATTTTTCTCATCCAAGTATGGATCATCCATACAAAAATCTTTTAAATTGCAAAATTGCATAGTTTTGATTTTAGATCGAACCTGTACGCCGATAACATAAACTAATTTCTATTAATTCGTTACGATCGACAAAACGGAATATTTATTTTTAAGAGTGTCCAAATATTAATAAGGGTCACTGTACAGCTCTCAGAAGTCTCTGTATACATACATATAGATTGTTTCATGAGATCGTTACTTAAATTAGTAAACAAGGTGTCCGGACACTTAAGTATTTGCGTATTTCACATAAATACTTATCTATCGAATTTCGTTTCCTTCATGAATTTATCATGTCATCTTCTAACATTGATGCTACTTTAGGTGATGTCATTAAATAAACGATTCTCTGCTTGTGCTACATTTATAAATTATAAGAGAGATGTGCAAGGTATTTATGAAAAATGTATATCCGCTACAACGGGGCATACTACCCCTTGAAGCTTGATCGCCGAGAAGTGTAACATGATACGAGATTAGAGATATACAGACATACTTATTCAATGACAAACATTTTTTGTTTTTCGGTATTTTTTTATGAAACTTGCACCAGCATATTTCTGATATTTTTCTGATTAAAATGCGACGAAACGTGACATTATTCGGAGCATATTTGTTTGCTCAGTTAACGATTCAATGGAGCCTCGATCGTAAATAGTTTAATCTAAAGTGGTTCATATACAGTGGGTGTACAAAGTATTCGTACACCTTTTAAAAACTAACAATTTTTTTATCATTGTACCAAACTACCTGAATTTTTATAATCAATTGGAAGCATTGGTTTACGGAATGATATGCAAGAAAAATTTTCCAAAAATTATAATTTACAAGGTTACATGCAGAAATAGAAAAGGCAATTTTCAAAACTTTTTTATTTGGGCCCTTAATAAAAATTTAAGATAGATGTTTTGTAGATCTATGTTAGTTATACACATGCTTCAAATTTCATCGAAATCGATTAACAAACATACGAGCTAGAAGCGGTTAAAAATGGCGAAAATCGAAGTTTTACACGACTTTTGATCAGTTTCTGCTTAAAATCCACAGAATCGTTCATCTTTCCATGCGTGTCGTTTTCTCCTGCGTCAACCGATTTCGATGAAATTTTCTGTATGTGTATAATTAACATAGATCTACAAAATATATATTTCAAATTTTGATTTAGGGCCCAAAGAAAAAAGGTTTAAAAAAATGCCTTTTTTATTTTTGCATTTAACCTTGTAAATTACAATTATTTGGAAAATCTTTTTCGCATATCATTTCGTAAACCTTCTACTTCATTATTGCTTCTACTTGATTATAAAAAATCAGGTCGTTTGGTACAATTATAAAAAAGTTATTAGTTTTTAAAAGGTGTACGAATACTTTGTACACCCACTGTATGTATGTATCATATAGACCGTTTATTTTGAAAGTGGTGGAACTCCATTTTTAAAAAAGATTGAGATATCACATAATTTGTGATTAATTTAGAGTAAACTTTTTTATTTATAACTAGTTAATATTAAATATCTTACAATTAAAAGATGTCACGCCACAGGTTTATTATGATGTTACAAAACAATGCAGACAAAATAATAAATTTATTTTCTTATTATTATCTTATGTTGAGTTTAACAATATATGAATATAATTAACGTTCAAAATAAAAAAATACTACTCCTATTTTATTTCTTGATATTATTTATAAACAAAATTAGATTAATACGGAATATATTTTAAGTGATATTTAATTTTTCTTAATTGAAATTAAATGATCTTTACAATTGACTAATTATGAAAATGTTGTAAGTCCACTTACAGCCTGTAAATAAATATTATTTTAGTTAAATTCGCCTAAAAGAAATTTATATAATGAAATTACATGTTGATAAACTAGTAGACGCATTGCCAGACTTGACATAATTAAATTATATTTTTGAATTGACATATGCTAACCTTTAATTTTCTCGAAACAACCAAAAACTGGACCCGCACCTATTTCAAAATAAACAGTAGTTCAAAATAAACTATTATTCGAACACTCATGTTACACTGATTAGTACCGATAATCCAGGTTCCATGTGTTATTGTATTGTCAAACAAATAAACGTCAACCGAATTATGCCATGTTTCGTGTCATTTCAATTAAAGAACTCTCACTAGTTGGTACATCCAACTAGGCACATGGATTGCATCATTCATCATTCTGATCGCGTTGTTACTCTTTCAGAAAACGTTAACGAAAAATTTGATAACATACGCATACACATACGAACATTTTGCTGAAAATAGTCTAAAATGACTCCAATGACCTTGAAACGTGAAGATCTGCTAAAAAATCGATTTTCGATTTTCGGGGTCATTACGATAACTTCCATATATATCGGGAAGTTAAAAACAACAATACTGTTCGTAATAACGAAGCTTATTTTGATGAAATCAATTCGTTTTCATTTATGCGATTGCTGTTTTAAGTATTATTTAAAAATGCTGTAGCGTGATATGCAACAGCTTAACACTTCTTTCCTCTGAAACATTTCTGGGGACCCTCGATTAGTAATTACATTGTACTTGCAATTTACAAATAGATACAATTATTTTTAGCTACTAGGTTCGCCGATGTGATCAACATATTTTTGTTTTCGTTAACTTTTGATGCGATCCCATAATTTTGGTTGGCAGTATGCGCATTCTGCGATCCAATGCACAGTTTGGAGTTAGTACACAATCGCAAGGATTACGTTTCGGTGAAGTAATTACATATATTGGGTTCGGACGAAAGTTCGTATAGCGTTTTTAAATTGGAATATATTCGATAACATATTTGCTATTCTGGTCTACTACTTTTTGCCATTTTTGAGGTAACTTATCATGTTATTGTATAAACCTGTAAATATGATTCAATACATAGTGAAATTGATTTAACAATGTAGCAAATGTTAAATTGATTAATTTCGAATCGTCCACCGAAATATATTTATGGTGGTGTAAGAATAATGAAAACAGCTGGACGAAATGCAGCCGATGTTACGTGTAGTCACCGATGAATAATCGAAGACACATGAAAGTTGCACAGATGGTACCCTAGATTAGTTTTATACCTGTCTATACCTAGATTTGTTCGATCACAATCGGAAACAATATCATCGTTGGTGACATTTCGTGCATCGCGACGACGTATTTTCCGATTCGATCAGGATCACCGATACTCGAGAACAAAAATAATCAATCAACCTTATCCGTTCGTCAAATAAAGAACCATTATATTTGCACGACGGTTCTCATTATTCGATAGTAGTTTTTCTATCATTTTGACGCCACATCCGAACAACATTTTATTAGGTCCGCGTTAATGGAAACGATCAACGGTAACGCACACAATTAGGCTCTCCAAAGTTTGTACGAGGTTCTATTTTATTTTAATATCTTGGGGAAATCACCTTTTCGCGGTTCTAAACTTTTAAAAAATGTAGTTAGAAAGATGGTTTTTTCATCGATTTTAAAGAAACAGCCCCTTCAGTTCTCTTAACCCTCTCCGGATCAAAAATATTTTAGGTCGAGCTAAAAATCTGCAAATTTGTATGTAGACTAATATGACTTTGCCTTGTGCTTAAGCCAAGAAAAATGATATTTTACATCTGAGTATATTCGACATTACACGTCAAAGACACCAATTATGGTCATTTAACCACACAATAATTTTATAAAAAAAATTTTCATAAAACATTTATTTAAATTCGTATCGATACTCACCATTTTTTCAAACAATCCAATCACAAGACTGCGGATTTGATGCGTCTATAACAAAAATGGTTAAGCACAATTTAAAGCAGTGAACATATTAAGATTTTAGGATAAATTAAAACGATGAAATATTAAGATAAAAAGAAGAAACAAACGCCATACGCGACAAGCGAACGTAGAGAACAAACACGAGACGAAACAAATGCAAAACGCAACGCAGAGCAACGTTCGAAAGAACGAACGAGACGACAGTCTTTCGATGATGATCGAACTGTATAGTTCGAATCCATTGTACACGCATTCAACCTCTTATTAGTACTTATTAAATTTATTTCATACGATTAAAAGCTGAGTTAGACCGTTACCCAGTCCCAACCCTACATACATCGTATATCGTTCAAAAATTTGGTATTTTCACAAACTTGATGGTCATATCGCTTCAACTCGTAAATAACTAACTAACATAGTGAATCGACTACTGCGATAACAATTATGAAGCGCAGAGGTGTCCTTCTGAACGATGAAGTGAAAGTCATAAACAAAATAAGGTGAAGCGGGGTAAGTGCGCCCTAGTTTTTACAAAGTTGGACTTTAAACTGATGTATTTTCAGTCTGATATGTAAAAACTTAACGCTCTTGATATCAAACTCTTGCCACAGTTATTACTGATGAATTAGTGTTATGTAGGATTCTAATTTTGCTTGAAAATTATCATTTTGATAGGATATTGTACAAAGTGTCCACAACTACGCACTTGCCCCGAAAATGGGGCAAAAGCGTCTCTGAAAGTTAAAAATGCTTTCGAACCTTGTTTCAAGCGCTACGGGGCAAGAATAGAATTATTATCAAGCCTGCTACAAAATGCTTTTTATTGCATTAAATATATTGTTTAGTTTTATAGCTACCCATACAGTACGCACTTACCCCGTCGCACAGTGGTCCGGATCGAAGAAGTTGGTGTCATTTAGCGAAAAAGTCAACTTTCTCATATCGATTTCTAACAAATTTGTATTGCTTCCTAAATGTCTATTAACCTTGAAAATGAAAAAATTAATGCGGTTTACAAAGAATTGTAATTAGGACGAATACTTAAAGTGTAGACATTTAGAGACAGTACTTTTTGGCAAGAAAATTGCCTCTCTTCTTCGAGGTGCCCTGATCACATCACTTAATATTTCTTATTTATTTTTTGTTCACGATGAAGAGCACTCTTTTGTGTTACAAAATTAACATTGACACTAAAAGTTATTGTTAACAATATGTTAAAAATTAATATTCAATGAAATAAAAAAATTGCCCAAATTTTTTACATTTGACAAGGAATATCTCGAGGGTCATAAAAAGTCACGGTTTATAACAAATTGGATCATTTTCAGTATTCTTTCCCGTATATAGTCATGCAAAAATCTTGTCCTACTTCGTCCTACCTTGCAAGTTATTAATGTTCAAAGTTGTCAATGTTACTTCGCGATGAGTTTCGCTTGCGTAAAACAGGCTCGTATGACTGATCAAATGTTCCAAATATGAACGTTTCTGCAATAACATTATAAGAGATAAATAGAGTAAAAATATATATATATATACATATATATATATATATATACAGGGTGTCCCACCCGATTTCGACTCTTGATTTTCTCGCTATTGTTATTCGTAGCAAAAAATGTTTCAGCAGAGGCTCGAACGGTATCGAGTGGAGCATATTTTGATGTTATGAGTTTTTTCGTGAGTGGACACGTAAAGGTCATATAACGATTAAGTTCGTTTTTTTTAAATGGAATGAGGTATTTTTTAATATATTAATCGATGCAGCTGGACATTCGTTATAAAAAAGTACTAACCTATGCGTATGTTGAAAAGTTAGTAGTTCAGGAGATATTTCAATTTAAATAACTCTAAAATACCATTACTGTCGTACTAAGACGTTACACAAGTAAGTAAACACCAACGTCTTAGTACGACAGTAATGGTATTTTAGAGTTATTTAAATTGAAATATGTCCTGAACTATTAACTTTTCGACATAAATAGGTTAGCACTTTTTTATAACGAATGTCCAGCTGCATCGATTAATGTATTAAAAAATACATCATTCCATTTAAAAAAACGAAGGTAACCGTTATATGACCTTTACGCGTCCACTCACGAAAAAACTAATAACAACAGAATATGTTAAAAATCCTAAAATACTAAATCCTGAGGCAGTAGAATTATTAATTACCTAATGCAATCGATCATCATAGATCATCACGGAAGACAAATTATGGTTTGTTTATTTTATTAGTTTACTTTTTTATTTGTGGTAATATTGACTGAATATAATGTTAGTACTATTTTAGTCGCAATATGTATTTAAAATATTTCTTTTTTTTTAGACAGGAAAGCATTCTTGTATGTGTTAAAGATTAAGACCAACACTAAAAATTATTGTTCATAACAAGTAAAAAAAGGTTGAAAAACTATATTGGAACAAATCATTTTTTAATAAAAAATATCAATGAAAAGTTAGTAAAAATTATTGTTTAACAAATGCAAAAAATATTTAATTATGTCTAGGTAAGAATTACTATTTTTTTAATATTTTTGGTGAAAATTTCATTGCGATATCTCTAATAGTTCAAAAGTTATAACAAAATGACACCAACTTCTTCGATCCGGACCACTGTGCGTCGTGATAGTACGTGATAGTACTACCCCGTGTAGTAATATTTACGGGGCAAGATCATCTTAGTGTTTTTCTCAAAAAATTTTAAAAATACAATAAAAACAGACTATTTAATGTAAACCTACATCAATATTTGTTGTAGTTACCTAAAATAACAACACAAAATATATTAATAACTTATAAACTATTGCACGTTCAGAGCAACATCAAAGTTGTACGTGTACCTCGCACGTGACTGTTTGGCATTGGTTGATTTAAGCGAGGAAAACACCTTTACTCTTGGGCGACGTCTATGTCGAATAGTTCATACTAACTTATACTACATTAATAAATACAAGCTAGAGAAATTTCGTTCATATTATAATAAAAATAACCAATTAACGCATTTGCCCCGTTGTAGCACTATCCCACTCCACCTTACAAATTTACCAAATCATTGTCAATTTCAATTTCAACTCTTCGATATCAACTTCAATTTTTCAATCTCAACTTCGTCTTCTATTTCCATTTCAACTCTTCGATTTCAACTTCAATTTTTCAATTTCGACCTCAATTTCAACTTCAATTTCAACTTCTTCGATTTCAATTTCAATTTCAATTTTTATTGTGATTTTAATTGTAATTGCAATTTTAATTTTTATTATTTTTATCTTTATTACACTTTTTATGTCAATTCCACATGCTTTCTTCTAATAGAGCTATTTATTGGTTTAACGTTAAACTTGTTTTTGTCGAAATCTATTTTTACTCTTCCCTTCTTTTAATTTAATTAACATTTATGGACCTTTAAGACATCTTAGGGACGTCTTAAGGACCCCCTCAATGTCTTCTATGAGACGTACCGGTTTTTTAACACAAGAAGTTCGGAACGTTCGGAAGACGTTCGTAAGACATTCGGGACATCTTTAAGACGTCTGAATGTCCAATTGCCGGCGTTTTAAAGACATCTTTAAGGCGTCTTTGTGCTGTCTGGGCAAGTACTCCCTTTGTTTCATAATAATAGTAGCAAAAGAAAATATATATATAGAACGCAACATTTATTATGAAAAAACTAGATTACATTAAACAATAAATTAAATATATCACTCCTAATTTTTATTCTGAGTGTTCAGATAGTTCAGATAGTGCATTTTAAACTTGTAGGTAGGATCCCTTGGCAGCGAAGCTTTGCTTACCCTATATGCGTGACCTTAAAATTATTGAAACCATCGTTCTTCATTGCTTCCTTATAACTTGTTTGTTTTCATCTTACTTTTTATGGGACGGAGGGAATAACTTATTCTTTTGCGAAAATGTTCTTTGCGGCTTTGTTAAATCTTTGAGGCTTTGAAAATCACGGACCAATCAAAGCGCTGCACAGTGGGCTGTATGTCCGATTTCAGCAGCCACAGCTAGTTCAAAATTCGCTCAATGTTGAAACTGCTGTAACTTTGCTAAAATTTATCCAAATTTGATGAAAAAACAACCATTTTAAAGCTTGAGATTTCTACTTTTTGTACTGTATACGGTTTTTGCTGAAACGGATGTTTTTAGTGGAAAATTTATCCATAAAGAGGAGCGTATTAGATTGTAAAGTTATCGAATATTACACTATCGAAAAGTGTAATCATTTACAATTAAAAAAATATCTTTTTAAAACAGTTATTACAAATAATAATCTCCGTTATTTATAATAGTATGGAAAAGTGTTATGAAGAAAATTTGCACGGTTAAGAGGGGGACATGCTGTAGCATGAACATTTTCTGCGTGGGTGGAGGCATAGAGGAGATTTCAAGGTCACCTTGATTTTTTTAAACAGAGTGTCCTTTTTTTATACCATAGATCGATAGAGTATCAAATTCTGCGTATAAAAGTGTTGATCTCCGTATGTCCTATAAACCTAATAGTTAACGAGATATCAAAAGAAGAAAGATAATTATTTCGATAATATCTCGTTAACTTAAGATTTAAGACATACGGAGGTCAATACATTTTTAGTCAGAATTCGATAGTCTATCGATTCATGATACAAAAAGTTTGTCTTTCGATTTAAAAAAATCAAGGTGACCTTGAAATATCCTCTATGCCTCCACAAACGCAGAAAATGTTTGTGTCGCAATATGTCCCTCTCTATACCGTGTGAGTTTTGTGTATAACATTTTTTCATATTATCACAAATAACGGGAATATCCAAAGTGGACATAGTTATTGCCCCACCCTGTATATTATTTAAATTTCATGTGTATACTGTTTTCTTATTTTAGTGTATCTTGTGTGGACCATTGCTCGAAAACGTAAAAGAAGGTCTTTTGAGGCAAACAGCGCCCTAGATTGATCTTTCATCTAGCGATTTTGACTACTAAAAAACCCCGTCTTTGCATTATCGAGAAACCCTTAACGGAGCCTCGGAGAATATTTTCGTAAAAGAGAAAGTTACTTCGAATGGTCTCAGGAAGCAGCCCATTTAAGGAAGTACATTTTCTGGACAATTTGTAGTATGTTAACTAGCCGAGGAGAGAGAGAGAGAGAGAGAGAGAGAGAGAGAGAGAGAGAGAGAGAGAGAGAGAGAGAGAGAGAGAGAGAGAGAGAGAGCAGCACAAAGGAACATATAGAGATACGATTGCGTCAACATTCGCCGAATAAGTTGAAAGTTGTAGATATTTTGAATGTTCCCTCAGGCATCGAATTTTCGAGCGAACATCCGCTTCGCAATAACTTGGGAAAAAATAAATTGATTGCCGTTCCAAGATCGAACCTGGATACGAGGGATGTATTGGGCGGCGACGCAAATGGCTGCAATGAATTTGCATCGAAAGTGGCTCTTAAACGGTTTTTCCTACCGCTTATCCCCCGCGTCTTCTGCCTGGTTCGCTGTTCCGCTCCCGTACAGATTGTAAGGCAAATTTCTTACCGATTCAATATTAAATTGTGGGATGTATTCTGACAGTTTCACCGCACACCTCATTATCATGACGAGGTTCACTTTTTAAACAGGTATCATACATCCTGCGATAGAAATATAAAACATCTAAGAAATTGATTGAATCGTGTATTCTAGCAAGAATTCTCTTCCTTCTATTGTCCTTAATGTAATTGTTTACGTAACAGGGTCTAGCAAGAATTCTCTTCCTTCTATTCTCCTTAATGTAATTGTTTACGTATACAGGGTGTTCGCGATAATTTGGACCAGCGTTTTTTTCGCGTTTAAACGGTAAACATTAGAAAAAACCGAAGTGGAGGAAGTTATAGTATATTTTACTAGCAATATGATAGCGTATCTACATTTTTTCTATTTGTAATATTTTTCTTAAATCATGTAAATTGATTTTTAAATTGACTTATATTTTTTTACATCATGTAAAAGCGGGAATTAAGACGATTTCAGCCATGTAGTATGGTATGGTCTTCAGGGTCATACAAGGGCAGAAATAAAAGAAATAAATTTAACAGTTTGTAACATTTTGTAACATGTTAAATTTATTTATTTTATTTCTGCCCTTGTATGACCCTGAAGACCATACTATACTACATGATTGAAATCGTCTTAATTACCGCTTTTACATGATGTAAAAAAATATGTAGCATTCCATTAAAAAAAATGAAGATTACCTCTATTTTAAGAAAAATATTACAAATAAAAAAAATTTAGATATGCTATCATATTGCTAGTAAAATATACTATAACTTCCTCCACTTCGGTTTTTATGCCTTTTCTGTTTCTATGCCCTATTCAACCCTCTCCGGATCACAAATATTTTAGATCAAGCAAAAAATCTGCAATTTCTATGCAGACTAATATGATAGCACTTAAGCCAGGAAAAATAATATTTTTCACTTGAGATGCCCCACGTGGCTTGTGAGTCAATGTCGAATATATTCGACACCCATAAACAAGTCTCCACATTTACCCACGTAAGAATTGCATAAAAACAATTTTTCATAAAACTTTTATTTAGATTTGTATCAATACTCACAAGTTTTTTTAAACAATCCAACCACTGTATATATTTTATTTTTCATTCGACAATTTGGTATTTTATACTTCAATTCGTAAATGACTGACTAAAACAGCGAACCGACTAGTGCGATAACAATTATGAAGTGCAGAAGTCTCCTTCTGGACGATGAAAGTGAGAGTTATAAATAAATTTCTAATTTATCAAACTATTGGCCTTCGCAATATAGTATATTATATATGTATACAGGGTATTCATTTGAAAACTTTCCAGCCGAATATTTCGAAAAGTATGAAAGATATTAAAAAAGTGTAAAACATGTGTCCAAGGATTTCGAGAAATTCAGGAATTTTGGAACACCCTGTATACACACACACAGTAAGGAGCATAACTGATTCCACACACTTTAAATCAGAACTTTTTTATGAATGGACCAAACGACTTCAATTTCTCTGTAAGGCTAGAAGAAATAGTTTAGTTAATGACGTCTAATAAATAGGTTGAAAAAATGCATTTGGTCTGAATTGTGAAAAACAATACTAAAAATTGACTTTTATAACTTTTGTAGCTGGCCCAATAACGAAAATTTAAAAAATGTGTTTTGTCAACTGGTATAAATTATATACTCCCTGAAAATTTTATTGAAATTGGTTAATTGGTTCACGAATTATAAAATCTTGAAGAATTGCAATTTTTACCACTTGCGATCGTTTATAATTCGCAAACCAATTAACTAATTTCAATGAAATTTTCAGAGCGTATATCATTTATACCAGTTGACCAGACACATCTTTTAAATTTTCGTTATGGGCCCAGCTACAAAAGTTGTAAAAATCAATTTTTACTATTGTTTCTGACAATTCCGTCCAAATGCATTTTTTCAACATATTTTTTACACATCATTTACTAAACTAATTTTCTAGTCTTACAGAGAATTTCAAGTCGTTCAGTTCATTCATAAAAAAGTTGTTCTGATATAAAGTCTGTGGAATCAGTTATGCTTCTTACTACATATATGAATACATATGTATACATACAGGGTGACGCGCCAGAAACAGGCCACCTGAATAACTCCGCTGCCGTTGGTGTTAGGAAAAAATGCATCAGATGGAACTTGCTTGGTTTCGAGGGGGCATTAATCAGATGTTAGTAGTTTTTTGTATGTGGACCCGTAAAGGACATATGAAGGTCAACTTCATTTTTTTAAATGGAATGAAGTATTTTTTAATACATCAATCGATGCAGCTGGACATTCGTTATAAAAAGGTACTGACCTATGTATGTCGAAATGTTAATAGTTCAGGATATATTTCAATTTAAATAACTCTAAAATACCATTACTGTCGTACTAAGACGTTAGTGTTTACTTACTTGTGTAACGTCTTAGTACGACAGTAATGGTATTTTGGAGTTATTAACTTCCCGATTTTATAGGGAAGTTATTGTAATTACCCCGAAAATCGAAAATCGATTTTTTAGCAGATCTTCACGTTTCATGGTCATTGGAGTCATTTTAGACTATTTTTATCAAAATGTTCGTATGTGTGTGTGTGTGTGTGTGTGTGTGTGTGTGTGTGTGTGTGTGTGTGTGTGTGCGTATGGCCGTTTCTATGTAATCAAATTTTTCGTTAACGTTTTCAGAAAAAGTAACAACGCGATCAGGATGATGAATGATGCAATCGATGTGCCCCGTCGTAACTTAGAGCTGATTAGATTTTGGTCCATATTGGTCAAGTAGTTTTTTAGATTTTTACTTTTTTTTCGAAAAGAGTTGATTCTACAATGCAATTTATAAGGGAGGACGAAAATTTTCCACCAAAGAACCAAACGCAATTACATAAAAAAAATTTTTTTCTCAATTTTTTTTTAGATTAAAAAAAAATTTTTTTTTTAGATTTAAAAAATTTTTTTTTTAACTGATGCTAATGTTACCGCTTGGAATAATCGAAAGTTATTCCAATGCCACAGTGAATTTATCACCTCTACTCCCAAGAATACATTTTGGGAGAATATCGATGAAAGTACAAAAAAAACCATGTTAGCGATGTTGGCGAAGGAGTAACGAATCGGGAAGTTCTTTGTGTGACTCTTGGAGAGTCACACACCAAATAAAAAACATTAATATCAGTAGGCCCTACTAGCCATGCGTATCACTAACCCTCTCGCAAGAGCAGTCCTACCCGCGAGCTCGCGAAGCGAGCGAGCAAAAACAACCCTACTCGCGAGCGAGCGAAGCGAGCGAGCAACAATAGCCCTCTAGTTTAAATTGAAATATCTCCTGAACTACTAACTTTTCGATTTACATAGGTTAGTACTTTTTTATAAAGAATGTCCAGCTGCATCGATTGATGTATTAAAAAATACCTCATTCCCTTTAAAAAAACATCGATAACCTTGAAATCTCATAAAAATGACCTTGACATTTTTTTTCCCTTACACCGTTATATGTGGCCCTTCAAACAGTGTAACTTTGTCCTACGAAGTTTTTTTGTACAACGGAAAGTAACGGAGATATTGAGCTGTTCAGAGTTATGTGAGCCACCCTGTATATATATATATATACAGATACAAAAAGAGATAAAAAATATAGATAGATAGATAGATAGATAGATAGAGACTATCTGACTTTTGGTTTCTTTCCAAGCGATTTATTTGATTTGAATTGATTTATTTATTGCTATTAATTTTTGTATAAAGCAATTTTGTAGATGTAAATTTGAAACAAGACAAATCATACGTAAGTACTTATAAATATGACACACTTCGATAAATCATGGACTAACTTCCAGTTACGATATATGTTTACGATTCATTAACTCTTGAAAAACTTAATATTTTACAAAATATTTCGAAGACAAAAAGCTTTTACAGATAGGATTGAAAAAATTATTTCTCTAATCTGAAATATTTGTTACGACCTAAATTGAAAATTTCCCATCTTTCCAACGTAACATTTTCTTTGATATAGGAACATTTACGATTTTAGAGTGTATGCCATTTGCCCGTATATCAATAATAGATGCTTTCACCTTCCTGCTTTTATTTTTATACTGAACATATGATTATATACAACGTTCTCTTAGACAAAACATTACCATTATATTCTTAAATAAATAAGTACTTAGATTGTTTATATTTACTTCTCGTACACATTAAATTTTTACTAGAATTTGATATTGTCTAGCAGACTAAGATTGGTTCGGTGGACCCACCTACAATTTTTATTAATATTGTGTGGAAAACAATGGTTTTAGGTTGAAAGATATCCCCCTAAAATTTGAATACCATTATAATGACGTAATTTCATTTGTATTTCAATATTTAACTATGTTCCAGCAATCCGATCACCTTGAAAGTTTTTTATATGTTAGATAAGCAACAGAACATTGTTCTTGAATTTTTTGGAAGTGGTCACTCGAAGGGTTGCTTGCAATTCCCACCCCTAAAAAATTAAATGATTTTTTTCTACCCTTAATAATTTGATCACAATGGTAAAAAAATGTATGATATGAAGGAGGTAAAGTTCGAGTATTAGCGTGTTCTTTTTATCTAAATATCTTAATTAACAAACGAGAAAAAAAATGATATAGTTAAGGGTATTTACCCTCATATCATTCTTATACGAAGGATTAGCGACGTCAAATTTGAGGGGGTTTCGTTTTCGTTTTAATGAGTTTAGATTCAACCTAAAACGATTGTTTTCCACACAATATCAATAAAAATTGTAGGTGAGTCCGCTGAACCAATCTTACAATTAGTCTGCTAGATATAATCCGTAAAAGTTATCGATGGCAAAATATAAAAATAATAAGCAAAGAGTTAGTTTGTACTAATATACCATGATGACTTGTAACGGTAAAACGTATTTTAATTAGAGGTGTGCGGGAACCCGAGAATTCCCGAATCCCAATGCTGGGAACGGAATTGGAAGACTCGTATCATGTCGGGACGGGATCCCGAAAATGTTCGGGTTTCCCGTGAATTTTTTCGGGATTTCTGATACTGTACGCAATCTTTTAATATTGTTTATTAGTCTTTATCTATGCTACAAGAGTCTTCTATATAATTTCGTTTTTCGAAATGTCGTGTAACGAGAAGTCACGCGTACAGTTTCCATCGCAAAAACAGTAAACATAATGTTAATGGTTATTTATTACAAACTATATTTTCAAAATCCTCTACAGACAAATTATATCGACGATAGGTCATTCGATAGGACACCAAGAAAAAACATACTGTGCGAAGTTTCAACCCTGTATCCGGAGGGTAGTTATGAAAATTTAGAAAAATCAGTTTTTGGCCTATTTTTCCTAGTTAATGATGTTTATAAATTCTGAAAAAAATCTGACACATGTCAAGAACCCAAATACATACTTTGCAATTGGTTTCAGATTTTTAAAGTGAAAATCCTGCTTATAAAAAAACCCAAAACTCAAAAAAATCGAAAGAATGCAGATTTCACATGGAAGTTCTAGAGCGTCCACATTTATATTTTTACAGTAGCGATATATTGTTATAAGTATTGTCGCCATTGTTAAAAAAAATAGAAACCTATTTTTTCGGCGTTTTTTCCGCGAAGAACTAAGCTAACCTTAAAATTGTTACGTTCGATAATTTATTCTGTAAGTCTATCAGGCACTGATAAACCTTGAACATTGTACAGAAGTAATTAAACAATGAAATCCAGGTCCTATAACTTTACCTACTTTTTATAAAAATATGCATTTGTATAAACATCCGCTGTCTAGTTATAAATTATCACGTCAAGTAAAACTTGATGTTTTATTTAGATAAATCTAACACTGTGGTCATATATTTAAGACAATAAGACACGTTTTCGAATCCCAGCATTTTAATAAATCCCGAACATTTTCGAGTAACGAAAGCTTCAAGATCCCGTTCCGATCCCGAAGAACGTTCCCGTTCCCGTTCCGTCAAGTCCCGGTTCCCGCACACATCTAATTTTAATGCACAAGATGAGATTGTAATTCAAACTCTGAAGGCTTAAAAATAAAGTTTCGAATTCAGAACTAATATTTTGTAAATAAAAATAAGAGTTCGTATAACAAATGTCTTCCACGGCAGTTCTAAGCAACATTTCTAAAGTTTGGTTTCCACTTTGAATGCCATTTTTTTACCACGCTTATATTAGCTTTCCGAGTTGTCGTTGTTGTTGTATGCGTCAAATCTTGTAATCAAATTTTAAACCACTTCCCGATCAGCTAGAGACTTGAAACTTTAAACATAGCTCAGAACTGGATGACAATGCAATATTAAAAAACAAATTTAAAAAAAAAACTGTTCGTTCAGGAAAAAAAAATTTTAATATTGGTAGTACGTCATCGCGTTCAGCGATCCCCACTCCGCGCCTCAGCGCTCCCTACTCCACTACGCGTTCCCACTCCGACTCATCTCCACTCCAATGACCCTCTTCGCACCGAAGGAGCTCAGTCAGTGTGATGTTCCGTTCATTCAGTTCCATTTCGGACAATTTCGGACTCCATCAAGAGACGTCGTCTCTCGGAGTCATCCCCTCATTCATACCTATATTATTTCATACCTATATTACTATATCTTGCATTCCATTAAAAAAAGACTAAAAAGTAGAAAATAAAAAAATATATTAAAAAAAGATTTTAAAAACCACGCTTATATTAAAATGCACTAAAAGGGAGAAAATAATTTTTTTAGATATTAGTGACTGTAAATAAAAGCGTGGAGCGCCCACGAAGATTACGTCAATATAGTTTAGCGCTTCCACGCTTTTATTTATAGTCATTAATGTCTAAAATAATTATTTTCTCTCTTTTAGATGAATTTTCATATAAGCGTGGTTTTTAAAATGTTTTTTTATTTTTAATGTAAGCGTGTCTAGAAACTGTGCATCGGGTGTCATCGCGTTTAGGGATGACATTGAAACCAGCAGCAACTATTTTATAATATCGAAATAAATCAGAGTTGTGATAATTCAATTACGCAATTGAATAATATTGTATTTCAATTATATGTATAGTAATTCAATTACGTCGTAACTGAATTATATAATTCAAACCTTTCAATTAACTCAATTACTAAGTATTTTAATCAGATGTGTAATTGAAATACAATATAATTAAAATACAGCCCAGAATTTTGAAGAAGTGCGACATATTTTTATGTTTTTCTTTCATATACTTGTTTGTTGTCTGTGAGGCGTAGTTTCTATTCCTCTATGTTTATGGTTTAAATTTTAAAAAGCGAGCTAATAAAAACGTGGTAAAATTGTGTAACGCAGAAGTTATTTCTGTTCTGTTTGAAACCTTCACATGGATTTTTCAACCTCTTCTACTACTTTATTATTCTTTAATTTTTAATTTTAATTTAATTTCATCGTAATTCGTATATAATGTAATTTAAGTACAAAGTATTTTATAATTGTATTCAAATTGCAATTACGAATTACATCGTAATTTAATTGAATGAAGATCTGAACTATAAATTACAATAAAACTGAATTACGATGTAATTCAATTACTTCGTAATTATAATTCCTGGAGTAATTCAATTGTAACTCTGCACAACTCTGAAATGAATGTTCGTTAAAAAGTGCAGAACGAATTGAGCCGTTTATTATGAATGTGGAGCAACTCCACGCTAAAAAATATTAAATTTCATAGTGTTTTAGCTTTTGGTTAACCAGAAATTATAGTTTATCATTAATTAATCGTTTGAGTTTTGTAAATTATTATTAAACTAATATATATTATTGGTCGTTAACTAAAAATGCAAAATCATTTACTATGAAAGTGAGACAACTTCGTTTGCTATAAATTATATTGGTCGAGATGCGAGTCTCAGACATTGTATTCATTTTTTATGAAACTGTATCGTACCAGCATCAACTTCAATCAACATACTCCAGTATATCGTAATTATTTCTGCAATTTGCCAAAAAAACAAACGAAAAATTTAAAATTAAACATTCTTTTTCTTTGTGTTCACGACTGTTCTAATTTATTAACGATGAAAAGAGGGATAACACGATTTAATATCCTTTCTTTTCGACGATTTCTTCATTTAATCAACGATTGGCGATTAACTTCATCAATCAATTGAATCAATCGCCGATTTTTCGACGATTTCTTTATATAATCAACGATTGACGATTAACTTCATCAATCGATTGAATCATTCGTCGATTTCTCGACGATTTCTTTTTTTTAATCGTACACATTAATCAATCAATCGTAATTAAAATTTTAATCGATTAATGCCCAACTCTGATTTTAGAATCGTATGATACGCGAAACCTTCAACGTCTGAATAATGGAAAAACGGAGTTATCCCGCTTTCATAGTGAACGGCTGAATCGTAACTAAACATGCAAGTGACAACTGTAATGGAAACAATGTTCACAGCTAACGGCACAACTAAATATACCTCTTATTGTCAGTATAAGCAGCATTCCATGCGCGTCTACTTGTTATTATTCAAGTAAATTACGGAAAGTAGATTGCGGCAAATCGGTGGTGTTCTCGAGAGCTATTAAGCGGAGATGGCGCAGCGGTGAAAGATGAAACAGATCCTTCTTTTTTTGCTGGCAGGATTCGACGTGAAAGGAAATTAGGTCTTATATACTTTACTCGATTTTGAAGGAAAGCCAGAACGCACCCTCCCTCGTCCCCCTTAAGTGCACAGGGACTGAAAAATCTATTACGTCTTCGACACTTGGCGCCGAGCCCTAACTTATTCATGGACCTGTTGAGGCGCTCAAGATGCGTTTAGGACTGGGGAATGGGGGAGAGCACGCGCCCTTCTGTCGCAAGTAGATATAAGGGTAGTTAGCGCCCTTCCGCCATTCAACGGATGAAATCACTACAGTGACCAAGGACTCGTAAAATTACCGTTTAAAATACAGCAGGCGCGCTGCCACCGTGTCCCAGCATCTCTATTCGGTCTATAGTACGAGCTGGTGCCTCTATAACATCCCTTATCGATTCTTTCTGCGAAAATGTGTAGCTGCGTATCTCCCCTCCTTTCCTCTATTGTGTTTCAAAAGTGGCAACTACGGATGTTTATCGCGCGATCAAGCGAAACGCTTGGCAAATACATATTTCTATTTTCATGTACGAACAAATCTGAAAATTATTTTAACATTTACACAGCTTCTCGACCAGCTGATGTTAAGCAGTCAAATATTGGTAGCTGCGAGCGGAAGATACATAACGCTAATAAATAATCGGTAGCTATAAATAACGTATATTAATGTTTTCAGCGCACTGGTTCAATCTGATGCTACTACTAAAGCAATTTTGCAAATTACCACAAAATTTTCAACGTTTCGATCAACTATTTAGACCATTTTCAAGAAAAAATTTCATATGATTGCATCTGTAAAAATTATTAAATTAATATAAAGTGTAATTTACGTTGCGTTCCGCACAAAAGCCAAATGTTCTAAGAAAAAACAAACCTACACTACTAAATTATTTTAAACTCTTTACAACTGTATAACCCATGTTTATTCCATGCCTGTGATATACGAACTGAGGCAAACGTTAGAATTTGAAGAGGCAATGAATCAGAAAATATCGATTGACCCATTGGCCAATCAATATTTGGCGGTAAATATGAACCGTGAGAAATCCAAGCAACAAGTTTCCACTGTGTGTATACCATACGAAGTTGTAGTAATTTATTAATTGACATTTAATCTAATTTTGATGTATTTTTAACCTTTAACAGATTTTATTTGTTAGAAAAATTCATCATAAAACATTACTGGTTCAGTAATATTGCGTAATATTTATGTATTTCAGGTGTTTCATATCTAAGATTTACGTTATGGTGTTTAATCGTGTGAATTGTCTCTAATAAAATCCTTTGGTGTAAATTGGCTTCTTTTTCTACTATTTTTACATTTTCTACTATTTTTACAAAAGAATGGTCAAACTCTATTGAATGTGCAGGAGGTAAAAATATGTTGTGTCTATGTTCTCTGATCCGAGTCTCCGAAAGTCTAGACCAGGTGGTCTACTTCATTTTTTTAAATGAAATAAGGTATTTTTTAATACATAAATCGATGCAGCTGGGCATTCGTTATAAAAAAAGTACTAACCTATGTATGTCGAAAAGTTAATAATTCAGGAGATATTTCAATTTAAATAACTCTAAAATACCATTACTGTCGTGCTAAGATGTTACACAAGTAAGTAGACACTAATGTCTTAGTACGACAGTAATGGTATTTTAGAGTTATTTAAATTGAAATATTTCCTGAACTACTAACTTTTCGACATGCATAGGTTAGTACTTTTTTATAACGAATGCCCAGCTGCATCGATTCATGTATTAAAAAATACCTCATTTCATTTTAAAAAATGAAATTGACCTTCACATGTCCTTTACGCGTCCACTTGTGAAACAAATAAATACACTACATAATGTACCCCTTCAGTCCATGCAATTTCTGTATACAAAATTTTTTTTTCCAACATACTTTGGAAGTTATTATAGGTGTACAAGTTGCGTGGACCACCCTGTATGTGGATCCAAAAGCAGTTACAACTTACAACTCGTTGTGAAAAATATCTTAAGTTGGAATATCTCTCGGATGTAATATAAGTATTGTAAAAATTAAATTTTGATGTGGACGCAAAAATTTGTTTCATTTCATTGTTGCACTGTAACTCAATTATATCAAAGATATCAAATATAGAACTGGAGTTCATAGTCTCACTTGCGCATTATAACAATGACACTTCGTTTATTTAATATCTTTTGTATACATACAATAAGAGACAAAAGTTTCAATAGAAATATAAAATCGCCTGGCGGGCCGCACAATTTAACATGGCGAGTCAAATGCGGCCCGCGGGCCGCTCGTTGGCCAGGCCTGGTCTAAACGTTTGTCCCATGTATAGTTGGCTACAACCCTTACAAGGTATTGAATAAATTAAATTGCAGTTTTTTACCAATGGTACTTTATCTTTGATCGCGGGGAAAAATTCCCATAAATAATGTGGTATTTTGAAAATTGTGTGAATTCCTACTTTTCTGAATATTCTCTTAATATCGTTAGAAATATTTTGAACGTAAGGAAAAACGACGGTATTTTTCCAATTTATTGGTCCTGTCCTCAAAAATCTTTTTTCTTTTTGTTTTTCGATAAACCAAGGGTGGGGTAAATCTTAAAAACCCGTTCCTTGTTAATCTTGGATGTGAGCAAGGCAGGATAACCATTACCAGATAGTAGGATTGCACGATCAATCAGACCTTTGATTAAACCTACTTTGTGTTGTATAGGGTGGAAGGAATAGAAGTTAACGTATCTACCTGACCGACTAGATTTATGGAACTAATTGGTATTAAATTTGTTTCCTGCTTTAATTACACTAATGTCAAGAAAATTCAACTTTGAGTTAACTTCAATTTCATGAGTAAATTGAAGTCTTTCATGAAAGCTATTAACGCTGTCCAATACAATTTGCAATTGTTCAGGTTTTATACAAGTGATAATATTATCAACGTACCTGTTGTAGAAAATTAACTCAAAAGGTAATTTAGAAATCGAAATTTTTTCTAACTCTTCCATCACCAAATTTGCAATCACGAGGGAAATAGGAGACCCCATAGCTGTTCCAAATACCTGTTTGTAAAGAGTGCCATTAAAACTGAAAACATTGGCCTCAAGTATAAATTTTACTGCCAAAAGGAACTCGTTATAGTCCAGTCAATGAATGCTCGTAAGAGAGGTGTAGAGGGAAATGGGAGGAACACAATTTTTAACTTTGGGACTTTGTTTGGACTAGTTAGGAAATAAACATACTAAAAGCCCCTACTCCTAGGATGTGAGCGGTGTACAGGGCGGCACGCAAAAGTTCCTCTTTTTCGGTTTTCCGCTTATATCGCGGAATCTATCCGTCCTAGCGACAAGACCATTCTATACAAAATTAGAGCTGACAAAATGTGCCATAAGATTGATTCTATTCAGTTTTTCGCTATCTCGCATAGTTTCTGAGATATCCGCGCTCAGTTCACTAATTGTGAAAAAGAAATTTTTGCCTTATTTGACTAGCTAACTCTTCAGCACAATTTGAACTTTGAGCGCGGATATCTCGGAAACTATGCGAGATAGCGGAAAAACTGAATAGATTCAATCTTATGGCACATTTTGTTACCTTTAATTTTGTATAGAATGGTCTTATCGCTAGGACGCGTAATTTCCGAGATATAAGCGGAAAACCGAAAAGGGGGACTTTCTACGTGCATTTGAAGTTGAAATTGAAAAATTGACGTTGAAACTGAAAAATTGAAGTTAAACATCCTAACTAGTCCAAACAAAGACCCAAACTTAAAAATTGTGTTCTCTCCACTTCCCTCTACAACTTTTCGTTGACTGGACTATTACGTTGAATAGTGGTATGTTCACTTATTTCATTCCAACGATTTTCAAGAACCCGCAAATCCAAATCAATTGGAACGTTGGTAAATAAAGCTGTTACGTCCAGAGAAACCAACATAAATAACTCGTCTGGAATCTGAATATTTCTAATTTCTTTTACACATTGCCAACTGTTGACAGTGTGGTAACAAGATTTGCCTATTATTTTTGATAATATACAGGGTGAGTCCGCAGAAACAGAACACCTAAATATCTCCGTTACTTTTCGTTGTACAAAAAAACTTCATAGGACAAAGCTACACTGTTTGAAGGGCCATATGTAACGGTGTAAGGGAAAAAATGTTCAAAGTCATTTTTTTATGAGATTTCAAGGTCATCGATGTTTTTTTAAATGGAATGATATATCTTCGTTAATGTAATGCTGTAGCTGACAAAATAACGAATTCATCCATGTGACCTACAATATGACCTACAAATGACCTTCGACCCAGAAAAATGGAATAAATAAAATTCAACGTGTAAGATTCATTTGCTTTATTTCTGTTACGCAAAATGTTCAAAAATATTCCCTTGAGCTGCTATACATTCAAATGTATCGCAATACACAACATAATAACAGATTCGGTGTTGACAGGAAGACATTTATGATATACCTTCACCTCTGCGTTCGTACAG